>CM053582.1:110804966-110877466 GCA_028627135.1 Pseudochirops cupreus | reverse complement strand
ATAAAAAAAAGTCTTCTATGTAGGCAGAACTCTGTCTTCTTGAATAGGGTGGGATGGGGTGGGGGTGGGGCAAGAGGGAGGAGGAAGAGGAGGGGAGGGAAAGGGGGAGGGGAGGAGGAGAGAGGCAGGAAAGATTTCCCCCAGGGAGAAGCAGGACAGCGCAGGGTGGGCTGGATTCTGAGGTGGTTTTGCATAAATAAAGGACAACAGTCAGTTTCTAAGTTCTCCACGCACGCACACACACACAGGGGAGGTGTCCATCCCACGGCTGTCATGACTGGCCAATTAAAAACAGTACATCACAAATGACTTGTGAGACCAATGAGTTCATCAACGGCGACACAGAGATGTCCAGCAGCCGTGACTCGTACAATGTGAACTCCGAGTGGTTCTCGTCCACCTTGGCCAGGGCAAGCAGTGCCCGGGCCGCCCGGCGCATCATGTCCACGCTGGTCGGCTCAAAGGGGGGATTCTGCATATGCAGAAGGCTGGCCTGGCTCTGCTGGAACTGGGTGGCAGCCAGGCTGTCCTCCAAGAAACCCAGCAGGTTGCCGATGCTACCCTTCTGCACGGCGATGGCCCGGGCGGCCAGGCTGTCGCCCTGGGCCAGGTTGGCCAGCAGCACCACAGCCATCTCCCGGCACACCGGGTTCTTTCGGTCACTGAGGAAGCGCACCATGGTGCTATATAGCTTCTCCAGGCGGCTGAAGGGGGGTGTGGCAAGGATCAGGTCCACGTTGTTGTCTTGGATGCTAAGTTTGCTGAGGGTTTCTAGAACCAGTCTCTGGGGGGAGAGGACGGCGTTGGGGCCCAGGGTGGGGAAGGGGTCCTGGGCTTCGGCTGAAGGGCAGACCGCCCAGTGCAGGAGTCCATCCAGCACCGGCAGGCAAATGCTCTCGGGGTATGGGGAGAGGTCCAGTTGCCCTGAGATGTTGGCAAGCGTGACCAGGGTGTTCTCACGGAGCATCTCCAGGCAGTCCCACCACCACTCCACCTTGTTGCAGCTCACCCCTTGGTCCTGCTCCTCCTCCTTCTCATAGGTCAGTGGTGCCTGCTTGCGCTCCGGGTGCTTATGGTGCAGCAAGATGAGTTTGCCAAGGATCAGCAGCAGTCCTGGGTGTTTGGACATCTCAAAGTCGTTGCCAGGCACAAAGGACAGGCTCCGGATGGTGTTGGAGACGCAGACGCAGCGCTTGGCAAGGGAGTCCTGCCAGTCCAGGAGGGTGCACAGTGGGGTCTCGTCCTTACTGTGGGGCTCATCTTCTAAGATCTTGATATTCCGGTGGCTCTGCACAGGATTGATGCCAAAAGGGAACTTGCCACTTTCCTTGGTGGTCTCTGCATTCTTGGCCCCCTCGTCGGACAGAGTGCTGGGCCGTGATGACAACATGTCATCCATGGTGGCAGTGATCCGCTTCTCCACAGGGCCTTCAGGCAGGGGTCTTTCCCTATCTTTCACACCTGCAGCCCCCTCAGCTGCTGGGATCCGCTTTGGAGGGGCCACGGGTGCGGGCTCCCGGGCCTGGCTCCCAGGCAGCTCCATCTTGCTCTCAAAGTGGGTCTGGATGTGCTCAGTAGTGTCCCCGCCACCAATCCGCCAGTGCAGCAGGCCGCTGTCAAACTCCTGCACTCGCCCCAGTTTGTCCGAGCAGTCCACCACAAAAGGGTCATTCTTCTGCACAATTTTGACAGGTAGCTTGTCAAACTTGCTGACAAGCTTCTCCTCACTGCTCTCTGAGAGCACCTTGTCCTTGCCTGCAAATGCAGCCTCCTCCTCCTCCTCCTCTTCCTCCTCCTCCTCTTCCATCTTGGGGCTCAGAAGCTCCTCCTCTTCCTCTCCCTCAACTGGGGATGGGCTGGAGGCCTTCTTAAATCTCTCCGGGTCTAGCAATGTTCTCTGACCTGGGTCACCCACCTCATACTCCTTCAGAATACCAAAGATCTCAATCAAGCAACGCCGGAAATATTCCACGAGGAGCTCCAACAGTCCTGGCAGCTGGAACAGAAAAAAGAGCCAATGAGACGAAAAAGGGGCCCAAACAAGGTCTCCTACAGCGAGAGGGCCCTCTGAGACCTAGGCCTGCTCCCTGCAGCACTCAGCATGGGGCAGGCCCTCCCCAAGCTGCCCGTTCAGAACATCTGTGCATCGCGGCGCACAGATGAAAGTGTCTCCCTTGTTCTCGGAGCTCTGCAAAGGAAATCCCAACATCATCCGAGCCACTCATCCCAAAGTCTTTCAACACTTAGGAAGTTTCTCTCTGTTTTGAAGCTAGTCATCTTTGGAAACAGAACATCCGGTCAAAAGACTTCTACTTCATTTACTCAGGCCGTTACTTACGCTGCCCGTCCCTCAGCTTCCCCAAACCCCCAACCATGCTGGCTGCTATCTTGTTCATCTGACCTGCTTGGGTAGCTCCCTCCCCACCCCCCTCGCCCTCTCCGGATCCTCTCCATGTCCTGTTAGACAGCAAGGCCCAGAATCGTACAAAAGAGGACAGAGGACCAAGGGTCAAGATCACCTGCCTCCCTCCTCCCTTGGTCTCCCAAAAGGCCTCAGGAGTCTATGGAACATCAAGGAGGGTCCTTTGCTCTCCAAAGATCAGGCATTCTGGTGTCTTCACAGGAAAAAAAAATTACTTAGTATTCTTCCTCACTTAAAGAATTTTGGGGGCAGGGATGGAGAGACAAATGGACATGGTGACAGGATAAAACTTGAAGGCTCCTTCCAACTTGAGCATTTTATAGCCCTCAATGTGTGTATTAGCAGTCCTGCGAATGCCAACACAAACCCATCCCCATTACTGGAAAAGGTCAAAAAGTCCATGCCTTCCAACAGAAGGTCAGGAGCTCCAGCTTTGTAAATAGTACTGAAAAAATAAGAAGTTGCTTTAACATTAATTTTGACTTTTCCCCACATTTTCACAGCACAGCTTGAAAGCATCAGGGACATGCAGGGAAGACACTATCCCAGAAGAGAAGGAAGGGCTTGACCACTCTAGAGCCAAGAAGGGAGGCTAAGAGAACCTGAGGCCTTTGGAGAGAATACAGAGGTTCTGTGAGCTTGGAGAGGAAACAGTCACATCTTTATTTTCACCAATCATTAACTGAAATTTAGCCTTCCCTTCAAGTCCGATTGTAGGCAACCAATGCCAGAAGCATATCAACAGCATGTGACTGTTACCAACAGAGACCATTGGTACCATTGTATCACATGCCAGTTGTTGCCGATCCTCAATATACCACTTATGCTCCTGACTGCTTTGAAATCACTGCAGTTAAGAGACCTGCTGCTAGATCACACATGATTACAGACTCTATTTCAAATATAATTGGTTTCCTTTGTAATCCCATATATTCTATTTTAGGCATTCAAAAATATTATGCTGAGAGGGGCCCATAGGCTTCAGCAGATGTCAAAGGGATCCAGGACACAAAAAAGGTGAGAGATGATTTCACAGGGGAATATACTTCACTAATAGAGAATCTGCATTTTACATCAATATCCAAAAGCAATTAAAAAAAATTATTCCTTAGCATGTTCCAACTTCCAAACTCCCTCCTGAACAGACCAAGTTCAATGGCAAAACATTAAAAGTTCCAAGTCCTTTGGTCAGGCTGGAAGTGAGGAGAAACGCTGTTTGAGTGGCCCGTTCTGGGGTTCGGCACAGCCCGAGATCACTGAGCCAGTGCAGATCAGAGACCATCACAACACACAGCAAACACAGCACCCTTCTCCCCCAGCTATGCCCTGAGGCCCCTCCCCTAGCCATGGGCACTCACCTGGCCCAAGTTGAAGGTCATGATGCTGTTGTCATCATACAACAAGATGTTAATGGTGTCTAAGGCCCATGTACTCTCTGCCAACAGCCCCGACTTGAGGGACATCATCACTCGCCACGCTTCTGGAGTTCCTGAAACACAGTACCCACCCCCCCACCAGTGTTTTGTGGTCACCCAGGTGGCTCTTCAGGGTTGGCCCAAAAGTTGGGCTGTCGAGGGTTTGAAGAAGATACCTCATCTACCCACCCAAGAGGCTTTTCTTTCTTCACTCCTCTTGCCTGCCTCACCCAGAGGAATTACTGCAGTACTATATCCTTTGGCAATTATGTGTCATGGGTTCCTAAGGCCTCAATGGAACTAGAGCTGGTGCTTCCATTAGGCTGAAGGACTCCCCTTCTTCTATGTGGATGGCAGCCAACCCACAGGTGGAGGACTTGCGAGAGGTCATTAACTCTGGCCATCAAAATGAACAAAGCTGATGGAATTTCCAAACCCAAGGGAAACGTTTTGCGTCTTAGCTCTTTTTTGGGGGCTTGGAACAGAGGTCAACGTGTTCTCCTGGGGTAGCATTAACCAAGAACTCCCTTTGCCAACCCTCTCTCTGTTCTGGATAAGAAGATGAAGGGTCCACGAGGGCCGCCCTTCATCATGCTCACATTAAGGTAGATGGATGATGGGCCAGGAAGGGAAATCTGGGTTCTAGTGCTGACTCTGACAACAACTCTGTGACTATTGGCGAGTCCCCAAAATGCCATTTTCTCATGTGTACCGCGGGGAAGGTAGTGAGGACTGGGCAAGAAAAAAAGCTTGCAGGTACCTTCCAGAACTGTGCGAGATCCCCAAGGCTCACTAGAAAGCCCTGAAGTCAGCTCAATGTAAGGACCATCAAGGTTCCAGACAAATGACCACTCTCAAGGCAGAGGAGTTTAGTTTAGTTCAGGTTGAACCCTTTGACGGTTCTGGGAGTGATTAATCATCCCTGATCTAATGTGAAAGGAAGCTGAAAGCTGGCACTTCTTGGGAAGTCTCCTTACCAATATCTTTTGTCGTGAGCCGCCTCCTCGGTTTCAATACAGGCTGTGTGGCTTCCACGGAGCCAGGAGGGAAGGTGATGTCCCGCCTGATCAGAGGGGGCTGCACAGGGGCAGGTGCTATGTGTGAGGCAGGCACTGGAGGACCTGCTTTCTGCATCTTCATCCCCGAGTGTAGGAACGGCGACTTGCTGGGCGACGTGCGGTTCTCCAGGGGCCGGGGAAGGGGAGCAGGGCTGGATACCTGAGGAATGTGATTCTGCATGCTGGGCGGGGGCTGATAGTTAGACTGAGGGGGCCTTGTCATGGGGGGCACAGGGGCTGAGGGACCGTATGGAGGCTGGCGGGTGCCATGGGAAGGCCACGGGCCCTCGTGATTGACCCTCTGATCTGTGTGCAGCATTTCATCTGTTCGGTTCACCCCATGGTACGCAGGCCCCTGGGGGGCAGAGCCTGTATTCTGCCGATTGGGGTAGCTGTAGCCCATATCATTGCGCCCCTGCCACATGGTGCCCTGCTGGGGGCCCTCTGTAGTTGGCTGCATTGGACCACCCATCATCTGAGGTGGCATGCTCTGCTGGGCATTTGAGCCAGGAGGTGCCGAGACCCGGTCTCGGCCAAATTGGAATGGGAATTGGTTCTGAGGGCCTCCTGCCGGCCGGCGGTCAGCACCAGCAGTGGGATAAGCATTCCCATATTGGTTGTACACGTCCTGCTGGGGAGATGGCTGGGCTGGCTGCTGTTGGCTGGCTGGCTGGGGCTGGGCTGGGGGCAGCTGCTGCTGTGGTGGCTGGCCTTGTCCGCTGCTATACGGCACACTGTACATCTCCCCTTCGTGTCGCTTTGCTGGAGGACCATAGGTGCCATCCATTGGCCGCTTATAATTCTAGGAAACGGACAGGTAGAGGGAAAGGTGTGTATGGTGTTCTAGGAGCCAGAGACAACGGGAGGGGTAGCCAAGAAGGACTTAATGCCATCAGACACCCTGGTGGGGTCTGTGGACTCGGGGCAATGGAGGCAGAAGGACTGCCTTCGAGAGTGATTCCTAAAGCAATTCCTGAAAGCAACAAGGGGCTCTTCTTTCCCACTGGCTCTCCTTCCTCCTACGTTCTCTCTCTCTCTCTCCTTCATATTTTTAACTGGTAAACTTTGTTTTCACATGACCTCTACTTCCCAACACAGACCTCCCTGAACTCTGAAAGCTATCTTATATGACAAAGAATCAAAAAGCAAGAGAAAAAAAGCAGCTCAACAAAACAAACCAATTCTTCAAGTCAATCCAACATTATGCGCAGGTTCCACACCCTTGGGCCCCGCCTACCCAAAAGGACTCCCTCCCCTATCTCACAGAGAGTCATTATGGCACACTGATTCCAGGACTGTCCCAGTCCCTGAGGAGAGCTCTCAGGGTTCAACAGGATAGACACAGGGTGCGTGTGCCCCCAGACACAAGCTTCTACAAAATGATCAAGTGTCACCACTAAACAGCAGACAGGTTAAAGACACCTACTGCTTCCATCAGGCTGGATGAGTTCACCAAGAAGCTTGCCCATAGGAGGTGAAGGACGCTCCTCTGGAGCTCCTTTCAGGGCCCCTGACTCCACTCACCTGCTGCTGCTGTGGGTACATTGTGGTCTGCTGACTGGGGAAAGGGCTGCTGGAAGGGGTGCCTTGAGTGGAAAACTGATTGCCATAGGAATCGTGTCTGCAAGACAGAAATATAGAGTTTGAGGAAGAGAAGAGAGAAGTCTGAGATTGCTCAGAAAGTTTCGTGACCTGCAGCCAGGGCTGCTCGCTGACCGTTGCTGCTGCTGCTGCTGAGGCTGCTGCTGCTGCTGTTGCTGCGGGGGGTAGCGGCTGGGAGAGTACATCCCCGAGTCTGGGTTGGAAGGCATGAGGTTTGGCTGGGGGGCCCCGGCACCCATATTTCCTTCGGGCCCTAGTCCGGACTCCGCCCTAAGCCAAAGACAGAAGCAGAAGGACTCTTATCCTGGGGCTTCCAACGTGAGGATGCACAGACAGTCACAGAGCGGGCAGCAGTCTGGGGCAGTGGAACCCACACTGCCCAGTTCTGTACCAGCTGGGACCTCAATCAAACCACAAGTCTCTGAGCCAGCTCTCCATCTATAAAATGAGGGAAACACCTCCTATCTACCTCAAAGAGGTGTGAGAAAACAACTTCTAAGCTCCAAAGTGCTAGACACAAGCTCCTATTATTTCAATAGCTGTGGAATCTATGCCAAGGCAGGCACTCACCTCACTCTGTCGTAAGGGCCTCCATATGGGTAATGTTGCCTCTGTCCCATTGCCATATTCCCCAAACCAGGGCCTGTGGCACGGTTGTAGGGGTCCCCCATCCCACTGTTGGGGCCCTGCCCTGAGGACACGAAAGGATCATTTCCTGGAGCTAGAAGGAGAAGAGAGGAAGACAGTAAGAAGGGTAGGTAGGTCTACTGGCCTCTCTTCTGGAGATAGGGGAATATGGAGCTCTAGAGACAACTAAGGGGTATCTCAAAGCTTAGGTTTGACTTGGCCTCTGATTGCTCTATGACAGGCTCAAAACACAACGCAAAAGTCTTAGCTGTGACAATGAACTGATAGGTGACAATATGAGGGCTGGAGAAGAGAGGAGGGACAAGGAGTGAAGACCGTGCCAGAGGTAAGCTCCTTAGCATGCTATGATGGAAGAGAGGGGAAGGACTCCAGGGCACAGTCACCTTTCCTCATGCTGCCATAAGGATCCTTATTTGGCTCGTAAGACATGCGCCCCATCATGTCAGAGGTATTCATGCTGGGCTGGTACCCAGGGTTCGGAGTCATGGAATTTCGCTTTTGGAACGTGGGGTCACTTCCATCAGCAAAGGCATCCTGGATCCCAACAGAGTTGCTCCTGCTCGGGAACCAGAAAACTGAATGAGAAGCAGAATCATCCCCTCCCCTTCCCCATTCTTCTCTCCTGATGACAACTGGTAAAGGCTGAGGGCAGACATTCTACTGCCAAGTCCTTTCTATCTGTATCATATTTAGCTTCTGGGAGAGGAAGGCAATTCCCAAGTGACAACATTGCTAGGAGGCTACCACTTCAGTCCTAGGACTGATCAGATTCTGCCCCCACTCCTCCTTTCCCACTGTTACCTGGGTCCCCATGCCTGGTGCTAGTGTTACCTGATGCCTGGCAAAGGGGGCATCTGACTATGTGGGGTGGATGCTGGAGTTGGTGGTTTCAAGTCTCCTCCTTCTGCCATGGAACTGCTGGTTGACTGAGGGGTTTGTGGCCCCTGCATAGACCCTGACCCCGCTGCAAACAGAGAGACAGGAATAATGAGTGGTTTTGCAGAAAATTCTTAACCTTTGTTCTATATACTTCCACAGAAAAGTCCATGGATGAGGAAAGATGGGGAAACACCTGTTATGCACAGGTGACAACTCTTCTCCCAGAGCTATTTCTTCAGTCCTTACTTCTTTTATCCATAAGAAGCACCGTGAGAATAAGGGGGAACTGAAAATTAATAGAACTCTGGACTCCTGTGGCTCCTAGCCACTGTGTCCTTCCACATGTCGAGAAGGGCAAGAACTGGCAAGGCGTATTTACAATGACACTACCCAAGTTGGAGCCCTCAGAAACTAGCAGGCAAATTTTTTTTTTAAATGGTAAACGTCCAAAGGGGAAGGGGCTATGGAGAAGCTGAAGCAGCTGGTGCCCAGGCACCCAGGGGCTTCTACTGTCCTTCTTCTGGTCTTCTCAGCCCCCATGCCCTGCACCTTCCTCACTCTGAGCATCAGCCAAGCTGCCATCACCCAGTTTCACCCACTGCTCTAAGCTGGGAAGCAGTGAGCTCCTCCTAATTAATGTTTCCATTAGTTACCATTCCCAGCACCCGATATCCCATGGCTTCAGCCCGAGTTGGCTGATGAGTCATTTCAGCTATTCATTAAAATCCTCAGAGGTCAGCAGCAGGGCATGTTTGTTTACACCCCACCTTCCTGGCACCCTGTCCATTCTCCCCTCCCGCCGTGGCCACAGCTCCGCGAGGAGGGTGGGCAGAGTCCCTGGCAGCGGGGAGCTTCATTCATAACCCCTCCCCCGCCCTCTGGCCTCCCCATTCATTTCCATCTCAGCTCCCCTGGGAATTCCAGGCTTGGTCTGGGCCACATTCTAAGGCGCTGACATCAGTGAGTGGAGGCTCCCAGACATCCCCAGCCTCTCAGCCATTTGTTGTTTCCCCCCACCCCCTGCTGGCCCTCCCACTTGCTGATTTACAAACATTTGGCGCCTTGCCAGGTGCACACTCAGAATTAAAACCTAACGGTGGCATGCCGACTACCTCCTTGCCCTGCCAGCCTGAAGCCGGCATTGGGCTCCCCATTCCAGGCTGGGTCACATTTAGCTTGTGGAGGGCCCTGGTGTGGGAGGACTGGGAGGCTGCACCCCTGGGGGCAAGGCTCCTCCACTCCCCGCAGCAGGCATCATTCAGCCCAGCTTGGCAGGAGATGCCCAAGGCAGTCTCACCTGGTGATGGCGGCTGGATCTTCGGCTGGGACTTCTTGGAATCAGCGGCTGCAAAGATATCCGGAGGAGGGTCTTCTCCCCGCTCAATCTTGCACTCAAACGCATAAAGACACTGGATGTACTGCTTTTTCAAGGAGCTGGCGGCGCTACTGGAGGTGCCCACATTGAGGTTGGTGGCCAGCTCACGCCACTTCTTGTTTTTATTGACCTGCATAATCAACCAGGGGGTCAGGACACAGCTGAGTGGGACCAGACTGACTCTTCTTTGCAGAAGGGCTGGATGCTCTAGGAGCTCCCAGGGCCCTTCTACACTCCCCGACCAACTGTCCATCATCCCAAAGAGTTTTCAGGCTGAATTCCTCAACTAATAACCCCAGACCACCCTGGGATCAGAATTCAGTCAGAGAACGAAGTCAAGTTCTGTCTTGATCAGGTAGGGATGGAATTTAGAAGGTAAATATGCTAGAGATTCTGCATCAACTCCATCCTCCTGTGACAGACACCATGGCACACACAGCAGGAAGGTATCGGACTTGGAGTCAGGGGACGCAGGTTCCAGGTCATGGCTCAATGAGTCACGTGACTTTGGTCAAGTCATTCCCATACTGTGAACCTCAGTTTCCTTTTCAGTAAGAAATGGGTTATCATCATCCCTGCCCCTGACCACTTCACAGAAAACCCTGCATACATGTGAGCTACTATTCTGTCAAATGCGCAAGAAGTTCAGGCTATTCAAAAGGCCCTTCCTTCCAGGGGTCAATCACCCCAAACCATGTGTCCTGTGGTTCCTATGTAAATTCACTGACCCAGGATGGTGGTTAAGGAGGATGCCCGAGCGCAGAGGCCACATACTCCCCAGCACTCTAGGGAATTTCTTTACAGACCTATCTTGGCTGGTTTCATCTTGCTTTTAAATTTTGTCTCTGCTGTTTTATTCACACAGAACACAAATACTTCTCATCAGCCTATGCAATGCACTATACCGGCCCTGGGGGAGATACAGAGTGACATAGTCCCTGACTTCACCGGGCTTATAGGTTAGTTAGAAGGGAGAAAAAGATAGGGAAATGAATATAGATCAAGATAAAAGAAAGGTCCAAAGTGCTATGTGAAATTCCAAGAATAAAAGATCATTTCTGAAGATTCCGGCAGGTGAAGCTAGGAACAGGAAATGGTGTGAGCCGAGTACTGTCTATCACGGCTAAGGACAGGCCAGGCGTCCAAACCAGACTCTAGGATATACCATTTTCTCAGTTTCCCGCCAGAAGATTGGGAGCTCCTTGAGAATGGAGTTTGCCATTTTCGCTTTTAGACCTTCTCAAAAGCCAGCTCAGAATTCTGTCCACACTGGGTTCTCCGAAGCCCCTGATGCTGACTGAAGTACCATGATCCCCCCACTGCTACCCGACACACACCCCTCTCTCTGATCACTGCCGGCAGGTCTCCCAACGGTTCTTCATGGCATCCTATATTTTCCCTCCCATCTTTTTCCTTCTACCAAATGTTCTCTTCTCATTACTTAAAGCTCTAAATGTTACATGCCCATTAAGGTTCAAATCAAGTCCCCTTTCTCCCAGGAAGCTGCCTACCAATTTATTTCCCAATTATCAGCCTTTTCTTTGAATTCCCATTGTACTTATAGTCAGAAGCATATAATTTAGCGCTTAATTCATATTCGTGTGATTATAGGGACCTAAATGATCCTCTAGAAAGATCAACAAAATGGAAACAGGTTCAGGGCTGTGCCATAACCGTCGATGGTGCCCATGGTTAAAAGGAAAGTAAAACATCTATCGCCGGACACTGACGACCTTGTACTCTTGGCACCAAGTTAAGCTGCTCTATTCCCTGATGTTATCTGGCGTTGACTTGGTAGATGTTTTTTATTTACTTCAATTTATATACGTCACTCTTCCTCCCCACCTGCTTACCAAGAAATGTAAGTTCCTCACGGGTCAGAGCAATCTCGTTTTTCTATCTGTAGCCCCAGGATCCAGTATGAGGCAGGCACAGAGCGAGTCATTAATACGTGCTTACTGACTGGTACTTCCCTTTGTATAAATTCTAACTTTCTAAGTATTTTAGTCCTATGCCCTCAAACTGTAAAACTATCATTCGAAGGCAGGAAGACTATCTTGTAAAACTTTTAAAATTCTGACTAGAGCCTATCCCAGGGCCGTCCTCAAAGTGGGTGCTTAGTAAATATTTGCTGAATGGCATCCAGCTGAGCAAGGGAAACGGGTTCACTATGTTCTGTAAGGCAAATTCAATCCATCAATGCCTTTTCTCCTATCTGAGAAAAACGTGGAGGAACATAGCACCAGGTACAAAAGGCAGGGATTGCTCTCAGGGGGTCCAGCAGCCCCCTCCTCGATGGAAGAGGCCCCGGGAGATGACGAGAGGAGAGAGCATTTGGTTTTGTGGGTGTCTGTGGGAAGAGGAGACCTGACAGTCCAGAGGAGGGAAATTCACATTCCACACAGCTGGCTGATGGGTTTTAATGAGACACTTTCTGGTATTTTTTGTTGTCTTGACTGAGATTTCCAAAAGAAAAAAAAAAAGCCTGCTTCATTTGGGTCACACACCTACCCCAAACTCAGTTATCAACCCTACTCCAGACAGTGCTCTAGCGACTTCAGACCACAGGAAGGTGGGTGTTTCCAGAGGCTTGTTTGTTGGTGTTCCCTTCCTCAGTTTTGTCAAATGAAGATTGTAAATAATTGGGGGATGAGACCTATAGTTATCATTTTTAAGGTCATATAGCAAGGTACCTTATAAACAGATCAGGCACTTAATTCATCTATTAAACCTACTGTATGAAGTTTAGCATTAGATGCCTAAGCGTTCTGAAACACAACTCAACTCAGCTATTTGACTGACAATGTCTCTTCCAAATAGCTTTTGAAGACTAACTGCACAAAGGAAGGTTTCTTGAGAATCAATGACTTCTCTCTCTAGCCCCACTTGTGCCTAGAACTAAACCTCCACTGTTCCACCCCGATGGCCCCTCAGCCTTTCATTTACTCCACATTTATGTCTTTTATTGAGGGGCTGGCATTCCTGTCCTTGCAGGCCAAGTTACTTTTAAATGTCTTAGACATTAAGCTCCCAGAGGACAGGGACTGTATGAGCCTTGGACCAACGTTGTATTAGGCTCCATCAGACTGTCACCTGATAAAATCATTTGGGTGAAGGGAAGGAATCTGAGCATCATGTACTCACCTGAGTCAATCCGCCAATCTCCTTCACAGATACGTAGAGGCGGTAGAGGTCCAAGGGTTTCCTGCCCACAGCAGGCAGGTTGGTCATGCCCATTGCTTTCTCTTCCGTGAAGGCAAGATAACGGTCCACCCAGATCTTCCTCTCAGGCTCACCCCCTAATTCGTACAACTTGGTGATCTTCTCATTGGTGGTTGTGGAGGAACTGGACTTCTGGAAGGGGAGGGGGCAGGTCAGAGGGTCATGGGAATGAGTCCTAGATCCCAGGCCTGTTCCAAGGCTCTCCCAAGGTTCTCACTTAGGGGTGGAGAAGGGCAAGAATAAAGACAAAGAAGAATACAGGGTTTTCCCAACCTGAGTTTAACTAAGAATGGGACCTGAATTATTTTTACTCAAGGTTGAAAGATTAAAGAAGAGTCGGTTCTTTGGCTAGAGCTTACTGGAAAGAAAGCTGCCACTGCAGAGCCCACATCAGTACATCCTCTCCAGAGAGAGAGAGAAAGCTCAAAAGGCTTTCTGAAGAGGACTCTAAGGATAGGACTGAAGAGTGACCCACATTCAGCTGTAATAGATTAGGTATCTTTCACTTAGGACACAGAAGGATGAACTAGATGGTCTATGAATAGGGGTTTCTGGAGCCCCCTGAAAGTTGACAGATTCTAACTTCTATTTTTTTCTATTCTATAGAAGGAGAAACTGAGACCCAGAGATTAGGAATGGTGCAGTTATACTACTCTAGATAAAGATCCCAAGAGGTTGGATTTCCAAGCTGCTTCCCTATGAGACCAGGATCCTTGCAACCTCCAACGGTAGCTAGGGACCCAAGTTTCATCTTCCACATTCCTAAAACTGCACATGGTTAGGCACAGACTGTTATGATTGCTCTGAGCACAGCAACTCAGGCTGCCCATCACTGTCTGACAGTAGGAGGCTCTGCTCCAGGGGAAGCATCCATCAGATGGGTTGGAACCAAGAGGTCCTTGATGGGAAGGAAGGAATGAAGGAGGGAGGAGCAAAAATACTGCTTAGCTACTGGAAGGGAGCTCAGAGAACACTCAGCTCAATTAGCTCATTGTACACAGGAGGAAACTGAAGGCACAGTGAAAAGAAGAGACTTGCTCGAGGTCACAAAGAAGCCATGGCAGAGCCAGGACCAGAAGTCAGGTCCTCCTGTTTCTTAGTCAAGTGCTTGTGTACCACCCTCGTGTCCTCACTGCGGGTGCCCCCACACATGTGCATACGTGCGTACGCACACACGCACACGTACACACACGCACACACATGCACACATGACCTTAAAAAAAGAAAACAGGACCCAATCGTTCTCCAACAAGAACTGCAGACTATTAGCAACCGCATGAAAGAGAAAAGTAAATTATAATAACTCTGAGATCTCCCCTCTTATCTGCCAAAATGGCAAAGATGACAAGAGACAGGAAGAGTCAATGTTGGAAGGGCTGAGGGAAGACAGGCATAACCACACACTGCTGGTAGAGTTACGAACCAGTTCATCCATACTGGAAACCAATTTGGAATTTTGCTACGAAATGACTAAAAGGTCCAATAGTGTTAATTAACTCAGAGAACCCACTGCCAGGCACGTAGTACCAAGGAGATTAAAGACAGAAAGGTACAATCAAGAGCAAAACAGCAGCACTCTTTATGTTGGGTGAGAAGCAGGGACAAAAAAAAAAGAGCTATTAATGGCTAAATAAACGTGGTTACACGAATGTAATGGAACATCGTAGCACCGTAAGAAATAAAGAACGTGAAGAAATTACAGAGAAGCATGGGAAGACTTACATGAAGTGATGCAGAGCGAGGTAAGCAGAACCAGAGAAACTATATGCACAATGACTATAACGGTGTAAAGTGGAAGGAAAAAAATCAATGCTGTGTAATTATAAAAACCAAGCTTGGCCCCAAAGAAGAGATGAGAAAATATACACCCTTCCCTTTGAAAGGAAAGGGACTGTGGCTGTGGAGTGCCGCCCGCCACGTCAGACCCAACATGATGGCTAGTTTTTGTTCAGCTGGTTTTCTCTCCTCTTTCTTCACTTTTTGTTATAAGCAATGGCACGTTGATTGAGGTGGGGGGGTGGGACAAATATTCAGAAATGAAGATGACGTAAAAACAAAATATAGCAATTGAAAATAATGTGGGAGAATGGGCCAGAGGCATTCTGACTGGTGCCACCATGGCATGCCCTAGCCTAGAATTCATCCCCATTCTTCTGCTCTAGCAGGAGGAGAGAACAGAGTCAAGACAAAGTTCTACCTTGGATTTGGACTCGGGTTTAGGTGTTCCATCTGCCTTGTTGTTCATTTTGGTGGCTGGCGTTAACTTGACTTCCCCGAGACCCATCATCTCTGGGCTAGCTGCCATCCCTAGAGAATGAGAGAATATTGAAGCCTCACAACACCAGCTCTGATCCCATGAACACTTGAAATAAGCTGACCAAACCAGGACTTACCTCCTGAATTGTTGGCTATGTTCCCACCCATGGGATATGGGGGACCCTGAGGGTTGATCATGCCAGCCATACTGTTAAGTCCTTGTCCATAAGGAGGCCCAGTTCCCATCATGCCCCCTTGATTCATATTGGGATAACCTGGAGGCCTGAAGAGGGAAGGTACAGCAAGAAAGGTATGCATAAATAAGGAACTTCAATACACAGAATTGTTCTTCAACTTGGCAAGAAGGCAGTATGAGCCCAAATCATCTAATACCTGGGTTTGTATGGAGAAAACTAATTGGTCCCAAGAAAACAGAATTGTGCAAAGGCTGACCTAGATAGCCTTATCTGCTATCTCCCCACACAGGCTGCTTGCAAGAGGGTTCAGAAGCCCTAAACAGGAAGCAGTAGCTCCATTTGAAGACGCTGAAGCGTCAGAACCAGCCTCCTTAAAGGCCAGTGGCTCCCCTATGTCTTCCACCTGTTTTGTTACATCTTATCCTGAGCTTTCCTCTCCCCCACCCTGGCTTCTTTTCCCATTAAAGACCTTGTCTGGCTGAAGATCTATCCTAATAACTTGAAAATTCAGGTCAGTGTGATGCCAAACGGCCCTGTCTCTGTTTCTTGGGGGCAATATTGCCTCCCCCCTCCCCACACACTGACCTGTCATGGAGACTGAATTTCTAGGACTCTGACTGCTCTGAGTATCTTCCTACCAAATCTACTCTTTACAGTTATAACTTATCCTCCCTTGAGGAAAAAATAATCCTCCTTCTCCCACTTCCTTTGTAGTCCATCCAAATCTTGATAGCATAAGATCCATTTAAAGTCTCAGGTACCACCAATGATGCTCGGCTAGTTGCCTAAGGGCCAAAGGCCAAAGTCAAGTTATAACCACTGGACTCAGTCCAGGGAAGCCATTGCCATGTCCACGAATGGTCAGAGAAGACAACCAAAGAGCTGGACTTCTTGGCTGTTAAACCCAACTGCTCAAGTCTCACAGATGACAGCCAAGGGATTCAGACACACATGAGATTGTTCACTGGTTCTTCTCCCCTGGCAACCTGCGCTGGCTTCTCTCAGCCACTCATGAAAGGCTGTGACTGAAGAAGAAATTTAGTGATGAGCAGGACCATATAACTGGTTGAGAGACTGACAGCCACCATCCCTTTTAACATTCCAGCTGCCTCATTGGCAGTTAAATGAAATAGCAGAAAATAATTCAAATTAACCTAAACTTTATCATCACATCATCAGTAGAGAGCAAAGAGTAGATTGAAAACTAATCTCTCAACCCTACCTACTATGAAAGACAGCCTTAAAGATTCATTAAACAGATGACAGAGAAGGTGAGGAGAGGGCATTCAGAAAAGGGACACCCAATGTATGTCTAAGGACCTAGGTCCATTTCCTTTCCTGGAAACCTGCACCAATCATCAAATCCTAAGCGTCAAGCCTTATTCTAAAAATCAGAGGTAGTACATTATAGTGGAGACAGAGCAGACCACAGAAGTAGTAAGGCCTGGGTTTGAGTCCCGCCTCAGACACACAGATGGCTGTGTGATCCTGGGCCAGTCATGGAGCCTCACTGTGCTGTAGCCAATTCTTCAAGATCCCCGAGTCACAGAGAAGGGGCCCCTCTGTACTGGGAGAAGGAGTTTCTTCTCCTGGAGCCCCTTATCACAATGAAGCCATAGGTGCAGTCCCTTTCTCCTCTCTCAAGGACAGGTAAAATCCAAAGGGAAGCCCCCCGTCATACCTATTTTGGATGGAGTTGGCAGCAACGTGCATGGCAACAGCGGTTTCTTGTGCTTTCCGGTTGATGCCCCCAGGTGGGGGGCACATCCCCGACCCAACCTGAGGCGGCATGTTGGCCATGTTGGGACCATAAGGCCGACTGCCCATGGAGGCATGACTCATCCTTCCTGGGGGGAGTCCGCTGTAGGGCGGCATGCCAGTCTGGCCATGCATTTGAGCCCCAGCCCCCATGGGGTTCATGCTCCCTGCCATCCCTGCAGTTGCATAGTTGGCATTGGGCAGGGTGTTATAGTTTGGCTGCCTGGGGTAGCCTCCTGGGAAGAAGACAGAGAAAAGATGCAGTTATTAGGGGAAAGAGCTCCCAGCCCTCAAAACTCTGCAGAGCCAAAGGGAAACATGTCCATCCTCGGCCAGAGTAGCTTCATACAGTGTGGGAGAGAATTCCAGGTCAAAAAACTGCAAACACACCAGCTGAAGGAGAGGACAGACGAAAGGGAGCTGACTGACCTACAAATCTGGCTTTATTTCCAGCCAAGCCTTTCTAATGTTGAAGGAACTCTTTCCTGTTTAGGTCCCCAGAAAGCTCACTTCCAGGTTCTCCATAAAGCACAAATCTTTAAGAGCTGGGCTTATGCTCTGATAGATTTTATCCTGCCCCCTACACTGTGGGAACTCGGTCACTGCTACTGAACAACCAACTTTCTGATTCAAGGCAAAGAACACTGCCCTCTTCTCCCAGGACTTAAATATCATCTCTGATCCTGACAATGAAATGACTTCCCTCAGAATTCCTTGTCTGTCACAATTATCCCACCATTCTACAGCACACAAACCTACAGAACTGATTCTCGTTTTTTTTTTTTCTGGGTCATGCTTCCCCACTTGGGGGTAAATCCCCTATTCAATCTATAAAGTCAAGATGAAGGACCCACTGGAGGATGGTTCTAGTCGGGAAATGTTCTCACCTTGAGGGCCATATTGACCCCCCTGGGGCCCATAGCTTCCCATGGAGTTCTGATAGGAGCCCATGCCTGCATGCATCTGTCCTGAAGACTGACGTGGAGATAAGGCAGAACCAGGCTGAGGGGAACTGTACTGGGGCATCTGAGGATTTCTCTGCATGTAGCCTATGTGAAAAAGAGATGGTCATTGATACAGTTACTCATTAAAGAAAGAAAACCACAAATTCCAGTGTTTTCCTACCACTCCTGATCACTAGACACTCATGTCCTCTGGCACTACATCCTATGCCCCTCAGCTTGGGCAGCCCAAGGGTCCTAAGTCCCCACTAACAAGGGGAGCAACCCTGGACAGCAGAAAAGCAGGCCTGGAGCCTCTGGTGGAGGGTGGGTAAGGGCTTGGCTAGAGCTGGGACTGGGCTGTCTGTAGTTAATGGAGTGCAGTGTGGACATGCCATCGACAGGAATCCGTGGTGAAGTGGTACATGGGGTCTGTGCAGCACTCTGGCTCAGAATCATCATCAGAGGCCTAACAAGGGCCATGATCACAGGAAGGGGCTGGGGCTCTTTCCAGCTCCATGGCCATTGTGCAAATCATTCTGCTTCTCCCACTCCCGAATCTCTGCATGAGTTCTATGGGTCAGCCTCTCACCTCGATCCTGGGCAATGCTTGACTGGTTCATGGAAGGATGCATGATGCTATCTGACTGGCCACTGGGTGGGCGAGGTGGCATCTGGGTGCCTGCTCCAAAGACAAGAAGAGAAGTTAGCCAAGCCTGGGAACCCCAGCTAAGACACAGGTCCAGGGTAAGAGGGCCCAAATCAAGCCTGGGGAGGAACACTGATGGGGCATCCAAACTCCTCAGAGGGCCAGTCAAGTATTAGGTAAGAGGTCAATCCAGGGCACCATTAGCTCTTTTCTTGGAAAACTCTAGGGGTGGCAAATGCCTCTGATCTCCCTCCTCCCCCCCAGCAAAGGCCTAACTGAACACTAAGCCCCCTGCCCATACCTGGCACTGCAGCGGGTGAGAGTGGTCCTGAGCGAGCCTGAGCAACACTGGCAGGAGAGCCCACCGGGGAGGGGGAAGGCCCTCGAATCCCGGGCAGGTGAGGGGAGGTATGAGGAGAGAAAGGAGACTGAGCTGGGTTACTCTGTTCTCCTTGGCTGCTGGAGATCCCTGAAGTGCTCACGCCAGGGCTCAGCGCTCCTTCTGTCCCCATGGGGAGATCATCTATAGAGCCAGACAGATCCTGGAACAAGCACAGATAGACACCGGTCAGGATGCAGAAACCCAGGACTCTCCCACCCTGCCTCCAGGACACATCTGCTTCTCCAAAGCCTTGCCTCTGTCCCACCATGGGTACACATTTCAGCATTTTTGGGGAGAAATCAAAGAAACCACAGACTCTTGGTGACCTTTCTTTTACATGGAAATCAAGACCACCACCTTTTAAATGCTTCCAGTTAAGACCAACAGAAGCACCATCAGGCTTGGCCAATGCAGGTTTGATCTTCCAAGTTAATATTTATCTGTTGAGGAGTTTCTGTGTATAGGTCACTATACCTGACCACATAGATGATTTGGAGGATCAAGGGTGGGGGGATTATAATATGGAAAAAAGATTCCTAAAGAGAGGGAGGGCTCTAGATTAGAGCCCAATTTCTTTTGTAGACCATATGATTTCCCCCAAAAAAATTCTAGCAGGAGACAGAAAGTAAGTCAACAAATTCCTTCTTCATTGATTCAACACTCACTTTTTAAATGCCTTGGTTTTGGAGGTTATACAAAGCTAGGCACTGTCCTCAAGGGGTTTATAGTCAGTAGAGGAGATAATATAGATATGAACTGGAGACATTTAACACAGCATTCAGTTTGGGTGAGTCAACCCCAAAGTCGATAAATAGAAGTTCTAAATGAAGGGTTTTCGTCTTGGGCAGCAGTATAGCTCATTTGTCTTGAGTAAAGCTCGGAGACTTGTTCATTTTTTCATCAATTCCAAGTCCATCCACCCCACCCCACCCCCATCTCCTCTAAGAACACTACCTTCAGGAAGGCCTTAAGGGAGGCTTTTTAACAGACAGACTAGAATTACATAGTTGATTTCCACAGGACAAAGGGTGAAGGTACAAGAAGTTGTTTCAAATTAAGTCCAGGTGACAAACTGGTTAGTTTCTCACTCCACCCTACCTATATAGGCATTCTTGTCTAGCCCCTAAGACCTAATACAGTTTTGGAGACCAAGGGTCATCTCTCATAAGTACTTCCGGAGCTTGAAGATAGACCAACAGTCACAAAGTCAGGCAGATATGGACAAAGTATGTTAGGTTCTGTGCAAGCCTCTCCTGGGGTCAGAGCAGGGATATTCCCATTGGTCACTATGAAAATCAACTAGTTATAGGATTTTCCATCAGACAAACAATTCCTCAGAGAAAAGGACATAGAATACACTATAATGAGATACATGAATAGAGTATACAAGACTGGTGCATGTTAACCATCCCTGACTCAGATCTGCTAAAGCTTCCTCTTTTTTTCCTGTCTTTTCTTGCATGAGGTTCAAGATGAAGCCAGACAAATGAATTATGGAAAGGCTTCTAAAGGCAATCAACCCTAGAGCTGTATGTCACTAACTCCCTTCTCCACTGCAGATCCGGTCCCACCCCACCAAGAGATGAATTATATGAAGCAAGTTACAAGAATCTCCAGCTTTTACAGGGGAGAAGAAATACGAAACTGGGCCTTCCATCTCACACTGTGTCCATCTCCCCTCAGTGATTAACATACTCTACATATTCCATCGATTCCATATCCCTGAAGGTGATCATCTAAATCCGAGTCCCCACAGCCCACCACCTGATTCCTTATTTCTATCCCTGCTGACTTCCTGCCTCGAAGTGTCAGCCAAATGCTAACCATCCCCTTCCACTCTGCCCTCTGGAATGCTTGTTCCACGGGTAGCAAACTTCCCCTCATCTTAACTCCTTCCATCTTCTAGTAGTCACAGAAGCCTGTTTTGGCACTGCTGACACAGTCTCCTTGGCCATCCTCCCCAGTACTGGCAGCACATTCCCTCACTCTCGCCGGTTCACTGGTGAGGTTGGGGAGGTTGAATACTCCTTGTTCTCCAATGTCACTTTTGGGTTCTTCAACTGCCTCCGTCACTTAATAATAATCTCTCCTCCCGTGAAGTTCATGTATCTTCTACTCAACCAAAATCCTGATAGCTGTTGTCTGCAGATCTCCAGGTCACACCCCTTCCCTTCCTTAATGAGTTCAGTATATGGCTCATAATCTTTCTCTCCCCCCCAACTCCCACCCTCATACTAGGGGACTTTAACATGTATATTGACTCTTCTTCAATCATTCAGTTCCTCAGCCTACTCACTTTTCATGACCTACCACACCTTGCCACCTCAGCCACAAACCAAGATGGCCATACCCTTGATCTTGCCATAAACCACAAATGTACCACCTCTAGGTTCAAGAATTCTGAAATCTACTTATATATGACTATAACCTACTGGCTTTTCCCCTCCCCTTCTGCCTTCCCCAATTTGTCTATACCATGATCTCCAATTCTCTTCCAAAGCTATCTCTCTGGTACTAGTCACTCTCTCCTCTTTTCCCCATCTTGGCCCCTTAATGAACCAGTTCAAATCTATACTGTCCTCTTCTCCAGATGTCCAAGCCCCCTTCTATTCCTGATGCACCTGCCCACAAACTTCAGCCTTGGATCACTCCCACTATCCAACCATTTCACTCCTACCTGCGGAGTTGAGAAAATCATATATCCTTTCTGAAGGGGTCACTACAAATTTGTTACACAACCTCAGCTAGGCCCTCCCTGCTCCTAAGTAGTCCTACTGTACCTTCTTTATCAACTTTTTCTCCTACTCTCCCCAGTGGTTCTTCTAAACCTTTCCACCCCTCCTCAAACCTCCCCCTCACTCTCTCAGCTGAGAACCTTTTCTCCTATTTTACAGAAAGAACTGAGGCCGCCCACCAGGAGTTCCCTACTCTTCCCACATCGCTCTCACGCCACCACCACCCTCTTCTCCTTCACCCTGGTCTCCCATGAACAAGTGGCCCTAGAAGGAGCCGAGGCTGGTGAGCAGACCTAAGCTCACAGAAAGGTATTTGGTTTGTTTTTTTAAAAGGATCTATTTGGAAGAACAGGACGCTCAAAGAAGGGTTAAGAGCAGCACTCTGACAGGTTCTCCTCAGGCTCTGTCCAGTGCATTCTTTTTAAGCATGTGACACTGCTGACCGCCATCCTCTCCCTTCCTGCCTGGGTACTATCTCCCCTTTCTATACATACACTTCTCTCTTACCTCCCATGTCTGACTGGTCCTTTTCAGACCCTTTATTTGGATTTTACCCAGGCCATAGCCAACAGTGGAGACAAGCCCCGAAGGCTCCAAGCTAGGCTCTTTCCCTGCTCTAAACTTTTAGACCTGATCGATCCCAATGAAGATGATTTCTAAATTGATGTGTCCAGCTCTAGCTGCTCTCCTAGACACTAGTCTTCTGGTTGTTGTTCAATCATTTCAGTGGTATCTGACTCTTTGTGAGCCCATTTGGGGTTTCTTGGCAAAGACACTGGAGTGGTTTACCATTTCCTTCTCCAGATCATTTTACAGATGAGGAAAATGAGGCAAACAGGGTGAAGTGACTTGCCCAGGTCACACAGCTAGTTGGTACCTGAGCCCGAATTTGAACTCAGCTCCTCCTGACTCCAGGCCCAGTGCTCTATCCACTGTACCACCTAGCTGCCCTGAAGGCCAGTCTTAGCAACATCAAATGACTACTCAATATTTCAAAGTGGAGGTCCTATACCTCAAACTTAACATGGCCAAAAAGAATTCTTTATCTCTTCCTTTCACCTCCCCCCTCCCCATTACCTCTGTTCTGAACGTCCTTAATACTGCTAAGATTTTGCACCATCTTACTAGTCGCTCAGGTTCAACAATCTTGGTGTCACCCTCAACCATTCAGTCTCACCACATGTATCTAATCAACTGCCAAAATCTCCTAATTTCTTTCACTGCCATGTTTCTCATACATCCCCTTCACATAGGCAGTCCCCTAGTTCAGGAATCACTGCTTCTTGCCTAGACTATTGCAATATCTTCTAATTGCTAGCCTGACCTTAGTCTCTTCCCCATATGATCTGTCTCCCACACAGCTGCCAAAGGGATTTTTCTAATGCTTTGATGTAAGCTAACCCTGTCCGCTCTCCCCACTCTGGCTCTCTGTTACCTTTGCTCCTTTGTTCAACTCTTAACAATCTGGCCTCTTTCTATCTTTCACACACTCTATGGTGCAACCACAGCGGCAAACCTGCTGCTCATCCCCATACAACACTTGTGTTCTTCTCCTGTGCCTGGAATGCTCCCCCTCTTCTAACTCAGCTCAAATCACACTTTCAGCAGGCAGCCTTTCTGAATCCCACCCACCTGCTAATGCCTTCCCCTCTAAGACCACCTTCCATCTACTCCACATTTTCTATGTACTGACATAGAAAATATCTCCTTCTTGAGAATGCACACTCCCCAAAGGCAGAGATTTCTGTTGATGTTCTTCTTCTACATCCCCAGCACCAGCTGGGAGCCTGGCCCACAGTAAGCATTTAATCCATCTAAGTTTGATTGATTGATTCTTGCCTTTTACTAAGCAGCTCAACTGGCCTTCTTTCTCTTTCTCAGACACAGCATCCCTCTCATGCCCACCCCCTTGGTGGGGCCTGCCATGTCTGGAATGTATTCCCTCCCTGGGCTTTTCTACCTCTTAGGATCCCTACTCAGCTCTAGCACCACCTGCTGCACATCAGTGGTTCTCAACCTTCCTAATGCTGTGACCCTTTAATACTTGTATGTGGGCATATCTGCATGTGGACAGACCCGCCTGGAGAGAGATAAGGAGGAGCGGCGTCTCAGTTCCTAAGACCATCGGAAATATGTGTTTTCCAAAGGTGTTAGGCGACCCCTGTGAAAGGGTCGTTTGACCCCCCCAAAGGGGTCGAGGCCCACAGGTTGAGAACCACTGTGCTACATGAAGCCCTTCCTGATCCCCTCATACACTAGCCCCTCTCAAATTACTTTGTGTTTCATTTGTATAGAAGACTAACCTGCAGGTCACATGGAGGCCCTCAGACTGACAGAATTATAGTTTCAAGGAGGGAGCTAGGGTGGGGGAAAAGAAGCCAAACCAAACAATATTTTATCACACACACTCAACAACAGAATGTAAGCTCCTCAAAGGCAGGGAGGGAACGCTGTCTTGTCTGGCACAGTAACTGGCAAATAGTAGGTACATTTAATAAATGCTTCTCGATTGCTCTGACTGCTTGAAGCAGCTAGGACACAGAAGATGCGATCAATGCTTACTGAGTTTGTTTTCTCTGTCAAGGAGAATGATCTTTGGACTCAAAAAGAAAGAATTTTTTAAAAGCAAGCAGAAGTTTATAGTCTGTAAAATAAGGAGAGAGTAAGGAATTTTCCTTGGTGAGTCCCCATCACCTGTTCCAGATGAGCCTGACACCCCAGGATTGTGGGGCACCGAGAGGTCCTGGTGTGTCTGTTTGATGAGCTACTCATTGAACAGATATGGGAGGATGGGAGAAGTGCCCACGAATGAAGATGGGCACATGTATATTCCTGATTTTTATAAATGGGAAGACAATGGAATCTATAAATTATAGATTTGTGAGTTTGACTCTAATTCCTGGTAAATTTCTATAACATTATTAAAGAGATGGTTCTAGAGAAGGAAGAAGTGATCACAGCATGCTTCAACAATAACAGCCAATAATGGCAGGACAGGCTGATCACTGAACTAGACTCAGAAACACTTGAGCTGAACTCCTATGTCTGCCATTTGCTAGCTGTATGAAACCCTGGGCAAGTCACTTAACCTCTAAGTCTCAGTGTCTTAATTTGTAAAAATGTAGAGTAATGCCACTTGTAGTGCCGACCACATAGGACTGTTATGAGGCTCAAATTAGATAATGTATATAAAGCTTATTATAGATGTTAGCTATCATTTCCTTTCTTGAAAAGGTTACTAAACAGGTAGGACTGCAAATGGTCTAAGTAGAGCTTACTTGGATTTCAGCAAATCATTTGGTAAAGTCTCCTCTGATATTTTTTAAAAGGACGCCTTTATTTTTTTTCAGTTACATGTAAAGCAATTTTTAACATTCATTTAAAAAAATAATTTTTGACTTCCAAATTCTATCTCTTCTTTCTTTCCTGTTCTCTTCCTTGAGAGGAAAAACACTTTGAAAGATCATACATGTGCAGTCATGCAAAACATTTCCACATTGGCTATGTTGCAGAAGAGAACACAGACCAAAAAGAAAAACCCAAAAAACAAAACAGCAAAACAACCAAGAAAAAGAATGTAAAAAAAGTACGCTTCACTCTGCGTTCAGACTCTATCAGCTCATTTTTCATCACAAGTCCTTCAGAACTGTCTTGCTGAGAAGAGCTAAGTCATTCACCATTAATCATCGTACAGAACTGCTGTTACTGTGAAGAACGTTCTGGTTCTGCTCACTTCCTTTCGCATCAGTTCACGAAAGTCTTGCCAAGTTTTTCTGAAGCCATCCTGCTCATTATTGCTTATGGCACAATAGTATTCCATCACAAACATATACCTTTCCTCTGTTATTCTTATAAAAAAGATGGAGAGATGGGGGCTAGAAGCGAATACCATGAGATGGATTCAGACCCCCAAAATAGCTTATTAAAGACTACATGTCAACTTGAGAAACAACAATTCTTCACACATTGCTCCTGGGGAGCTCCAATGAGGAACAATAAATCAGGCACTCCCCTTTTTTCCTAGGTCTAACTAAATCTTCACAAATTGAGTTCCTTTTCAGCATAAATGAGGGTTCTGAGGTCCCTGGAGAAAACCACTGGAGCCCCCAGGGATTGAGTATCAGAATCTAGCCAGCATTTATGGCCCCTCAGGTTAAAGTCTTAGAACTTTTAGAACCTGGGCATTTGTGGTAGCAAAATGGTCTGCTTTTTTCAAGGGGGTGAGGTACTATGAAGACGGTTATCATGTTTTGTAAAGTGCCCTGGGCTCCTTGGAGAAAAAGTGCTAAATAAATGTAAAAACACTGTCAACTGCAGCCCAGACTCGGGCCAGGACACCTGAGTGGAGAAGAAGAGTTCAAGTAAGATTGTAGGGTCAATCTGTTCACTATTCCAATTTGGTTGGTTTGAGGCCAACTGCATAGGTAGTCACCTACTTTTGTAAGATGGTAAAAAAAAAAGTCTGGAAAAGATCTTGGATACCACCTGGTACAACATAAAGGTACTAGAGAGAAGAAGTGGCAGGAAGTAAATCATTGGCTTTATAAACAGCTGTCAGTGACCTTCTGCTTAGTGACCAGTTAGTTAGTCCAACCCCATTGATTTCTGGAGGTGGAGAAGGCCCACACTGACTCAGTATCTTGCCTAAGGTGGCAAAGCTTACATTCCAACCCAGATCTTCCAATCTCAAATCAATCCACTGTTCTGTTCACTACACTGGACATCTTCTGAAGAGACCTGGATTCTGGTCACAGCTCTGTAGCTGACCAGCTGTATGAGAGCTCTGTGAGTTACATCCTCTCTGGGTCTCAAAAAGAGGGAGGTTGCACCATCTATATTGATTGATGTGATGTCAGTAGCATCTCCCTTCCTAACATGTCAAGAGCACTGCCAACATATTTTACATACACACATACACATGTGGAAGCAGCAACTTTCCCAGGATGGAAGAGCTACCACATCATGAAAGGGAACAAGATTCCCCTCTACCAACGTGAGCAGACATCCTCTCATTCACAGGACACGCCTCTGCTTTCTACCCTACAAAAAGCCAGTTTTTCAGGTCTCCTGTTGCACAAAAGCCGGATGTCTTGATGTTGAGTCAGACCCAAAGGTGCCCAACCAATTCAGCTTTTCACAGTCATCTCAGTAGAGCAAATAGACACAGAGAGAGAAGTATCAAGTAGAGTTGAACCCAATTTCTGGCTCTTCTCCCAGTCTGGTTACCAATCCCTAATCAAAGGGGATTCTCCAACAAACCCTTCCAATAGGATCCTCCTAAAAAAGTTTAGGCAGTTCCTAAGCAGAAAAAAAAAACGCACCCCCCCCCCCCCCCCCTCCGACACCAAACAAATGGGGATCTCCTCTTCCATTCTCAGGCAAGTCAATCCTGCTGTGAAATAGGTGAAGGTCAGCTGGCTGAGCACCCTGCCAGCCCTAAGGAAACGGTGGGGCCAGGAGAATTTCCTCACGTGTTTCCAACAGTGTTTTATGCATTTTATTGCTCATCTGCCATGCAGATCAAAAGCACTGGAGCAAGTCCAACTATTTCACACAGAATCTCACACTCCAGGCTGGCTGCAGCCCCAAAGCCTTCGTTTCTTCACTTGAAATACTGCCCAGTGTTATTTTGGGATGTGACCTGATAGAGGAAGCCCACAGGGACTCCAAGACGATAACGTTCCAGCTGTGATTGGCTGCCTGGCCCCAGTAAATGCCAGCGTGGGTTTGTCAGCCTTTACTGACAAGCAGGGACTACTCAGGAGCTAACACCTTCTCTTAACACCACAACAAAACCATGCCTGAAATCACACGGCCCATACTTCACATGGGGAGGGGCTACAAGTTCTGGCACGAGCTGGATGAATTGGTTTTCAAGACAAGATGATGCAAAAGACTCCCTGTTTAGAAGGTAGGGGAAACCTCTCCTCTGCAGACTTGATACAGCTGGGAACATGAACACATCTTTCTGAGCCCTTAGGCCAGCGGTTCTCAACCTGTGGGTTATGTTCAATTTAAATACATCCTGCATATCAGATATTTACATTACAATTCAAAACAGTAGCAAAATTACAGTTATGAAGTAGCAACAAAAATAATTTTATGGTTGGGGGTTCACCACAACATGAGGAACTGTATTAAAGGGTCGCGGCATTAGGAAGGTTGAGAACCACTGCCTTAGGCGATAACAACCAGTAGGACTAAAGACTAGGCTAAAGGAAAATGCAGGGCTTTTCCCCAAGTCTCTAGAAACAAAGCTTTTACAAGACTCCAACTCCACCACCCCATGGCATTCTCTAATCCTTCAGGTATGAAGTATTTGTGCTTCAATTCATTAACTTCCTGAATTCTTCCATGTGTTGCCACACAAACAACTGCTGGAAGGTGTGAATACTCCTCTCATCCTCTCTCTGCAAGTCAAACAAGCTCCCCCCCCCAAATCCTAGCACCTGAGAACAAGCAGGAATCTCCAAATACATTCGGACTTGATCACAGGTGTAGAAGAAATCTGCCAAAGTCTCCTTCATTCCAGTCCAAGAAATTGAGAATCAGGTTAGGCAGTAATTTCTACACTAGTGAACATGGAGAAAACCCTAAGGGACAAAGAGTGATTGGGAAATAGGACCCCTGAAAAAAGGCTTGGGGAGGAAGGTGAGAGACGTTAATTGACATGAAGCAGAAAGGAAGGAAGCAGAGATGAGCAGGCTGCCTAGACTAAGAAAACAGGAGTCTGAGCTGGCGAGGTGAGCTCCATGTGAGAGGAAGATGGCACTTTGCTTTTGTTTTTCTCTGTGCACACATCCAAAAGTCCATTATTTTATTGTTGTGAGCACTCTCTCCAATGGTACACCATCCAAGGGAGCATTCACGAGTTTCTGTGGCCAAAAACTGTATCATCTAAGTCGGCCTTCCAGGAGTTGGCCCCTAAATTCAGCCAGGCTAGGCCCTGGATAAATGTCACCAGTCAGAGCCTTTCCTGCTTAGTAGGAGCTTTTCATAGATGAGGAAAGCTGAAGCCAAGAGAGGCTGTGAAAAAGAGGAAGGTGGGAGAGAGGGAGGCACTGAGCATCTTCTGACTCCAAATTCAGTGTTTTCCCCTACGAGTGCTGAGAGCTGGCACAGCCTTCAAGAATGCCAAGTTATTTCCACATCACTAGATAGGTGCTTAATAAATGTAGGCTGAGGTGAATTAGACTGCAGTAGTAAATATTTATGTCAACCATAAGAAAACATTTCACAGACAATGGAGTGGTTCATCAAACCTCCTTCCTGAGGATTGAGACACACACACACACACACACACACACACACACACACACACACACACACACTCACTCACACATACACTTACTCTCTCTCTCTCTCTCTCATTGTTTTTTTAGTCATTTCAGTCCTATCTGACTCCTTGTGACCCCATTTGGGGTTTTCTTGGCAGATACTGGAGAGGTTTGTCATTTCCTTCTCTAGCTCATTTTATAGATGTGGAAACTGAAGAAACAGGGTGAGGTGACTTGCCCAGGGTCACACAGCAAGTTAAGGGTCTGTGGCCATATTTGAACTCAGGTCATCCTGACTCCAGGCCCAGTGCTCTCTCCTAGCTGCCTAACACACTTACATATACGTACATACACATACACACTATCTATATATTTTTGGAATCTAGAGAATTCTACTGACCTGAGTGTGGTCAACACAAGATGAAAACTTGCTGGATCTGAAATGCCATTTCTAAATACTTACACGCTTATTGTAGGACATCTTCCCCACCCCCATGGTCACTTATCTTCTTTGGGTCTCAGTTTCTTCATCTGTAAAATGAAACTAATAAAGCCTGTACTATCCACCTCCCTTCAAAGGTTGTTGCGAGGAATATAAGAATAGGCATGTAAAGCACACGACAGGTAAGTGTCAGTTGTCACTAGATGTATCATCACTGCCCCTTAAACTTAGGCTTGAGGGCAACTGGGGGCTCAAAGCCTTTCTTTCTAAAAGTGGTTTGAGCACACTCCAGACTGGGAAGGGCTCAAGAGCTTTTCTGCCATTGTACTGTTGTTCCAAGTGGTGAGCGGTTTATTCCAACCCTTAATCAGCCACTATCCATGCCCTAGAAACCGATCCTATGGTCTTGTCTGAAATTCCAGGGATACTGCCAATCCAGATGATTGGCTTTTCTCCCCTTCCTGGAGATAGCACCTCTAGGTGAAAATGCTAAAGCATGCTAACAAGATGGCTGGCACTCATGTACGTTTGTTTGAGGCCAACCCTGGTCACTGGCACCACCATGCCCTGGATTATATGTATTGTCTGGGAAAGGAAGCAATTTCTAAAAGACATCTCAGTGAACTGTCTCCTAATCCCAGTCCCTAAAAGCTTTCCAGCAACCTCACTTGTATCCAAGAAATGGTACAGGACAAGACCACCAAATGCTCTCTTTTTTTCTTCTGTACTAAACTGTCTGTGCATAGGCTATGGGGATCATTCTTCCTGGCACCATCTGGTGACCTAATGAGGGTCCAGAGGTTGGAGGTCTGAATCTTGTTCCTAGAATGCTTTGAGGGCATGAAGACAATGTCAGGGGAGGGGGGCTTCAACAAGCTCTAAAAGCTCAAAGTCATTGCTCTATTGACCAATTAGGGAAAACTGAGGTCCACCCCAGGCTCACTTTCTAGGAATATGAAAAAGATTGGATGGACAGAAAAATCAAAGAACAAGGGAAGTACCTTTCATCTCTCTGAAGTGGAGAGTGCCTCACTTGGCTGCCCCCATTTGGCCTGGGATCTGAGCCCCAGCAGCTCTGGACAGAAGAAAAAGGGGCAGTACCTCTGCCAGGGAAAAGGGATGCACCTCTGGAGATCACAACAGAAATTCCAGTTCTAAGATCAAGCTACTACAAACCATCGTGTCAAAGGAAAAATGTCCCCATCATTCCAAGTTAGTCTACGTCTCCAGCTCATCTATCAAACTAGCGGGACTCGAGAGGAGACTGCACAGTGAGTGGAGAGCTCCTTTCTTTACTACCACATACATTCTCTTTTCCTTCCTGTGTTCACATGCAAGAAAGGAACTTTGTTTAGTCCTCCTTATTTTACAGATGGGGCAGTTGGTAGTACAGTCGGTAAAGAGTTGGGTCTGTAGTCAGGAAGAACTGAGTTCAAATCTAGCCTCAGATACTGCCTAGCTTGGTGACCCTGGGCAAGTCACTTCACCTGTCTGCCTCAACTTCCTCAACTGTAAAACAGTAATAAAAACAGCACCCAGCTCCCAGGACTGTTGTGAGGATCAAAGGAAATAATAATTTTAAAGCACTCAGCATGGTGCTTGGCACACTGCAAGAACTCTATATAAAAGTTAGTTTTTATTACTGAGGTCTACAGCGGATATGGGACCAGGCCGAGGTCAAGAAGACATGGGGCTGATGTAGGATGTGAACCTTGGTCTGGATCATCTCTAGAGCCTTCAGCAGTAATGCTCATTTGCCTGCCTTGAGCAGCCCCACCACACCCCACTCCAAAGCTCCAGAAGTTCCTGGGGTCAGACAACAGCCACCTGAACTCACAAGGCTTTTTCTTTACCAGACACTTGACCCCCAACCTACTCAGCCTTCATCCAGAGCTCATCCTCTTCCTCTAGAATTACCTCTACATTCTCATGATTATTTCCTCTTTCAAGGCCCAATCTTGGTCAACTTAAGGGACAGAGTATAATTGAGGATACTTCTCTGGCTTATAGGTAGCATGATTTTTTTTTATAAAGAAAAACATTTCTATAAATTTCAAATTTTCAGTTTGTCTGGCCAGATCTTAAATTTCTAGGCCTTTGGATAGCTTAGTACAGAGTAGGCAAATACTGAACTCAGCATAATTTCATTTTCAAGGGGAAAGTTATGCTTGGGTGGGGGGAGTTTAGTTTCATCACACCCTCCTCCCAACCACCCCCCCCACATTTCTGCCACTACTCAAGAATATGAGGTTGAGGCAAGAGTCAGGCTAAGCCTTCCCACTCCCCAGGGTCGTGCTCCAGCCAAGGAACAATAGAAGCCCGTGAGCAGCACAGCTCTCTCCAAATACAATCAAGACAGCCAATTTCTCTGACCTAGGAGCATTATTGTGGGTGTGGGGCTGATTGCTTGGAGAAGTACTATGTGAGGACTTGAAAGTTAAAGCTTTTGAGGGTGAGGGTCAAAGAATAGAACTACTAGAAAATATATTAGAACCAAAGAAAATTCAGAGATCTTGCAAAGGAATACTTTCTCTCTGCTAAGCCCTGTCTGTCTTGAGTCTATGAAAATATAGAAATAAAGCTTTTAACTGATGACTTTAGTAGAATCGCATCATCATGGACAACAGATTTTTCCTTCCTTCAACCTCTCTCCCTTCCTTCCTATCCCTGAGATGTCAACACTCTCCAATCCTATCAACTTAGGCAATTATACCCACTGGGTCCTGGAAGTCAGTGCTCACCTTTAAGGCTGAAAAGGTCAACCTTCCAGATGGGTTTTAGACACACTGGTAGAAGCCATTGGTTCTAACTGCAGTGCAGGGAAGGAGCATTTGGAAAGGAGGCTGTTGGGAGGCGGAGCTCCACGTCACAGGAGGAATTTCAATCTAATTGCAAAAATACAAGTACCTGCTGTTCTAATCTACCCCTGCAAACCTTCTGAGGTGGGTCTGGTCTTTTGGATGAAGGTTGGGAACGGGACAGAGGTGGAAGAAAGGGAGAAGAAAGGCATGGGGCTGACTACATTCCTGCAAACAGCTAGCTTTGCTGCTGCAGCAGCCATTGATTTTTCATAGGTCGATATTCCGCTCCCACAGATCTGCTCAGCGGGAGCTTTAATCACATCTAGTGCCTCTGCTCAACATCTCCCCTCCTTCCCCCTCCCCAAACCAATAAAACACAAACACCAAACACAATCATGCAGGTTGGCAATGGGCAGCAAGTAGGTATCCCCCCCAGCCTCGAATCAGCTGCCACATGGCGAGGAGGAGACAGACCTGGAGATGGCTGCCAAGAGGGCAGTTGAGTGGAACTCCCCCACCCCGGTCCAGGTATGCTTGGTTAGCCCTATGTGGGCTCCTGGGGAAAGTGGCCCATCCCCTACACTGCAGCCATTCATACTGGGTCATCTTCCTAGAGAACCTCCTCCTTGAGAACACTTTCTAGCCTCTTTCTGTTCTACCTTAAGGTTTCTCATTGTTTGCCAGCAACAATTTCCTCCCTATGTCAGAAAACCACATCATGGCCCCAAATGGACAGCACCCTCCAGGCTCATGCTGTCAAAAAGAGTCTTAAATCTCTATGTAATAAAATGGGTCAGGGCCAGGCCAGAGAGTGAGTGAGCATCTTCAACAGCAAAGATTTACAGAGCAAGGTTTTTCCCAAGTCCCACAGGAAGGAAGCAATGGAAGGTTATGTCAAACTAGACAGAGGACTGCCATTGTCTCTCTGAAGACTAGGCTGAGTGTTCCAGCTCAGGCATCACCAACCTCTTTAACCCAATGGCGCCAGATAGACCCTTGCACACTAATGGCTAGTCAGGGCATGGGCATAGAGGAAGGAAAAGTGGCCAGAAAGAAAAGTGGAGAGGGGACAGAGAGAAAAAGATAAATACTAGTGCTGAAAGAAGTGGAGAAAGATAAATATTCATGGCAGGGGCCTTGTGGAAACATGCAGCTGGGAGCAGTGGACAGAACGCTGGGCCCAGAGTCAGCAAGACTTGAATTCAAATCCGACTTCAGAAACCTACAATGGGGTGACCCAGGACAAGTGACTCACCCTCCTGGTGCCCCAATTTTCACATGTTTAAAATGGGGATAAAAGCAGTACGGACTCCTCAGGGCTGTTTTGAAGATCAAATGAGATACTATTTGTAAAGTACTTAGCACAGGGCTCGGCACATACTAGGTGCTGTATAAAGTATACTCCCCTTTAGGGACACTCAAAAGGTACCAGTATCACAGGCCACACTGATAACTTTTACAACATATTTTCTAGAGGGTAAGGCTGTCCATGCTCACGTCCTAGCAACAGATTTTGGCTTCATCTGATTGTCCCTTAGGGTACTTCCTAGCACCCAACTCACGCTCTGGAAGTAAAGGTACCAGGGGACATGGTTGGCATAATGGTTGCTCTAGGGAAAAGTGCTGCCTAGAATGGTTCAACTATCAGCAACCCTCATCCCACAGCATAAGCATGGGCCCCAAGTGAAGTTTTGCAAGAAACAGAGGAGTAAAATGATAGTCTACAGCTAGCTGGGATGACAAGCATCCTGCACCCCTGAAAGCCCACTGGGACCATGACAGTACCACCTGATGGGGCCTAGAGAGAGTTGTAGGCAGGTCTCTCCACCTCAGTGCCAACCCAGAGCTCATGAGAGAGCAGGAAAGCGAAGGTTTGTATGTGGTCTCTAAGGAAGCTGACTCAGTCCCTCTCTCTTCCTCCTAATGGTCATACAGGTGGAAATGATATGAGCTGGGATTTATTTTAGAGGAAAGAAGGAAGGGGGACAACCTCCCTTCCTAACCCAGCAGTGATCAGTTTTCCCACCTCAGTGCTGGTTTGGGAGCACAGATCTCTCCTGACTATCATTCCCAAGCCTCCATGCACCTCCTCTCACCATCTGTGTGACATGAGCTCCTCTTGGCTGTCCTGGGAAGGGAGGGGAGGGAGACGGAGGAACGCAGCGTTCAGCTCAGGCTCTAGGAGCATTTGCATCATCTCAGACAATTATTACATCACAATGCCGTTCCAGAGAGGGAGAGTGGAAAATGAGTGGAGGAGGAAGGAGACAAGAGAAGAACAGCTCATCCCAGGCTTGGCCACAATACTCTTTGGAAGGACAACATACCAGCTATGCCTATAATTCCAAAAGCAAGCCAGGGGAACATTTCTTCTTTCAGAAATCACCAGGAAGAAAAATCACTCTGATCAAAATTTTTGCTTCAATGATATCAGACATATGTAGCCATGTATATTAAAGTCAATAGTATACTTAAAAGTTCCTTCTGAACCAGGCTTCAAAGGAGAACAGCTCGCCTCAATTTGGAGGGGGCAGGGAACTATCCATCTTTTCTGTGGTAGCATCTCTATGTAAAGGGAAATGGGGAGGTCCTGCCCTAATCCCGATTAGATGAGGTTGAGTCCATTCAACAACAGCATCAATTTCAAGATACCGGCTTGGCCACACATCCTTGGTTCTGGCACCCTCAAGTCCGCTGGCCATCTCAGAACATGTCAAGAGGTGAAGCCAGAGCCCGTGCTTCATCAAGGAATGAGAACATCAACAAGGGAAGAAAGGGAAAGGGGTGGGGGAAAGAGACTGGGGAGGGGGGGGAAGTATGGCTCAGCATCTCCATGGCAACATGGCCTACTCCACATGTTGGGGCAGTTGCCTGACTGCCAGCCTCTGAGGTCAAAGGTTGCCAGAACACGTGATTACTAGAAGTCATTTCTCACTATTTTGGGAAACTCAATAGCCTCTTAAAGAGGCTTCTTCCTTCTAGAATAAAGGCCTGATTAAATATAATAATAAAATTAATCACCCACTGCTCCCTACGTCCTCTTGGAGGAGTTAGTTTGAGTCCAGCCAGTACACCTGGAATCCTTGGGGATTCTCCTGTGGCTCCTTGAAGCAGGCCCATCTGCTGCTCTGGAGGCACCCAGCAGTCCTGCACCAAGGGACAAAGGACTCCCAGAAGGAGATCATTTCGTCCCCCTATCTAGCTTCTCTTCTGTGGGCTGGAACAAACAGCATATTCTTCCTGCAGAGCTGAGGAAGGAAGGACCTTGACATCCAAATAAACACAGCTACCAGGTCCACACACCTTCATTCCTCCCTTCCCTACTCTTGGCTCTCACAGGCAGGAAGGTCGAGTCAGCACATGTTCTCCCCGGCCCATGTTCTCCAGTGGCAGGCTACAATGCTATCTATGGGAGCACTGCCTTTTTAATCCAAAAATCAGCACAGCTCGGGTGTCCCTTGGGTTTGGGGGAGGCTCTTGGAGGAACATACCAAATCTCACCTTTCTGGGCCCAGGTTCCTTGTCTGCCAAAGGAAAGGGTTGGACTAGATGACCTCTAAGTCCCTTTTGGCTCAGGCTACATTTTAAGGTCTCTTCTGAGCCATCATTTTAAGTTCTAAGGCTGCCTCTAGGTCAACATTCTAGCAGTTTCCCATAGCAGATAAAGAGGTGAGCCTGGAGGGCGTAGCTTTGCTGTCCGGCAGATTTGGGACAGGTCATGCCAGGCCTGAGCTAATGTGTGGCTGTGGAGGGAGTGTGTCTATGCTGCTGCAAGTTCACAATTGGCTTCCTTACACCAATTTCCGGATTAAACAAAGAACCACCCACTGGCCCCATAAGGGGCCGGGGGCAAACAAAAGAACAAGGCCCAAACCAAACAGCTCCTTCCTCATGGGTACCTGTGGCCCCTCCTTGGGCGAGCTCACCCCAAAGGAGCCCTTACAGCAGTGATCTCAGTCACTCTTCAAACTGAGATTGTTGCTAATAAAACAAAAGGTTTCAGTGAGAGGAATCTGAGAGACACATCCAGGCAGGAAGCTGAGCTGAGCCACCAGCGACCAGAATAGAAACAGGAAACGAGCCCTGGAACAAGCAGACAAGAATCTGCTGCGAGCACAAACTCAAACCCAAGCACCAGCAAACACAGGGCAAGCGTAGCCTGTCTCTGGCCTTTCTTGGCACTGCATCTGGCACACAGTAGGTACTTAAGCCAGTGTTTGATAACTGACCCTTAGACCTCACTGGCTGACCTAGCTACAGAGCCAGTGATGAGAAGGTGGCGAGGCCAGGGGACAGAGCAGTGCGCCTGCAGGGATTCGGGCTGACCCAGCGGAGGGGCAGAGAAGCTCCTTCCCAAGGCCCACCAAATTCTCACTGGGTCCACATTTAAGGCGAAGTACATGTGCTACAGCCAAACCTGGAAAAAACCAGGTCATAACCTGGGAAGCCTCTTGTGGGAGACTCCTGAGATAAGAGTAAAGCTGACCTGCTCACAGACCAAATTCAAATTTAAAAAACAAACAAAAAACAATAGGAGAAGGGAGAGGAGAGGAGAAGACAGGAGACACTGAGGGAAAGACAGAGACAGGAAGAGAGGGAGGGAGACCCTCAGTTTCTGCCCTCCATCAGCAATGATCTCTTCAGGAGACACAGAACAAAAGACAGAAATGACAACAGACCTAAGAAAAGATTCACTCGGCTCTCCCCATCTCTAAACACTTCAAGGGAGCACCAAATACCATAGTATCTGCTTGGCCTTCCAAAAGTTTTCCTTCCTTTTATATTTAAAGGGGGTGGGGGTGGGGGGAGGTAGATGATGGCAAATAGTGAGCAGCTCATCAAGCTGATCAGTATCTCAGAAACATCTCTGACTGAAGATACTACTGGCATATATAACTTGTCCCAACAACAGGGAAACACTGAAGCTATTCGAAGAAGCTGGGTTTTCTAACTCCAGGCCCAGAGCTTTTTTTATTATGTCACTACTGTTAAAAAAAAACAAATAAACCAAACAAGCCTCACATTTTCACAGTATTTTATATACATTATGTCATTTATGATCAACATTATTTTACAGATGGGGGAATAGAAACACGGAGTTGAGAAGTGATTTGCCTAAGGTCACAGCTGGTAAAGTTCAAAGTCAAGGATTTGAACCTGGGTCACAGAATCACTCTTTAGAGCTAGAAGCGCTTTTGGAGACCACCTCGACCAGTCTCAGACTTCCCCGAGGCAGAGTGATGAAGAGGCCTGCTCAGAGGAATAAAGACTTGAAGTGTCTAAGCCGGGATTCAAGCCCAGGTCTTTCTGACTCCCAGATCCATTATACTCTGCTGCCTTCTCTGACTCAGAATCAGTCTTCTTTTCAAGACACTAGGTAGTTCCTTGCATCCACCCCCATCCCCAATGCCTAAAGCAAGGCTGATATGGATTTCACTCAATGTATCACCCACTAATGAATGTTGGGGTTCCATCTCTAATGGGGAGGAAAACACCATTACTAACAGTATTGCCCAAGCCTCTACAGAAGAAGGGCGAAGGGGAAAGGTCGCTGTAGCCAGATCCAAGCCTCTACTATGATAAATTAATTCATTTAACAAGCATTCATTAAATATCTATCATGTGCAAAGTACTAGAAACATACCAAAACAAAAGAAAAAGCAGTGTCTGACCTCAGTGAGTTTATATCCTACCAGAGAAGGGGGATGGCGGTAGGGATACAATATTTACACAGAACTACTAAAAAGGTGAAGAGGAGGAGGGTAGGGAAAAAAAAAGTCAGATGACCTAAAAACAGCAGTTTAAGCCTGATTGATAAATGTGTAAGTTATCTAGGCAGCTGGAAAGAGCCTTGGATTTGCTATGAGAGAAGCCCTGGCTGTGACACTGACCACCTGGGTGACCCTGAAACACCCACCCCAACTTTAGTTTCCTCACCTGTAAATGAGGAAGTTAGACCAGTTGAGCTCCAAGGCCCTTCCAGCTCCAAATACATGCTCACCTTCTTTGTTCATTTGAGCCTCCGTTAGGAGGTTGAAAAGACAAATTCTGGTTAACTCTCTAGGTTTGGAGGAAACAAACATTACTGGCAAAACTGAAGTTTGGGATTATGTAAGGACTAAAGTCCTATTTTTCTCATTTCCACCAGTACAAAATGTAGAGGACTGATTCTATTTCCTTGCCTGGTCCATCCTCTAACTTCTGATAGTCACAGAAGACAGGTCTCTTTGGTGTTCTTTCTCCAGACCCCTGGGACACAAGCTATCTGGATCTATGAACACTGGAAGGATAGGCCGTTAACTGAAACCTACAGCCTGCTCTTCATCAGGAGGCTCAAGTGCTGGAGAACCCAGAGCAAGCAGGTATCTAAAACTTCAATTCCCCCTTCTCTGCATCTCTTTCCCAAAGGTAATCCTACCTCTGCCAGTGAGGAGATGAAGCCCAGTCTAAGTTCATCTCCCTCCAACATTGATCCCTTCAGTGTGTCTATCTTGGATGACCTCCTCTGATTAAAATGAACCACTGCACCTGTGCCTTTGATCCCCTTTCTTCCCAGCTCCTGTTGAGCTCTGGTTCCACATTATCCCCTGCTTCTTCTGCACTTTCAACATTTCCCCCTTCACGAGCTTCTTCCCCTGTTTGACTTTAGTGCTATCACGTTTTCTCTCTTCCTCTCCCTATCAAACTTTTAATAAAAGTGATTAATAATTATTAAGTTCACTTCTTCACCCCCCCATGTATTCACTGCCCTTTATTATCAAGCTTCTGTCTACCATTTTACTGAAATTACTCTCTTAAGAAGATTCCCCAATGACCTGCTTCTTGCCAAATTCAATAGCCCATCTTCATCTCATTCTTCATGATAAGATAAAGTATTTGTTATTTTTGGCTGTCACACCATCCATCCCACACACAATCCTCCCTTGGTTTTAGACACATCATATTCTGGTGATTTCCCCACAACTGATACAGACAATCTACTCTTTAGCCTATTATCTCTCTTTTGCCTGTTCTTTCTTAGACTATACCCTGTGAATTTTTAAGGCTCCCACCTAGCCCTTTCCTTCTCTCTCCCCTCACTAAACAATTCACCCATTTTCTCATAGTTTCAACCATCACTTTCATGTAGAAGACTCAAATATCTGTATTCCTGATCAGGAAACACCAGAGTTGGAAGGTATCTCAGAGGTTATTTAGTTCAACTCTTAGCTGACTCAGAATCTCTTCTACAACAAAGTAACATTGAGTTTTGAGACCTAGGGTGAGAGGAAACTCACTAAAACCAATTTTCCTTAGATAAACAAGTTTAGATCTGACCCTTCTTCCCACTGTTGCTAGTCTGATGGCCTCTGGGGCATAGCAAAACAAGGTAATCCCTCTTCCATATGACAGCTATTTAAATACTTCTAAGCAACTACCATCATCCCGACCCTTCACTCCTCTCTTCTCTAGGCTAAATACCTGAAAGTCCCTTCAAATGACTCTCCTTATATAGCATGATATCAAGGCTTTCCATCAGCCTGGCTGCTCTCTTTTGGATACTCTTCAACTAATCAAGGTCTTTTGTAACCACGGTGTCTAGACCTAAACACAGTTCTCCAGGACGTAGTCTGATCATGGTTACAGTCTATATCTGGACTATCCTCCTAGCCCTAGAAGTTAGGCATCTCAGGCTGTCATCCAATTAGCCTTTGTGTCTGCCATTTCACACTGTTGACTCATACGGAGTTTGCCATCTATTAAAACTCCTAGATCTTTTTCAGACAAAGTGTATATAGATAGCTACGCCTTCTCTATTTTATACCTGTTCTGTTGATCCTTTGAATTCAAGTAGAAGACTTTCCATTTGTCCTTATTAGCAACAAGAGCTGACATTGATGCAACACAGCAGTTTTCCAAGCTTTTTACTGACATTTATCTCACTTGATCCAACAACCCTTGGAAATAAATCCTACAGTCATTATTACCCCCATTTTACAGATGAAGAAACTGAGGCTCAGAGAAGCTTGCTTTTGGTCACAGAGATAGTAAGCAGAAGATAAACTTGAATTCAAGTCTTTTTTGGGTCCATATTCAGTGCTCTGTTAAAATTTCTCCTTATTTAGACCTGGCCTAACATTCTGCCTGTTTAGATCGTTTTGGAACTTGACTGTGGCATCCAACCTGTTAAATGCTACTCTACCAGCTTTTTGTCATCTGTAAATTTGAAAAGCACACCATCTATGACTATCCAAGCCATAGTGTTAAAAAGCACAGAGACAAGGACACACCTCTGGAGTATTCCACTGGAAACCTCCTTCTAAGCTGACACCAAACCATTAATAACCACTCTTTCAGTCCAAATATTCTACCATTCTAGTAATCCTGTTAAAAAATGGGGGGAAAAGTATCACATCAACAAGTACATTTTCATTTAGATGTATATTTTCATTTAGATGAAGCACGGCCCAGTAAAAATGCAATGAATTTGGAGCCAGGGTCAGAGGACAGGGGTGGAAATCCCAGCTCTGCTATATACTACTGGGAGATCTTGGGCAATTTACATAGCTTCTAAACCCATTTCCTCATCTACAGAAGAGGTTGGACCAGATTTTCTCTATGGTTCCTGTCAAGCTATAAATTCTACAATTCTGCTGGCACTTCAAACTACATAAGTCCCACATTAAAGGTTTCTTTCCCCTAAACTAGTTTCCCCATTCTGAATTCTCAATTTCTCTCAGAAGTGTAAGTATTCTCTCAAACACCAGGGCTCAAAAACCAGGAATCCTGAGTCAGCACTACTCTTATCCATCCAATCTCAGTTTGATGGATCCTTGAGGTCAGGGATTATAATTTGTTCATCTGTGTGTGCTAGTCAGTGTTAAGCACACAGCAGACATTTAAATGCCTGTTCAATGGTACTGGATGCCAGTTCTTTAGGTAAAAAACGTGTCAATGTAAGACCTTACTCAAAGAGCTAACATTTCCCTAGCCTGTCCAACAAAGACATACAAAGTTCCTTATCAATTACAAGAAAGAACAAGGTAAAATACTATTTTTGTAAAGTAAATGACTGACCACTAATTGATCCTTTGTTCTTGGGGTCACTGCCAAGTAGAAAAAGAGAAATTCAATCCTACTAAAATTAGTTTGGAGGCTCATCCTATTTCAAAAATCTTTTATCAGTTTGGTAACTCAACTAAGTTGTCCAAATATTAGATATGTGATTACTCTTTTGCTAGTAAGACTCTTCCCAACTTAGTGACCTGATGACCACTAGTTACGTGGGAAAGTACAAACCATTCCTTTGATACACAGAGTTTTTGTTGCCATTTTTAATTGGGGAAAAGAGGAAGGAGATATTATTCAGGTAATGTCTGAGCAAAATCATATAAACAATCCCAGTAATATCTATGATAGTCAAGGTCTGAGACAATATTGTTAATCGAAGTAAGTAAACAGATACTAAATTGTCTAAGGACAATATTTCTTAGAAATGCAGATGATCCAAAAAACTCTTTAAAATTCTAGACAATGAGCAAAAACACCTTTGATTTTTCACTTCCCTTCTTGTTTCTATCCTCAGGCTTTGGGAGGTGGGTACTAGCAAGAAGCTCACAAGAAAAGCAGAGTGCACAGGAGCTGGCAGGCTTGGATGAGTCCTGGAATACATCAAAACTAGTCATCTTTTAGAGTAGATGCTGAAGAGGATGGACTTTAAAGGGGATTCCCAGAGCGGTACAGCAAATCAAGGTTTCAAAGATGAATGACCTTGTTTGTATGTTGTTTCAAGGACCAGAGGGATAAAAAACAAATTCAAGCAACAAGATGTCAATAACCCCCACCCCAGCCGGCTCTCCAGCTCTCCCCCCACCCCCCAACGTGACTTCTACCACAAAACAGATGACCCGTTTGGATCTGTGAGAAGCCTGAACCTGGGAACATTCATGCCCTTGGGCTGATCTCCCTAGTACACACATAGCCTTCCCTTAGCTTCAAGAGGAGACTAACACCTTAGTTTCTGTAGGTGAAAAGAGGAAGCTTATTGTTAGGTCATTTTTACCAGGACCCTAAAACCCATCTCAACAGATGTTGTTTTGGTGCTGAGGTCCCCGATAGGCACTGAAGCAGTTTAAGTTTAAGATGAAATATAAAAAATGACTTGGAGCAAAAGAGAAACCTACAGAGAATCTGGAAAGGGAAAAAACTGCAACATTTTAAAGAGAGCATTAAGCCTGAGTTCTTTCCATTAAAATAACAACAACAACAACAAAAACCACCTTGCCAGGCAAGACTTATGGATACATCTCAAATAATGAGCACATACATTACTGACTAAATCAGAGTAACACACATTCTATGAAGTTCAGCAAAGAGAAAGTTAAGGATTGAGACATTAATTGGAAGGAAACGACCAGCCACTTTGCTATTAGAACCATGTTAGTCCTCATAGCAGGCAATATCAGAAAGGAATTCTATTCTCTAGTGTCTTTTTTTCCATGCTGGAAAGATCATATGTAAACTCTGGGCTATTCCCGGGGAATCAGGCCTTTCTGCCTCCACTCTGGTTCTGTTACCATCTCTGAAAGAAGCCAGCAAAGTCTTTATACTGTTTTCTATATAAAGTCAGTCTCCCAACCATCCACTACACACTCTAAGAAAAGCAAGCAATTTCTCCTTCATCAAAGTAGCTGACAAAGACTTCAAACTCCACTAAAGTAAAAAAGTCTCAAGCAAACATGGAGGTCACTCATCTGGAAAACACTCTTAGATGTAGAGTTGAACAGTTTTGAAACTTAAGTGAAATAGGATTTGCAATTAAGGGTTGACTCCCCAATGCCTGACTTCCAACTCTATTTTACTTCTATCTCTTATACATTCACTTAAGAAACACATCAAGATTTTAGAGCTGGATGAGACCTTGACAATCTTCTATCTTGGATCTTCAATCTCCAAGGCTACAGACTCCAGGCCATCTAATCCAATCTGTATCTGAACAGCTGTCTGGTTTAGAAATCTCTCATCATACAAAGAAGGACATGGAGGATCTAAGAGTGGCAAGTAGTCAACTCATATCCAGGTTCCCTACTGATCCATAGCACAAGGCCCTATCTTCACTACACTGTGGCCCACTTAGCAAGGCAATCTAACAAGGTTCCAAAATAGGCAGAAGAATTTTACCACTCTGTTTTCATTATGTGTCAATGAGATAAGTAAGTAACATATAAAAACAAAGGCTAGGATAAAGCCCTAAAGTAACAAAAAATCTATCAGGCCTTCACTGGATTCTTTTTTATACACACGCATCCTAGAGATTATTTATCTGTTGAAGGTAAAACTTCCATCAAACTGGCTCCATAGATTGGGACATTCACATCTAGAGTCATAACTGCTTTTCAGCAAGTCTCTCTGAAAGATTCTTTGCCTTGGTCAGATACCCACTAGATCCACTACCACAGAACCACAACACCCCACTTTGTGGAATAAAAATGGAATTCAATGGCAAAAATCTAACATTGTTCAAGCATCTACAATGTACAAGGCACTGTGGATGATGCCAATGAGGCCTACAGAAAGGGCCAATGACGACTGCAGAAACACAGAAAACACAAACTCTGAAATGAAGGAATAAATTCTTGGGGTGAGTCAGGAGTACTCAAGGTGAAAACAAAAAAGACATCTGAAGTCTCCAGCCATAACAATCTCTTAAAAGTGAATGGGAAATCGATTCTAGCTCCATCTCAGTAGGACGAGTGAATATATACTGTTCTAGGTTCCTATTTTCAATACATCCCAAAGAATTTTCCCCGGCCTGACTTTAGCCTTTATCAGTAGTAGCAAATCTCACAAACAAAATGTTTCTTTCTCCAACAGTTTAATGTTTATATTAAAAAGGAGTCTCCTGACCAAGCAAGAGGATCTCATAACTTAGGAAAGGACTTGGGGGGCTAGACAGCAAAATTAAGTTCATCAGTGTCTAGTGCAACAACAATCCAAAAAGGAGTGAGAGTAGAGACTTGTAACCTTTTTTGTGTGTGTCATGGGCCCCTTAAGCAATGTGCTGAAACCTATGAAGTCCTTCTAGAATAATAATGATTTTAAATTATATATATATGTATGTATGTATACACACACACACAGACAGATAGATGTAGATATATAAAACTACAGAGGAATTTCCAATTATACTGAAATATATTTATCAAAATTTTTAAAACCAAATTCATGTATTTCTGGTTAAGAACTCGAGTTAGAGGATATTCCTTAACCTGAATACTATAGGTATAAAGGAAGCAATAAAGACTGAAGTAATGAGGACTCAGAAGGGTTACTTACTACTCAAGGAAGGCTAGAAGCTAAGGATAGACATCCTAGTTCATGCAGGATCCTGAACCAAGGAGAAGTGCAAACATTTCTAGCCTTGTGCACATGTACAAAGCCGGGGAACAAGAGCAAAAAGAGATTTCTTGAAGGAACCAGAATGATATGAGGTCTGATGTGTACTACTCTCATTTAGACTCACTACCCACTTGCCAAATGGCTTCTCTTATCTGCACCAAGCAAGATGACAGAACTGGGACCCGTGAGATCCTACCTAATTTAAGCTTTGAGGTTCATGGGACAACTCTTTTGAAGAGACTGTCATGATAAATATCCTCATGAGATTATATACATTTGCTCATAGACAAGCATGAATTAAGCCCCGACTAGGTACATAGCATCTTATTACAGCACACATATAACCCGGGTAAGGAGAGAGAATCTTTATTTCCAATCATGCTCAAAATGACAATGAATTCTGAACAAAACTTCGATCCTGCTCCTTAGCTGAAGGCTGAAGTAAAGACCCCAATCAATGAGGGCAAGAAAACTGGAACTTTTCTCAACTGGGAGAGAAAATGACGAATGGGAAAAGGCCCATTTCTAGCTTATCATTACTTGAGCCTATGTCTGCTGTGTCTGCTGTGTCTGCCATGTCTGCAGCAGCCCCAGGGCAAGGACCATGAACAAAAGCACAATACCTCAGCACCACAAAGTCCAGTCTCTGGGCAGCAGGAGACTAGAAGGAACATTTCCTAAGATTAGAAAGTAAGTGTGAACGTGAGCACGTGTACGTACGTACGTACACACACACACACACACACACACACACACACACACACACACACACACACACACACACACACACCCTCACCTAAACTCTCAAAGCTTTCTCCATTCATTCACTTAACTGAATGTCACCATCACCACAAAAGTTCACATACTCCTGGATTCTTGATCCAGAAAAAAAAAAAGAACATTTCCAGCTTCCTCCCAGACTTCCTTCAAGAGACCTCCTCTTGTCGATCTCCATACCTCTCCTTAGATGTGGGATTACTTACTGGCAAGCTAGAGGGTCTTGATTGAAGACTCAGGTTCATATCTTCTTGCCCTCCTTTACTGGAAGCCATTGAAGGGGCTGAGGATGCCTGAGACCCAAATGAGTCTTGAGATAATTCCTGCAACATAAAGGCCAAAAGAAATAGGCTTTGAAATGGTTCATATCAACTTGAGATAGTCTCCAGGAGAAGAGACAATGGGTGGTGAAGTTTCTCTCACCCTTGGTGTGGGGTGGGGGAGCCTACAGGGAGTGAAGAATTACCCTAAATGCCACAGATTGCCACAAATGGCATCAGACAAGGCAGAGAAATAACCTGTGGCTTTCAAAGCAAAAATATCAACAGTGGGAGCAAGATTTCTTCTGATGGCATTGTTTATCACCACCTATGCACTAAATATAGGGGATATTCTTTGGGGCCAAATACCACAGCCTGGTAACTTGGACCAACTGTGGCAATGAATAAGATGGATTTTAATAAATGTGGGATGGAGAGAGAAGTGGGAGAGGAAGGGAAGAAGGGACAAAGGGAAGGGAGGAGAAAGAACACAAAAATCCAAATCATCCTCAAAGGATGAGGTTTTAGGTACACTGAAGATGTTGAAAAGAATATGTCATGGGCTCTGAAGGCAATCCCTAAAGAGGGGTTCATGAGCAGTAATAGCTGCATCACTGCCACAGGTATGCGCTCTCTCAAGCTAAGCATGACTAAAGGGACGACTCATTTGAAGGTGAAAGTCCTGGCATGTTGTGGTTTGGGTTTTTTTTTTTAAATCGGCCTCATTACTTTTGACTTTTTCCCTGCCTGTGCAATTTTGTATCGTCCTGTTTCTTCACCAGAGCTACAGGTCTTTACACAGTTAGGAAGGTTATGCTTTTATTCATCTAATCAATCCAGTTAGCATGTTTACCTAGAGTTTAATTGGTTTTTAAGTGCACATCAGAGAACCAATTTGGATGGCAAAGTTCTGATAACGCCAAAGCTCAAGCTGTCAGCTGTCACCTGGTCCTCAGGTGAGAAGGAGGAAGAGGAGGAGGAACAGCACAAGGAGGAAGCTCTTACCTGGGGAGGAGGGAAGCGCTGCTGGGAATAGGCAGTTTGTTGTGGCTGCTGTGCCTGGGACTGAGGGTATGCAGACTGCTGAGAGAGAGCTGCAGAGGCTGTCTGCTGAGGTGGCTGCTGCTGGTAGGGTGACTGTGCCTGCTGTTGGGAGTAGGGGGGCTGGCTTTGGGGGTGCTGTTGTGCTGTTGACTGCTGCTGGGGATATGGAGATGCGGACTGCTGATGAGAAGGCTGGGATGGCTGCTGAGAGTAAGGAGGCTGGGATGCCTGGAGCTGTGGTGGCTGGGACTGAGGCTGCTGTGGATAGGAAGGCTGGGCATGAGGAGTCTGAGATGGTGGAGCCTGGGAGTAGGGCGGCTGCTGTGGATGAGGACTTTGCTGGTTGTAATATGGACTCTGGCCCTGTTGGCCATACCCGCTGGGACCTTGCTGACCATACGGAGGAATCTGTATGAGAAGAGGAGATGGATTTTAGCTCAGAAAGCAGTTGCTTTAAATAACAAACCTACTTTAAACCACTTGTTTACTGCCAGTCAGGTTCAATGAATACTCAATTAATTTTAAAGAATGAGAAGCCCAATTTTTATATGTATAGAAAGCCTCATATCCTGGTTTAACAGACTGGAAAGCCATGGATGAAGAGTGCCGACCTGGCCACTGGCTTGGTGAAGAGCTCAGAAACACTTTGGTCTTCTCCTCTTTGAAGTGGACAAAGCAATCCCAAGGTCTGCCCCACCCCTCTCAAGTCACCATGATGAATGAAAAAGAGTAGAAAGAGCCCTCTGAGCACAGCACAAAATCCCACAAGTAGAAATAATGTGAGAGACAGACTGGTTCCAAAGGCCAAGAAGACCACCTTCATCTGTGGGGCAAGGAGATCTCTCTCTGAGACCTCAAAAGCCTCTTCTCACCCTACATCTACCACCTTCCTATGAAACTCCTACGTCCTCTACAATCCCTGATAAAGTCAACCAATAACTCCCTGAAGCACTCCACTGCCTGGCAGGCAATGTGGCACCAGTGAAGGACGAGGAGTCGGAGGACCTCTATCTAATCACCCCTCTGTCATTTGCACCCATTGGGTAGTCTACACACAACACACCCATCACAGGAAGGGGAAGGACTATATGACCTCTGAGACAGCCCTCCCAGCTCTGAAACTGTGACCACGACCTCTAGAAATAGCCCACTCCATTTTTAGATTGCTCTACTTGGAAATTCTTTATGTTGACAGGACCCAGTGGTTCTAAATTCTACTCTTTAGGGCTAAGTAAAATAAATGTAACCTCTCTTTTATATGATAACTTTTTGGATGTTTCAATTATACAATTCTAATTTTGTTAACAGACGTTACCAGCCTTCTCAATCTTCCCTTACTTAACTGTCCCCCTTCTGAAATGTACTGTTCTATGATGGAGAACAAATGTTCTCGATTATTTTAGTAAAATAGCCTTCGGTCATAGGATTATAGGACTCAGAGTAGAGAGAGACATTGGAAATAATCTAGTCCAGCCCGCCTGATTTGAAAGTGAGGAAACTGAGGCCCAGATAAGTCACTTGTGCAAGTTCACAGAGTTAACAGAACTAGGATTCAAAGTTAAGTAGTGATTCCAAATTTTGCCTTTTTTTTTTAAAACTATACCATTTTACCCATCCCCATTCCAAATATCCCTCAAAGGGTAAGATGAACATTTGGAGTTGTTTTCCCCTATGCTGTATGTATTTGATGCTATCCCCACCATTTCACATATCTCCTGGCATAAGACAGACAGACAGACAGACAGACAGACAGACACACACACACACACACACACACACACACACACACACACGCGCGCGCGCTTGGAAATGAGAAATGAGGCCTGTTAAAGACCCAATGTGCCCACAGACCAGGGTGATTACTTGGTCCAAAGCTGACTGACCAACATGGATATGACAAAGGTTAGCATTTTCTTGGTCTCAGTAATACTGTGGTCCAATGAAATGAGATAATTGCCTTAAACTCCTGTTAAGCAGGTATAGTAGAGGTAGCCACGGGACTCCATGGCTTACTTGCATGGCTGCACACTATTCTCCTCAGTAGCAATGGAGATGGAGATAACCCAGTCTGTAGCTACCTGCTGTGCATAAGAGAGGCTGCCCATTGTACTCTGCGCCCGGCCTTGCATGGTCATGGGGTACCGCTGAGGAGTCTGGGATCCATATGGCTGTCCTGGGTATCCATGTCCTTGCTGTGGTCCTGATGGAGGGCCCTGCTGCTGTGAGTATGGGTTAGTGCCACCATATGGCTGAGGTCTCATCTTGCCCATCTGATCCATTGGACTGGATGGCTGTAAAATAAAAAGTATTGTGCTATTAATAATCTTGAACATTTAAAAAACATCAACCGCCAACCCAATATATAAGGCCATACTGGTCCAGGACAACATGCTAAGAGGCCCTAATGAGCCCATGAGCTTTCCTGAGTACCTGCTCATTCTGAGAAGGCGGCTGCATGGACCTTCCAAATCAACCCTGCTTTTCAATATCCTTTCCTTTTTTCTAGGCTCAAGAAAAAAAAAAGTCCAACAGGAAAAATGTGGAACAATTTACAAAGCCATACTAGAATAGGAAATGAGATAAAAAATTTCCTCAGTTGAGCAAGAGGGTTATATTCTGGGCACAGTCAGCTACTTTAAGGTAACCAATACTGAGCCTATGATACTGTGGCTGAGGATTCAAATATTGAGTGTCCAAATGCTTCCATTCCTTCAGTAGCTGCCCCCCCCCCCCATATGCACATCTGTAGCCTGTCTTCGCTACAGTACAGGCAGTTAAATTTATGCCTCCTTCCAAATGAGCAACATGGCCCAGTTACGGTTGCTGAGGGAGCCATAACTCTGAATTTGACTCTAAATTCTCAATCCAAACTCTGCATTAATGTAGCTTCATTTCATATCCAAGTGTTTGAGGGGCCTGGGGTCAAATTTTAAAAAAGGAAGAAAAAAAAAGATGGCCTACAAAGGCACAGAGTACATTATTGCCAATAACGATGGATCTTGATGACCTCTCCCCCCACCAAGTTCATTTGCCCATGTGTTTACCTACAAACATGTCTTTGTTTTTAGTTCTTTTTCAGGTTGCAGGGACAAAAGACCAATTTTAGCATCTCAGCATGCCTTCCCTCACCCCAACTAAACCTGCTGTAACTTGCAAGATCCCAAGAATATGTTCTAGCCTCCTATAGTAGGACTTTGGGGCCAAGGGCCATGCCATTTTACAATACAACAAAAATATATTGCTATTTTAAATAGAAGTTTCTTCTAGCATGTTAGAAGTTTTGCCCCCAGGAAAAAAAAGTGGCAGGCCAGATTTTTCATGTACCTCTCCAGGCCTCAGTTTCCTCATTTGTACATGAGTAGGTGAACTAGACTCTTTCCATCCTCTACTTCCTCTTCAATCCCAACATTACATGTTCTAAGGTTCCTTCCAGCACTAAGATTATAGAATTATACCTATGCTACTAATAGATGAAAAGTCGTGAACTCTAAAAATTGTGCTGGGAAATTCAGCAACACTTCAAGTAATTCCTATTCATATGGGCTTTTACAGGATATTAGCTAAGTAATTTATCACAGAGGAGGAAAAAAGTATTTTTTTTAAAGGGCTGGTTGTGAGAAGAGAATGAAGGAAGACAAAAGGCAGCAAGAAGGGAGCTGGCACTGGTACAGATAAAGAGAAGACAGAGAGCTCAGCAAACTCTTGCTTTCAAAACTTCTAACATATAAGAGACCCGGGTGAAAACCAGCTCCCAAATCACAACCACTGAGCAACTGCTACACCAACGTTGTTAAAGCAGTGCTTTTCCCAAATAAACAATTCCCCACCAAAGTCCTGACCCTGGACAGAAGTTCCAACAATGTTTCCAGTCTTAATTCCAGGGCTGCACATATCCTTTTGGGACTATTTAGGAGAATTTAGGTTTAATAACAATTGGACTAGCAAGTAATAAATAGTATGTGGTTTTCCCCAGACACACCTGGCAATGGACCCAATTTGTCACCATCCCCTTTCTAGAAACACTTCAGGGTTTACATTGCTATATATTACAGTGCAGGCAGCCCTTACCTCAATCCTTGCCTGCAGCTGGGTAGCCATATGGACTTGGGCAAGCACACTCCACTGAATGGAAAAGCTAGCATTTTTGTAGTGCTTTAAGCATTTGCAAAATGCATTACATATTATCTCATTTGATTCTCACAAAAGACCTGTGAGGGAAGGGCTGTTATTAGCCCCATTTTCTAGATGGGGAAAATGAGGTTGAGAAAGGTAGTGACTTGCCCATATAGCTACTAAGTGTCTAAGGCAGTGTCTGCACTGCACCGTCAGGCTGCCTCCCATGCTCAATCTCTAAAGTCAACCCTTTGTAGGCATCCCGGAAAGTCCCATGAGGGACTCCCAGGGAGGTCCCTTTAAGAAACAGCACTGACGTGACTGAGCAAGGGTGATCCTCTAAGCCACTCTCTTTTGGAAACACCTCCAGCATAACAAACAGTAAGAGACTAAGAGTCAACAGAACCAAGTGTTGGTCTCCTGCTCTCAATTATGAGCCATGACCATACCACGCCACCTCAATCAAACTCCCAACTTCTAGTCTCTACAATGACCAGACAAGCCCAGAGATCCCTTCTGCTCCTGACATTCTTTGAGACTTTAACTGGGCCGTTGTTCCCATCACTCTTCTGCTCAGAAGCCCCAATGGCTTTCCAACACCGGCCGCCCCACGACCATTTTAAAAAGTAACACTAGAATAAAAAGCTACAGCTGGCCCTGAGGTAGATGATGCACAAAACGCTTACATCCCTTTTTGGGTCTTCAATTTCCTCAGTTAGAATTGAAGGAGTTGGATCAGATAATCACAGAAGTAAACTGAAGATAAAAAATCTTCTGATCACCCACCAGTTCTAAACTGGTCAGCCTTACTCTCAAGGCCCTTCTTGATAAGCTCTCACCTGTTCCATCCAATCTTATTTCCTACTAGAATCATAAAATTTGAAAGTAAGAAGAGATTACTGCACAGTTCTGTGGTCATTCCCTCTGTGGCCAATAAGATCTAGGACAAGTGCCTCTGTCTCACCTTTAAAAGCCTGCACAATCAAGGTTCCAACACCCTTTTCCAGCCTAATTATTTCCAACTCTCCATTCCAGTCATTCCCAATCCTGGTCTGCTCCTGGATAGTTTTGGTAGCCTATCTTCATGCCCAGAACGCACACCTTTTCTCATCTCAACTTTCTCTTCTAGTCCCCATCCAGATGAAAAAGATTCCTTCCTTCTCAAATTAGCCTGGATTTCTCTTGCCCTTGGTCAGTTCTACTTTTCATCATACTTACTTGCCTATTAGGTTACAAGCCCTTTGGAGCCACAGACGATGCCACTTTTCATCTTTGTACCCTCAGCCTTTGGTCCATAACAGGCATTATTAAATGTCTGTTAAATGAGAAAACTACTGCAACACGAACCTGTGGGCTCCCCACTTCCTTTCCCAGCTCTTTGCTTCTGTGCATGCTTTTATTAATCTCCATCCCAGGATGCCCAACCCAAGCAGCAATGCCCCTCTGTCAAGCTGCCTCCAGTCATTCCAAGACATATCAAGCTTTCTTCCCTTCTCTGAACTGTACTACATTGCATGGCTAGTTGGTACTACTTATTTTAAAGCTTAAAGCTAAATTAATGGAAATGATTAGTTAGGGGAAAAACTGAGTGTAAGCTCTATGAAGTCAGAAATATGTCATGTGTGATTTCTTTACCTAGCACAATGCTAGGCCACTACCAGGCACCCCAAGTGTGGTTATAAAAACAACAGAGTTGACTGTGATAAATAAGGGAAGGGCAGTGAGGCTGCACCCTAATGATAAAATAGACTGAGGTGGAGAGGACACTTTGGGTCATTTCCTACAGGAGTCTCCCCTCTTATAACACTCCCTGCCAGCAATGAAATGGAAGCTGGCTAAAGGGCTTCATGATCTCAATGAGGAAGGCCATTACATTTGGGGAGCCCTTCATTGTTAAGAAGTATTTCCTTAGCTGGGAGGCCAAGATCTGCCTGCCTTCCTGTAACTTCCAACCAAATGCAGTTACCAACACAACCAATGGGCATCTGGGAGGGTAGAAGAAGGAGCCTAAATGCCAGAGAGAGAAGAGAAGAGTACAGAACACAAAGACAGGAGCTGGTCCAAGAGCTGGGAGTTCTGCGAATCCAGATGGTTGACACTGTGAGTCTTCAGAGAGCACCTGTGTCCCTTTCCCCAACCTCCTGCGAAGGTAGAAACACTTTTCTGAAGGCCTGTCAGTAACTCCTGGACTTGTAAAAATCACAGAAGAACAGAACTGAAAGGGACCTTGGAATACAATGTCTGAGTTGCTCGGTGACACAATTACAAAGTCAGCGAATATGGAGAGGTCTCTTTCCACCTCACCAGCAGCTCCTTTGTAGGTTTCCTGTAATCTGTACTGCTTTACCAAAGGATTGATGCATCTTGTGGGGCAAGCAAAAATCAATCAAATTTTCCATCTCTAGAATCATGACCCCTACACTTTGGGAGATCTTTGAATGACATGTGACTCTAAGAAACTCTTATTTTATTCCTTGTATAGGCCAAAGATTTATCTTTCCTTCTCAAACAACACCTGTAATCAGAAGAGTTTATATCAATGGAACATAATAACCTCAGAAGCTAAAATAAATTCAATTAAAACACAATTTCTCTGGTCTCGTCAACCTTAACTTATCTTAGCTATAACAGAAAAAAGGGAAACAAATATGGCTCAGAATTTGAGAATAAATTAACTTAAACAATAGTACATGTATGATCATCTCTATTTTATAGATGAAGGAATTCCGTGAGGCTCAGAGAATCATGACTTGTCCAAAGGCAACACATTAAAGAAAGGACAAACCTGGACTTAAAGCCAAGCATCCCAATTCCAAGTCTAAGGCTAAGTCTCCAATAAGTGACAAGGGCCCCCAAATCCTCACTAATCAGCTTTGGAAATAGCCAGTAGAGACTAGACAATTCCAAGTACAGACAGAAAAAAAGGCAGGAGGAAGTGCCTGTTGCCCGCAGGCACGAAAGGAAGAGTCAGGGGACAGGAAGGGAAACACCAGACCAGAGCAGCAAAGAGCTGGAGATTCAACTCTGGGACTGACATAGAGGAAATCCTTTCAATGGGAAACCACAGGAGTAGATTACTGTGATTACACTTCAAAAGCAAAGACTCTGCCACAGAGAGACATAATGAGAGGAAAGCGCTGCCCCCTTGATCAGGGAAGTGCAGGGCCCCCTGCTACACACTCTCAGGCATTCATAAAAAAAGGAATGGAACCGTAAGAAAGCTCCCAATCTCTGTCTCCCGCTTATCTCCCTCCAGATCACCAGTCACATATGAACTGCTTGCCAAATGTAGGGAATCAAAGGCTCCAGTTTAGGGGCATCAAAGACAAGGATGCCTCCTGAATTTGCCCTTTCTGCGATCTAACTTGTGGAAAAATATCCAAGACAAACTGCTTGTAGGTTAAGAGTTGGTATGGCGAGTTTTAGCTCTGAGCAAACAGACCAAGAACATCCCAGTTAGGAGCCCCTCCCGATCAGACTGGCTTATGGAAATGCCGTCACTAAAAGTAGGATCGTTCTCCAGTGAAAAAGTCATCTTTTTGAGGGCAGGGATGAGTTTGTCTTTTGTCTTTGCTGCCTAGTAAATGTGCACTGAATTGAATCCAGTTTTAGTATTAATCTAATATTAATGACAAAAGGCTAGAAAAGTGAATTCAGAAAGTCAGCATGGGTTATGCAGTGAGTGGTTTGCTGGATTTGGAGGGGAGAAATTTGGTCCTGAATACTAACTCAGAAAACTCCCCAGCTGTGTGATTGTGGGCAAGTCAAGTAACCGCTCAGTCTCCAGACAACATCCATAACCCTTCACAGCACTGTAACAATCAAGTGGGGTAATTATGTAAAGCGCTTTGCAAACCGTAAAGTGACTATAGGAATGTCAATTGCTGCCATTTTTACTCTTATCATTAAGGTAGAAAGAGCACTGAACTTGAAATCAGGAGAGCAAACCCAAAAAAGGACGTGTGTGGTCCTGGGCAAAGCCCCTGACCCCATCAGGCTCAGATTCCTCGTCTCTGACTTGAGGACTAATGCTAATCTCATAGGAGTGCGGCAGATGGAAAACTCTGTAAACATGAACTAAATAATGTACCGTCAGACTGAAATTTTTAAATGGAGAGTTTGGAGTGAGCTACACAAGAGATGATCTACCTGGGAACTCAGAGGCCAGAGAATGAGAAGTGAAAGGGAGGGAAAAGATGCTCTAGAAGAGCTAGATTGTTCTATATGTGTGAACACATACACAGAGTTCTCAGCCACCAGAGGAGAGCCCAGAGTAACAGTAGGAAGGAAACATGGCCAGGAGGGTGAGGACTCAGAATCCTGCCACATGAAAGGGAATGAAAAGAAACAAGAGATACTGCCCCAGAGGAGCTCTAGAAGCAGGGTGACTTTTGGTGTGTTGTCATTGTCATTTTCACCAGCATCATTCTGTTACATGGTAAATTCAGTCAAAATAAATGGGAGGCCCAGGAGAAAGCCCAAAAGTTCAGGGATGAAGCTTTTGGTTTGTTCTAGTCCTGATCAGGTTAGTAGCAACGGTAACAAAACAGCAGTGTCTTCAAGCATCTCAAGTGAGAGTGCATAAAGAAGAAATCTGTCTCTTGTGCTTGGCCCCAGGGGCCACAGTAAAAACCAACATGGGAAAAGGAAGAGATAGAGACTGAAGAGAAGCAGACTTTAGCTCCATGTAAGGGAAAGAAGCTTTGTAGCTCTTCAATACTAATCAGATGATTGCCTTTGTCAGGGATGTTGGTCCAGGTAAAGTTTGGCTTCAATGACTTGGACAACCAAGGGGTCCATGAAGTGGCTACATAAAAGTCCCAGTGCTAAAAAAACCTAAGGGAAGTAGGTTTGGGAACTAGCATAAGGCTGGGAGCGCCTGCATCCCATCTCATCACCCCTACCGCCAGGTCAGGCCTAGGACATACCAGGAGGTACACCCCAGAATTCTGGACATTTAATTAAATGCCACTTCTCACCCTGGGCCTCCAACTCATTCTTGACTGAATTTATCACATAACATAATAATAATAATAACAATAATAAAAAGTCCCTGGCTCTTTAACCAAAAGAACCCCCTAATTGATTCCCACAGTAATTAACCTGCATTTTACCTCGGAGAGCGGTAGTTAAGGAAGTCGGCACTGCTATTTATAACTCATCTCAAATTGAGGGCAGACTGCCTAAAATCTAACACATCCCAGCTGTACTCCTGTTTGAACTAGGGCCAAGGGAATTTTTTAAAGCAATCTTGGCACCGAATGAATGACACCAACAGTATGAGAGCGCAAGTGGTTGTGTTGTGGTGACGTAGCAGGGGAGGTGGGATGGGAAGGGGGGGCCAGGGTACTGGGATCCCTTCTCATGCATGCTTGGCTGTTCACTAGGTCCCTGTACAGTAAGCCGGGAGCCGCCCACTGAGAGCCAAACACAGGAAAAGACTTTTCCTGTGGAACGCCTTGAAGTGAGAAACACATGGCTAATCTGAATAAACGCGAAGCCACTGCCGCCCCTGCCAGGAAGGTTAGTGCTCGTAATCTCTGGCCATGAGGCTGGCTGCCGGAGAGGACTTGGACCGGCGCCTGAGAACCCACAAAGAGCTGGGAGAACAGATGGGTAAGGACCCCAGCAAAAACAGCGCCGGGTCACGTGACCCGCCACATGGCCCCGCCAGCACAAACTATTGTCTAGCTGCTGAATTCCTTCCCCTCCATACAAAGACACCAGGCCCCTTGCTGCAATCCCAGGGATAGGCAGCAGCTGTTGAGACGCATCCCTTGCTGAAAGGACCCTTCCCTGCTGAAGCTCTTTCCCCGTTTTGAGTCCCTGGGATAACCAGTACTGGAGAAGGCCTCTCCCACCTCTTACAGTGACTTGTAAGTCCATTTGCTTCCCCCCTACCCCGCTGAACTTAGAATGGGTCCAATATAGTATAAAGAAGGTATCATGCCTCCCCCCAAAAGGCATGCGTCTCCTCTTTACAGCATCCCAGTCAACCTTTCCCAACTCCCTAGCTAAAAACCGATTTTCATCTGGTGCCACCTTAACCACATAAAATGTAGACTATTAGTGCAGTTAGCTCTGCAATACCTGGCTTCTTTCTACCCCCCCCCTCCTCCTTTCCTCTATGGTCCAGTCATACCAGCCCACCTGCTACTCCTCACCCATAGCACTCCATTGCTCATCTAGGAGCCTTGGCACTGGCTGTCCTCCCTGCCGAAAACACTCCTTCCTCTCCTCTCCCTCCTGTTTTCCTCAAAACTCAGCCCAAGAGCCACCTTTTACATGAAGCCTTTCTAGCTTCCCCTCAGCTGCTAGTATTCTCCCACCCTGCCTACCTGGTCTTCACTTTGCACACGGTATGTTTGAACTTGCATACGTAAGTGTTAAAATGTGAGCTCCTGGAGGGCAGGGCACCTTTCATCGACACAGTGCCTGACACACAAAGACTGATGGGGCCTCTAGAAGCACCTACCGCAAGGGAAAGTGACTCGTTTAAGGTCAGACAGATTCGGCTTCAAATCTGTCTTTCTCTTAGACCACCGTTAACACACCTCAAAGCATTTCTTTAATCCCTCTTTTCTTCCCCTCTGTCACCTTCCGTCTTTAAAGGGTAGGTAAAGGGGTCCCTTTTCGATTGAAAAGCACTTCACTGGAGTAAATGAAGGAAACTTGGCCTTAATTAAGTCCAGCCTCTGCTCGGAAGGGTGAAGAAACAAGAAGAGAATGGTTTGCCCAGCAGTGGGGGGGGAGGGCACCTTGGAGAGGGCAGAGTAGAACCCTTTCATTACACCTGATCAAGACTCATCACTAAGGGAACATAACTCAGTAGAGAACTTGAGAGCAAATCCCCTAACTCCACATTCTTCCAAATGGGAAAGCAACATTTTTATTTTGTTTTCAAAAAAGGTTGTATGTGTGTAAAGTGGGGGTGGGGTGGAGTGTGTGTGTCACACCATGTGAAATTGCTCCCATTGTCACCAGTGGGCTAAGAAAGCCAAATAATAGATTCTTTTCTGTCAGCTGGTGTCAGCTCATCAGCCATCCTAAACTTTCACAAGGCTAGGTCAATGCAAGAGTGCAGAGTCGAAGATAATGTCATTGCCGCTGGGCCGCCACCACTGCCCTCCTGGCTTTGGCCAAGGCTCTGTTTCCTTGCAGAATACAGGGAGTACCACCACTCTGGACTTCATGGAATCTTAGAATCTCAGAGCTGGAAGGGACCTCAGCATCTAGCTCAACCCACACCTGACAAAGAATCCTTATAACACAGTGGGCAGAGATTTGGGGGCTTTGCCTGAGGACCTCTGATGGAGGCTGCCTGCTCCATTTTGGGAAGAGTTCCATTAATAGGGAGTTTGTTCTTCCAACCAACCTAGTTTTGCTTGCTTCTTTGCAATTACACTCCATTATTCCTAGTCTGGATTGCTGGAGCCCAAACCGAACAAGTTTAATCCCTTCTTGACAGTCCTTCAAAGGGAAGATACAGAAGTACCCTGCCCCAGTACACTTCAATTCTTTCTTTCTCTAGACTAAACATGCCCAATTACTTCAAACCATCTTCAGATGGCACGGACTCAGGGTCCTTCACTACCCCAGTTGCTTCCTCTGGAAGCTTTCCAGCCTATCAATGTCTTTCCTAAACTCAGAATTGAATACATTCTCCAGAGGCAGCTTTGACCAGGGCCAGAAGACAAATTCCCTAGAGAGAGAAAAATTTCCCTACCCCATAACAAAACTTTCCACTTCTAAGGTGAATATCTCTCGACAATCCTGTGGAGGAGTTCAGTGATACAAGCATTAATAACTGTTTTACAGTTCAGCAAACTGAGGTCCAAGGAGTCCTGGGGCTTTGTGAGTGTATGCAGGGGCTGAACTCCCAACCACTTCAGTTCTCCTGACTCCAAGTCCTTTCCTCTCTGCCTTTCATGCTATAAACTAAATTAAAACGCCACCTACCCTTAAGTAAATGCGTAAGAACTGGAGTATTAGGGAATATCACATTAAGGTTGGCAAAAAAAAAAAGCAAGGAAGCCTAGTTTTCTTCAACTTCTTCATTCTTCCTAGCTCCTCCATTCCAACCTTCCAAGATCTCAGCAAGAGCTTCACTACTCTGAGAATGGAGATGACAAAAAAGGGTCAGGCACACTCTGAGTCAGGTGGAATCCTGCCAACTTGGGGTGGGAGTGGGATTTCAACAAGCGTCTTCCTGAGCCTAATTCATAGAACAGCAAATAAAGCACTGATCTGACAACTTTCTGGGGAAACCTCCTGGTCAGACATGAAACAGAAAGCCCCAGACTTTCCAACCTACTCTGGGATGTTGAGAGGGATCCAAAATCGAAAACAAGCAGAGATGAGTCCAAGTTCTCCTTAGGGGAAATGCAAAAGCCAGGCTTTGCCTTGCCCTACAGTAGTGAGATAAACAAACAGAATGATTTAGGTGGCAAATATGGGGCCAAGGTAGAGAAAAACAGTCACAACTCACATTTGTACAGTGTTTTCAGGTCTACAAAATGCCTTCCTCACAACCCTGAGGTGGGAAGAATGGAGATTACCCCTGCTTTAGTAATGACAGAGGCTCAGAGAAGTAGTCACATATCCAGGGACACCAACCTCAGAGTAAGAGATGGGGCTGGAATGAATGCTTCTATCCTGTTAAAGACAGGCAAAGGAAGCCCCTGGAAAGAATGATAAGGACCCAAATACCAATTACAGATGGCCTAACAAAAGGCTGGATAACCACTTGGATATGCTCTAGTGGGGATCCTTGTTAAGTAGAGGCTTGACCACATGGCCTTGGAAGTGCGATTCTCTGATTCTAACGCTAATGGAACTGCACAGCTGCCCACCCCAAATAGGCATGTTAGAAAACCACAGGCAGGTGGTTTGCATTTCTTCTTCCAGCTGGGGTGTAAGCCATCAAATGGCACAACCAGAGATTCAGTCTGATGAATTCTCCAAGTGATGATAAACAAAGTCTCAGTTCCTAAGTCCACAGGACTTGAGTCTGATCCACTTGAGGTATAGCCAGTTCAGTACCCTAGGTCAAACCAACTGCCCACCAGAGTAACCTCTGGGCTGTCCTTCACCAGCTCTCAGAGAAAATGCTTTTCTCGCACATTTATCCTCCTCACCTTTGGGTATAGATGTAGTGAATAGATTTCTCCCAATTTCTGATCTGTTCCAAAAACAAAACTGCAATTCTTTATGGAGGGAATTCCTTATTTGGCAGAGTCAGTAAAAATGCAGGGTGCCAAGTATGGAATCAAATATTCTGTCTGGAAAGGACTTCAGAAAATAAACTGTTAAAAGAGAGAATGGTAAGGCTGAAATGCCTTTAGAGATCATCTGGTCGAAGTGCCTCATTTTTTAGGCAAAACTGAGGTGCAGAAGAGGGATGGTGTTTTGCCTAAGGTCTCACAGAAGTTTAAAGGTAAAGCAAATTAAAGGCCTTTATATAAAGCCAAAGGATCCAGAGTCAGAAGATCCAGGTTCTTGTCTGGCCTCTGATGATAACTGGGTGTAAGACCTTGAGCAAGTCACACTCCCTCTGGGCCTCAGTTTCATCAACTATAAAATGAATGAGTGAGAGGAGATAAATGCTAAGGTCTTTTCTAGTTTTATCAATCCATAAGAATTCTATTAACTAATTTTCAAATGGATTATAGAGAATGGCAAAATCCCATTACTACAGAAAAACAAAGGGAAATGTGCCATTTCCTTATGTATTATAGACAATCATCCTCAACCAAACAGTCAGGGTTTCCTACCTACAGGAAGTTTAAAGATAGGAAATTAATTGGAATTGGCTCATTTTTCAGCATGACAAGGTCTGTGTTGGATGCAGAGTAGGCGCCATATTGTCTTGGCCTTCTTGCCTGCACTAGCAAACCCTAGTAGCTAGAGCTACTCAAGAATCCAAGTATAATCTCAGCTGAGCTACAGAATGATTTGGACACAGCACCTTTGTATGATAGGGGTTGATGCCATGAAGAGATAATGCCTAAGGTAGCTTCTGACTCCAGGAACTGATTATTATTTGTACCAGTTTCTCTGCTTACTTAAGTTTAGGCTCATTATATATACTTGGATATATCAGAAGTCAATGATATCATGACTATGGGTACATACTACACTTCACCAGTGCAGATCAAAATGTTTCCATAACTCATTCCATGTGATACAAGCCCTTATTTTCCCATAAAGCTTCTAGAGAAAGTCTATGCTATCTTAGGGATATGAACGTACAACTCAAGCTACTTACTGTCTCACAGGGTTGTGGTTATTTGATTTACTAAACATTACGAATGCCTATTCTGTTCATAAAGGTAACACGGTGTAGTGAACAGCATTCTGGGTTTGGAGTCAGGACAAACCTGGGTTCAAAAATCCCACTTCTGATATTAAACTAGTTATAGAACACCGGGCAAGTTCCTAACCCTTGCTCAATTTCCCTTTCCCTATGTGTAAAACAGAAAGAACAGCACCTCCCCCACAGGACGGATGTGAGATAAGGGAGGTGAAGTATCATACAAATTCGAGCTACTATGATCACAGACAGGTTGGGACCTGTCTCTCCCTACAGGGAGTTCCCAAATGTAGAGTTCCCCATGTGGATGAAGTCACGGATCCTTTGCATAGGCTGTTCTGAAGAATCAATGAGGCTTAAGCTAAAAAACAAAAGCAAAAGCCCTAAGTGCCATGATTAAGTCACCTAGCAGGTAGAAAAGCAAATCAGAGAAAAGAGTGACAGACTCAACATCCAAATCCCAAAAATGACAAGAAAGGGTTTGGCTACTCAAATTCCCATTCAAAGAGATGTTATTCTCTTCTCTCTGGGAGGACCCACACAAAACTGGGTCCTGATGTGCTAAGTCAAAAGCATCTGGGTTATTTCCCCAGGAACACTTATTATGTGGCCCCTGCATGTGCAGAGCTAGGTGATGAGTAAGGGAGCTGGGACGAGGTCTAAATAAGCCAGAGTCCCCATTCTGGAGCCCGCCACTCTGAGAGGGGGAAGAAACATGTACACAAAAACCAGTAACTCGAGTCAGAATGCAGAGGAGTGCACAAGAGAGATTCCCCAGAGAGGCAAAAGCGTTGCAGAGAAGGCTTCTCCGGGAGAAATTACTTAGCAGACCTTTCTTCTCTTCCCCCAACTTCAAGGCTCCACAAGGTAAGATGGTCTTAGACAAGGATGATTGAATTCCCCTGTCTCTCAACCCCACAACTGATTTGGGGTCTTGGTTTCCTCCTCTGCAAAATGAAGGAATTAAGCCTAGGAGAGTATGAAAGAAGGCCCAGAACAGTCAGGTCCTGGATGCTTCACTGGTTAGGCAATGAGTAGTCACTACAGGACTGTGGGCAGCCCCTGACCTACAGTTGTGAACCCACAGAAGAGAACCAGCCCATCACTAGGGGACAGGCTCTGCCCACAAAGAAGCTTTTCCCCTAGAACATCTCAAGGCTTCCAGGATATATGAAAGTGCTTAGTCTGAAGGATACATCTAGAACCACAGAATACCAAGGAATATATATCACCCTAGCATTCTGTGATAGAGCTTTGGATCTAGGACCCCAAGAGGTATCAGTGCCCCTTCTGCCACCAACAGTGAGTGTGACCCTGGACAAAGGGCTTCACCTTTTTGAGTTCATCTACAAAATAATAGATCAGGGGCTGTGGTCTGTGGACTCCAAAAAATTTTTTTATAATTATTTCAATATAATTGATTCCCTTTGTAATTCTGTGCATTTTATGTATCAAAAAAAATTATTCTAAGGATGGGTCCTTGACACCAAAAAGGTTAAGAACTGCTAGACTAAATTATAGCTGAGTTCAATCCATTATGCAAGCCTATAGCTGATTTCCCCAAACAGTTACTAAAAGCACCTACTATGTAACAAAAACTAAACAGTCACTGACCTCAAGGAGCTTCCCTTCAATTCAGGGGAAGCAAGCACACAGTGGAGTAAATATGATTTCTGGAGCTGGGAAAGGGGGAAGCTTGGAAGGCCTGCCCTTCTTCATCTGCTAAAGTTCAGCTCATGCCATTTTTCCCAGGAAGTTACCTTTTCCTGACCTCCCAGGACTGCAACAACCTTCTTCTGTCTTGGAGAACAGCTCTGTTTTGCAGCTCTCTCCTTTAAGTTGCTGTCAGTAATGTGACTTAGGTACAATACTGTTAACTATGTCTATGCCCTACTCCTCACTAGACTCCACGATGGGAAGGACCAATCAGCAACAATGCTTGGTGCACAAGAGATGCTAAGAACCATTTGTTTAATGAATGAGATCACACACTCACATTCACTCACACTCTCTCTCTCTCTCTCTCTCTCACTTTCACACACACACACACACACACACACACACACACACACGGTTTAAATAAAGTTACAAAAAATTTAGAAATGGTATTTGGTCAAGGATACTGGGAGGAAATGATCAGACTTAACAATCAGCACCTTTGAGGCCAGATTTATGTAAGAGGAGACACCCTTAAAGACTAGAAAATTATGAAACTACGGACAGGCTGAGCAAGGACTTCATGGGACCTGCTGCATGAAGAAGGCACATGGACGTAACCATCTATGAACAAAGGGGAAGGTCCTGGAGAGGAAGCAGTGAATGTCACAGAGAGGGCAGAAGGGGCAGTGGGGGAGGGGGGGTGGCAGGGTGCATTGCAACTTTTAGCAAGTAAGAGCAACACTGTCTCCAATCTCCCCTCATTTCTTTGACCTAGTTTCTCGGGTTCTTTCCTAACATACTGAACAGTCTTGTAAACAGAGGATGTCCCTATATACAATTGCAATTTTGTCCAAAGTTTTTCACAGCCTCACCTATAATTAATTACAAAATCTCTTTTGTGTTGCCCTCATCACTGGCCTTAAAGAAATACTGTGAAGCAGGCCTCTGTAGCCTAGAGCCACACTGGGAATCGACATGTATACAGCAAATTCCATTTGGGGATGATGGGACGGAGATGTCACCATCAGTGATCCCAAACATTCTCTGTGGCAAAGGGCCTGAAACAGAGCAAAAGTAGTCAACTCCACCTACCTGCACCTCAGTTAAGGGGAGGCCATCTCAGAGGGGGTCCACAGGAAGCATAGCGTGCCACCTCCCCTGTGACCACCCTAAGGAAGGTGAGAAAGGGGAGTGTGTGTGTTTGTGTGTAGGAGGTCTGTTCTCCCTCCCACCCCTAGACATATAAGGTGGAACTCCAGGAGTCTCTGAATCACTGCTCAATTCAGGGAGGGTCTCTTTTCCTTTCTCCAGCTCTAATAACCTACCAGTCTAGTTAGTCTGTCTCTCACACTAATCTCTGCCTTCTACACTGGCCACATGGGACAGAGGGTCTCCTCTCTACTAGTCAATCATCAGCCCATCTGTGTTTTTGCTCCTGATGTTCCACATACTGGCAATCCTCCCAAACCCCAAGTTCCTTCCTGATCCTCTTTCCCCTAACCCCAAAGTGTCCTCCTCTTCTCCAGCCTCTAGCTCACACATCTCTCATGTACTCACAGTCAATCACAAGCCCTGAAGAGATGTTTCCCATGTGCCAGTCCCTGGGGTAAACTAGGACAAAAATGAAACTGCCTCCAATTTTAGGGAGCTTACAGCTAACAGGAGGAAAAAACCATCGACACATGAAAGTTTACACACACACACACACACACACACACACACGAACACAAAATGCATACAAAGTTAATACAAAGTCATGTGGAAGTGGACTCAGCAGGTGAGAGGGTGCCATCAGAAAAGGTCCCTTCTTTTGGGGGGGGGCACTAAGGCTTAGTGAGAAGCTGAGGTCAGAAATGAAAGCATCGCTCAGCTGGGGAGAAGGCAGGGAGGCCAGAGAGGGATGTGCTGTAAAAGGAGCAGTGAAGGCCAGTTTGGCAGGAAGGCAGGACTAATAGGAGTCCTTTTTTAAAAAGCCTATGAAGGGGGCCTGGGGCCCAAATGCCAGACCCAGGAGTTTGTAGCTGACCCTAGAGGAAACAAGGAGCCACCTGGGCTTTTTAGGCAGGAGAATGGCAAGGTCAAAGCCTTGCTTTAAGAATATCAACTTTGGCAGCCAAGATGTGAGGCTGGTTTGGAGAGAGCAGAGACTGGAGGCAGGAAGCTAGTCCAGGAGAAGGCTGACACAAGGAGGACAGCATGACAAGAGACTCAGGCTTCAAATCCCACTGACTTACTCAACAAGCTTTTATTAAGTGATTATTACATTGCCAGGCACTGTAGTACATCTAAAGGAATCAAGGGGAGAAACAACAGTCCCTGCCCTCAAGGAACTAACATTCTATTGAGGGGAAACACCCTATACAGAACCAATCAACAGAAAAGATATATAGTGTAGAGAGGTGAAGTGGAGAATTTGGGAATTTGGGGCCGTGTGTGTGTGTGTGTGTGTGTGTGTGTGTGTGTGTGTGTTAGCTGGAACATATGGACAGGAATGTGCTATAGGCCCGGTAAGGTAAGCTAGAGCCAGACAATAAAGGGATGTATAAGTCAGAGGCTACTGGTTTTTACTACAGAATTTGCAAAAGGGAGTCACTGGGGAGCACCGATCTGGGGAGCACCAAGGTCAGATCTGAGCTTTAAGAGTACCAAGCTGGTTGTGACCACAGGGAAATGTTTCCATTCGTTTTCTCATTTGTAAAACAGGGACAATGACACCTATAAGGTTATACTTCATGAGGCTGATTAAGATCGAGTGAAATAAACCAGACTGGGGCTTTACAAACCTTACAACAGCTATTTACTTCTCTCATACTATTTTGCATCAGAATGATGCCTATATCCTCTTTTAGACAGTAAACTTTATGAAGACATGCCTGTGTTGTGTCTTAATCTCTACATGATCCCCAGTATCCTGTACATGTAACAAGTTTAATAAAGTATTTATTGAGCTCAACCAAATATAGGACCCCATGGGTTTGCTGCAGTCTGGACAAGAAATTAGGCTTTGTAACAGTTAAGGATCATTGACCACTGGTCTATACGTCAGAAGAACTTCGTTCCTGTGCTGACTGTTCCTTATTAGCTCTGTGACTTAGGGCAAGTCATTTCCCTACTGTGAGTCCATAAAATCTGCTATCACCCCCACTACCTGCCTCACAGGGCTGCCATGAAGATTCAGGTGAAATAATGGATGTACAATGTTTAATGCTGTTTCTGAATAGGTGTTGAGATACTTCAGCAATGTCTTGATTCATTTATTCTCTTTGCTGGATTTTACCTTTATGAACAAATACCAGAAAGCCAGCCTTAGCCTTAACAATGCCCATCATGTAAAGCAGAGGGAGGCATTGGAGCAGATGTTTCCATTTGGAAGGAAGAGATGGGTAACTGACATCTACCAGTTATTTCCCTAGACCACTGCCCCCAAACTCCCTACAGTTGGGAGCCCCCAATGTGTCCGAGTTCACCTTGGGGATCAGACTAGATCAGATACAAAACTGCTGAAAATTGCTTCTGGAGACCCAACTATCTCATTAAAATTAAAGATGCCCCTCAATCTCCAGACTTTTAGAATAGCTATCAATTAGGATTGTCCATAAGGAACCTACAGAATATAGAAACTCTTCAGCTCTTAGTTGGAGCAGCCAGAAATTCTTTCCAGTTCATCCAAGATGGCAACAGGGTTTGGTGCTGCCTACTCAAATGATTTGTACTGGGAAGCCCTGCCTTGCAGTTCCCATTCAGCAAAGCATAAGAACTAGCCTCCAGCAGATATTTTTAGAGCTGGACATTTGCGCCTTTACCATCTCCAACTACTCAGAACAAAACCAGTAGGTCTACTTACCATCTCCAACCATCTCTAACCTTGGAGAGTATCCATCTGGTAGGGAAATTGTAGTCTGAGATTTTGAAGAGGCAGAAAGCGGGATGTGCCAAAGTCTCTCAGTCCTACCTTCACGCAGAACATTTCTTGAACGTGTCTCTCTTCCCTGTCACTATCATTAGAACCACTCCAGTTCAGGCCCTCATCTCCAAATGCTGGCACTACTTCTAATAACAGACTAAATGGTTTATGGTCTCCTCATTCAATTTCTCATTAACACAACTGCCAAAATCATCCAAGTCCATGGGTTTACCCATGTCATTTCCTTGCTCAAAAACTCTGGGAGGCTTCTCTATTGCATCTAAGATAAAAGTAAACCCCTCACTCAGTCTGGCATTCAAGTTTGGCTCCAACCAACCTTTCCAGCCTTATTTCATAATACTTTTCCTCCTTTACTCTCTGTGCTCCAACCAAGCAGTTCCTCCATGCCAGGAAACTCCCTCCTCACTTCTTCATCTCTGCCAGCTGAAATATCTCTTTTCCTTCTGGTGCTTCTCAGTTCCTACCTCCTCCATAAAGCCTTTCCCAATTTCCCCATCCCAGAGGCTACTTTGTTCCCTCCCCTCTCTCTCTCTCTCCCTCCTCTCTCCTCATCTTCCTCCTCTTTCTCTCTCTCTCTCATTTCCCCCTCCCATTTTAGCCCCCTTTAAATTTTCCTTAGAGCAATCTGACAACATTTATTAAGCACCTACCATTCATCAGGCACTGTGCTGAGCACTGGGAACACAAAGAAAAACAAAAAGCAAGGCTCCTGTGTCTAGGAGCTCACAGTCTAATGGGGAAATGTAAACAATGATGGACAAACAAGATACATGCACCAAATATTGGGGGTAATCTCAGAGGGAAGGAGTTGGCTTCAAATGGGGATGAGGAAAGGCTTCTTGGAGAAGACGGGATTTTAGCTAAGACCTGAATGAAGGGATATCAAGTTGAATTGAGGAGGAGAGAAGCCCAGACATGGAGCTTAGTGAAACTGCCTGGAGTCTAGGGACAAGTGACATATTTGAGGAATGGCGGAGAGAACGTCACTGGATCACTGCATAAGCAGATGGAGGGAAAAGAGGTGATGAAGACTGAAAAGGGAAGAATGGGCCAGATTGTGAAGGGTTTTGGAAGCCAAAGAGAAGATCTGACATTTGACCCTGGAAGAAATAGGGAATATCACTGTTCTCCCCTTTGCTCCAATCATAATCTACCTTGTAACATAATTATTTGCATACATATCGCATAGCCCTTATCAGATTAGAGATTTGAGGGCAGGGACTGTCATTTTTTCTTCTTTGTATTATTCCCAGTACTGTGAGCACAGGACTTTGCCCTTAATGTTTATTTAACTGAATTTGATTTCATTCATGACATTAATTCATTCACTGAGCATTAAGGCATCTATTCTGTCTAAATAACTTCCACTTCTACAGTGTGTGAAAGTATAGAAAAGTCATGCATTCCTGTGGGCTTCCCAACAACCTTGAAAGTTTGGTAGTGCTAGGATTGTTATTTCTGTTTTACTCGCAAGGAGACTGAGGTACAAATTAATGGAGACATCTGCCTATAACTACAAAACCTGTATCAAAACTAGGATACCAACTTGGGATTTTGATCCTAGGTCCGTTGTTCCTGGCAATATAATAGAAGGCCTCCATGAAATGCATAGAGCTAGCTAGGCACTATGGAAGAAATGAAGATGAAAAAGACTCAGGCCTTGCCCTCAAGAAACTAACATTCCAGTAAGATTGAGAATTCCCATACACAGAGAAAAGAACACGTCATAAAGACGAGAAGTGCCCAAATGCGGTATGAAGTGCTGCAAGATTTGAGAACATTTGATACTGACTTGGACAATTTCAGGGATCATATTCTGCTCCAAACTCAGCTATGACTTTGCTCTATGGCCTTGGAAATCTATAAAGTGATGGGTTTAGACTATGATTTTTAAGGTCTCCTCCAATATTACCAGTCTATAAGGGAACATTTTGGCGTGAATGGTCTCTGAGGGAAGCACATGAACATCTGTGTCTAAATGGGCAAGGACATTTAGCAACCTTTTATTTTCTTTCAAACCAAATGCCATGATAGTTCCTCATCTTGGTGTATTCCCACCTTCCTCTTTAAAAAAAAATTTCAAAATTACAGTAGAAAGGCACAGGTTCACATCATGGGCTGGACAGGAATACGAAACTCTTTGGGTGTTCAAGCTGCTGGGGCAACTGAACTCCAAAAACTTTGCTTGAAATGGGTCCATAAGCACAGCATTTCTCACCAGGTCAATGCAGAAACCAACTTGGCTTCTCAAATCAAAATAACACCCTTTCTGTTCCAATATCATTTTCCTACTGACTTCTGACAATTTTTACTCTATAAACTTCACAAATCCTATAAACCTCTAGAGATGGTTTACGAGTTGTTACCCTCCAGGTACCCCTCTCCCCCGCAAAAAAGATCTCCTGGTGGCTAAACCTCCAAAAACAAGCCTTTCTCTTCACTGGGCTATTCTTCCCTCCGTGGATCAGCCTGGTCCCTCACCCAAGACAGGTATTTACTAAATGCTATTGTACAGACTCAAGTCTTCTTCAGGACCTGACAGAGTTTATTCCCTCCTCTGCAGGTACAACCTCTAACAGCTTAGGTTCACTTTCACTCCACAATGAGATGTTGGAAAAAGAAAATTATACTAATGTTAATCGGAGAAGTGTCCTTGTTCTGCCTTCTGACATGAATTAATAGTTTGCTTGCACCCTCTCTCACTAAAATAAAAGCTAAATATAGGCTTCCCAGTAATTCTAGTAAAAAATGTGTTTGTTTTGGCAAATGGATGATCCATAGGGGTCCCTCACCTCTACCTGAATGAGAAGTGCTGAGGACCATTGATCCAAAGTACTGACATACAATATATATATTTGTGCTTCAGTAGGAAGAGGTATGACTGTCCCCCTAAGGAAGACAACATCCACAGACAGCTCTAAGACCAAGAAACACTTTGCACATGTCAATCAGCGAGCATTTATCAAGCATCGACGGTGTACCAGGCACCGTGCTAAGGAATTCAAAGATAAAACTGCAACAATAGCCCCTGTCCTCAAGAAGCTGACATCTTATGAAGGGAAACAACAGGCACATATATAAGCACAGAGACTATGTATTAAAAACCCCCAAGATAATCTGAGGAGGAGGCAAGGCATGAGCTGCTGGGGTGGTGGGAAAGAGATCGAGAGAAGTTTCATGGAGAAGGTGGCATTTAAGCTGAGCCTTCAAGGAGAGCAGAGATCCTACAACTTGGAAGGCAGGAGAGCATTCCAAGCAAAGGAGACAGTGCAAAGGAATGGAGAGAGAGACGGGAGAGACAGAAACACAGATGGAAAGGAGAGAGGAGACAAAGATAAGAGAAGAAGAGACAGATGGAGGAGGGAGGGAGAGAGAGAGACCATGAGGAACAACAGCAAGGCCAGTCGGAGTGGCCTCTAAGAGTGCGTGAAGGGAAGTAACATGTAATAGGGTTGGAAAGGGAGGCTGAAGGCAGGTTATGAAGGTCTTTACATGTCAGAGACTGACATCAGAGTGTACTGAATAAAGAAGGGAGTGACCTAGTCAGTCCTGGGCTTGCAGCCATGTGGAGGCTGGAGAGGAGAAAGACTTGGGGCAGGAAGACCACTTAGGGGGCAGCAGTCCAGGTGGGAGGTAAGGAAGGTTTGAAGAGGGTAGTACAGTGACCCTCCCCCAGGACACATGAGGGGTATGGAGGGAATAGCATCTCTGGCAGCCTCTTACCACAAAGAACCCCATGAGAGAGGTGGTACAAGCACCTTTACCCTGGTTTCACAGTTGGTGAAACTCAAGCTCAGAGAAATGACTTGCCTAAGGTCACATACACACACACACACACACACACACACACACACACACACACACACACAGGTAGTAGAGGACAGACACAGAGCTAGACCTTGTATCCTCTTATTTTTCCCACCACGCCCTAGAACAAAAGGGCTTTAGATAAAACTACCCCACTCTTTAGAGATGTAAGATCAAACTTCAGGCCTAGAAGTGGGGTTTGTGATATACAGAACAAGTTATAAGGCCTCTGTCTGGGATGTTACCAGCATCCCTATCATTTTGTCACTACACAACTGATTCAACACTGCTAACATGCCAAAAACATAGACCCACACCATGGTTATTAGAGTGGTTTTCCTCCCCTTTCATCCAACTAGCTGGTGTAATGGATACAGTGCTGGAGCTTCACAGTCAGGAAGACTTGCTAGTTGTGTGACCCTGGGCTAGTCACTTAATCACTGCCTGCCTGAGTTTCCTCATCTGTGAAATAAGGATAATAACAAGGCCTAGCTCCCAGGGTTGTTGTGAGGACACAAGGAAATGCTATTCGTAAAGCGTTTTGCAAACCCATGTAAATCCAAAACTATATAAATGCTAGCTATGATACTGATGAGGTCAGAAGGGAAGGACCAGTGTGGATTAAAATGAGAAGACTCCAAAACAGCAGCAGAGGCAAGGGGGCTCAGTCAATATGACACTTGGAGGGCCCGGACTCCCCAAATACTGAGCAGTAAACAAATGTTACAAAGACTTGACTCCGGGAATGGGCATTTTACTCAGCTGAATCCTGGGCCATTTCTATCCACTGTAAAAGGTTACCTGGGACCCAGGTCTGACTGAGCTACACCATGGGTCAGTCACCTGCAGGGAGGAAGGCCTCCCCATGCCAGGTGGAAGAAGGCCCACCTAAAAGGCACCCAAGGATGCCACAATTTGAAATCTGACTGGATCTAGTATTACATGGGCACCAATAATAAGGAAATTAGTTGCTACCCGATGCCATCTTTGCCACCAACCCTTTACTTGCTATATGAAGCTCAAGGATCCATTCGGATTTAAAGGGGAAGGCCTTGTTAGGGATAACAGGAAAAACTACAGACTACCTTCTCACCCAAATTCCAACCCCAGACATCTTGGCTAGTTCCCACTCAGAGGTGGTTTGATTACACTATGTAAGCACTTTTTAGACCCATCCACATTCAATAAAATCCCCCTCTTCCAAAACCTGGGGTTTCTGAAGGGGAGGCTCATCAGTGGTCTTTTACTATGGGCATTTCTAAGGCACCTTGCCCACCACAGCCTCCTCTTCTCCCACTGCATTCCTTTTACGTTATCTCAATAACATTCTAGCGGGCCAGAACCTCCAACACAGGAAATGCTTCCCTGCCTCTACAATGAAGCTCATGCTGCTCACTCTGCCTGGAAGGCTCCCTAGTCTTTAGAGCCCCAGTTCTGATGCTGCCACCTCCATTCTCTTCTGACCTGCCAGCCCACATACTGGTCCTATGTGTTTAAAGATTATACAAATAAGTAAGTATTATAAGGATGCATCTAATCACCCCTCTTAGATTCTAAGCTCACTGAGAGGAAGAACCTGGCCTTACCTTCTGGTCACACCTGTTCTCATACATAGTACCATGTCCCCATAGCTCACAAGTCCTGCAGGGTCACTCCTGTCAAGGGGCTTTTACTACAGGGCCTGGTTTTCAGCTCTTGGTTAGTAGAACTTACATGAGGTGACCCAGAGCATCTGCGCTGCCAGATTGCCACTATGTGGTCAGGGCTACAACAACGTTCCCTGGATTCATTTACTCAGTGTCTGGTGGTCTGTCCTAGCTGAGTAGTCTCTTCAGTCTTTATCAAACTCTTGGGAGCATGACCCCAGCTGTCAGCTGGCCTGGCCCAGCTGCCTACAAGTTGAAGGCAGAGAGCCCCACTGCTTTCCTGCTGGATCCAATATGTGCATGGGATCACAGAACTGGAGTCTCAGAGGAAGGACCCACAATGGGGTATTTCAAAGAAATGCTTTGTAAAATGTGAAGTTCTCAGAAGTGGGAAAAGGACCCATATGTACAAAAATATTTATTGCAGCTCTCTTTGTGGTTGCAAAAAACTGGAAATACAGGGGATGCCCATCAATTGGGGAATGGCTGAACAAGCTATGGTATATCAATGTAATGGAAT
>CM053582.1:110783258-110804466 GCA_028627135.1 Pseudochirops cupreus | reverse complement strand
AATGTGAAAGTATCTGCAGATCCTATACATGACTGCAATGCCACCATGGGGGGGGGGGGAAGGGAGGGGAGAAAATCTGAAACTCAAGTGATTGTGGAACTGAATCTTGTAAACTAAAAGTAAATAAACGAGTCATTCAAAAAATAAAATAAAATAAAATGTGAAGTTCTTTACAAACATGAAGTACCACATAGGATGACACCTTCATCTTAGAAGGGCCCAGAGAAGGTCACACAGCGGCTCAGTGAAGAGCCAAGATGAGAAATGAGGTTTCCTGGTTCCCAGACTAGTGCTCTTTTCCCTCTACACCATTAAGTGACTGCAAAACTATTTATTTTACTCCTACAAAGCCCATCTCCTGACCTGGGAAGCAAAAATAGGACACCCAAACTTGGGTTAAAAAAAGACGTCTCATCCCAGGATGGGCAGGAGCTCTGGGACCCTGTTTAATTATCTGCAAGAGGAAGACTACCAATGGCCGAAGGCTATAAACGTACCCTCAGTGAAGGCAGAGCAGGCCTTGGTCAGAAGGCTCCAGCCGACCTCTCAGCAGCAGGTCGGTCTAGGCTGCAAAGACTGAGACCTGGGTGACAGCAGACAACTTGGTTTAGGGCTTCACCTTTCCCGTTTGAAAAAATAGGGCAATGCTCTGCCTAGTCTTTTTCTGCCTTTTTAAAAAAATTCTTTTATTATAAAAGATGACTCTCTAAATAAAGGGAAGGGAAGGGGAAGAATATTGTCTGAAAATGAAAGTGATGTCAAAATATAAGACGTCAGTAAAAAATTTTTTTGAAGAATTCCTGCCCCTCCCTCCTTCACAGGCAAGGTCATATGTGAGAGTTCAAAGAGCTCTTAGCAAGAAAGTTGGCTACTAGGCAAATCTCCTTATAGTTCATCTACTAAAATCATTCCTTTTCTTCAAGATCTCCAGGTTCTCCTCCTACCTGTCTAATTGCTTCCTTTCCAGTTTCCTTTGTTGAATCAACAGCCATGTTCCATCCTCCCATGGTACCTCTGGGCTTTGTCCTGGGGCATCTTCTCTCTCTAGTCTTTCTCTTGGTGATCTCATCAGCTCAAAAGTTCAGTTATCCCCTGTATGGAAATGACTCCCAAATCTACATATCCAACACTCTTGTCTAGGTGGGGGCTTCACGGCTGCATTGCCAACTGTCTGCCTTTACATCTATCTTGGTCTGTATATAACACAGATTCAACATGTCTAAAAGAGGATTCATTCTTTCCCCTGTACATGCCTCCACTCTTCCTCCTAACTTCCCTCTTCTGTCAGGGATGCACCTAGTCTTTGTTCACTCTCACCCATACCCAAACGGTTACCCAGTCTCGTGCATTCTAGCCCCCATATGTCTTTCACGCCTGCCTCCTCTCCACTCCTACCATGATAACCCTAATACCTGCCTAGAGCAGGACCTCATAATCTCTCACTTGGAACTATAGCAGCCTCCTAATCAGTTAAAGTGGAAGGTTCTTGAGGGCAAGGACTCTGCTTTTTGTCTTTGTATCTCTAGCAGATGCCCCCTTCTCTCTCCATTTTCAACCTCATGCTTTGACTTCTGCCATAGCCACTGCGGTTGGTCTCCCTGCCTGCCTCTCTACTCCAGTCCTTCCTCCATTCAGCTGCCAGGTTAATTTTCCTAAAGCACAGCTCTGATCACGTCACCCTCACCCTCCCATCCCATTCCATAAAACCCCAGTGGTTCCTGATCACCTCTAGGATCAAATACAAAGTCCTCTGGCATCCAAAGGCCTTCAGAAGCTGGCTACCTCCTGCCTTTCCAGTCTTTTTACACCTCACTCTCCTACCTCATGGCACTGACTTCCCTGTTGTTCCTCAAATGAGGCCACTCCATCTCCAACACTATGGGTATCCCCCAGGCCTGGAATATCCCCCTCTTCACTTCCCTGGCTTCCTTCCTGGCTCAGCTCTAGTCTCACTAAAGAGAAGCCTCTTCCCATCCCTCTTAAAGCTGGTGCCTTCCCTCTGACAAGGGGGCACTGATCATCCCTAAGCTATCCTCCTAGAGCTTGTTTGCACATGGCTGCTTGTGTGTCATCGCCGTTAGACGTGAGCTCCCAGAGGGCAGGGCCTGTCTTTTGCCTTTCTTTGTATCCTTAGTGCTTAGCACAGTGCCTGGCACATGGTGGATGTTTTCTTTCAAGTCCCCTTTTCTACAGAAGGTAGCAATCTGACTGTCTCAGTTTTATGATCCTGGCACCACCCTCAGTTCTCCTCACTCATTCTCACCCCACATATCCAATCAGCTGCCAAAATCTGCCATTTCTAGCTCATGGCATTTCCCACATCTGACTCCTTTTCTCTCCTAGCACCAGCATCACTTTAGTTCAGGCCCTCATCACCTCTTACCTGTTTTACTGAAACAGCCTCCTAATCCTTCATTTCTCTTGCCCTCCAATCTCCCCACTCCAGTCACATGGCTGCCAAAGGGATTTTCCTTAAGCATATATCTATCTGCTTGTGTAACTAACTGCTACTCAATAAAGGTCTGTGGCTTCCTACTACCTATTGCCTCTGGGATAAAATATCTGCTTCTGTTTAGTTTTTTAAATTTTTTACTTGGCCCCATTCTATAGTTTTTCCAGTCTTACTGTATATTATTACCCCTTCTATACTCTGCAATCCCCAGCTCAACTGTCTTTTTTCCTGTTCTTCACAAATGGCCTTCCAACTCCCACCCCCTCTATGTATCTGCACCAGCAATGTGCATGCCTGGAATACATTCCTCTCTGCTTGTTCCTCACTTCTGCCTCAAAGAATATCTCTCTTCCTTCAAGAAGGAATGTTCAAGCATCACCTTCTATACAAAACTCCTCCTGATTTCCTACCACCTCCACCCACAACTGCTAGTACCCCTTCCTTACCTAGTATGTATTTATTTTAATTCTTTTTATATTTAGTCTGTACAATCCTTATACGTGTACTTCCCATCTCCTGTTAGAACATATCCTCCTTGAGAGGGGAGATTCCTTCATCCACTGTATTTGTATCCCCAACCATAGTGCCTGGAACATAGCAGGTGATTAAGAAATGCTTACCAATTAATGAAAAAGATTGTGCCTTATTTCATTGGTCATTTGGGATGTAAGACAGCTGGAAGGTAAGTGCAATGTTCCATTCATCAAATACAAATCATAGAAAAAACACTAAATGGGGTGGAATGATGGGGAGGAGATCCTGGACCTCCCAGGATCCAAGACAAGAACCTCCCAGTTTTTCTTAACTCAATTAGAAGCTCCTACAAAGAACTCTGAAATACTACTACAAAGCTATCCCGCCAACTTCTTCAGAACCAGTCTAGAGAAGGTAACTGCCCTCTCTTGACGCTGGCACAGGAAAGCAGGTGTTCTGATGGGAAACTAGCTTCCCCAGATCCAGGATTATTAAAGGAGCCAACTTCACAGCTCAATACCCACATTTCTAAGGCAGGGAGAAATTAGGAAACCTGGGGAGGCAGACTCAGTACTGGATTGTTTAGGACAATCCTATCTATTCCTTCCAAATGTGTCTGAATAACCAATGAATTTCATCTCCCAGAGACCAAAACAAAAAGGATATCCCAAAGGGGAGAAAGCAAGCTATCTGTATTCACATGATACCTGGAGTAACAACCAGTTCCCAGCATTTCTATCAGAGAGATCTATAAACAGCAGAAAACAGAGAACAAGGCCCTATCCCAGAAACAGAAGGGGAAATACCTGACAGAGAGAGGGAGAAGCTTGGAAGGTTTATGTCCTCCTCAAGGATGCACCCTTAAATACTCCACCACATGGCAATGGACAGTTTTTAAAGCCAAAGGGGCACTAGGCATGAGTCATTTTAGAAGAAACAGCCGGGCTTGAGCATATTCATACCCTGAAAGGAACTGTAACTTCAAGTATCTAAGAGTGAGCCTACAAAAGGAAATTGCCAGGCAGAGGCTTCAGTGGAGGGACCAGTAACTGTTTCCCCCCTTCTTCTGTTTTCTGAATGACTGACAGTCCATCGTGTCTGTGCTGGGTCTTCCCATCAGCCCACAGAAAAAGCTAATGTTCCTATTAACAGAGATGCCTACAGACAAGTGAGCTGATCAGCTGAAAGCTGACAAAGTTAAGAATGGGGATGGGGGAGAAAGCAGAGAACACACAGAACATCTCAGCTGCTGGTGATGAGTCTCTAAAAATCCTAAGTGTGCCTCTGCCAAAGGAGGAGGAGGAGGAGGAACGCTAACGCTCCAAACTCGGCAACACACAAGCAACTAAGCCATAAGGAAACCCAAGTGTGAAAGGAAAAAGGAAAAAAAGGCCCATGGCACACATCTCCCTTTCACATTGGCGGTGGCGATACAACCCCAGGCAGCAGCCCAGCGTCTTTGGGAGGGACAACTGGGTGGAGGGGGGAACAAGGAGCAAGAATCTGTCCTGGATAACCGATTTCTAACAGGCAGCACAAGCAACTGTAGGTCAACATTTTAACCAGGAAGGTTTACAAAGACAGAGTACAGGGGGGTGGGGGTGGGGGGGGGGTGGTACAATCTTGGAACTACATCTCTTCCTTCTCCTGGTCCACCATGCAAATGGGAGAAGCCCCTCGGGACAAGGTCCTCTCACCTCTCCCAAAGACTCCTTTCAGCTGAAAGGTAGTGAGTTATAAGGAAGTCACATCAAAAGAGAAGTCCATTAGTCCCTTTCTACTTAACAGAATGTGGTTCAAACAACACTCAGAAGAAGGAAACCAATTTCACTAATATACCCCCACCCCCCCACCCCCCAGGTGGTTGGATCAGCATACACAGTCTAGAAGGTACAGGACTTGAGAGTTAGGGTACCTGGGCTTTGCCACTGTTAACCAGATGCTCTTGAACAAGTCAATTTACTTGTCTAAAGTGAAATTTTTCTCATAAAATGAGGTCAATAATACTTAGACTATACACTGCACAGGACAGCTGGGTTGTTGTGAAAATCAAATAAGAACTTACAGAAAATAGTATGTAACTGGGAAAAAAACGAAATAGGATCAGAGACTTAAGGGTCACCATCTGATTCAACTGTCTCCTTTTACAGATGAAGAAGCTGCAGCTCCAAGAAGGGAAGGCATTTGTCTGTGCACATCTAAATAGTAAGTGCTAGCATCCCAGTTCAGGTCTCTTTGGTTCCAAATCCAGTCCTCTTGCCCTCAGAGCATGCTGCTTCTCCGAGCTCCAAACTGGAGCTGTTCCGGGAGGGGGAATTTCACACTTCTCTACATCACCCCAGAACAGAAGCTCTGAGCCCGCCCTCATGCTGAATTCCACTTGCGTCAGGAGCATCCCCTTACAGATCCACAAGTACCCAACCCCAATCACATAGGGACCAGCAGGGGAAGAGAAATAGAAACTCCCCATTTCAGGAAGTTCCCAGAAGGAACCAGCATGTGGCTCCAGTGTTTATGAGCTACTTGGCCACAGCAAACCTAATCAAATGCAGTTAAAAACAATATTAAAGGCCATTTCTATGAGCATATGGGCAAATTACATATGTGCAGGCTTATCCAGCCCATCAGTCCTTGAAGCAGGGTTGATCCAAGCATCTCAGCTTGATCACAGCTCCCAACTGTTCAGGAACATCATCCATGTACGAGGAACAACAAGAAGTACTTCACAGCCCAAGTTTTATTTCAGAAGGATAAGCTCTGCCAAGCAGGAGAAGCCCAAGCTCTACCCAAAGCCTAGGTCCTATAGCCTGGGGGACCATAAGAGATTTGTGCCAGACACACAATTCAATTGGGGTCAGAGATTCCCTGGCCTACTGAAGCACTGGCCAGATGCCACTAAAGACTACTGCCCCCAGGGCAGAGTGTGAAAACACACCTTAGGGGTCATCTAGTCTAGCCCCTCCTTCTCCCATTCTGCTCAGAAGGAAAATGAAGGCCCAGGAAAGAGAAACCCTTGGTCCTAAGCCCCACATCAAGGATATGAGAATTCATACCCCTTACTGCCACCCAGGCAAGTGACTCTGGAAGTCCTGGAACACATTATTGACCTAAAAGAAACTTGCCACCAAGACTGGAACCTGCAGGGGTCTTTCCATCACACCATGTGAACCTGAAATCACCCTCTCTTTAACAAACAACTCCCCATCTTGATAACCGAGGCTCCAGAAACACAGACATCCCACTATAATTCTATGAAGCCCACTGAGCCCAGGGTAGAACTATCTGTAGAAAAGCAAGCATCCCAAGCCTTCTGCTTCTGTCCCAATTTGGCTTCAGCTCATTTTCTCCAGGAAGCCTTCCCAAACTAACCCCAGCCCTCAACACACATGTACTCATTTAGTGCTTTAATATTCCCCTGAATAAATGTTTTTTCTAAGTGTTCACTCACATGGTCATTCCCCCTTTAAGAACATCGACTCCTCTGGGGCAGGTCAGAGAATCTCAGATCTAGACAGCCACAGAGTCCAAGAGAAGCCAGGTCAAGTCCAAGTTCTATTACTTTTATAAGACCCTGAGTCCAAATGTCCTGACCTGTAAAGCCCTATCTCCACCATAGGGTTATTACAAGCACAGTCCTACTACTACCAGTCCTGCAGGATGGCCTGACAACCTCTGGGGTTGGCCCTTTCTGTTGGGGCATCTATCCCCATTATGTGGTCCAGCAACATGGCTCTGTTCCTTGAAATCAGTACCTGTGATGGGGAGAAAGCCTGCATTCACACTGAGGAGCAGACAACACACCTACCTGGACAGTACTCCCTTAGCTGCAAGTCCCAACACCCTGACCACACTGGCAAAGTAAGAACTGCCCTATACCGGGAAGTTTACAACTACATAAAATTAATGACAAGGGCTTTTAAAAAAAATGTATTGATGACATTTATATGGTATTTTATATGCTACAGAATTCTTTGTATACATTATTTTACTTAATCTTTATGATACCCAATGAGGCAGAGATAGGTATTATCCCATTCTTACAGGAGAGAAAACTGAGGCAGGCAAGCAATTACCAAGTCTCAGGACTGGTACCCAGGTATTGACTCCTACTCCAATATTCTCCCTCTCTGAGATGCTACTTGAACTTTCAAACTAAGGTCGGGGATATGACAATTCACACTCCCTACTGCAACCCAGGCAAGTGACTCTGGAAATCCTGGGAGAGATACATTATTGGCCTAGAAGAAACCTGTGGCAATTTCTCTTTTCTGCCAGTGATCTCGAGTAAGAGAAGGAAAAAAAACAACCCTTTTTGGAGGGTGGCAATGTTAAGCAAGGAACAGACACTTGGTCACTGTTGACACATGGGTCAAATATCTCTTTTGTCTCCTTAAAAAGGAGGCCTTGAAGAAACCTAGAAAACCTTCTGACCTGAGACTTTAACCTTGTGTATCACGTCCAACATCTATCTCTCTCCCTTCTAGATGGGTCCATACTATTTCTTAAACTCATAGCCTCTACTGAGCCAAGAATCCTGAAGACATTTAAGACTGAGAACATAAAAAGTCATTCAATCATCTATTAATCACTAACTGTGTGCAAATATGGTGTTCAATGGTGGGGGTGGATATAAAGACAATCATACCCTATTATAGCCTTCAAAGGGCTGGCAAGAGAAGACAAAAATAAATACGACACACATTTTAACCTAACACTTCTCACTAAAGTTCTCCTCTGGTTTCACAATGATATGGGAATGAGTGCCCAAAGACTGTATAGCAGAGGTCCCTAGCTTTGGCAGGTCCTACACCAAGCTGGAAAGGCTTAAAATCAATGGGTGACCTGTCAAATGATTAAATCTACTGTCTGAGGATCTACGAAAGTAAATTTGGAGAAGACCATCATCACCAGGAAGCTGGAAAAAAGAATTTCTCCTCTGGTGTCCACAGAAACTCCTAAGGTCTAGCTCAGTGCCTCACAGTCGGTGCCTAATAAACGCTGAGGGCTTGTGATGGGCAGTGGTGGAAAGAACACCACCAACACTGATGAAATCACAGCTCTTTAAGAAGTACATGAGAAGAGCTCAGATGAAGGAGAGATTACAGACTCCAGAGAGAACACAAAGGCCAGTCCCTGGGTGGTGGGCTTCTACCTCCCATTCCAGTTCCAGAACATGGCCAGAGGGAGGGGTTTAGAGAGGGGAAGGCTTATTATCTTCTTTCTAGCCTCAGGCATTCCAGAAATGCTGACATCTCAACCTAAAGAAAGAATACTTGACTCCAGCAAACAGTAAGCTTTGAGAAGAAGCTTGCCAAGGTAAAACTTAGAAAGGGAATATTTTAGGGAATTCTGCAATCTGCTGGTCCAGCCTCCTCATTCTTCTGAGGCAGAATCTGAGGCCTGGAGAGGGTCAAGGACTTAACCAAGGTCACACCACTAGCAAGGAGCAGAGCTGGATTCTAACTTGAGTCACAAAATTGGAAAATCCAGAATCCCATGCTTGGGGCCTTCCTCCTAACTTTTGGTTCATTTTTTCCTCTGCTGTGAAATGACAATGGACTTGGGTGTAGCATCAGGCCAAGGCCAGGTAAGATCCAAGCTTTATGCCACTTTTCCATCCCCATCTTTCTCTTGGTGAGCTTCTCTCCCTTCCTTCTCCTTTCTCTTCCCAATTCTTCCTTGTCACTTTCCGTAATACCATTTTTTACTCTACTCCAGAGAAGTAAAATGCAAGACGACCAGAATTATCTTGGTCTTAGAACTGTTTATTAATTTGCCTGTCAAACATTCTATACAACCATTTACATCTTACTACAAAAACCTCCTGGGTACATATTGACAGCTCAGCAAGTATTTACACAAAGCTCTGAAACGTTGGGTTCCTTTAGAGACAGAAAGTGCTGTATCAAGCTTCCATACCTCTCTACCTTTCCCTTCACCCCCCCCAACTTTTGTAAAAAGAAGCTTCTTCCTGGCACACCTCTAATCCACCTAAATTGCCCTTCTACCACACTTGGCCAAGGGAAGAGAGTGGGGAAGCATGGACGTGTCAGAATAAAAATAATATTAACAATCCACAAGCACATTTACACCACATGGTTCAAAAGCCAAGTGAGGAAAGTCAGATCTACACCACTGAAATCTATCTGGGACAATCTGCTGCTCTAACTCTTCTAGCGTCTATAGCTCACTCTCATCTCTGAGAAAACTTCCCAGGGCAAGTCTGAACATTCACATTTACAAGCGCCTGCTGGATCCAGATCGAAAATCCAGTCTATTAAAAAAGTCTACCTAGATAACATAATATGCTCATAAGGCTGAGAGTCTAACGTGAACAGTACTAGTTTAAAACCTAATTCACCCCCACCCTCCTACCTCTCCTCGGCCAGGCAAACTCCAAATAGATTTTCTCAAAGCTGAAGTTTTAATGAGATCAGTTTAACCGTACAATCCTCATAATTATCAGGCTCAGACTATTATAATAGAAAGGAAGCCTTGCAGATCTAGCCTACCCTTCTCAGTTTACAAATGAAACGGGGCCCAGAGAGTCCCAGTACCTTGCCAGAGGTCCCCTCAGCTAGGTAGTGGCAAAGCCAGAACTAATAACCCATCAGGACTTGATTCCTGGGCTAGTGCTTTTTATAGGACCACCATCTAGGCAGAAGGTACCAACTCCATGAGATCAATGGTGGTAGCATTGGTGGGCTTGGTGGAAAGCCGAGGAGCACTTGACTGACCATGCAGTCTGGCCTATCACTCCTCAGGAGAAGGTATAATGATGGGGGTCCTCCTTCCTCACAGAGGTATTTAAGATCAGCACAGAGTCCTACCGCCCTTTTTCATTCCAAGTACCAATGGAACCATTTCACCAGAAAGTTTCAAAGTAAAACAATGGCTCTTCCCAAGGCTAGAAAACCATGGTGATGATACAAGGTGAATGTGAAGTTCCTCAAAGGCAGGATGCCAGTGTCCCCTGTATGCAGAGAAAGCCCCACAGAATGTTACAATTAGAGGGAGCTTTGGAGATCATCGAGCAACTCAACCCTCTTACTTTGCAGATGATGAAATGGAGATCCAGGAACTGGGGAAAAATTTGCCCAAGGTAGTACCTTGGGAGGGAGGGACCAGTGGCTAAGTAGAGCTAGACCCAAATTCCCTGCCTCCACTACCATGTTACACCCATTTCAGGAAAGATCCATATTACTGACTGAGTACAGGGCAGAGTCTACTTACATTACCCCTTTGAGCAAGGAAAAAAAATCCAGTGATAAAAACTGTGGGCCCCAGGACCCTGCTTTAGACCCTAAGAGATCATGACTGATGAGCAGGAAAGAATAATCTAGTGCTGACTAATCTGGAAAATGATCTTGAGGTTTTTCTTGCTTTTGGATTAAAAGATCTGAAGTCAAACACAACAATGGGGGTATGCGTGGAAGTGGGGTAGGGAATGGAAAAAAGGGTCCTCGGTGGGCAGGCCCAATGTTTCTCAAAGTGTTCCCACATTTAAAATGTCATTCATTGAACCTCTGGAGCTCTACAAAATGACCTGGTGTAAAAAGCACACCCCTCAGGAAGGAGGCAAGCCAACAAATGAATGTTTAATATGCTCCAAGAGATCTTCTGTTACAGGAAGAGATCTTTCTGCTTGTGATTAGGGTTTGCCTCACACAAAAGCAAAAAGTGGTCCAGCAGAGAGCCCTCTGGCTCTGCTGGAGTCAGCGCAGCACGGTTCCAGGTCACCACCAGTTGTACGTACTGCCTTAGGGACATCCCTCACCCTGGATGAGCCTCAGTTTCCTCATCTATAAAAGGAGAATACATGAAGCATGCTAACTCCACAGGGCTGACACAACTCCAAACAGAAAGACGAGTGAAAGCACTTTGTAACCATCAAGCACAATATAAACAGAAGGATTTTATCAACAACCACAACAATAACAGCTCAAGAATCTGAGATTTCATCTTTGTAAGCACACTCTCTACAGATGTAAATTCCGATTTCTTTCCATCATTGAAGAGAGCTTCTTTAAGTTGTGGTTGCAAACAAAATTTTTTTAAAATAAAAATTTAAAAATCTTCTGGTCCCTAAGGCTCGAGTTAAGCCTCCACGATAATCAAAGCTGGTCCTAATGACAATCCCACCAAGGTTTTGCTAGGTCAGGGACTGGACTCCAATGACATAACCTCCAAGAACCTGGGGTTGCCTAGATATAATAAAAGAGGCATTGAAGACGACCAGTGAAAAGCCATTAATAAATATTACTATTCACACCTCAATGCACCAAAGGACCTAAATTTACACAATGTCTATTTTGATCCCTCTCCCCCCACCCTCTAAAAGAGAAGGGCTGAAGAAAGCAGGACTGAATAGTGGGTGTTCATCTGGAGGTGGTTTTCCTAGTCCCTCCTACTTCTGAGAGAGCTCCAAGAGTCCTGTATTTCAGCCAGCCCAGACTGCCTGCCAGTAGGCATTCCCATGATAAAGACAGGAATCCTGGATTTGTTTCCCAGAAGTCAGAAATTCTGTTCGATATTTCCATAGCAAGTGGGAAGAGCCAAGTCCCTATAATCAAATCCACGGTGGTCCTCCTAGACCCTAACAGCATCTGTGAATCTGAGAAGTTAGCTGGATCCCCCAGATGTTTCTCTTAAAGCAGCCTGAAATAAAAGCTTCATCCCAGGGTCTAGTCCCACATTTCCCAAGCTTCATTCCAAAGAACCCTACTGGTGTTCTCTGTAATGTGAATGGTGGGCCCCATACAAATATTTTGATGCTAGAAGTATTTCCCCTCTCTAAAACAATTTAAATAAAATACATTTTAATGGCCACTTTCCAGAAGTTTAATAGGCTTGATTTTCACTATTTTGCTCCAAACTTCGATACCTTCGGTATCTTGGGAACATCCCATAGGCATTCCAAAAACAGTGGTTATGAAGCATATCCTCCTCCCCCATTACTTCAAATATAATTTTTATTAATTATCTCTGTGAACATGTCGTTTCTCTCTCCAATAGAATGTAAGCTCCTTGAGGGCAGACAGTTTTTCTTTTTCTTTTTTTACAGTGTCTGGCCATACAGTAGGCATTTAATAAGAACTGTTGAATGAATGGACTACACCAGTATTTCAAGGCCATAACTATGCCACAGCTAAGCTCATTTGAGACACTGTTACAGTACACTAGGCGATCCTGAGATCACTTCCTCAATGGCAGAACTTAATACAAGAAACACAAGAACTACCAAGAAGAAAAGGACAAAGAAAACATTTTAATTGCCTGTTGCAGAACAGAACTTTCCCACTCCCATGAAAAAGACATGAACTCTGGTATTTATCTATCCTTTATTTTCTCACAGAGCCAGACTCAAGTAAGGAGTTAGATTCACGTTTTGTCTCTGACACAGGCTTTTGTGACCCTCTCAGAGCCCCACACAAGTCTCTGCATTTCTCATTTGCAGGCATGGTGCAAGCCTGCCTTCCTTCACTGGTAGAAGGAGTTTCTTCATCTAGAACAGCGGTTCTCAACCTGTGGGTTATGTTCAATTTCCAACAATGAAAATACATCCTGAACATCAGATATTTACATTACGATTCATAACAGCAGCAAAATTACAGTTATTAAGTAGCAACGAAAATAATTTTATGGTTGGGGGTCACCACAACATGAGGAACTGTATTAAAGAGTCATCGGTATTAGGAAGGTTGAGAACCACTGAAGGAGATCACAGGTCAAGCCCCTCCCCCCCATTTCCCTAAGCTTCCTCTCTCGAACCTTAATTGTTCCAATCGTTCTAAAAACAGAAATTAAGAACTGTTTGAGAAAAATGGAGCAGTTAAAGTCTAATGTTTTAGGAACACACTCCGTAACCTTATGGCTTCCTGGGATATTTCCCCAATGTTAAACATGACCAAAAAAAAGTTCTCTATCTTTCCCTGTTTGCTCGCATACAGCCATTTACAGGGAGCCCACACACAGCCCAGGAGGTCCAGAGCAGTGTTCTCTTCCACAGGTCTCATTTCCTCTTTTCCCGGTCTGAGACTGAACTGTAGAGGGACTGAGACGAGGTGGTACACGTGCCTAGCACGAATTACCGATGACGGTGAAGGTGGAACTTTTATGAAAGGACGCTTGCACTCAAAAAAGAGGCGGCAGATGCCATATGCACTCCGAACTCGAAAATGAAAGCTTCAACTGTACGGGTCTCCCTACCGACAGCTACGTTATCCGACCATCCAAAGCGTTCAGATCTGCCCCTGTTCGACTTAGAATTTCAGGAAGTTACATGTGGGGGCGGGAGAGGCGAGGACAGCGGAGAAAACCCCCAAGATGCGGCCGAAGCCCAACCTTTCCTCCAAAATGCCAAGAAGGCAAGCCTTCGGTTTCCCCCACACTCTTGCCTACGGCATAGACTGGAGTCATTTCTACCACAGGAGAACTTCCTCACAGGGTTGGTTAATCTAAGCTCTGTAGAGCAGTAGGAGTTAAGTCAGTCAGTTCTCAGGACTCAAATCAGAGTCCCACTAATTAAATCTCCATTCTAATAAGGAAAAGAAAACGCATGTACTAGAAAATCAAGGAAGTCCACCACCTCCTCTCTGCCCAGCCACATGGATTCAACATCTTCAGCCCAAACCCTCAAGTCAAAATAAGGGTGAAAAAACCTCATAGTGAAATCCACTGAGGAGAAATGGAATATATAAACGAGTTCCTAAAAATGTGCTCTTGAAGCAAATCACTAGAAATACCAGTGAGGCTCATGGTTTTTATTTGGGGGGGAGGGGTTGCTATAACATGAAAAAACAGAAACCACGTGTTCTGGTTTTCTCTAAGCCTTAACTTAAATTGCTTATTGGGTGATGTGAATTTTGACTTGAGTCTGATTCAACAACCATTCCCTGAAGTGCTTTATGTTATAAAGCCCTTTAGGCTGGGGGCAAGAGACCCAGTCTCTTCTCCCCACCCCACACCACCTTCTGACTTTATAGTCGATCAAGGAGGGACACAATATGTAGGCACTGGGTAAAATAGAATATAATGAGAGTACATCAAGGTGTCAAGACAGAGAGGAGAAAAAAAGCTAAGATCAAAGATTAGTGTGGGGGGGTTAAGAAGGGTGGAAAAAGAGAGAAGAGAGCAGGGAAAGGCTCCATCGAGCAGCTCAAGGTGTCTGAACTGGGCCTTGGAGGCTGGAGAATAAATAAGCAAAACCAATCTTTTTCTGCCCTAAGAATGCATATTAAATTTGACCTATTAGCTCCATAGGGAGAGACTTTCCCTCACAAGGAGGTTGTCTTCCACTAACACTCTTTTAAATCAGTCTCTTGAACTTCAATTCAAACAAAAGAAAGTGTAAAGAAGACTCAATATGTAAAGAATAAGGCCTAGTTTCCTTAAAAGAGGACTCATTAGAAGTTAATTCAGGATATCCCAGGGTTAAAAGCTTCCACTACCTCCTTTTCAAGTCCATTTCCCCCCTTCCTTATCTCCCTGCCCCATCCCCAGGAAAGACTCTATATTCAAAACTTAATATATAAGGCCCAACTAAGTAATTTCACTTCTACAAAACTCATGGGGTCAAAATGACCAAAGAGACAAATGCATCCTCAGACCCATCAAAGAAATCATTTATACCAATGGGAAAGTCATATACCCCAAACAAACAGCAAACCCATTGTAGAGAGCAACCCAGCTCCTGTTCTGACAACACAGAATCTATTTCAGGCTGCATAAAACATAACAAGCAAAATAAATCCAAGGTACAAGCAAAATGCTGCTGCCTCCTCTTTTGTTTCGGGCACAATGCAACAAGGGCAGCCTGTCTGGGGCTCTGCTCCTGCTGATACAGGATTTGCTGCTGAACCTCCTCAAGGTCACAGCCAATTTCAGTTCTGGAATAAAAGGCAGATAGTGGCAGTGATGGTTTGGGTTATCACTGGCAGAAAAGCAGAGTGTAAAAGTTTATGAGCTCATCAGGATTGTTGTACCATTACATCAGAGGCAATTATAAATGGCCAAGAGCAGGAGATGGGGAGCCAATCAGATCACAGATAGGATGTCAACCTAAGACCAACTGTCTCCTGGCTTTGACAGAAGGATTTTACCTCCATAATTCAAATCCCAAACCAAAGCAATCTGCACTCACTACTCCAATCACTCAGCTGTTTACCAGCGCTTCCAGGGAGAAGCCCAGGCCACTGGGCCAGCAGAGACCAAGAAAGGAGATGGCCGGGGCCGACCTGGACACGCTGCAGCCTTGCTCTAGCCGAGCAAACGAGGCCCTTTCCCTCCCTCCAAGGGCCTCAGGGGCCAAGGGGCCCCCCCCTGGGCCCGACTGCAGGGAGGGAAGGGGCTGCCCGGAGAGGGCCCATGCTCGGGGGAGTGGGGAGTGGGAGAACTCCCCTGGAGGCTGGGCAAGGACTGCCAGGGGCTACACCCCAAAGCCCGCACGAAGCACGCGACGCCCCCCTCCCGACCCTGGGCCAGGCCCGTGCCCTCCCCTCTCCCCCAAGCCCTCCCAACAGCCCCAAAGGTAGAGGCGACGGAGGGTGGGCGAAAGCCTCCGAGACGGCTCTCTGGGAAGCCCCACACAAAGGCTGGGGAGACCAGGCGAGAAAGGCAGCAAGGCAGCCATTTTAGGAGGAGAGAAGAGTGAGACAATGGCAGCTCCCCAGCCGGGTGGGCCCGGGCGGCCCAGGGGCCCCGGCGCCCCCCTCCTCGGCCCGGCCGGCGGCTCGCTCGCCCCCACCCCCACCCCGGCCGCCTCCCCCTCGGAGCGCTCCCTTTACCTGCGGGGTCCGGGTGAGCGGCTGCCCGGCGCCGCCGCTGCTGCTCCCGGGGCTCATGGGCGCGTGGTGGCTCCTTTGTTGGCCGGCTCCCGAGGCGGCAGCCCCCCATGCCTGGCCGCTGCCCGCATACTGCGAGGCCAAGTCCGCGGGGCCCTTGGCGGCGCCCCCGTCCTGGGGCCCGCCCCCGCCGTAGTCGCTGCCGGGGTAGCCCGGGTAGCCCCGGGCCGAGCTGGGCGACGTGAGCAGCTGGTTAAGGGTGGGGGTAGCCGTGGGCTGCGGGGTGCCCCCGCCGGCCGCCGCGGGGCCTCCTCCGCCCATGGCCCCAAAGCGCTGCGGAGGGAAGGACGCGGCGGCGGCCGCTGCTGAGGCCGAGGCGCTGGACGCGGGGGGCGGCTTGGAGCCGGCGGCGGCCGAGGCCGGGCCCGGGGCGCCGCCTCTCGGGGAGCCCAGCGCGTAGGCCTGGGGGGGCGGCGGGTAGGCGCTGCGGTTGGGGTAGTAGGAGTTGTACTGGTGGTTGGGGAAGCCGTGGTCGCCGTGCGAGTTCTGCGGGGGCCCCGCGTAGGGCTCCAGGCCGCCACCGCCGCCTCCGCCGCCGCTCTGCAGCGCTGCCAGGCCAGGGCTTTGTTGTCCGCCATGTTGGTGGAAGACAGCGGCGGCCACGGCGGCGGCGGCGGCCACGGCCGACGGGCTCCGGCCGTACGCCTGCCCGAAGCCGTAAGCGGGGGGTGGCAGGGCGGCCGCGGCGGCGGCCGAGTGAGGAGGCGGCGGCGGCGGCGCCCCCACCCCGTCGCTGCTGCCGCTGCCGCCACCGCCGCCGGGCGGCTCCGGGAGGTTATTGTTCAGGGCGGGCCTGGGCCCCGCGTTCCCGTTGGAGTTCTTGAGGTCCGGCTCCGCGCCGGCCCCGCCGCCGCCGCCCCCGTTGCTCTCGGCCCCGTCCTGGAGCTCCTTGCCGAGCGGCGGCGGCGGCCCCCCGGCGGGGCCCTCGCTTTCCGGGCCGCCGGTCGCTGCCTTCATCTCCCCGCGCTGCTGCTCCGCCGCCGCCGCCGCCTCGCCCCCCGCCTCCTCTCGCTGCTGCTGCTGCTGCTCCGCTTTCTTCAGCTCCGAGGGCGGCGGCGGCGGCGGGTTGCCCAGGCTGCTAGCGGTGGCGGGGGCGACCTGCGCGGCCATGATCCCCGCTGTCTCCTCCGCCGCCGAGCGCCCCGACCCGGGCCTGTCTTCGCCTCCTGCTCCCCCCCACCCCGGGGTCGAGTCCCCCCGGGCTCCCCTCCCCACCCGCCGGGCGGGCCTCGGCTGCTGGCGCGGTTCGGGCTCTCTCGTTCGGGCTCTCGCTCGCTCAGCTCCTCTCTCTCCCCCCCGCCCCGCCGGCTCAGGCTCCGAACTGGCGGCGGCGGCGGCGGAGGAGGAGGAGGAGGCGGCGGCGGCCGAGGGGGCGCCGGCGGCTCAGCTGCTTCTGGCTCTGGGGGCTCGGTGCCCGGGTCCCCCGGCTCATTCCCCCAAGCCCTGGCCTGGGAATGAGGGGGGCGGTGGAGGCTCCGCTCCCCAGGGCCTGGCCCCGCTGTGACTCTCCGCTTTCTGCTGCCGGAGAAAGGAGGAGGGAGGGGGAGGGGGATCGGGGAGGGGGGAGGGAGGGAGGGAGCAGGGGGGGAGGGGGACCCGGGACAGGCGGGAGGCGGCAGCAGCGGCGGCGGCGGCCGGGGCGCCGTGCGGGCAGCGGACTAGGGAGGGGCGGGCCGGGCCGCTGCCCCTGCCTCCGGGGCGGCTGCTCGGGGCCGGGGCTGCTGCGGGGCGGGCGGACGGCCGGACTGAGCGGCTAGAGCTCCCCCACTCTCCTCCGAGTCCCCCTCACTCCGACACGAGGCTCAGCACTGCCATTTTACCCAGCGCCGCCGCGGCCGCCTGACAAACTCGGAGCGGAGTTGCAGGCCTTGGAACGGACTCTCCTCCGGGCCCCTCACAAAGGAGGAGGAGGGAGGCGAGAGGCGGCAGCAGCAGCAGCGGCGGCACCAGGCCCCGGGCCCCTTCCCCGCACTCAGCAGCGCCGCCACCGACGGCGCCGGGGAAAACCCGGAACGGAGCTGTTCTTCCTCCGGAGCCCGCCCCGCCTCCCTCCTCTCTTCTCTTCCCCTCCCCTCCCCGGCCGCACCAAGGGGAGCAGGCGGCGTGAACTTTACCCGCCGAGGCCAAACTGGCCCGGGCCCGCGGCCGCCCGGCTGCGGTCCGCCTGCGGCCCCCGCGCCGCCAGGGTCGGCTCCTCGCCGCCTCTGGCCACTCCGGAGCACTTTTCTTCTTCCAAGCCCTTGACCAAGTGTGAGGAAAGCCCCGGCGCGGCCAGCGCGGCCCCGCGCTTCCCCTTTTCAGCCCGGAGAGAGAGGTCATTGTTCAGCGTGCAGACACTTTCCATTTTCCCATTTCCCTGCCCTCATTAGCCCTTCTGACAAGGCCCCGGGGGCATGGGGGCCGGATTATCCCCATTTTACAGAATTGAAAGACAGAGGGGGAGGGATCCTGCCCCAGGTCACTCAAAGTCTGGGGCAGAGAGGACGGCTTTAATAAAAAATACCGGGCCCCAAGGCTGGGGCTCGGGCTCCACAGCTTAGCCTTTAAAAAAAAAAGTGGTCTGTCAATTTGTGAAGAAACAGAACAATAGGATCAAAATGAGTGTGGGATCAAAGCGGAAAGCTGGGGACTGACCTAAAATGGCCAGCACCCGGGTAGCTCTAGGGGTGAGGAGGACGGGAGCCTCCTCGTGCCGGCCTCTAGACAATCGTGTCCCCATTCCGCTCTCCAAAAAGGCAAAAACTGAGACTACAAATGTTGGTCCAGCAGTTTCTAGGCTACACGGACCCGAAAGTTGTAAACTGTCATAAAAGGAACCGGAACCATTTCTCTCTTCAACTGTGAGACAAGTGGACCGGGCAAGCCTGGAACCCACCCTGGTCCACTGGAATCTGTACTTAGGGCTGCCAGGATAAGCAGTGCTCCTGGACTTGAATCTCCAATTCCACATTGCAAAGGACGAAAAAACTTTGAATTGCACAATCGTAAGAATTGAGAGAACCCCAAACGTGACGTTCCCTGGCCCGAAAAATCTAGATTCTAGAGTGAACAAACCACCGAGAAGTGCACTTCAGTTCTGCTGTTCTACCTGGCAGGCTATGGCATGTAACTGGCCCATCTCCTCCATCCACAGCAGCGTCTCAGCCCTCCAACTGACTTGGAAATATACTTTGAAGGAGGCCTCATTGTTTTGCTCTGGCATGACAGGCTATGAAAACCAGAAAGGGTTCCAGCACACCAACAGCACTGGAATCTGCCTTTTGAGAGGCCTCCGCCGGTGTCACCAGACACCTTAGGCCCCTCTTCCATAACCAGGTTTTGTAAAAGTGGAACCTCATGGGCTACAGAATTTTGTGGGCCCTGAGAAGAGTTCATCAGCAGAGTTCATTTTACAAGACTCTGTTAGAATTTCTGCTCCTCCTGATATAAACACTGTTGCTCTGAAAATGACATCGTTATCAGGTTGGCTTTAGAGAACAAAAAGTGACTACAATTTAGGAATGGAACTTGTTAAATTGTATGCTTCCTGAGGTCAGGGCACATGTCTTATCTTAGGGAGGCAGCCCTGAACAATGGAAAAACACTGACTCTGGGGTCATTGGACCGGAGTTCAAATCTAGTCTCTGACCAGGAACTGCCTGTGTGAGTCTGAGTACATCATAACCTCTGAAGTTTTTGGTTTCTTGGTCTGTAAAATGAAAGAGCTGGCCTCTAAGGCCTCCAAGGTCCCTCTCAGCTCTGGATCCCTGATCCCATGATCCTCCTTCCACTGAACATACCTACCATTCTCCCATACTGGCAAAAGATAGATGTATAGACTAGTCGATACTGATTGTATCTTTGTGAAAAGGAAGGCGTCTGGGAGATCTCCAAATCTGATATTTGTACTTTCCAGCAAAAAAGCACCAAGAGCCATGTTTGGACACAGAAACCAACCGACTTGGCACCTGTTTAAATAATAGAGACCTTGATGTCTTATGATAGAAAAAAGCCTCCAAAGGCTTCTTCCCCACTCCCATCCCCTCTCTTTTGCCATCAACTCTCCAAAATACATCATGACATTTGAAGTCCATAGGTCACACCAACTCCTAGCTGGGCGATCTGTGGTACTTCGGTGATCGTTCAGGAGCCGGGGTGGAAAGGTAACATTCGAGAGCTAAAACATCATTTCACTTCTTATTTAGCACGGTAGGAGAATTTAGCAACTTCTGCAGGCCCCAGGGATCTTGGCCAGTGAATACACTGGTGACCATAGTGAATTACAAAAGTCAAAGTAGTCTAGACTATCCTTCACAAAAGAGATCAGAAGACTCCAGATACTCCCCAATGAATCAGGGTGACAGACAAGGCTGGGGACCCCGGTTCCGAGGAGCTTCTGGCATTTATTATATTTTTATTTACTTTTTAAAAATACTAAGCAACCAAACCAAATGGCCTCCAAAACAGAGTTGGAAAAGTGACTGGAGTGGACCAGCGCCCTCATTTCACTGGGAGTCCTCAGGGGCTACACATCTCCTGACGCATGAGGTCCTAGAAACCAAATTACAGGCTGCCTCATAAAGAGAGCCTGGCTATTTAATCAAGTGCCTCTAAGCTGGCAAACAGTCCAGAGTCCTGCACACAAATGAGGAATTTTTACATGCAATTACCCTGCTGTTTTCTTTACAGAGGACTGTGGTGTAAGGAGAAACCTGGAGCTGAATGGGAATCTGGAACCCAGAAAGGATATTCTTCCAAATTAGGCCCTCCTCATTTGCCCAGTGGCTGTGAAGCACAGAACTAGCTCCAACACCCCTCATTCCAAGGAGAGACTGCACGTGTGGGTGCTCTGTATTAAAAACAACCACCATTTTACCCAGTGATGAGCCAGGCAGCTGAAAGTCCATTCAGCTGGGATGGAAGATGACAAATCAAGTTTTTTCCCCTCCCACATCTCATCCCAAAGTGGGGGTGGGAAGCTTCCAGCTTAAACTGCCTTCCCCCACCCCCCTCTGCCTTGCACCCACCAACCTAGAGAGGCATGCCAGAGACTAGAGGCAACTTTCTTTGTAACTGGTCCAGCCCTCCTCACAAGGGGCAATGGCAGCTGGGAAATGGGGGGAGGCTAGCTGGGCACGTGGCTTGCCCAGGGATCCCAGTCCCCTGCCTGGCCCAGGCTGTGAGATCGTTGGGTGGGGACTGTGGGTCCTCCCCCAGGTGGAGTTTCTTTCCCCCATGGCCCTTGCCATTTAACCCGGCAACCTGGCAGCCCAGGAAACCCGGTGTAGATTGGAGGGCTTGGACCAGGACACGGAGGCTCCCTCACGAAAAGTGCTACTGCCAGCAGCAGCCTGATGGCAAATATGGACTGAATCGTTGACATGGAAACCGGACTAAAGTCTCTCTCTCTCTCTCTCTCTCTCTCTCTCTCTCTCTCTCTCTCTCTCTCTCTCTCTCTCTC
>CM053582.1:110755311-110782758 GCA_028627135.1 Pseudochirops cupreus | reverse complement strand
AAGGACCTAGAGGATCAGGAAGAGTTGGAGGGGTGGGGGTGGAGGGGGTAAGTGGTAACTGCTGTACTTCCACAGTCCCAGGGAAGAACACTGAACAAGGACACACAGATTGGAGAGAGGGGAGAATGTTCTCTCCTTTTACTAAGGCGCATAGTGTGTTGGGATACATGGACTAGACCCAAGAACAAGAGAGCAACCTATTATAATCCAGAGAGTGAGCTGCAAAATGTGGCACAGAACTCTGAAGGAGTAGCTGAAGAAGAGAGAAGCGCCTGCAGGGGAACCTCAGCCCCTGGGGCAGAGGCACTTTCCAGGCTCCTTTGAATGTTTGAACAAATAACTCTCAGATAATTTCCTGGGTTTGCTCCTTCCTCCTTCCCTCCTCCTCCCACCAAGGGCCAGATCACGTCTTTCAGGCCCAAGGGATCTCAAAAAGGGCTTTTGTCAGGTTCGGTACTAGCAATAGAGGCGAATGACCCAAGCCCAGAGTTATGCCCCTGCACACGTTTCCCACAATGGCAAAACAGCAGATATCCAGCAGGGCTCTCTGGAGTGAGACCCGGAGCTAGGAGTTTAAGCAAAAGGGCAACTCTGTCAGTTGACGGAAGCCAAAGGCAAAGTTCAAAGCCTGGCCTGGATTTCCATCTGGAGTGGTCTGTTACTTAAAAGTTTGCAACTCAGTGCAAAGAAGCAGCCCCAGTGGAGGCTTCAGGATCAATGTGAAAGTCTAGCACTACCATCTGACAGAGAGCTGGAAAACTTTGGGCTGCATATTTAGAGAGGAAAGTGGATTGAAGTGAGAGTCAAGGCAATTCATTATGTTACCAGCTTCTAAGTGGGAGTCGCAAAATGTGAACTGGAGTAGCAGAGGAGAAAGTGGAATGGAGCCTGAATTGTACTGCACACATCTTCCTCAGTTAGTGTGTGCCTGACAAGGCCAGAACTTCCAAAGGAGCCAGCCTGGAGGTTTAAAGCAAGAATCCTGGGCATTACCATCCCACAGATTTATGCCACATAACTCAGAGAAGTAACATCTGGGAGCAAAGTCAAGAAACACTCTTAAGAATCCTGAATTTTCAAAGGCCCCATTTTACTCACAAAAGGAGGGATTGCTTCTTTGGTATCTGGTACTAAAACAAGGCAACAGGGTTCACTTGAAATTGCCACAAAAGGTGGTAGAATCTAATATTTCCTGGTACCAAAGCTGAGCCTTTGAAAACAACCTGGCATTCAGAGCTGCTAACGGTACAAACACTCTTACAAACATAATCCTATATTTTCTATAGATACATTTTACTATATATCCACATATGGGGACCCCAGACAGTCTCACTGGTAGTTTTCTATCTATTCTTTTAGAAAAGGCAGAGTAAACCCATTAATAAAAAACATGGACTGGAATTTTATGAAACCACTGCACTGGATCAGGAACCCTAATTTCTGATTTCTGCTGAGTTCCACTGGAGATTCGTGTACATCTAATTGATCCCAAAATGACCCACTAGAAACCTACATGGAAGGTTAGGGGATCAAACCCACTTTTTCCCCCTACCAGATGGGAAATCAGGCAACTTTGTGCCTTTTTGTTATGCTTTGGGATGTGGAATCCTCAGCCCCAAATATATTACCAGGCAAGGATGAAGTCACTAATCCCTTAGCCTTCAGTACGAAGACTACTGCCCATGAGCTGTAATATCTTCAGCTCCGATCTCCCACACTGAACTGAGGAGAGCTATTGCTGTATTTTGTTTCAAGGACTATTCTAGGGAAATTTCTCACCTAAAAATATACTTAAAGGTAAGTTTTTTAAAGGTTGGGAATAGTGGGGAAAGTCGGATTTTTGCAACACAAGCTCAAACACCCATATGGAAGGCTTTTGGTGCTGCTAGATCTTCTTCTTCTTCAGCCCTTGCATAAAGCTCTCTCAAGCTGCCATTTTACTGAGGTAGGGAAGGAGCAAGGCTGAGTGCTGGGAAGTCTTTCACAGCAACCCCGGAATGGATCTGGAATGGACTCTTTTGCTCCAACACAAGTTCAGTAGGAGAGCATTGGAATGAGATGTGTGTGAACACAAATAAAATGGAGAGAAAGTAAGCAGACTTTTCAAAGAGGGAGGCTAACCCAGCAAATGTGTCTTGTCTTGTCAGCCCAGACATCTTTGGAGGAGCCCCAAAGGGACCCACTGCATTAGACAAGTTAGAAAGTGGAATGCCCCGAAGGGTAAATAGTCTGGTTGTGTCTAATGGGGTTTTGACCCATTTATTCCTGTGAAAAGAGTGGCTCTCCCCAACACAAGGCAAAGTAGACTGAAGCCAGGAGAACCTAAGTTCTCTGAACTCAGAGATTATTTTGGAGCCCCAGTGCCTAGTTCTGTCCCTTGACCGTAGCAGACCTCACCAGTGCTACAGGGGAAAGGCGCTGGGGTTGGGGGTGGGAAATTGCAGCAGGCATTGGCACTTTTCCAAAATATAAATTTCTTCCCTGAAATTTTAAAACATTGAAACCAAACTTGGGTAGGGGTGGGGAGGTAGGTTCTTATCTCTCCCATCCCCCACTCCAGAATTAACTGCTGGAGGAACTAGGTCTAAGAGCGGTGTCTTTGCTCCCGTGTCTTACAGATGAAAAGCGAGAGCAGACAACTGGCAATGAAGGAAAAACTAATTCAATCCGTACAGAGCCGTGATGCTTATCGACAGGCTGGTTCAGTTGTGTTCTAACCTAGGCATCTCTCTACTACAATCTGTCTCTATTAAGAGAGCACTTCCACAAACTATGTACTTTCCGACAAAAGCACAGGATACTATGCAACATTAAGGGGTCCTTTTAGTTCCAAGAAACCAAGAGTAGGTTAAAGACAAAAGAGAATTCAAATAGCCCCTTCTGGTCTCAGAATACAATTCGAGAGCAGAGGAAAAGGCATTTTATAAAGCAGAGGTGAAGATCTGTGCAGTTGGATTAAAGTGACCCTTCCACATGAGAGCTGGAGTTTTCGGCTCACTCTGCCTCTCCTAGTTCGGTTAAGGTTGGAAGTTAGAGGGGAAAGGGGGAGGGAGCATTTTAAGCAGGGGGAGTTCCTCAACCCTCTACGGCCACTCCCCTTAGCTGTTTAGGGAGTATGGGCCAATCTTTCCCAGCTGGAAAGATTGGAGAGTGGAGGTATCACGTGGCCTTAGAAAAGGAGAAATCCTCCAGAGGAAAACTAGGGGGAGGGGAAGGGGGGGGGAAAATGAGGTGGCCCCAACCTGATTGGCTGGTGAGAAATCTTAGCGAGGCTACTGTGCATCATTTTCACATTATATGTAAGTCATTATAGAGGTTACATAGTAGCCATTTTATAAGCAAAACAAAACCTCATGGACTGAGGGTATCCTTATTGTATAGAAGTTAGATCTGACCCGGAGGACGATCCCTTTATGGTTCAACAGCATTTGAACTGTATGTACTGGTCTTCATGCCAGCCTACTCTGATATGGAACCCATAGTGATGGTCGGAAACCTGGCCAGATATGTTATTTTTTTTTCCAGTGAGATTTGTTGTAAATTGTATTATTGTTGTTAATGTCTTTTAAAAAATCTTAGATTGTAGATTTAGAGCTGGAAGGAACCATAGGGACCATCCAGTCAATCCCCAAATTTTACATATGAGGAAAGTGAGGCCCAAAGACATCCAACACCCCAAATGTACTAAATGACAGAGGCAGTGTTCTTTCCACTATGATGTTTACTTGTTTTTACTTTTTCTGCTTTTCTAGAATTTTTCTTAATCATCTCCTTAGTATCTGACATTTTTAATGTTTCCCAAAATAAAATGGTGCATACAGAGACAGAACTGAATTCTAGAGTTAAAGAAGCTGAGTTTCAGTTCCAGCTTTGCTTCTTACTAAACTGTGTAACTTGGAATAAATCACTCCAATTCACTGGGCCTCAGTTTCTTAATCTGTAAATTGTGGGAGCTAGATTAGATGATTTCTAAAGGTCCCTTTCAACTCTAAATCCTTTGATCCTAAAATTGGCAGGAGGGCCTCACTGGAGGCAATTAGGAATAGTCATGCTGAGCCACAGGTTGGTGCTACCATCCCTTCTGGACTACCTAGGGCTAATTCACATCCTCACTGATCCAGTAATTGGAGATTAAGTCAGTAAGTATGATTCTTCACCACTACACAGTGTTGCTGGGGTTTTTTTTGTTCTACGTGTTTTGACCCTTGAAAATCCTACTATAATTTTTAGTCTTTGACATCATCCCCTACTCTGAAGTATGATAACATAAGATTTTTTTTAACAATGTTGCATGTGAAGGGCAGGAGAAAGAACAAAGATTTTCTAAACAATTAGAAACATGGAAAACCTGGGATGATACATGGACTCAGTTACACGAACAGAATAAATGAAGTTAATTTTTAAATTTTTTAGGTCTTTACTTCCTTGCTTTTAACTTTAGAACATATATGGTCTAGGATATAAGTTTTTTATTTGTTTGTTTTTAAGAAGCCCAGATGCTGGCCAGGATGAAAATTATACCAAACACATTCTACTACACCATTTCCCAAACAGAATGAAACACACAGAAAATGTGAATAGGAACTAGGTGCTTTTAAAAGATAACCTGAAACCTAGAGGGCTATCTTCCTCCTCCCCTCTACTTTCCCCAACCATGGAAGGGTTGAGAATGGGAGAAGGAAGGAGGAGAGACAACAGTGAAAAGAGATGAACCTCCCTAACTTTCAATGTTCAAAAAGTCTGAGAGTCACATCACTTGAACTATATGTTCACATCATATTTAAAAACTTTTTCCAAATACCCTCGATATTGGGGGGTTTCAGAAATAGGGAGGCATCAACCTGTGGATGGTCCTTCTCTGGCCTCTAAGTCTCTTTGCTGGTCTTCTCTGGTTTAGGTGGTTAAATACTTGAGCTCAATGTCCCCCAATTCCACAACTATTCATTATACAAAGCATGGAAGAGAAATTCTCTCAGATGATGGTGGAAATCCTGAGCAGAACAGCAACTGTACTAATTAACTTTCCTCAGAATGGTGTAAGACCTATAAACTATTACCATTTCAGACACAGGCACAAAATCCATTTGTTTTACAAGCCACTACAACCTACTTTCTATGACATACTGAAAAAAAATTGGAATTTCTCTGCTTTTGGATTGTGAATGTTCCAAGAACTATAGAATTTAAAACTGAAAGGAAACTTAGAGATCAGCTAGTCCAATTTCCCTTTCCTCTCATTATACAGATGGGGAAACTGAGGCCCAGAATGGGAAAGAAACTTGACCAAAGTCACAGTGGCAAGACTGGTAATCAAACCTAGATTTCTTAACTCATAATCCTGTGCCCTTTCTAGTATGTGACTGTTCAGTTGTTTCAGTCATGTCCAACTCTTTATGACAGCATTTGGGGTTTTCTTGGCAAAGATACTGGAGTGGTTTGCCATTTCCTTTCCAGATGGGGAAACTGAGGCAAATAGTAACTTGTCTAAGGTCACACAGCTAGTGAGTGTCTGAAGCCAGATTTGAACTTGGGAAAATGAGTCTTCCTGACTCCAGGCCTGGTGCTGTAGACACTGGGTCAGGTACCCAATTGCCTCCTTCCTCATTCACTATAGCCACTGTCAAAACTAGCTTCAGAATGCCACATCTTCTTACTCTGTTTTTCTCCCAATTTTCCAGCATTCTTTCTACATGCATCACAGGATCATTGAACTTAGAGGTGGAAGGAGATTTAGAAATCATACTATCCACCGCCTCCATTTTACAGATGTACTAAGAGAGAATTAGATCCCTTAGGTGACTTGTCCAGGGTCATGAAGCAAGGAAGGAGCAGTCAGAATTTCCACCCAGGCCCTTGGATTCTAAACCAGGCAGGCCTTCTCCATGAAGGCCATGCTGCCTTCATGCTTACCAAGTTCCCTCTAAATGAGACAGTCTATTGTCAGGTGGCATCCTGGGAACTTTAAAAAACATTAAAAAACACTAAATACGTATTATTACCCCTAGAATATTAAACCAGAGTGAGTATCACCTAGGGGAACATACTTTCAAAATGAAATAACAACTCCCTTTTCATATATAATTTCTTCACAAGTTTCTAACAGGAAAGCTCAAGAACCCCAAATTTTTCAGAAAACTGAGAGAAAGGACATAAAAAACCTGAACTGAAATCTCTATGATGTGCCAAGAAAACCCAGAAGTTACATTTGGAAGGCAGTCTTATGGAAGGGAGAGAGCTCTGGATGGGGAGTTAGGAGGCTAAGGTTCCATTCTCAACTCTTCTGAACCAAATTATGACCTTGGCAAAGTAACTTCCCCTCTCTGGGATTCAGTTTTCTTACCTGTAAAATAAAGGCGTTGGGCTAGGTTATTCCTAAACTGACATCTAGCTTCAGAATTCTGTGAGCAGATTCACACTCCTGGCTCAAACTGGCTTGGAGAACATAAATAAAATGATGGATGAGATGCAATTATCAAATTATCAAATACAATTTTCAAAGGTTTTTTTTTAATGTTACATATTTGAGTTTGTATTTTCTGTGTTAAGTCTAGAGCCAAACACTAAAACTTGCCTATGTACCTGAAGAAAAGAGAGTTAAACCAAGACAAACCAAGTCAAACCAGACAATTAGTCTTTCTGGATTACATTAATTTAAGTCAACAATTAAGGACCATGTACTATTTGTCAGGTCCTGTGCTATGAGGTATACAAAGATGAAAACAATTTAGTTAGGCCTTGTGCTTAAGAAGTTTGTAGTTTAATGGCAAAAGGCAGTGAATATATAATTTATATCTTTAGGAGGAACAAATCAATTAGGTAATTGTTTATTTGGGATCGGAAATAATTTCTACTTCTCCTTTTAATGTCTCAATACTACTTATTGAGTAAGTGTATCAAATAGTGGATACTCTCTACTGCTAGTATACAATGGCAGCAAGGCACTGCTGATACCACTTCCCATCACCCTCAGTGCTCACAGTGACACATTAAAAATGATTTTGCTAAAAGTTCATGCATTTGTGCTTGGAATGAATCCTGAAGCAGCAATGCTGAATGGAATGGCAGTTGTACCTAAGTGGCAGTTGTATCTACCTGGATCTGAGTCAGATTGGACTCTGTGACAGAGGGAGCAACTTTCCATTAGAATGAATAGCTACAGCTCTTCTTAATTGGACAGATAAAAATGGAAAGAGCAGGCCTGATTTAGAGCTCATTATGATTCTTCAAAAAGGATCCCCATTCTTGAATAGAAAATGGAACACACTCTCTAAGACTTTCCACTCTTTTTCTACCGAGAAACTAAAATTTGCTCGATATTGGGGGGGGTTCAGAAATAGTGCCCTGGGGAGGCATCAACCTGTGGATGGTCCTTCTCTGGCCTCTAAGTCTCTTTGCTGGTCTTCTCTGGTTTAGGTGGTTAGATACTTGAGCTCAATGTCCCCCAATTCCACAACTATTCATCATACAAAGCATGGAAGAGAAATTCTCTCAGATGATGGTGGAAATCCTGAGCAGAACAGCAACATTTACAACTCAGTCTCCTTCCTTTTTCTTCCAAATTGGCAAGTGTGTTTTCATCAAAATGGTCTAGAGTGTAATCTCCAAGCCAGTTTTCCAGGAGAATATTTCTCCCTTCATCTCAAACTTCAGAAATTTACCCAAGCTGCTTTGTTGGAATAGCATTGGTATTAGCTGACTTTCCCATAGCATCTTGGAATCTATGAAACACTCTCCTCACCAACCCCACCCCACCCCCAAAAAAACCATATGAGGTAGGTGATGTGAGTACTCTCATCTCCAATTTTAGAGACAAGGAAATAAATAAGATCAAAGAAGTTAAAAGACTCACAGCTACTCAGCTAGTCAATGATGGAGCTTGAGAGTTAAATCCTGGGTTCCAAACACAATGCTTTCCCTACCACATTGAGATGCCTTTTCTTCCATTTGAACAATGAAAAATGAGGGCAAAGACAGAAAATGCATATAGGTGATGACTGGAATTTGCCATATATATATATAGAATGCTGATTGGAATGGCAGTTGTACCCAAATGACAGTTGTATCTACCTGGATCTGAGTCAGAACTGTTGAGAAGTGGCACGGCTTCAAGAAAGGATTCTCCAAATTGCTGCTCTCAATCTGACTTCTCTTCGGACCAAGCACTAACACTTACTGTATCTGAAGAAAGGGGAAAATATTGGATACACTCAAGAAATAGCTAAGTTAGAAAGGCTATTTCAACCAGACAATTAGTCTTTGTGGATTACATTAATTTAAGACTTGGAGAGAACAGAATCATTCACTTAATTCAACAAATTGTTCTCCCCAAGTTTAATAGGAGTGTGGAGAGAAAATACAATATGTACACAAGAATGCTATAAGGTAGAGTGTGATATGGTGAAAGAGAGATCAAGACAAAGTATTTTAGGAAAATTTAAGATGGAGATTACTTTCAGAAGAGGGTGAAGTTAGAGGGTGATCTAGGAAGACTTCATGGAAGAAGTGGTGGCCTCTCAAAGGAAGAGAAGAATTTCAATAAGTTGATATGAAGAGATAATCTATTCTAGACTTAGGGAAAGACCTAAATGAATAGAAGGTGGAAGCAAGGAGGATGAAGAGCCCAGTTTGTTTGAAATTTAGAGTGAATGAAAAGTAGCATGAAAAGGTAGCCAGGAGGCAGATGGCAGAAAGCCTTGAATGATAGTCTGAGGACCTTACATTTAAATCTATATCCAATGGGAAGCCACTAAAAGATTAAAGAATGTTTGTGATCTTTGATTACTTTTACTTTTGACTACTCAAAATCAAAATGTCAAAAATGGCAGAAAATCAGGTCATGTGGTCTCTTTTGACTTTTGAGTGCCTGCTTCAGATGGCTCATAAAAAAAAATATATATATATATATGTATATATATGTTAATATCTAAAAGAAGTGTCTCCTGTAGAGAAGAGGGTCAGTCCAACACTGGATATTTATTTATTAAGCACTATGTGCAGTGCACTGTGGTAGGCAAGGAGAAATACAGAGATCAGGCGAATGTTGCCAATATTGTCTACTTAGACACAGCAAGCATTTGATTGAGTATCTTGTGTTATTGTTAAGGAAAAGATGGAGATTGATACAAGTGCAATTAGATGAATTCAGAACTGGGCTTAAAGAATCACAATTAATGGTTCTACGTGGACTTGAAAGGTCTCTAGTAGAATCTCCCATGATTGTGACTGGTGTTCATGACTGAGTATCATGTATGACACTAATAAACATGAGAAAGAAGTATGGTGTCATTGAAAAAGCTGAAGGATCCAGGAACCATCTGCTTGGAGAAGAGAAGACTTGTGGGGGGAGGGTGCTGAAGTGGGGGTGGGGACTTGAGAGCTTCCTTTGAGTATTTGAAGAGTTGTCATTCAGAAGGACTAGACTGGTTCTGCTTGGCCCTAGAGAGCAGGACTATATGCTGCCAGGAACAGTGAGCAGATCTTGCAGAGAAGATTAATGTGAAGAAAATTTTCTTCTAACAAACAAACTATTCAAATGGTTGCCCTATTCTCTCTCCCCCTCCTGGAAATCTTTAAGCAAAGGCTGGATGGATAAGCACTTGGTGGAAATGTTGTAGAGAGGATATGGGGGTCAGGTACGGAGTGAACTAGGTGCTCTTTTGGAGTCCCTTCTAACTCGGATTCTGTGGAGACTGGACCTGAAGTCAGTAGACCTGTCTATGAATCCTAGATTTGCCCCTAAATTGCTGTTACTTTGGGAGAATCTCTTTTCTCTGGCCTCAGTTTCCTGAGCTATAAATATGGGGGTTGACCAGATCAACTTTATAGTCCTTTCTAGCTCTAACATTCTGTGACATAGAAGATTCTGCAAACTGGCAAGGCAAGTTTTCAAATTGGCAGATTTTTTAACCTCATTACAAGGGCTAGGATAATGTCAATCCAATTAAGGTTGAATACAAGGAGACAGACTAAATGAGCACTTTGGGTCCCTTACAGACCTTTGCTTCCATGATTAGATATCTGCAATTTCCAAATTATATCTATCCCTCTCCCCCAATGAATCTAGTTGCGCCAGTTGTTTGATAGTAAAAACCCACTAACTGGGAGAAAAATAAATGTAATTTTTTTCTCTCTTAAAAAAAGGACTTTATAATCTTTCCACACAAATGACTTGAGAAATTTTCAAAGGGCACAAGTGTGCCAGGCAGAAAATGAGATTTCCAGAAGGCACTCCTCCCTGTAAGGGGGCCAAGTACAGTCTTTGTTTTCCCCCTATCATCACACTGATAGGGAGTGCTGTTGAAGAGTTCTCACTTCCCAGAGCAGCAATATAACGGGGAAATAGCTCTAGAGTAGAAAGAGTCAGGAGACATAGATTTCTTGGTTCTAGGCGACTATGGGCAAGTCTCTGTTTCCTCTTCTATAAAAGGGGGATAATAATAGTACTGACTTCACTCTTAGCATTGTGGCAAGGAACAACTCCGTTCTAGCCAAACTGGTCAGTTCATTGTTCCCTGTACACATCAATCTATCTAGCCTTTGTATCTTTGTACAGGCTGTCTTCCATGCCTTTTCTTCCCACGCCATTCCATGCCTCAAATGTACTCTTCCCTCCTTGCCTCTGTCTCTTAGAATCCCTAGTTTCTTTCAAAATTCAGCTAAAGTGCCAGTTTTGATGTGATACTCCCAGTTATTAGTGTTCTTCCTACTCCACCTTCAAGATATATATATATGTATGTGTATATATATATATATATATATATATATATATATATATAGTATGTGTGTGTATTGACTTTTTTGTGTATGAGTTTTCCCCAACAGAATGTAAGGTCCTTGAAGGCAGGGAAAGTAACTGGGCAATATAGTTGGGATCCCAAAAGACCTTGACAGCCTAAAATATATTGCCAAATCTAAGAAGATGAAATTCAGTATGGATAAATGTAATATGTTATGTTTAGGTTCAAAAATCTGTTTTACTAGTCCAAGAGGAGGGAAGTATGGTCTTTGAAAAAAGAGATCTGGAGGTCTTAGTGGTCAGCCAGATTAATATGAGTCATCAATATGATATATAATAATCAAAAACACAATGCAACCTTGGCATGCATTGAGAGGCATACCTTCCAGGAATAGGGAGGTAAGAGTCCTCCTATCCACTGCTCTCTTCAGACATCACCTGTGGTATTGGCTTCCATTTTGGGCACTACTGCTTAAAGCTATTGATAAGCTATAGTGTGTACAGAAGAACGAACTGGGATGATGAACAGCCTTGAGTCCATGCCACATGATGACTGGTTGAAAGAATGAGGCATGTTTAGCCCAAAGGAGCCTCAGGGGTGACATGATAGCTGCATTTCAAGTTCTTGATAAACTGTCATGTGGAGGAATGACCAGGTTTATTCTAGATAAAATCAGGAACAATCAGAAGTGATAAAGAGGTAAATTTAGGCTTAATGTCACAAAACAACGCTTATTAACAATGAGAGCTGTCCCAAAGTGGAATGGGTAGCCTCAAGAAGTGGTGAGTTCCCCATCCTTGGAGGTCCCCAAGCATAGGCTGGATTACAACTTGCAAGGAATATTCTAGTGGGGATTCCTTGCAATGGAAATGATGCCTACTAAGGTTCCTACAAAATCTCAAATTCTGTGATTCTGTGATTGTTTCATTTTTTTTTTGTCTTTTTATCCCCAATGTCTAGCTTCATTGCCTTTCACATTGTAAGCACTAAATACGTTCTCATTGAATGAATAAAGCCAATTTGTAAACTAAAAATGCTATATCAGTGTGAGCTATTATTTCCCTTAACTTCTCCCTGAAATAGACCAACTCAAGTACTCACACTGTGCTGACCTTTGGCTAAGCTTTCTTTCCTCTGTCTCCACAAGCCCTCCCAGTGGAGTGCTACCCCATGCCCACCTTTGGAAGTAGTAGTGGATATTGGGTTTAAGCTCCTTCCTCCCTGAAAAAACTGACTGATGTTTTTATAGCAAGCAAGGTCATGACTCATGACACACTGTGACCAGGAGAGGTCGAGGGTGTGCTTTATAGCACATGTCTAGCACCTTCAAATAGTCCAGAGGCAAAGAGGTAATCATAAGTAATGTGCATTGGAAGAAAAAAATGATGATTTTGCAATCTCTGTTCTTGGTTTTCTTTGGCTGTTTCTTCTTCTCCTGTTGTTTTAACTCTCTTTGGTTCATTTTTTCATTTCTCTATGTTACTTTCTCAAAATAAGGAATCTAATATTGCTCCCCAAACACCTCTAACTCCATTGCTCCCCCCCTAGCAGGAATTGTGCTTACATTGATAAGAAGAAAGTTCCCATATATTCCAAAATATAACAACACTTTTTATGATAGCAAAGAATTGGAAACCAAGTAGATGCCCCTCAGCTGGGGAATGGCTAAACAAATTGTGGTACATGATGTAATGGAATATTGCTGTGCTGTAAGAAATGATGTATGTGATGAATACAGAGAAGCCTGGGAAGACATATATGAACTGCTGCAAAGTAAGTAGATGGTAGTAAGTAGAGGTAGCTGGCCTCTTCTCCACAGGAGTTACTTCCCTAGTTGATGGCTATGAGGTCTGGACTAGAAAGAAGCAGCACCAGAGGTCTGGGGGTGCTGCCACTTCTAGACCTCCTATGCCTACTTGCCCATTGGTGGCAGCTGGTCAGCAGTTATTGCTGGTAGTAATGAAGAAGAAGGGTTTCCTTCTTAATAAAAATTTCTCCCCTCAATGATAGCTTCAGGAACTGGGCTAGAAGCAAGTCTGGTGATTTGGGGGACACTAATTTTCCCAAGGTTCTTGGGCTTTGTCCTGGGCTGTCTCCCTCAGGGACAGTACCTTCATGAATGATATCCATCAATGAGGAGCCAGAATGTTTTGGTTCATTTTTGTATAGGAGAAAGAAAAATCAATCAACAAAAAATTATTAAATTTCTACCATGTAAAGGTGACCCCTCCCTACAATTAATCATAGAAGTTGTTAACATCTCAAATGAATCCATCAAAAAATAAACTAAGTATGAATAAGTCCTTAATGAATGTGAAAGGATTATAAGGACTTTGAGTCATTGGGTAAAGGCAACTAGGTTGCTGAAGTGGATAGAATACTGGACTTGGAGGCAGGAAGAGCCAAGTTCATATCCTGCCTCAAACACTTCCAAGTTATGTGACCTCTGTCTCTCTCAGTCTCCTCATTTGTAAATTGGAATAATAACAGCACTATCTCTCAAGGTTGCTGTGAGGATCAAATGAGATCCTGTCTGATCAACACTTACAAACCTTAAAGCTCTCTATAAATGGAAGCCATTGTTATCAAGGCAGAAGATGCCACATGACAAATATCTAGTGACTGGTTGAAGAAGTCACAACTCTTGGACTACATCAGAACATAGCAAGCTGGATTAAAGCCAGTTCATTGAGTGAGAGAAGACTTCAAATTTGGGAACTGAGGATCCCCTGAGTGGAAAGTGCTCTTGGGGGAAGGAGAGAGTACTTTTCTCTTCTCTCCTCCTCTTCCTCATTGACCATGTTCTGGGGAAATTGTACCAGTAGGAGACATTCCATCCAGCTGAAAGTAGAGAGAGATGCCAAGGGTAAACAAAGGTCTTGGGAAAAGGTGATTGAGTATTTGGACACAGTATTGACTAGCTTGCAATCTTGTGAACTCTGAAAGGCTGGTAGACTTAAAGATCCAGTATTGGCATTGGTAGATCTGAGTTGGTATCAGGGTTTTAAAGCATCAATGGCCGACACCATTGGGAACTGAGAGACATGCCAAAGACAAATCAGAGGTACTGAGGAAAGGCATTTTCAGGACTCTATGAGAACTACAAGCCTTGTGGCACTCCAGAGAGCTACACCTAAGGATGATATCATGAGGGTTGCACAAAGGAAGAAAAGGGTCTGTGGAAGCTAGGAGCTATGGGCTAACCTTCACCATATGGGTTCCCTCCATGTAGGCTTTGGTACCTTTTTACTACATGTTTGAGGTCAGTCCCTAGAGGGACTTTGTGTGGCACTCCTGGCTTGCAGGAGTGTCAGTAACTTCAGTAACTGCCCTTGGTATACCTGCTTAGTAAATATCCTTTCTAAAAGCTAATTAAGTCTGATTTATAATAAATGGGAAACACACAGGTAGGTTATAGAAGCCCCTAGCTCCTTGGGTTACTACTAGTACCCTAAAGGGAGTAGTAGCAAGTCATCCTCTGGGGACCTCACCACCAATTCAAGTGGGAGTTGGCACAACAGTGTGTGTGTGTGTGTGTGTGTGTGTGTGTGTGTGTGTGTGTGTGTGTGTGTTGTATATACAAGGCAAATACAAGGTAATTAATGGAAGGCAACCAAGGGAAATCAGAAAAGAGCTCTTACAGCCTTTGAGCCCCACTCCATGCCTGGAACTCCTGTCTCCTGACCTCCTTGGCTTCCTTCAAGTCCCAACTAAAATCCCACCTTCTTGGAGGACTCTTTCTCCATCTTGTTTAACCCTAGTGTCTGTCCTCTCTCAATTACTTCCAATTTATCCTGGAGATAGCTTGTTTGCTTGTGGTTGTTTTCGTGTACTCTCCCCCATTAGACAGTGAGCTCCTTGAAGGCAGGGATTGTCTCTTGCCTTTCTTTGCACAGTGCCAGACACATAGTAGATGCCTAATAAAGGCTTATTGACTGACTGATAAGCTGGGTTTTTAAAGGAAGATGGGGATTCAAAGAGGCAGAGATGCTAAAGGAGCATATTCAGGATAGGAGGCACAACCTGTGCAAAGGTATGAAGACTAGCGGTGGAACATCATGGGTGAGCAGGAGCAAAGGAGCCAGTTTTAATAGGTTATAGAGTGTGAGAAAGGGAATAATGTGTAACAAGCCTAGAGTGCTAAACTAAAGCTCACGAAAGCCAGCCAGAGAGGTTTGTTTTTGATACCAGTGGCAATAGGGTTTGTTTGTTTGTTTGTCTGTTTTTCAGACGTGGAAGTACCAGGGTCAGCCCTGTGCTGTAGGAATATCACTTTGGCAACTGTGTGGAAGGTGGATCAGAAAGGAAAGAGACGGGATACGGGGAGCTCAATTAGGGAGTTATTGCGGTAGTCTAGGCTAGAGGGGACGAGAGCCTGGGCTAGGGTAGCTAGAGCGCGGGTTGTTATTGTTGTTGTTCATCCTTAGTCAAGAAAGGTTATGGAGACAGATTCTCACAAGACTTGACGATTGATTGTTTGGATATGGAGGGTGAGGGAGGAAGAAGAACTTGAGGACAACTCCAAGGTTGTGGACATGGGTAACTGAAAGACAGCGGTATCCTCAGAAAAAATCAAGATGTTAGGAAGAAGAATGCATGGGGTTGGGGGAGGGGCAGGTAAGGTAATGAGCACTATTTTGAACATACTGAGTTTGAAGTAGTGAGGAGCATTCAATGGGAAATATACAATGGGACGTTGGTGATACACAACTGGAAACTCAGGAGAGAGACTAGAGCTGGATATATAGATCTGGGAACCATCTGCAGAGATGATAGTCAAATCCATGTAAAATGAGAAGAGAAGAGAATCTAAACCAGCGGTTCTCAACCTGCGGGTTGTGACCCCTTTGGGGGTGGAACAACCCTTTCTCATGGGTCACAGGGGTCGCCTAAGACCATCAGAAAACACATTTCCAATGGTCTTAGGAACTGAGACACGGCTCCTCTATCTGTCTCCAGGCGGGTCCGCCCACATGCAGATACGCCCACAGGTGAGCATTAAAGAGTTGTGGCATTAGGAAGGTTGAGAACCACTGGTCTAGACCAAAGCCTTACTCTTACAGTTTAGGGAGTGGAGCATGATCCATTAAAGGAGACAGAGGGAAAAAAGTCAGATAGATAAGAGGAGAACAAAAAAGTAAGCCATGTCCTAAAAACCAAGAGAAGAAAGCGTATCTAGAGCAGGGCAGCGAGTAGTGTTACATGCTGCAGCGAGGTTATGAAAACTGATAGAAGGCCACTGGAGCCGCCAGTGTGGAGATCACTGGAAACTCTATAAAGAGCAATCTCAGTTGAGTAAGGAGGTCGGAAACAATGCAAGGACATTTTTAAAAATACAAGTTTTTTTAAAGTTTTCTGTTTCTTATGTCATCTAATTATGCCCAATGTCCTTCTCCTCCCTCTCCGTGAGAATCATCCCAGCATATAACAAATTGTATTTTCTAAAGGGGAAGAAATCAGTGCAACTGATATGTATGTTGGAAAAGTCTGAAAACGTGTGCAACGCTTCACGCCTTTGGCCCTCCCACCGCCCCGAAGGGGTGGCCTGGGGACGTCTTCTCACAGCATTTCATTAGAGCCCTCCTTGATTTCTGTGATTTTGCTGCACTCGCTTTTGATGCTTTTGGCGTATCCTTGTTCTTTCCATTTCCATTGTTGTAGTTACTGTGTACGTTGCTTTTTAGCTCTATTTACTTTTGCTGAAGAAGCAAAGCAGCCTGAAGGAGAAACAGAAGGCAGCATATGCCTAAGCAAGTCAAACCACCCCCACCTCCTAGACAATGATCTCCCCTCCGTCCCTGATGGAGACACCCTAGGACTCGGAGCCCAGGAGCCTTAGGAACATCCAGGCTTCCAGCCCAGCATCCTCAGCCATCATCCTGGGAAGCAACCCCTCTGGAGATTTAGCCTGGCAGCTGCTACTGCAGCTGGCACACCCACAGCTATTGAATACCCAGAAAAGAAAGCTCTTGCCATCAATGGCCTGGGTATTGTCAAATGGTTCAACATCAGACATCGATATGATAGGACTTTATCAGGGGAAATGATATTAAACAAGAAGCTTCACCATATGCTTTGCTATTGCACCCTGAGAACCATAAGGCCTTTCCATCTGACTTGCAGCTGAAATGTCCCATATGTGTTTTCTCCCCCATTAGGAGTGTGAGTGCCTTGAGAACAGGGACTGACTTTTCTATCTGTATCCCCAACACTTAGCACAGTGTTTTGCAAATAATAATTGTACACCTAAATTAGTGCAACCACTGTCTATATCCTCTCATAATCCTTCATAGGAGGCCCACTTAACATATTCGTGGTCTTCCTCTAGGCTGCTTGATATTGAATGAATACCAGTAGAGCAAGTAGCCTATCCATTTGTCATCATGGGATCATGGAATCGTTGATCTAGAACTAGAAGGCATCTTAGAAGCTAGCTCTCCAAGTCCCTCAGTTTTATAGAAGAAGAAATGAAGGCCCAGAGCGCTTGGGTCAGAGTCACATAGGAAGTAGCAGAACTGGCATTCCAACTGGTCATGTACTCTTCAAAGTCTTCCTTCTTTCCGTAGCACATGCCAATCACATGAATGGCCCACTTCCCTTTTCTGCTCATACAATTCCTTGCTACGAGGCAAATCACTTAACCTCCCTGAGTTCCAGACAATTTTCTACTTTACAAATGAGTTGAGCCCAGTGTCAGTAAAAGGGAGTTCTCACACCTGCCAAAATCATCTGACTTGACATTGCTCAGATGATATGCTTTATATCATCTCTCCTATGCATTTGGTAAGATGTCGCAATCAGCTCATGATGTCCTTCATCTCTCTGCTGCCCTATGGTGAACCATAACTGTAATTCTTCCAGGCCATGGTGTTATTGTTGCCAATTATCCTTTGTTGGGCAATTTGTTGGAGGACCAATGACATCATGGGGTGATATCTTGACTTGTTCGTGAATTGGATTTAAGTGAGGCAGAGTTGCCTCACTCTCCCTTTCAGAGTCATAGAAGTCCAGTGGCTTGACAAAAATCAGGGAATGGTGATGACCAGGATGCAGTGACCTTGGTGTCTTTCACATCTGATCAAGCTCTAAGTACTCCACAGTGCCTGCTTCATCTGTCTTCATGACCAGTGGAACAAGTTGTTCTTATCCACCCATATCACTGAGGGAAAGTCTTAATGTGCTTGGGGTAGACATGCCCTTAACTCACTGACGTGACAAGTTTGAGGCCTGTCAGTTACCCTCAATCTGATTTAGCCCATCTGCCAAAGTGGTTTACCAGTGTATGTCTGCTGGAAGTGCTATAGCTTCTTGGAGCCAACGTGAAAGAGGAGTGAAAGGTGAACACCAAAGGTGGATGAGCAGCTCTGAAAAGGGCTTGGCAAGCCTTCACAGGTGAAGCCTTCACAGAGGAGTTAGTCGCTTATGGTATTGAACAACTTAAAGATATTGCCTCATGAGGAAAGATTCAATGTTTAAAAAAATGAGACTTCATTTAAGGGAGAAGCTTTGGGTTATTAAAATGTTTAAATTTACTAAAAGCAATCCAGCCTGTTCCCCCCTTCCAATTTGATCCTGAAACCAAAATGTCCAAATCAGAACTCATCTTTCTTCTAACAGTTACCCCTTTCCCAAATGTCCCTATTTATTTAGAAGCCATCACTGTTTTTATAGCATCTCAGGTTCTTAACCTAGGAATTATCCACGATTACTCACTTTCCCTTGTCCCACACCTCGAACCAGGTGCCATATCTTGTCATTTCTACCTCCACAACATCTCTGACTTTTACTTCTTTCTACTCACACAGCTACCACTTTAGTTCAGGCCTTCATGACCTCTCACCTAGATTACTGCAAAGGCTTCCTAACTGGTTTTCCTGACTCAAAGCTCTCATTACTGTCCATGTTGCTGCTAAAGTGATGTTCTGTAAACACAGAAACTTCAGTGGCTCCCTATTACTTCTATACGAATAATATATAAGCTCTTCTGCTTAGTTTTTGAATTCTTTTCCAACCTGGCCCCAATTATCTTTCCAGCCTCATTCTACATTATTCTCCTTCTCCTGGCAAACTGGCTTTCTCTCTGTTACTCACATGTGACCCTGAGACCTCCTGGGAGTCTCTGGGTCCTTATATTCTGAGAGCCTCATTCCTGGAATGCACTTCTGTCTCATCTATGCCTCAGCCCCTTCTCTGAAGCCCTTTTGGATCCTCTCAAGGGCTCGTGCCCTCCTCAAACTACCAGAATTTAACCACTGTATATTTATTTTGTAATTAGATTTTTATAAAAGAACCTATAGGTATATATTTTCTCTATTAGGTAGGTAGGCTTGTTGCAAGTAAAGATTTGTTTCATTCATTGTATGTACTTGTATCCCCAGTTCCTAACACAGTATGTGGCAACAAAAACTTGATTATTTGATTGCTGCATGGTATCTGTCCAATAAATAGGTACTGATGGCTCTTCTCTATGGATTTTCATCCAAATGCACATTATAGTCTCAACTATGGGCATTCTCTTCCTCACTGCCAATTCCAGATTCTCCTCTGGCCACTCAACAGTCTCTCCTCTGAAGTTCATGCTATTACAAATTTCACCCAATACCCCAGGTGAACATTTCTCAGGGAGTCCAACAGCTGACTTACTGTCTTCTTCTCCTCCCTAACACCTGCCTTTATACTAGGAGACTACAGTCAATAGTTCAACAAGTCGATAAGTATTTGTTAGGCACTTACTTTGTGCCAAGCACTGGGGTATACAAGTACAAGCAAAAAGACAGTCCCTTCTCTCAAGGAGCTTATATACTAATGGAGAAAGACAATATATAAAAGGGGGGCTGAAAAGCAGGGGAAGGGGAAGCACCCACAAGGACTCATGATGACCAAGTCTAGGGAATGAAAGATGGCTGGTCTGGGCTCTTCTTCAAAATGGATGCTCTTGGAAGGAATTGCCAAGGGGAGAAGGGGATTGCAGGGGTGGAGGATGGAGACAGTTGAGTCATGGTGGAGAAGTCCAGAGTACATTCATGTCAATGCTTCCTCAAATATTCTACCCCTATAACAACTTCTCATTCCATCTCTCTTCAATTATTTATCACTCCCAAACTTATTCTTTGTCTCATTGTTATCCATAACCCTCCTACTGCTCAGTATTTTCTCAGGCTATTATTACTTTTGCTCTAATTTCACTTTCCTCCCTTCTTAATCTCAATGTACAGTTAGGCTGTAGTAGTTAGTTCTACTGTCTTCTACTTTGGAATTCTTTGTGCCCCTGTCCTATTGCTAGTCACCCCTTGACAGATTCTAGTTCTGGATCATTCCTACACCTACCACTTTTGTTCCCACTCATCTGCTACTTAACAGGGAGGAAGTAACAAAACTGAGTTCACTGGGTTCTTCACGAGTTTGGTGTTGTCTAACTTCACCTGAGTCCTCATATCACCAAGCCAATCCCTTGAGATCTCCCAAAGGGTTTCCCTATATCACTCCCCACAGAAGCTACCCCAACTTTTTCTTCTCTCCCCAAGGCTCCTATACAATCTCTGTTCCTACTTTCTCAGCTGAGTATACTTTTCTCAAAAAATGGTGGCCATTCACTGAACTTCCTCTTCTTCCCTTTTCTTCCTCTCAGGATGCCTTTATATTCCCCATTCCTCATTCTTTTCTCCAGACAAAGATAATGAGATGCCCTTCTCCTCTATGTGACCAACTGCACTCATTCCTGCTCATCTTCTCTAGCAGATTGTCTCTACTATTACCCCTTTCTCTCACTCTTAATTTTCAACTACTTCCTATATATGAATTCCTTCTTTCTTACCTTCAAATATGTCCTAGTCTCTCCATCCTTAAAAAACCCTTCACTAGATCCTACCATTTACTAAACTATAATCTTTTATCTCTCCATTTTAAACAAAACTCCTAGGGAAAAAACGTCTATCCTCATTGCCTCACTTCCTTTTCACCGCTTAACTCTGTGCAATATGGCTTCCAAACTCATCACCCAAATAAGACTGTCTCCAGGGTTACCAGTGACCTCCTGATGGCCAAGTCCAGTTGGCCTTTTATCAGTTTTCATTCTTTTTGACCTTTCTGCAGCATGAAGCACTGATGACCTTCTTCCCCTCCTAGTTATTCTTTCCTCTCTGGTTTTTCACGACATTGCTTTTTTTTTGGGGGGGGGGTTCCTCTTACCTAACTTTTCCTTTTGTCTCCTTTGCTGTGCAGTTATTTGCCTCCTCTACTGTGGGTGTCCTAGGCCCTCTTTTCTTCTCCATGTTTTCTCTTGGTAAGTTCATCAGTTGCCATGGGCTTGACTTTCCTCTCTGGGCAAATGCCTTCCAGAACTTCATTTCAAGCCTGGGTCTCTCTCCTGAGCTCCAATCCTATATCACCAACTGACCATTTCTTATTTCAATTGAGTGTCCTAAAGGCATCTCAAATCCCACATGGCTAAAACAACTCATCATTGTCTTCTTTACCATCTGTACTCAAGCCTACTCCTCTACCAAACTTCCCTGTTTCTCTTGATGGTACCACTATTCTTCCAGTTTCATAGCCTCAGGAACTGGATGTTATCCTCAACCCTTCATTCTTGTTTACCACACATACCTAATCAGTTGACAGATCTTGCTGTTTCTACCTTCATAACATTTCTCATATCCAACCTCTTCTCTCCACTCGCACAGTAAACATTAGTTTCAGGCTCTCATTATCTCTTGCTTGGACTATTGTGATGACCTCCCAATTGTGCTCCCTGTCTCACATCTTAATTCCCTATCTAGATGTCTAAGACAGGCATGGAGGACTCAGGGAGGGCTATCAGGAGTGGTATCTGCCCACTTGCCCAAACAAGCCCATTTCCCATGTTTCTTGTGGTGTGTCTGCCCTTACCTCTATGTCTGCCCTGTGCCCTAATGGTACAGTAGCCCCAGAGCTGTGAGTTGTATGTCTGTGATATCTCCCCCTCTATATCGTACCCACACTTTTACCAAAAGGTTGACCTTCAAAGGTTGATCTTTTGGGACAATGTTCACTCCTAAAGGCCAGCTAAAGCATAAAGGGGTAGAAATCTGCCTCTGGGTTATAAGTATTCATACCTCTGAAATCATGGTACCTAGAAGTGATGAAATTCCCACCACCAAAGCTGTAGGGTGGTCAGCAGAAACCACCATACTGGCACAGGACCCTTTTCCCTAATTGCCTCAGCACAAACCATTTCTCTCTCTCTCGCAAGCCTTAGCAGATTCCCAGCACAAGGCACCAGGTGGTGAGGACCTCTGGGCTGGTTTGGTATTCCTTCCCCTCACCACTCCAGTCTACTGACTGCTCAGATATCACCAGGATTTCTCCTTCCCATTGGCTGTGGGCCTGGGCCCCCTTAGGCCCTCTGGCTGTGAGGTAGACAAGGAGGCTCACACCCATCACCATTTACTCTACAACTACATCCTAAGAACTCCTGGCCTCAACATCTGCCCCGCTAATGAATCCTAATGACCTCCAGACCTTTCCATTTGCCCTGTGCCTGAACTCTCTTTTATATGTTCCATTTCCCAGTTAGAATGTGAGCTCTCTGAGAGCAAGGACTGTCTAGAATATATCTTCTATTTGTATTTTCAGTGTTAACACATAGTAAACAAGAGGAGCTTTTCCATTCCATTTCATTCAATTCCAATGATTTTCCTTAAGCACTAATCTCACTGTGTCACTCCCCAACTAATAAAACTTCAGTGGTCCCTTATTGCCTCTGGGATAAAATATAAATCCCTCTGACTTTTAAAACCCTTCCCAACCTGACCCCAATTTACCTTTCCAGCCCTATTGTACATTATGCTCCTTCCTGCATACTAGAGTGCAGCTAAACCAGCTTTCACTGTTCCTCACAATACACTCCATCTTGCATCTTCATGCCTTTGCATTGGCCATTCCCACGCCTGGAATGCCCTCCCTTCTCACCTACACCGTATCAATTTCTTCACATCCTTCCAAATGCAATACTTTCTATGAGAGACTTCTTTTGATCTCCCCTACTACTAGTGCCCTCCCTGTCAGACTATCTTGCATTTTTGGTATATGTTCTGTATATATCTAGTCTATATATACTTATGTAATGTTGGCCATCCTATGGAGCATGCTCAGAGTTGCCCTTCTTTTCTTTAATCAGCCATATGGGAGCTTTAGGACCTGTTTCCAGTCATATGTTGACCTGTTGCTCAAAGGTCTTGGCATTTTTGTATGATGTGGTAAGTCCTGGGTGGTCTTTTGCTCCTCCTCCTACCCTATGACAATGGTAGCTAGGTCAGGTAAAAGAAGAGTTAGCTACTGACTCAGGCTCTGTCTCTGACTTTCCCAGGTGGTAAATATTGCTTCTCATCTCTAGTATTCCCACTGAAGGGCTTGGGAAGATGGGCTATGTTTTTAACCCAATCCTTTTACCACTTTTATGTGGGCTCAATTGTCAAGTTTGTAAGTTTGCATCTGGAGCTATGCCTTTTACTCTTTGTGTTTCCTTTCCTAAGTACGCTATTGAACACTGTTCTCAAGACAGGTGTGTACAAGGTTGGACGCGACCTTGTTCTGAGGTTCAGGGGTCCTGGGTCTGATCAAGCTAGAGCTGACCATTTAGTAGTCTGGGGAGGAATCCTCAGCAATTATTCCAGTGTTCTTGGAGAAGATGACCACCAGCAAGAGAACTGACCCAAACCTGTTTGTTTTAAGAGCAGATATCTACCATGGTTGGACAATCCAGAGCTGAGGTGAAATATGGAATACCTAAGCAGCAATCCCACAGACACCTTTATGTTTTGATGAAGTTTAAGCATCAGCCTCCCAGAAGTTTGCAACAGTTGTTACTGAATCTTGTTTTAGACCTGTTTTTATCACCTGTAAATGTTCCATGTTTAGCATTCCTATTATGGATCAGGAAACAAATATTTGTCCCATAACTAATTCATAGCATACAATGGGTACCTTCATAGTCTCCCTTTTGGGCAAATCCTAGATATAAGCCTAACCCTGAGCTTTAAATAATTTGTCCCCCCTAGGTAAGCAGAGTGTGTGTGTGTGTGTGTGTGTGTGTGTGTGTGTGTTTGCGTGTGTGTATGTATGTGTGTGTGGTTAACAGTTCAAAGAAACCCTAGTAAAAAGAGACCCTAGTTCCCTTTCTCATTAAAGATCAAGATCCTCCAGTACTAATCCTGGTCAGATTTCATACTGTTCAATTGTTTCAGACATTTCCAATTCTCTGTGACCCCATGTGGGGTTTTCTTGGCAAAGATACTAGAGTGGCTTGTTATTTCCTTCTCCAACTCATTTTACAGATGAGGAAACTGAGGTGACCAGGATTAAGTGACTTTCCCAGGGTCACACAGGGACACAGAAAGGGTCTGAGGCCAGATTTAAAATCATGAAGATGAGTCCTCCTGACTCCAGGCCTGGTGCTCTAGCCACTGTGCCACCCAGCTTCCCTGGTCAGGCTGAATCCCTGTGTCCAAAGAACTGGGGCTGCTCCAGGGAGAAGGAAGGGGGTGCAGTACACAAGCCCCTGAGGGCCCAGCACTTATTTCTCAATGTTAAATTTAATGTCTACATGACATCTCCTTCTCCCAATAAAATGTAAGCTCCTTGAGGGTAGGGATTATTTCTTTTTGTCTTTGTATACCTATTGCTGAAGACAGTGTCTGGCACCTAACAGGTACTTAATACTTAGATTTTAAAAGTATTTATTATTAAGCCCTTCCTAACGTACAAAGCACTGTGCTAAGCTCCACAGATACACAATTAGAGAAAGACAATCTCTGCTGTTAAGGAGCCCATGTTCTCATAGAAGAAGGTTTCAGCTACAAGGCAGATGGAAAGGTCCAGTGGTCCTTATGGTGTGGTAGCAAAGCACATAATCATGTATCTCTAATGTCATTTCCTTTGTTAAAAAAACACACATACACAACATATCTATTTCTTGTGTTGAACCATTTAATGATAAGAACTTTCTTTTCTGGATCTCCAGTAGCTGTGGCTGCTGAAGTGGTAGGGGCTGTAGCATCTGTAGAAGTTTCCAGGCCACATCTCCCCAAGGGCTACTCCCTGGACAATGGATCCCAGGGGATAGCCTGAAAGAAGGTTAATTGGTGAAAGTTACTATTCTCAGGACACTTGGGCTTACACCCACTGGTGGCATTTGGTAGGTAATTTATGTTGGTAGCAGCAGGAATGATAGATTCCTCCTTCTTTAGAGGATGGCTGTGGTTAGCTGAGCTAGACACGAGGCTTGTAGTCTATGTGTGTGTGGCACTTCTTTTTGCTGAGGTTTTGGGGCCCAGGGTTCTGAACTGCTTCCATTTGGGGCTAAGAAGAGGTGGTGGTAGGTGTCCCCTCTTGTATCTCCCCCTGGGTACCTTGCTGATTTAGATAGGGTAACTTACTGCCTATTATAAATGCTTATTTATTGACCAATTCATCCATTTGGAATCTCTTCTATGGCTAGTGACCACTCATGTGATTATAGATCTCATTTGAAAGGATCTGCAGGTCAATGGCTTCTGGACAATCTTATCCTTTGTACGGAATTCCTATTCCATATGAACTCTCAAATATATCTCTTTTTCTCCACTCATACAAACCTTTATTATTTTGTGCCTGGACTATTGAAATAACCTTCTGGTTAGTCTCCCTGGCTCAAGTATCTCCCCAGTCCAGTTCATCTTCCAATTAGCTGCCAAATTCATCTTTTGAAAGTGCAGATCTTACCAAGTCACTCCTCCTATTCAATAAACTTGTGGATGTTATTATTTCTGGGATCCAATATAAAGAAATTCCTATTTAGTCCTTTACTACTTAGGTCCCTCCTACCTTTCCAATCTTTGTATACTTTTCTTCTCTTCATTTTCTCATGTGGCAAAAAGTACTTCCTGTTTCCAGTATTCCCACTGAAGGGTTGAGGAAGATGGCTGACTTCTTAGCCCCAGCCCTACCATCCAGTGACACTGGGCTTGCTATTCCTTGGACACTGCCCTCCATCTCCTGACTTCAACTTTTCACTGGTTGTCCCCAGTGCCTAGAATGTTCTTTGTTCTCCTGGCTTCCCTCCAGGCTCAACTCCAATCCCATCTTCTGCAAGAGACTTTTTGTTCTTTCCTCACTCCACTCTACCCAGTGCCCTCCCTCTATTACTACCTCTCATTTACATGGTAAATATCTTGTATGTACATAGTTGATCATATATTGTTTCCACCATTATAACATGAGCTACTCCAGGGCAGGCACCATGTATTCACACAGTTAGTAAGTGTCAGAGGCTGGATTTTAACTCAGGAAGATGAGTCTTCTGACTCCAGGCCCAGCACTTTCTACTACACCACCTACCGGCTACAAAATAGTTTGGTATGGGAAGGGTAATTCCCAGCCAGAAGAGTCCTTTTCTCCCTTTTCAGAGCCTCCCTTCAGTTCACTTTTGGGTATGACATAGCTGATGAATGAACAAGCTGGTCCTTTGCTTGCAGGGCACCATGGCGTAGGTGCTGGGTTGTTTCACTGCTGGGCTGGGTCAGGTAGGTTGATCTTCAGAGCTGGCTCCTAATCAGACTTGCAGCTTATTCACTCCAGTTGCTGAGGGAAACTTTGGTGGCTCTCAATCTTTTGAAGCTCATTTCCCTCACCACAAGAGGAGAGGGAAAGAATTTGCCCATTCAAGCCTTTCATTTTCATATCCAGTTCTGGCACAGATGTAGATTTAACGACAGAAGTCAATTAAAAGAACTTTAATAAGCTGAACGAAAAATGTCAAAAGATATCTGCTCTGAATTGGTGATACCTCTATCACATACTTCCAGAAGCAGTTTTACTAAGCCTCCACATGCTCTAAGGACCATACAGTCATTGTCCAATACCCCCATTACACAAGGATGACCCCAAGGTTACAAACCTGAGTAATCTGTATAATAGTAGTACCCTCTGACAGAAATAAGAAAGCCTGGGAGAGGAATGGTTTTAGGGAGGAAGATGAATTCTATTTTGAATGTATTGAGTTTGAGATTCCAATGGGATATCCACAGAGACATGGGGTAGGCAATTCAGAAGAGAGTTTAGGGCTGGATTTTTAAATTTAATAATATAGAAACCAAAGGGCATTATTCCATATTACCAATTACCTGTGAGATTTTGAACTGCATATCCCACAGATATCTCAAAATTAACATGTTCAAAACAGCATTCATTACTTATCCTATCCCTAACCCTACCTCAAATGCTCCTTTCTTCTGAACTTATTACATTTGAAGGCACTACCATTCTTCCAGTCTCCTAGATGTATATCTTTGGTCCACTAACCTCAGATCCCCTTTCTTGCTCATGGGGACATATCCAATCAGTTGCTAATCTTGTAATTTTTTTTCTCACTGACATCTCTCATGTATGTCCTCTTCTCCCCACAGACAGTCCCCTCTTAGTTTAGGATCTCATCCCTCTCAATTGGACATTATAATATCCATGTAATTGTTCTGCCTCAAGTCTCTCCCCTCTCCAATTCATTCTCCACATAGCTGCCTAAGTCTGTGTCAAATCCCACTCATCGGGGAGCGAAGCCAAGATGGTGGCATAGCAGCAGCAACATATCGCAGCTCTCACATAGCCACCCCAAATACCCATAAAATAGGACTCTAAACCAATCCTAGAACTCCAAAACACACACAAAGATACTTCCCACTAAAGTCAGCTCGGCTAC
>CM053582.1:110719274-110754811 GCA_028627135.1 Pseudochirops cupreus | reverse complement strand
AAAAAAAATCCTACTCATCCTCTATTCAATTAACTCTATGGTCAAATATAAAGTCCTTTGTTTGCATTTAAAACTCTTCACAATTTGGACTCTTCCTACCTTTCCAATCTTCTTCCATACTACTTCCTTCTATTGACTCTAAAATCCAGTTGTACTGGCCTATCTGCTGTTCCCCAAACACAACACTCCATTTCCTATTTTATCATCCCTGAAATTCTCTCCTTCTCAACCTCCTAGCTTTAATATTTATTTCAATTACCACCTCCTCTAGGAGGCTTTTTCTGGTCCCTATCACCTGCCATAGCCCTCAAAGGTTACCTCCCATCTACTCTGAATTTATCTTTATCATTCTGATTTATCTATGTTATCTTATGTATTACCTTTGGGAACTGGTCCAGATATTTTGGAAAGCAGTTCAGAACTGTGCATACCTTTCAACCCAGCAATACTTCTATTAGGCTTGTACTCCAAAGATATAAAAAACCTAATCTAAAGAGAACAAAGGAAGAGAAAAAAAGATCCATATGTACAAGAATATTTGTAGCAGCATTTTCTATTATAGTTTTTAAAAAAGGAAATAAAGGGGGTGTGCATTGATGGGAAGATTTCTAAACAATTCAGAACATGGAACAAGAAATTACAAAAGGGATAGCTTCAGAGAAACTTTGGAAGACTTGTATGAACTGATATAGAGTGAGGTGAGCAGAACTAGAAGAACAATTTATAAAATAACATTTTAAAGAAAAATAACTTTGAAAGTCAATGCAATGATCAACCATGACTTCAGAGGACAGGTAAGGAAGCATGCTACCCACTTCCAGACAGAGAATTGAGTGATGAACCAAAGGCGCAAAATGAAACAAATATTTTTGGATGTGGGAAATGTGTGTACTTACATTGAATGACTCTTCTTATTTTTATAAGGATTGTTTTTCTTTTATATTGGGGAGATTAGGAAGGGGAAAGGGTGCTATTGATAGGATCATGAAAATAAAAGTGTCGAAGCATTTTTCAATGTGCAGAAGAGAAAGAAACTCAGAAGGAAACAGATAAGCAGGACAGCTTTGAAAGTAACATGTTGAATTTATTATATACTTTGTACATTAAAAGGTTCATGTTTTCACATATAATCATCTTTTTTTTCTACTTTGCATATGGAAGTATTTTCTTTTTTGGTGTTTGTTAAAATTCATGATAAAAATTTAAATTAAAAGAAAGTACAACTGCTATATATGTAAGCAGTTATTTTCTGAATTAAAACAACAACAACAACAACAAAGAATGCCAGCTCCCTGAGGTCAAGAACTGTTTTTGCCTTTCTTTGTATCCTCAGCAGTTAGCACATTGCTCTGCACATTCTAGGTGTAAATTAATGCTTGTTGATTGTTAGGAAATTATTGCAACCCAGGGTAATTGCTACCATCCTTCCTTTCTTTTGCTGAGCTGTCACAAGGATGTGCGCAGGTCTCCTCATACTGAGAAAATAAAAATAAAAATCTTAGCATCCCCTCAAACTATATTTCTATCTCTCTCCTCCTACACTGCCAAATTTCCAAAAAGTAAATAAAATTCTATTTCTCTGTTTTTTTGTTTTTTTGTTTTTTACCAGTCACTCAATCCTCAACCCCCTTGCAATCTGGCTTCTTCCCACTATTCCACTGAAATCCAAGGTCACTAAATCCAATGGTCTTTTTTTCTGTCTTCATCCTTCTTGACCTTGCCATGGTAAGTAAGTGGCTTGCTCCACTGATTTTCATGACAATTGTTCACTGGTTTCAGTCATGTCCAACTCTTCATGACTCTGGGGTTTTCTTGGAAAAAATATTGGAGTGATTTTCCATTTCTTTCTCCAGCTCATTTGACAGATGAGAAAACTGAGGCAAATAGGGTTAAATTATTTGCCCAGGGTCACACAGCTAGTAAGTGTCTGAGGTCACATCTGAACTCAGGAAGATGAGTCTTTCCAACTCCAGGCCTGATACTCCATCCACTGTGCCACCTAGCTGCCCTCATGACAGCACACTTCCATGATCTTCCTCCTGCTTCTCTGACTACTCTTCTTTTGCTGGCTCTTTATCTTCTTCCTGCCCCTTAAATATGGGGTCCCTCAAAGCTTTCATTATACCTCTTATCTTCTCTCAACACTCTCTTGGTGATTTCATCCATTCCAGTGGCTACATTTAATCACTTCTATGCAGATGACTCCCAAATCTATTTCTTTACCTTAGAACTTTAGTCTATTTCCAAATTTCTGATGGATATGTCTTTCTAGAGGCCCAAAGAGCATCTCAAACTCAGCATGAAGCAAAATGAACTCATCTTTTCCTTAAAACTTTCTCTGACTTTCTCTATTCCAAATTGCTTCATTAACACTTTAACTGGATGGCCTTATCACACCCCAAACTGAATTCGAATGTGTTGTCTTTTCCCCAAAGTGCTCTCCTCTTCCTAAACATTCCTAATGACGTGGGGGATGCCACCAACCTCTCAGGAATGCCAGCTCACAACCTGTGTGTCATCCTTGACTTCTCACTCCCTTTCAAAACCTCCTCCCCACTTCCCATATCCAATCTGTTGTCAAGATCTGTTGATTCTCCTTTTATAACATCTCTTGTCTATGTCCCCTTCTCTTCTCTAACATTGTCACCCTGCTGCTGCAGGCCTCATAACCTCATGCCTGGATTATAATAATAGCCTTGTGGTTGGTGTCTGTGCCTCACCTCCCCACTACTTAACAGTTCATCGGCTTACTCAACGGTTAATTTGATCTTCCTAAAGCACCTCATTTGGGGTTTTTCTGGCAAAGATACTGGAGTAGTTTGCCATTTCTTTCCCCAGCTCATTTTAGAGATGGGGAAACTGAAGCAAACAGGGTGTAGTGACTTGCCCAGGGTCACACAGTTAGTGTCTGAGGGTAGATTTGAACTCAGGAAGATAAGCCTTCCTGAATCCAGTACAAGCCCCACCCCTACACTCCTTCACAGTACTTCCTAGCTAGCTGCTTTCTCTCTTAAGACTACTGTAAAATAGCCTCCCAACCTCAGGCTATACCATCACAAAGTCATCTTCTACATGCTACTGGAATACTCTTCCTATTGTACTGTTATGATCATGCTACTGATCTACCAAAAGTAATCAATACTTCCCATTAATATTTTTTATATAAATACGCACTTTAAAAAAATATTTATTTTTATTACTCCATTATACTTTTTGCCTTCTAAATTTTCTCCCTTCAGTTTCTCTCCCACCCATCGAAAAGGCAAGCAAAATGATACCTATTATATGTGTGAAATTGTGCCAAATGTATTTCCATATTAATTGTGTTGCAAAAAAATGCAAGAAAAATAAAGTGAAAAAATATACTTCAATTTGCACTGAGTTCATCATTTCTCTCTCTGGAGGTAGATAACATTTTTCATCATGAATCCTTTGGAAGTATCTTGGATCATCTTCATCAAAGTAGCTAAATCTTTCACAGCTGATAATCCTTGCAATATTGCTGTTACTGTGTACAATGTTCTCATTCTGCTCACTTTACTTTGCATCAGTTCATATAAGTCTTTCCAGGTTCTTCTGAAACAGTCCTGTTACTTTCTTACAGCACAATAGTACTCCATCAAAGTCACATAACACAAATTATTCAGCCATTCCTCAGTTGCTGGACATCCCCTCAATTTCCAATTCTTTGCTACCACACAAAAAGCTGCTATAAATATTTTTGTACATTTAAGTCCAAGTTTTCTTTTTACTTTGGTCTCTTTTGGAAATAGACCTAGTAGTGGTATTGCTAGATCAAAGGGTATACACAGTTGTACAACTTTTTGGGCATAGTTCCAAATTGCTCACCAGAATAGTTGGAACAGCTTACAACTTCACCAACAGTGTCCTAAAATAGTGTACCTATTTTCCCCATCCCCTCAAGCATTTATATTTTTGGTTCTTTGTCCTGCTAGCTAGTTTAATAGATGTGAAATTATGCCTCAGAATGGTTTTAAATTGTATTTCTCTAATCAATAGTGATTTAGAGCATTTTCTTCCCAATACTTAATGAATGAAGTTTCTAGAAATTTGATCCTGGAATTCACTGTTGTTTGCCCTTTATTTTTGAAGAGGACTGGTGACATGATTTAAGTGAAGCAGAGTTGTGCAAAGTCATGAGCCTCACTTTCTTTTTCAGTCATTGAAGTCCAGTGGCAGGAAGAAAGTCAAGACACCCAGCGATGGTCTGGGATACAGTGAATAACTTTGGCATCTTCAATGTCTGACCAAACTTTAAGCCCTCCATAGCATCTGCTTCAGCTGCTTTCATGCCTGTTGGAATAAACTGTTCTCATCTGTCTGTTCCACCTAAGAAAGTCTTCACGTGCTCAAGGTAGACATTCCCCTGACTCAATGGTGGGTTTGAGGCCTGTCAGTTACCCTCAGCTGGATTTAGCCTCTCTGCTGAGATGGTTTACTGGGGTATGGCCACTGTGCATGCTGTAACTTTTTGGAGCCATAGGTTAGAGCTGGGTGAATTTGGTGGACACCAAAGATGGATGAGCAGCCCTGAAGAGTAAGCTCTCACACCAGAGGTGTTAATCCTCCCTGAAGCCCTCCCCCGCAACATTCAAAGCCCTTTACAGTGTCATTTCAGTCTATATTTCCAGACTTTCTTACCTTACACCCCTCTCTCACCTTGTATATTCAAGATTTTAGATAAAATGGATTACTCTTTAATACCCTCCCCCCCTTCTCTTTTTGACTACCAGATGCTTTTGCTAATTACATTCCTGGCTTTGAATGGATCTCACTCAATTCTGGGAGCAGGTCTTCTGGCTCCAAATCCAGAGCTCTTCTGATTCAAATCTATTCTTGCTTAGTTAGAATATTTAGCAGTAACCCTGTTATATAATATAGCAACAATAATTGAACTCATAGAATGTTAGAGCAGGAAGTAACCTGATAGCTCATCTAGCCCAACTGCTTCATTTTGCAGGAATCGAGATTGAAATGCAAAGAGAAGTGATATACCCAAGGTCACATGGCTCATTTAACATCATTGGGTTGCTCCACATAAGTGACTTTTCCAGACAACTGAAATTCCTCTCCTTTCCTTTAAGTGGCAAAATACTTACTTTAACTCTTTTTGATGGAACTATTTCTAAAATCCAATACATATATACTTCCTTGCCTTCTTAAACAGATTACTGAACCAATTTCACTATAAACATCATTTACCACAGTGAGATGTACCAGCGAAACTTTCTAGACCCACATACACTAATAGCCCCAGATTTGAGTTCCTGCCCCTGCTTTTTGTAGTTTTTGTCTTTTGTTAATTTTTAGAATACTGTTAATGTATCTGATACTATTAATGTTTGCATGTTAATTTAACATTTACAAAATTTTTTCCTCACAATTACATTGTGAGGTAGATAGTTTCAAGTATGATGGCACCATTTTACAGATGAGGAAACTGAGGCTCAGAAGCATTAAACAACCAATGCCTAGGGAAACAGAACTAGCAAGAATGAAATTCAGGATGCAAGCTCAGGTCTTTTTGAACTCAAAGGTCAGTATACTCACCGTTATAGAATAGGATCTAAACTCCAGCAGTCGCCTCTGCAGATTGTATAACTTTTAATGTGCTTGTCATAGGGAGCATTGGAGGCAGCATGAGATGGTGAAGAGAACATGGGATCTGGACTCAGAAAGACCCAGGTTTGAATCTGACTGTGGACAACACTTATGGGCAAGTTACTGAGCTTTTCTGAGCCTAAGTTTTCTCTGTAAAATGGGAACAACAGCATCTTTTCCACAGGGGTATTGTGAAGATGAAATTACACAATAATACTTAAACTAGTCTTGACCTTTATCCATTCAGCTCTCTATCAGCTGATTGTGTTCAGTAAATTCGAGGATTCTGAGTCAGTTTTCTCCCTTTCCTCCCCAAGCAAGTCTCTGGGGCCCCTCTTCCCACCATGATAAGAACACTTGAGGCTATTGTGGGTACAGCTAGATGGCTTAGTGGATAGAGGGTTAGGCCTGGAGTCAGGAAGACCCAAGTCCAAATCCAACCTCAGACACTTGTTAGCTCTGTGACCCTGGGCACTTAACCTCTGTTTGCCTTAATCCATTGGGGCAGGAAATGGCAAAATACTCCAATATCTTTGACAAGAAAACCCCACAGACAGTATTGGCATGCTATGATCCCTGCGGTCATGAAAAGTTGGACAGGACTGAACAACAAAAAACACTCTGAAAGCCTTAAAGAGCTATATAAATGTCAGCTTTGATGATGATGATGATGATGATGACAATAACATAACTAGATTAAACCTTATTTGACTTGTACATAAAATAAGATCAAATCAGTATTGAACAAGGACTTGAAAGTTTTACTAGTGTATAAGCTTTAGCTTTAGCTATGGGTTCTAATGTCCATTTTGGCTGCTTGGCAACAGATGGCAACAGATCGATAGTTTTTCCTCACTCATTTTCAGGTTGCCTATTCTGTTCTAGAGGACCAAGTTTGCCAGAAGTGACTTCCTGAGAGGTGTTGTGGAATTACAGAATCTCATGGTTGGAAGAGACACAAGAGATCACCAACTCAAAACCCTATCTTTATAGTAACATACTCTACAGAAGTGGTATTAAAGTCAAATAGAAACAGGGGAGGGGAACCCCTAAACTGAATATACGGATTCCAGCAAGCCACATTGTAGTTGTTTGTCCTTTGTTTTTGAAGAGGACCAATGACATCAAGGGTGATGTCTTGACTTTGAAGTGAACTGGATTTGAGTGAGGCAGAGTTGTACAAAGTCACCAGCCTTATTCTATTCTAAAGTCATAAAAATACAGTGGCAAGACAAAAGTCAGAATGACTAGGGATGGCCCAGGATGCATTGGATGACCTTGGCATTTTCAACGTCTAACAACTTTTTAAAGCACTCCAATGTACCTGCCTTCATAGCCACTGAAACAAATTGTTCTCATCCACCCATTTCATCAGGGAAAGTCCACATGTTTGGGGTAGACATCACCCTAACTCACTGGTGGGTTTGAGGTCTGTTGGGGTTACCCTCAACCTGGTTTAGACCATCTGCTGAGAAGTTGTGCATGCTACAGCTTCTTGGAACCACAGGTGAGAGCTGGATGAGGGTGAACACCAAAGCTGGATGAGCAGCCCTAAAAAGGCTCACACCAGAGGTGCTAGTCCTCCCTGAAGTCCCCCTCACACCTCAAAAGACCACATATTTACTTAGAAAAACACATATCAACATTATCTATGTTCTATTTTTTAATTTATCTTGTGAAATATTTCTCAATTATATTTACATCTAGATGGGGCAGAATTGAGGAGTGTTATGGGCTGCAATAGAGTCCTCTGGTCATGTGTTTGATATCTATGCTCTATAGTATTCCTGAGAAGTAGTCATCCAGTGTCCACTTGAAGACCTCCAGTGATGGAGATCTTTCTTTCCAAGGAAGCTTAGGAAGTTTTTCTTTATATGAAATCAAAATCTGCCCTTTCAATTTCTACCTATTGATCTACCTTCCACCTATCCTATTGTTCTACCTTCTGGGATCAACCAAACCAAATCTAATGTCTCTTCTCTATCCCTCCAAGTACTTAAAATAACAACAATAATCATGGATATTTATTATAGAACTTTTAAGATTCACAAAAAGCTTTACATACATTATCCTATTTGAGTCCTGGGACAACCTTATACAGTAAATATAAATATTATTCTCACTATTTTACAAATGAGGAAATTAACACTCACAGAAGTTTAGTGACTTGTTTGAGGTCATATATATAGTATGTGTCTGAAGCTAGACTTGAACCCAGACCTTCCAAAATCTAAGTACAGTACTTTATACACTGTCATACTACCTCTCAGTAATCATGTTCCCCCTTCAACTCCTCTTACCCTGTATCTTTTCTTGTCTAGATTATATTAATCCAGTCCCTTCAACTAATCTTCAAATGGCACATTTTCAAGGCCTCTCACCATCCTGGTTACCTTCCCCTATATAATACTTGAGCATCCTGGAACATGCTGATTATAACTGATTGTTGTTCAGTCATTTTCAGTCATGTCCAACTCTTTGTGACCCCTATTTGGTGTTTTCTTGGCAAAGATAGTGAAATTTGCCATTTCCTTCTCCAGTTCATTTTATAGATGAAGAAATTGAAGCAAGGTTAAATGACTTGCCCAAGGTCGCACAGCCAGTAAGCGTCTGAGGCCAGATTTGAAACAATATCCTCTTTGGGGTCTGACCAGTGCAGAGGACAGCAGAACTATCACACCCCTCGTTCAGTAATTAGTGTCAATATCAATGCTGTCTGTGATCATGTTTGTTTCTCGGCTATGTGGTTCTCCTGTTGGCTTGCCCTGAGAGCAGAGGACACTAAAAGTGGTTTTTTTCACACAAACTATTATAAAGCCATGATGCCTCTATCACCTTATACTTATATGGTTGATTTTTTTAAAAACCCAGGTATGGAACTTTACATTGGTCCCTTTGAGATTCCATCTTTTTAGGTTTCAGTTTACAAGATCTTCTCATATCCTGATTTTGTTACTTCAGTGTATATTCTTCCACACATTTGATAAGTCTGACATCTGTGTCTTTCAAGTCATTAAGAAAACTGGACAAGAATGTCAGGCTATTCCTCCTACTCTGATGCATGTGAAATCAATGGATGGTTCAATCAAGAAGTATTTCTCTACCAAAAGATTTAACTGTTTCTGTAAGTCTCTTCAACTTCCAACTAATTTGTAGTTTCAAACCATTAATTCTTGTAGGAGGGTACAAAAGGAAAGAATGTAACTTAGAAATCAGTTACAAATAAAAATTCACTCCTTACATTCGATGAGAAGGCATCCTCATGTAGCGATCCAGAGACTTTGTTGCTAGATGTTATGTATTATTTTCCTAATAGGGCATTCCATAAGAAATAAGCCTGAGATGGCATTTTAGATTCATATCAATAAACTGAATATTCTATAGTAAATGCTTTCTATGTATATAGATTGCCAAGGCTGAAAAATTCATCGTCAGATGGCCAGCCATCTGGTGATGTATCCTTTTTACACCCAGTTAGGCTGGTCCTCAGTGAGCAGAGTCTGTCCATACTCAAAGTTTTTGAGCTTAGTAGAACTTGCTAGTGCTTGTTCTGTTGGCATAATCCACAGTTACCTCCAAAGCCTGATGAAACATTGCAGCAGGACTTCAGTGAAGACACAGGCATTTCAGAGACAGCTAGTTGGTGCAGTGGATAGACTAGAGTTCAAATCTAGCCGTATACATTCTTTTTAGGAGTGTGACCCTGGGCAAGTCACTTCATTCTGTCTGCTTCAGTTTCCCCATCTATATAATGGGCACAACAATAGAACCTAACTCCCTGGGTTATTGTGAGGATAAAATGATATAATTGTAAGGCACTTAGCTAAGCTTAAAGTGATATATAAATACTAGCTGTTGTCCTTACTAAATACTAAAAGAATCAGAGAAAGACCTCCAGTGTATTGGGAAAATCCTCAGTGGACAATTTATTAAGACATGGATGAGGAATATATAGGACATATGTGTGTATAAATATATCCCAGTATTGGAAGTATGAGATCATGGACTTATCAGCCAATAAGTCAACAAGTTTTTAAACGCTTACTGCCTGTCAGACATTGTGCTAAACGAGAGATACAAGGAAAGGCAAATACAATCTTTGCCCTCAAAAAAATCTCACAATCTAATGAAGGAGGCAATATAAAAATTAATAGAAGTAGATGGAAGGTTTGTAACTCTAGAGGGGAAGTAGCTAGGAGAATCAGAAAAAGATTCCTGTAGAAGGTGAGAGTTGACCTAACTTTTTTTAAAATTTAATTTTCATGTCTGAACTGTCTCCCTTTTCTTCTCCCCTCCCTCATTCACCAAGAAAGCCATTACGAACGTGTATAGTCAAGCAAAACAAATTTCTGCATTAGCTATGGCCCTCCCCCCAAAATGTGCTTTACTCTATACTCTCAGTCCATCAGCTCTGTCAGGATGACGGATAGAATGTTTCATCACGGATCCTAAAGAACTCTAATCTATGTAATAAACAACCGCAGTTCCAAAATGTTTCAAAGTTATTTGTGTTGTTGTTAGTGTATAAATTGCTTTTCCTAGTTCTACTCACTTCACTTTGTATCAATTCATAGAAGTCTTTGCAAGTTGTTCTAAAACCACCCCCATCATAATTTCTTACGAGAAATAATAGTATTACATCACGTCCATATACCATAACTTGTTTAGTCATTCTGCAATTGATAGGCATCCTCTGTTTCCAATTCCCTACCACCATGAAAAGAAACGCTATAAATATTTTTATGATTCTTTTCGATCCTTTTCCTCTTTTTTTGATGTTTTCGGTATAGACCTAGTAGCACAGTGGTTCTCAACCTTCTTAATGCCGTGATCCTTTAATACTTGTATGTGGGTGGACCTGCCTGGAGACGGATAGAGGAGGTGTCTCAGTTTCTAAGACCATTGGAAATATGTGTTTTCTGATGGTCTTAGGCGACCCCTGTGAAAGGGTCGTTTGACCTCCAAAGGGGTCACAACCACAGGTTGAGAACGCTGTGAAGTAGCAGCATCTCTGGATCAAAGGTTATACATATTTTAATAGGTTTTTTTTTACATAGTTCCAAATTGAATTCCAGAATGGCTGCACTAGTTCACAGCTCTATCAATAGTACATTAATGTGCCTGTTTCCCTACAGACCCCTCCAGCATTTGTCATTTTCCATTTTTGTCAACTTTTTCCAGAGTTGTTTTAATTGGCATGTCTCTAATTATTTGTGATTTAGAGAATTTTTTTCACTTGGTTATTGATAGCTTGAATTTCGTCCTCTGAAAAGTGCCTATACATGTTCTTTGACTATCAGTTGGAAAATGTCTCATTTTTTTTATCAATTTGACTTAATTATCTATACACATATCTTAGAAGGGAGATTTTTATCAGAGAAACATGCCACAGAGATTTTTTTTCCAATTTCTTGCTGCTTTTCTAATTTTGGCTGCACTGGCTTTGTTTATGCAAAAAATTAATTTTGTGTAATCAAAACTGTCCATTTTACATCCACGAACTTTTCTCTGTTGGGGAGTAAACTTTCCCCCTATCTATAGATCTGACAGGTAATTTCCTCCATGTTCCTCTAATTTGGATTTGAGCTGAGTCTTGAAGCTGAGAATTCAACACGATGACAGAGAAGACAGAGCATCCCAAACATGTGCAAAACCTTATATAGTGGCATGATGACAGGAAATGGAATATCATGTGTGAGGATAATAAGCAAGCCAGCATGGTTACATTGTGGACTATATGTAGGGCAGTAATGTATAAGAAGATTGGAAAGGTAGTCAGTCAGTAAGTATTAAGTACCTTCTATGTATCAAACAATGTACTAAGTGTCACAATATGAAGAAAGGTGAAATTCTAATAAGAAGACAGGCAAACATTAAATAAGTACAAATAAGCTATAAAATATATAGGAAATAAACAACAGAGGGAACCAGAATTAAGAGGGATTGGGAAATGTTTCCTGTGGGAGGGATTTTGGCTGGCACTTGAAGGAAGCCAGATAAGCCAGGAGGTACAGATAAGGAAGGAAAGCATTCTAGGCCTGGGGAACAGCCAGTGTGGGTTGTAAAGAATTTTAAAAGTTAAAGGACTTTCGATTTGATTCTAGTGGTCATAGGGAGCCACTGGAGTAATGTATGGGAGTTTATTGGAGTAGGTGAGTACTTTGATTCTCTCAATCCTCATTTTTCCTGTGAATTTAGATGAATGGAAGGATGTTGGTGCCCTTAATAGCAATAGTGAAGTTCAGGAGAAGGGAGGGTTTTGGGAGAAAGATAATGAGTTCTGTTTTGACCATGTTGAGTCTGAGATGCCTAGAAGACATCCAGTTCAAAATACCTAATAAGCAGTTGGTTGTGCAGTATTGGATCTCAGAAGAGAGACTAGGGCTGAATATCTATGAATAGGAATCATCTGAATAGAGACAGATGATAATTGAACCCTGATGAGATCACCAAGTGAGAGAATATAAAGAAACAAGAGAGGGGCAGCTAGGTGGCGCAGTGAATAGAGCGCCGGCCCTGGAGTCAGGAGGACGTGGGTTCAGATTCGACCTCAGACACTTAACACTTACTAGCCATGTGACCTTGGGCAAGTTGTTTAACTCCGATTGCCCTCCAAAAAAGAAAAAAAAAGAAACAAGAGATGTCCCAGGTCGGAGCCTTGGTGCTCACCCACAGTTACTGTGTATAATATGGATGAAGATTCAGGAAAAGATATTAAGAAATAGTAACACAAGCAGGAAGAGAATGAAGAGAGAACAGTGTTAGGAAGATTCAGAGAGGGGTGTCCATAAGGAGATGAGTAAAAGCAAATATTGATCAACAAATGCTGTAGAGAGGTAAAGGATGAGAACTGACAGTCAAAGTACCCCTCTATTCAAACTTCCCTACTTAAACTCTAATCAAACATCAATGTATTCAGGTAGGTAAAAAAATTCAGGTAGGGGAGAAATTAAGATGAAGTAGGACACAGTCTCTTCTCTCATAGGGTTTACAATCTTGTAGGGGTTCATCTCCATCCAACTAAATGAATACTGTTGCTGAGTGGTTCTTAAAAATAGAAGATTGCTGATCTTCCTGGTATCTGCGACTAACCTGTCAATAAAGGATAACCCTATCTGATACAAAAGCAATCATTCCAGTCATTGAGCTGTGCCTGCATCAGCTTTGTGCTGATGATTCTCACAAGGCTCTCACTTATCTCTATTCTGTGTAGGGATATTGGTCAAAAGAGTCGTCCATGAGTTTTGTCAATCAGTGATTCAAGGGCAATTTATAACAATGGGAATTGTGTTCCTTGTCCATTTATCTCATTTCTTCTTGTTTAATATTTATAACAGTTTTATAGTCTTGAATTCTTTCCAGTAATTTTTCTTCCATTTTCCCTTTAGCTGTGACAAGCACCAATTTTGTTTTGCTTCAATTAATTCATATTCTTTCTTCCATTATTCTAGTTCTGCCTTAGGTTAGTTTTATGCTATATGACTTCTCAATCCCTACAGCTACTGAATCAAAGCTGGTGCCAAAACTGTTTTCTACCTGGATAGTTACACAATTTCCTGATTTTTCTGGCTAATTTTGTCTTTAAGGCTTTATGACTTTTTAAAAATTCTCTTGGAACATGCCTTTTCCAGAACCACATTTTTCTTTCTCAGATTTTTTGGATTTCATTTCTTCTGCTGCCATTTTATGTCCAATTGTAAACTCCTTGAGGACAGGCACACATCTCATTTTTAAATTCCCCTTGGCACCTGGCATATAGCAAGGGGGACACTCAACAAATGTTTTCAGAGAAAAAAAACTGACTTTTAAAGGATTGCTTTGGATCTTTTGTCCTCAAATCGAAGTACACCATGAAGTTTTCCAGTTTATAGGTAGCATTAACTTTCTTTAAGGAGTAAAATAACTAGCTGATGGAGACAAACTATGAAAAGATCTCATTAAACTGTACAAGGAAGATGAAAAATAGCAAATTAGCATGGGAAAAAAATAAGTAAATGTATTTAGGAAGAAACAACCCAAATGGTTATCCTAGAAAGATGGCCTCTGAGCTATCAGTCATAGTCTAGAAAAGGGATCTTGGAGTTACTGAAGACGGTTACCTGGAGATATCAGTCAATGGACTCTTTGGTCAAAGCAGCACCAAAATTGTTGGTTGTTGTTCAATAAGCCTTTATTCAGTGCTCTATGCATTCAAGGCCCTATGCATCACCCAAAGTATATTGGAAAAAAATAAAAAATATCAACTGATCCTTGTTTAAAATGTGAGTATTTATACTTCAATTCCACTTGTAATTCTAGTTAGTAAACAAAAGGCATGAAAAAGGGGAGAAAGGAAAGAAATAAATGAGCTAGAGAAAAGCACCTAAAATGAACAAAGGGATGCAAGATCAGCTGTATGAGAAGGAACAAAAAAATGGAGGACTCTTTAGTGTAGGAAAGAAGAAACTAAGAGAATATCATCAAGTCTATAAAATAGTGAAAGGTACAGATATAGTAAAGGTGGGATCCCAGGATCTGGTGAACAAATCTAATTTAATCTAAGTGATGCTCTTCAAAGATTGAAAGAGGTAAATTTAAGATGAATAAAAGAAAATGAAAGGTAACATGACGTTATGAATAGAATCATCCTTGGAATCAGGATGTCCTTGGCTAAAATGTTTCCTATCCTGCTCCTACACATAGAGGCTGTGTTATGCTGGGCAAGTCATAGCCTCTTGGTTCCCCTAGAAAACTCCCTAAAACCATAAATTGTATGTCAAGTGTAGATGTGCATTGATAGAGTTTATTGATTAGGAGTTCCCTATACTAACAGAATCATGTTTTGTTAAAAAAAATATTATTGTACATGTTGACTAGTTGACTTATAGAAATTGTTAGAAGTTGTAAAGGCTTGAAGATATAAATAACTACAGAGTCTTGGAAGAAACCTCAGAGGTCAATTATTATAACAAATATTTGACCAAGAATTCCCTCAACATATCCAACAAATGTTCATCTAGTCTCTGCTTGAAGACCTCCAGTGAAAGAGAATCCACTGCCTCCCCAAACCAGCCCCATATCACTTTTGGATGAATCTAATTATTAGGAAATCTTTCTTTACATCAATCACAAATCTCTCTCTCTCTCTTTTACTTGCTGCTCCTATGAGAACAAATCTAATTCTCCTTTCATATGAAACTCCTTCAAATGTTTAAAGATATATGATCATATTCCCCCAAATCTTCTCTTTTTCAAGCTAAACCCCTCATTTTCCTCAACTGATTTTTATATGACATGTTTATCTGCCCTTTCTCCATCCTAATGTTCCTCTCCTGGACATACTCCAGTTTCTCCATGTTTTTTTTTTTTAAATGTGGTGCCCAGAAGTGAATACAATTTCCAGATGCAATTTGACCATGGAAAAGCATATCAAAACTATTATCATCTCTGTTCTGGAAATTTGCTCATAATACATAATATTTTTTTATGCTTCTATAACTGTCAAATTGTTGAGTTTGTGATCCATTAAAATCCCCAAATCTTTTTCATAGAAACTGTTTTCTAACCATCACTTGTTCATTATATATTTGGGAAGTTGATATAACCCAAGTGATTTGCCCCAACATTCTAGCCCATGATCCAATGTATTAGCTATTTCTTTCTGCTTTGTGCTACCTGGAAACCTCATAGGTAAAAGCTTTCTTTGGTTTCATTTACATATTGGTAAAAATACCAAACAGCACAGAGCTAAGCATTGATTCCTGAGGGACTCTCAGAGAATTCCACCAAATTGGTCTTGTCCCTTTAATGGCTACTCTTTGGGTCTAGTACCATCTGGTACCAGATGACCCTAACTGCATCACCACACATCGTTCCATCTTGTCCACAAAAAGAGCCTGAGGTAGTTGTTGCAATAAATACTTTGATGACATCTAAGTATATAACATCTGCTGCATTTCCCTAATCTTCCAGTCTAGTTACCCTGTCAAAAAAGGAAATTAGCTTACTCTGGCATGACCTGTTGTTGATGAAAACATGCTACTTCTTAGTCATTATTGCTTCCTTTTCTAAGATTCAAAAACATCTATTTAATACTGTTTTCTAGATTTTTTTTTTCAAGAACTAGATGCTCACCAGACTCAATCTGGGAGCCTTCACCAGCTTGCCTTTTTAAAAATACCAAATTTGCCCTTCACAGGTCTGAAGCACCTTTCCTCCCTCTTCTCCCCCCCTCCCCCCTGCCAGGTTTTTTTCAGAGATCACTAACAGAGTCTAAACAATTATATCTGTTGAGTATTTCAATTCCCAGGAATAGTTCATCCAGGTCAGGTAACTTGAATTCTTTGAAGGCAAATAGATATTGCCTTAATTTTCCTAATACTTCTCTTCCTCCTACCCCTTGCTCCTTTGAACCTCCATTGCCAAAAATAAAAAGTTAAACTAATGATACAATGACCATTTGCAACCTTTCAGCAGCAACATACGCAATCAGCTATCCTTCACTTCTCTTCTTTACAAAGAGGAAAGAAGTGTGTTTCATTAGTGATCATTGTGAGCAATCTCAGTTCAGGTGCTTTTAGAGAAGTTTTCATTGACATTTTTGTCATTGCAAGTTTTGTTCTCTTGGTTCTGCTTTCTTCTCTCTGCATTAATTTATATGTCTTCCCACATTTCTTATTCATCTCTTACAGGACATTATATTAGTATACCTGTATACTACAATTTGTTTAGTCATTATCCAACTGATGGACACCTATTTTCTTTTCAGTTTTTTGCTTCCAAAAAAAGTGCTATTAAGAATTTTACACTTTTTCCTGGAGAGGATGTGGAAAAATTGGAGCACTAATGCATTGTTGGAGGAGTTGTGAACTGATTCAACCATTCTGGAGAGCAATTTGTAATTATGCCTAAAGGGCTAAAAAATGTGCATACACTTTGACCCAGCAATACCACTTCTAGGACTGTATCCTAAAGAGATCATACAAGTGGGAAAAGGACCCATATATACAAAAATATTTATAGCAGTGTCTTTTTGTGGTGACAAAGAATTGGAAATCAAGGGGATGCCTATCAACTGGGGAATGGCTAAACAAGTTGTAGTATATGAATGTAATGGAATGCTATTGTGCTATAAGAAATGAAGAGCAGACAGACTTCATAATAACCTGGAGAGACTTACATAAACTGATGTTGAGCAGAATCAGGAGAACTTTGTACACAATTACAGACAAATCATATCTGTGACAACTAACTTTGATAGACTGGGCTCCTCTCAGCAATGCAAGGTTATAAGACAATTCCAAAGGACTCATGATGGAAAGAGCTATTCACATCCAGAGAAAGAATTACAGAGTCTGAATGCAGATGGAAGCAAACTACTTGCTCTCTTTCTTTTTTGTTTTGTTTCTTTCCTTCTTTCTCGTTGTTCATTCCATTGGTTATAATTCTTCTTTACAACTTGACTAATGTTTAATGTGAAGGTATTTGTAGAACCTATATTTGATTTCATGCCACCATGGGGGGAGGGAGGAAAGGGAGGGGGAGAAAATTTGGAACTCAAGGGATTATGGAACTGAATGTTGTAAAATAAAAGTAAATAATTTTTTAAAAATTAATTTTACATTTTTATTTATATATAATTTTACATCACCTTCATTTCCTACTGTAGTCTCTCTCCAACCCCTCCTAGAGAGCTATCCCCTATAATAAATTTTTTTTAAGTTCAGCAAAAGTAACTAACATATAAAAAAAAAGTCTAACATTATATATGCAGTGTTGTTCCATGCCCATAATTTCCCACCTCTGCAAAGAATTAGGGAAATTATCATCTCATATGTCTCCTTTGGTGCTAAGCTTGGTCATTATAACTTCACAGCATTTGGTTTCAATTTATTATTGTTGTTCTTTCCACATTGTTGTATTCATTATGTATAGTCTTTTTCTGGTTCAGTTTATTTCACTTTGTATCAGTTTATATGTCTTTCCATGTCCCCCCCCCCCCCCGATATTCATCATAACCATCATTTCTAATGCATGACAATATTCCTTTACATTCATGTACCACAATCTACTGAGCCATTCTCCAATCAATGAACATCCATGTCCAGTTTTCTGCTGCCACAAAAGTGCTACTATGAGTATTTTGCTTTAAATGAGAGCCTTTCTTTGTCTTTGACACATGTGGGGCTACAAGCTCAATAGTGACAACAAAGGGTATGAACAATTTGTAAATTCCCTCAAATAATTCCAAATCCTTGCACCAAATCATCATACCTCCATGTCTACCAACAGTAAATGTCTTCTCACAGTTCATTCAATAGCATTTTACAAAGTTGTTTTTTTTTTTTATTAGTAACCAGTTTGATGGGTATGAGGTAAAACCTCAGAGTTGGCTTTAATTTGCATTTGCTATTAATAATTTAGAGAGTTTTTTTCATATGGTTGTTGACAGTCTACAAGTCTTCTCTGGAAACCTGTTCATGTCCTTTGACAAGTTATCTAGTGGGGAATCACTTTTACTCTTATATAATTGTATACTATTATACATTCACTCCATGTTTGTAATCTGTTCCCAAAATACTCATCTAATACCTCCTTCTGACTAGTTAGTCTGTTCTATAGCTCCATAACAAAATCACTTCTTTTTTTCCCTCCCTTGATCTTCTTCACATACGCTTCTCATACTATTTCTCACCTTGGGCTATAGGAGTTCCTTACATGAATATATCTTCTTAATATACAATACACCAAAGTTTCTATCTAGTATTTTCACTCTTTATAAAGTATACACATCCACAGCCATATTGAAGTTAAGAGTCCCTTCCTACCAAGTGGCAGTAAGTTTAAGAAGGGTTTTAATAGATTAACACATGATTGGGTCATAGTGAATAATGAAAAATTTTTTTAAGTTTCAAAAGCATATCCATAACTTCTTGAGAACAAAGTCATATGGGAAGGCTAGGTGGTGCAGTGAATAGAGCATCGGTCTTGGAATCAGGGGGACCTGAGTTCAAATCTGATCTGACATTTAACACTTACTACCTGTGTGACTTTGGTCAAGTCATTTAACTTCAACTGCCCTACCTTCCCCATTCCAAAAGAAAAAAGCAAATAAAAGATTAAGAATAAAGTCATAAAGGGCCTCTAAACATCATATCTCGGTACTGTAAGAGCCAGAAGCCTGAATTAGAAGGATTTGGATATATTTTCTCCTTTCTTCTCATTCTTTTCACTTACTTATTTGTGGTTTGTTTTTTTCCCCTCAAGTGTGCATTACTGGGCTGGTCTATTTTTTTATTTCTTTTTTTTTTTAATCTTTTAATCCTTTTTTTTTAAAAAACAAGAACCAAATAAAATGAATATTTCCATAAGCAAAGAAGAACACAAAAAGAGGATTGCACATGAAACTGTAAAACATTGTGGACAGTGACAATCACAAACAGATGAGTAACTGAAGAACCAAGTGGATGAGGAATGCCCAATAGTGTACTACCTGGTTTGGGGCATACATTTCAGGGATCAGCACATCAAGCTAGCCCATTGCCTTTGATAATACACGCAACTTGCTTTCCTTCTTAAATATGTATCCAACAAAAAACTTTCAAATGTGTCCTGCTTGTTTATGTTTCTTCCTGGCCTTCCTTTTGGTTTCTTTTATGCATTTAAAAAATGTTTTGGTGTCCCTCTTTTCTTTTCTTTTTGGCAACCCCGTAGCTAATGTCCCTCTCTCACCCAAATCCTTCCTTCCAATACTGAAAAAGAAACAGGAAAAAATATCTTTTAACACTATGCAATATTAAGTAAAACAAACATACAGTGGCCACGTCTAAAACTGCCAGTCTTATTCTGCACCTCGTCAATTACTCTCTGTCAGGAGGTGAGTAGCAGGCTTCATCATCAGTCCTCTGGAATAATGGCTGGTCATTGCATTTGTTCAGTTTTTAAGTCTTTCAAGGTTGTTTTTCTTCAAAATATTGTTATTGTATAAGTTATTCTTCTAGTTCTGCTTACTTCATTCTGCATCAGTAAATACAAATCTTCCCAGATTTCTCTGAAAATGTCCCTTTCATAATTTTTTGGTTTTTTGTGGTACAATATTATTCCACTACATTCAAATGCCATAATTTGTTCAGCTATTTCTCACTTGATGGACAACAATCAAATTAGTTTCCAGTTCTTTGCCGCTTTAAAAATATTACCATAAATATTTTTATCCTTGGGCTGATGTCTTAGAAGTATCCATGGATTGTACTGACAGTTATTCCATTAGCAGAGTATCAACTACAAACATGAACACCTGAAGAAACATGTGGATAAAGAATTCCTTGGGACATATATTTGGGTGATCAATTCTTTGAGTTAGTGTAACAATGTCTATTTTCTAGACAACACAATGAGCTAGGTCTAGAATTGAGTAGTAGACTAAATCACTAGGTCTAGAATTGAATAAGAGTATAAAAGTAGCCTGAATCACTTTTGGAAAAACTGTGCAGAAGTTAAGTGATCTGAAGCTACTCCCTGACACAAAAGTCCATCTTTTAAAACCAATATTTTCTCAGTGATGCAACATGTCCTTGAATCACCAAACACAACCATTTCAGATGAATCAAAATGGCAAACAATACAAAAGACAATGGAAAGACATATGGTCAGTATGAGAAGACTTTACATATGACCAACTATGATTTCTGCATAAGAATAGGCATAAAAAATCATATGTGACCTAAAAAGAAGAAAAGATGATTATCTAGAGAAAGCAACAGATAATAAATAGAAGAACAGTCCTACTATTACACTTATCCATGAAATAGTGACATAGATGAAAATTTGCAGCATATTGGATAGACGTCCTATGCAAATTTTATGGAAATTGTGGAAAGAAACAGAAAAGAATCTCATAGCATGGATAGTTTGTGATTTCCACCAAGGAAGGGAAAGCCAGACCAATGAGATTACATATTTATTAATGTATCAAAATAACTTCTCTTTTTCTAGAGGTAGATGAGCTAATTAAATAGCTCTACTCCAGTGAATATGTATAGGAGAGAGAATACTCTATTGTGAGTTAAGATTCCCTGGTTCTAGCTATGTCTCTTCAGGCAATTTACTAACTCTCTCTGGGCCTCAGTTTCTGCATTTGTCAAATGAAGTTGCAAGAGATGAACTTTAACAGCATCCACTGTAAAATTCTAAACTAGTGAGCATAAAGAAAAAATTTTGACTAAGAGTAGGAAAAAGGGTTCCAGTCTCTGTTTTGCCATTGATTCACTCAATGACACAATAATTCACTTAACCTCTCTGGGAATTTTTTCTTCATCTGCAAATGGGGGAGATTAAATAAAATGACAAAAGTCTCTTTCAACTTTAACATCATATAATACTACTTCTTTACATGATTTTTCTTTCTCAGAAACAAAATTTCCCTTACCTAAATATAAATAGATTGAATAACTTTTGAGAATAAGAACCTATTACTGTCACCATTGAGTAGAATTTCTATCCTCTGTTACTGTTCCCTCGGTTTGAAAGAGGCTCTTCTTCTGGCCTTTGTCCTAATTTCATATCTCAACTAGAAATTCAAACAGATATTACATGTTGCTTGAAAGATAGAATTATAGAGATGGCCTTATTCAATAATAGTATGATCATTAATGTCAAGTATCATGGAGGAAATCCCATTTAGGCTTCAGCAAAGTTGAAGTTCAAGGTACGTTGAAATGTAAAAGAGAAACTCCTTCAGGTGTAAAGGAAGCATTCCACACTTTAGAAGGGATCTGAGGTTTGAATAACTAAAATGCATCTGAAAAGGCCAACAAAGACAATGAGCTTACCCTAGGACACAGAGTGTCTTCATATTTTTCTTCCTAGCCACTCAGCTGTATAAGATCCTCAATAAGATTATGGGAAAAATAACTTAATGGTCACTATAAGCAAGGGTAGGATGCCTCACTGAAGGCATATAGTATGCACTTAATTTGAAATGCTTTTAAACTACTGTTTTGTTTTTGTTTTTGCTATGCCATTTGCATAAATGCTTTTTTTAAAAAGCTAATTAAGTCTACTAACTGATTGTTAAGGAGAAGCACCACTGGTGGGGACTCATGAACTATACTGTTTGGAATCACTAATGCGGTTATCTCTAGAACTCAAAATAATAGTTCTCTACCTGGTCTCCTCCAGTTCTGCCTGCCTGTTCAATTGTACTCTCCATAATTTCCAGGGAAGGGGAGAGGGAAAAGAGAAAGGAAAAAGTGTTTATTAAGGGCCTATTATGTTCAAATTTTATCTCATTTGATCCTCCCATTAACCCTCATAATAACAGTAGGTGGAGATGAAGAGGGAGTGAGTTCCAGGCAGGAGTCAAAAGATGGGTGTTTTGCTTATTTCATCTTCTGTCATTCAGAGAGACCTGGTTCCTTGAGGAAGAATAAAAATACTCTCTGCTCTCTACTGACACTTCCATACTCTTCCTTTGCTGATATCACTTAGCAACTTCTCCTCTCCACCCAAATTTAGATACATCCAATTCAGATACTGGTGTGTCTCTCAGTCTTTCTCTCTACAACAATCCCTTCCTTTATAACTTGAGGACTTAAAGGTATGTGTTGTTGTTTCCCCAAACACTGTAACCTCCCTGTTCTTTGCCATAAAGGTGCCCATTTAAGATGGTAAACTTAATCATTAAATGTTTCCCATGACCCATTCTTTTACTCCATCTGAGATATGCCCAGCAAGGGTCATACCATTTATCGTGCTCTGCTTCCATGATTGAGAAATTCTGGAATTTTTCATCCTATAAAAACTTTTAATCCCATCTCTCCCCATGCCTTATTCATCTTAAATCTATTCTTTGCTCTTGTCATGACGTCCAATTCCCCAACCCTCAGAACTTTCTTTCATTAACTCTATGTGGCATTTGAGGTCTCTGGGTTTTTATGTCACCTGTCTCTCTTATTTCTCCTGCTACCTGTTCGACTACTTTTCAGTCTTCTTTGCTGGCTCACTATTCATGTCACACCCCCTAACTGAGACTCACCCAAAGAGCAATGGAGAGTACATGGTGGATTGTGTAGGCAGCAATAAATTAAAAACAATTAATTAGGAAGAAGTTATCTAAAGAATATCGTCAAATAAATATCTAAGCAAAAAAAACATGATGGGCTGACAACCTCACTAGGGCAAGTAACAACCAAGGAACACCCCATGTTCTCTGATGTTATCCTTTTTTCAAGAGAAAGCAAATAAAATCCATAGCATATTGACTATACCCCTGGAGTGAATTCATGGGAGGACATGAACAGGAAGCTATGTGCCTCCTGGATGGGCAGCATGGGTGGATTGTGATCTTTATCACTGAAAGGAATACCCAAAAGGATAAGATTACAGATCTACATGAGGTTGTCTATCTACTCTATCCCCCAAATATCACTTCGTTCATTCTCCATTTAAAAGCCATTCAAGGATCACTCCACTGGTTAAGTGCGACAGAACGTATTCTTGTATAACTTTACAATAACAACAACAATAACCACAATGGTAATGAAAATGATAACGATAGCTAGCATTTATACAGCACTTTAAGGTTTGTAAAACACTTTTTAAAATATTATATAATTTTATCCTCACAATAACCCTTGAAGGAAGGTCTCCCATTTTATAGGTGAGGAAATGGACACAGTCAGAGGTTAAGTGACTTGTCCAGTGTCACACAGCTAGTAAATATCTGAGACAGGATATGAACTCAAATCTTTCTGACTTCAAGACCAACGCAACTCACTGTGCCACCTAGCTGTTCTATAGCAATTTCTGTAAAGGCTCTCAGGACACAATCAGATTCATAGACTCAAAGCAAATATTCAGTTAGGTAAATTGTTTGTGTAGTTGTGAACTTATCCAACCATTCTGGAGAACAATTTGGGACTAGCACCAAAGGGCATAAGACTGTGCATACTCTTTACTCAGCAATACCACTACTAGGTCTGTATCCCTAAGAGGTCAAAGAAAAAGAAAAAGTACCTATATCTACAAAATATTTGTAGCAGGTCTTTTTGTGGTGGCAAAGAAATGGAAACTAGGGGATGCCCATCAATTAGGGGATGACTGAACAAGTTGTGGTATATGATTGTGACAGAATGCTATTGTGCTACAGGAAATGATGAGGGAGATGGTTTCAGAAAAAATCTGAGGGAGGTTTATATAAACTGATGCAAAGTGAAGTAAGCAGAACCAAGAGAACATTGTACATGGTAACAGCAATATTATAATGATGACCAACTGTGAAAGACCAGTCCAGTGATCCATGACAATTCCGAAGGACTTATAGAGAAAAAATGCTACCTGCCTCCAGAGAAAGAAGTGATGGACTCTAAATGTAGATTGAAGAGTATTTATTTTTCACCTTTTTTCTTGCCTTAAAAAAAACCCTATGGCTAATACGGAAATGTTTTGCATGACATGTAAAAAAATTTTAAAAATTTAAAAAGCTAGATAAAAAACAAAGTTTCTAGTAAACTGGGTCCCCCATTCAGATTTACCTTACTTATTTACTACATGTTCATCTCCTAGGAAGAGGAATAATAACAAAATGTTGAATACCAAGAAACTATCTTTAGAGGACCTTTCTAAGAACAATAAAGGAGGTGTTGTAGCTATCTAAATCTACAAAAGCAATGACATCGAATCAGAAGTAGGAACAGAAAACATTTGTGTCAACAACATCCCAAGAAAGCAAAGAATAGAACAAAAGATTCAGCAGAAAGAAAGAATTTAGATCCTTTAGAAGAAACTGAAAGAGAAGAGCCTGGAATATGCCTATACATTTGAGTCGAGAACAAAGGCAAGTCAAGAAGGAAAACAAACAAATAATGAGGAACTCCAATCAATAAACATTTAATAAGCACCTATTATGGTAGGTGGCATATATTCCAGGCACTGTGCTAAGTGCTAGGGATATACAAAGAGGCAAATGACAGTCCCTGCCTTCAAGGAGCTTACAATAAAATGGGGGAGACAACATGCAAATAAAAACGAAGTAAGCTATATACAAGATAAATAAGAAATCATCAACAGAGGGAAAGCACTAGAATTAAGGATTGGGGAAGTCTTCCTGTTAAGGTGGGATTTTGGTTGGGACATAAAGAAAGCCAGAGAAGTCAATAATAAGAGCAGAGGAGGGAAAGTGTTCCAGGCATGGGGGAACAGCTAGAGAAAATGCCTAGAGCCAAAAGATGGAGTTTCTTGTTTATAGATCAGCCAGGAGTCTGTGACACTGAATCAGAGAATACATGCTGGGGAGTATGATGTCAGAAGACTGGAAAGGTAGGAGAAGGCTAGGTTATGAGGGGCTTTGAATGCCAACAGAGCATTTTGTATTTGATCCATTTGATCCTGGAGTTTATTGAATGGGTGGGTCGGGGTGCTAGACTGGACCTGCACTTTGAGAAAAACACTGAAAAAAATCACTGAGTAGAATATGGAGTGAAGAGAGTGAAGAGAGACTTGAGGCACACCCATTAGCAGGCTATTGCAATAGTACGGGTGATAAAGACCTGCATGGGGGTGGGGATGGGGGTGGGGGGTAGGGAGAGCAGTGTCAGAGGACAAAGAGTGGCATATTTGAGTGCAAAGGTGATATCAAAAGAATAAAAGCAAAATACATCATCAAGGAATTTTCTGATAGGAAGAGAAGGGCTAGTCCATGTGGCAAGGAAGAAGTATGGCAGGTAGATTGCAAGAAGGCTCTACCTATATGCACATAATGTGAAGGGAAGGTGAGGAGGAAGCCTTCCAGTGCCTTATGTAGATCCCTTGTGTTGAACTTTTGGGAGAACACAGACAAGTATTAAATAGGATGGGTAGGAATAGATCTGCATTTTTGGAGAGAACTCTTCAATCAGTGAGTTCATAGATCCATTTAAGTATTTAAGGACTACTTCAACTGAGGAAGAACAAACCCACTGGGCGAAGTGACATGTGGAGAAACATCTACCATCCATAATTAAAACACACTATGAAAAATAATCATGGGAAATCTTAGCTAAACTCAGAATCTCAAGTTAGAATAGTTTGCTTTTTCCTAAAGTATGCTCATTGAGTTAGAATTTCTTTTTAAACCTTCATATTCTGTAGTTACCATGATGCTGAATCTTTAATCTGTAGGAAGATTAGGGGAAGTCTTTCAATGGTTGACGCATCTAAGCTCCAGTACCATTAGCCTCAACTCAATTTGACCCAACAAGCTTTGTGCAAGGCACTATAGTAGGCATCAGGGGTTTAAAAACAAAAAGAAAATAGTTCTTGCTGACAAGAAGCTTACATTCTACTTGAAGGAGGAGGGAAGGAGGAGGCATTATGTAGTACAACGTGTACACAGATAAGTGAGCACAAGGTAATCAGATGAAAGCCAGAACATTGAGGAAAGCTTCATGGAGCTTAGCATTGAGGAAGGTACTGAAGGAAAGAGATGAAGCATGACCTCAGGATCATAACTCTAGAGCTAGAAGGGACCTTAGCAGTTATCTAGTCAAACCTCCTCATTTTACAGATGAAGAAACTGAGGCCCAGAAAGGTAAAACTGCTTGCCCAGTCACCTGGGTTAAGTGGAAAAGCTAGAATTGCAATCTAGGTCCTCTGACTCCACAATCAACACTAATTCTACCACATTCTGCTGCATTGTCTAGGTATGAAGAGTGATTTCTACAAATGCACTTAGGCAAGAAATGTTGAGTGTAGGGAGTCAGTTAGTAGTATAGTTTGTCAGAAAGCTTAAAAGGGAATAACATGAAATATGAATGGAAAGTTAGGTTGGAATGTGATTTTGGAAGACCTTCAATGCCAGATTAAGAAGTTTATATTTTAGCTTCATGGCAATAGCGAGTCACTAAAAGTCTTTGAATTGGACAGTGATTGCTGGGTCAGAACTGGGCCTTAGGAAATTTATTTTGATCACTGTGAGTGAGTACAGGCTGAAAATGGCAGATTGTCGGTAGGGAGAACAGGTATTATGAGAGTCCAGATGGATTGATGAGGGCTTGAAACATGATAATGGCTAGATAATGGGGGCAAATGGCAGAGATTGGGGCAAATGCAAATGTAAAAGAGAGAAAGAACATAGACTTGACAGGCAAATGACTGGCTACATGGTGATAAAGAGAGGGAAGTATCATGGATGAGTCTTAGATTATAAAGTTTCCACTCATAAATACTTTCTCCTCTCTGGATTTCCAAGGGATACTCTCTCTTGATTCTCCTCCTCCCTATCTGATTGCTCCTTCTCAGTCCACTTTGCTGCATCATCATGCATAGTATCTCTTAACTACAGCTATACCCCAAAGGTTTTGTCCTGGACCCTCTTCTTTTTTCTCGCTACATTATCTCCCGAGAGATTCATTAACTCTCATGAGGTCAATTTTCATCTCCATGCAGATATCTGGCAGATCTATTAATCCAGACCCAGTCTCTTTCCTGAGCACCAATCCCACAGGCTTTTCAAATCTAACTTCTAAAATAGACTCACTGCATTTCCTCTAAAACTTAGCCCTCTTCCAAACTTCCTTACTTCTGTCGAGGGCACCATCATTCTTCCATTTACCAGGTTCCCAACTTTTCACTCTCCCTCATCCCTTATGTATTCAGTCAATTGCTGAATATTGTCAGTTCTATCTCCATACCACCTTCCACATCCATCTCCTCTCCATCCAGAAGGCCACTGCCACTGTTCAGGCTTTTAGCTTTCACCTCTCCTGGAGTACTGTAATAATCTCTGAGCTGGTGTCTCTGCCTCAAATTCCTCCCCTCCTATCCTTCACATAGCTGTCAAAAAGCTTTTCCTAAAATGTGGCTATGATCATGTTCCTCCCATACTCAATAAATGCCAATAGCTCTTTATTACCTCTAGGATAAAATACAGACTCCTCTGTTTGTCATTTAAAACCCTTTACAACCTATCTCCAATCCACTCTTCCCACTTGGTTATACATTGCTTAAAAAATCTTAGATTTAGAGCTGGAAGGGACCTTAGATGCCCTCAAAGTTCAACATCCTTATTTTAAAAATGTAGAAACAGGAACAGAACAGTTAAATGACTTTCCCAGAGGTACACAGCTGGTTAATATCTGAGGTAGGATATGAACCCAGGTCTTCCTGACTCCAACTCTACTTCTCTATCCTACTGAGCCACATGTACTCTATAGTCCAATCAAATTGGGCTTCTTGCTTTTACCTTCACATACAACATGCTACCTCCTGTCTCTGTATGTTTGCATAAGCTGCCCTCATGCTTATAATATACTCCCTCCTCACATCTACCTCTTGATTTTCCTGGTTCATCTCAACGGCTGCCTTCTTATATGACACCTTTCCTGACACCCGCAGTTGTTTGGTGCTTTTCCACCCTCCCCTCCAACAAAACAAGACCAAAAAACTACCTCATGTTCATCCTGTATAAATTTACATATGTACATGATATCTTCCCTGCTACAATATAAGTTTCCTGAAGGCAGGGACTGTTTCATTTCTGTCCTTATATCCTTAATTCCTATCACAGTACCTGTCACATAGTAGGCACTTAATAAATGCTTATTGATTGAGAGGATGATGGCACCCTTAGGAGAAACAGGCAAGTGTGGAAATGAAGCACATTAGTCTTGTGTTCAGAAATTAACTTGCATATTCAAGTCTACTATATAGCATCTATTACACTATTATATGAAGGAAATATTCCTGCCCCCAACAAAATAGTTTTATTTTTGCCTCTAGAAAAGTAGTAAGGAATAGCCAAAGAAAGGAGAATGGGTTGTCAAATAAAATGTACATAATTTTAAACTGAGAGGGATTTTATAGATCATTTAATATATCCTCCCTATTTTGCAGGTAAGAAAACTGAACCTCAAAGAGGTTAAATGATGTCCAAGATGATGGATCCTTTTCAAAAGAGGAAGATTGAGAGAGATTGGGACAACCAAGGATATGGGTGTGGTATAGTGGAAAAGCCACTGAATTTGAAGTCAGAATAAGGCAACAAATATTTGTGAAGCATAAGTCACATGGAGCTTGAATCTTCGCTCTGACACTTAGTTCTTGGGTGACCTTGGGCAAACCATTCCCCCTCTGTAGGACTGAATTTCTTCCTCTGGAAAATAATGGGAGGTGGGTTAGAGGAATTCTAAAGTTTCTTCCAGTTCTAAACCCTACAACAGCTAGTGGGTAGATCTGGATTTAGAACTCAAAGAATTTTGGAGTTAGAGGAGATCTCAGAGGTCATCTAGTTAAACTCCTGTGGAACAAAGATACCTTTATAATACACCCAGTCATCGTCCAACCTTTGCTTGAAGGCACAGGGTAAAAGAAAACCTCCTGTTTCATTTTTAGGTAACTGTGTTAGGTAGCTTTTCTGGGGGGTGGTGTGGTGGGGTGGTGGTGGATGGTTTTTCTGGAGGAACAACCTTGTGCTGCATGCTCCATATACATAGAGAGACATGACTCCTGATCGGTTGAGAGAATGCTGAGTACAACGTTTCATACTTGTGTAAGTGATAGTATTAAAGGACACTTTGGAAGTCTTCAAAAGAGGTAAGCTTCAACTTTTTAATAACTACTAGATCCCTCAGGGCTGCAGAAATGTAGGGAAGCAAAGCCCCCAAAATCTCTTAACTTCCAGTGCTTATAAATCTTAGACACTTCTGGGAGCGGACTTCCCTTGGTGAAATTGTTCCTTCCCTCCTTGAGAGGTGTTTTATCTTTCTCCTAACTAAAGAGCTCATTTACTATTGTGGATTTTTTTAGTTTATCCTAAACTGTATGACCTGAATTTTTTTTATTGCTTTGCTTTGAAAAATGCAATTACTAATTATTTACTATTTGTGATGACCTTTTTTTTTTACTAGAATATTCAGGGAGAATGTTTTTATACACTAGTTCTTGAAATATCTTTTCAGTAAACATCCCTTTGTAAAAGTTAATTGATGTTAATTGCTTATCAACAATATCAAGGAGCTGTCAACTAGTTAAACTGACAGTAAGATGCTAATCAATAGTATTGATGTTTTTAAGGAGTTACCAGCTGGAACTGGCAAAGGATGTTGGAGCAGTATTTAATGGTGGTTAATATTAGAGAGAATATACTGGAATGGGGCTCAAGCTGGTGGCATTAAAAGAATCCCAGTACCCCTTAGGGGATACCTCTAGAACTCTGAGGGTGAAATGTAGTCAGCTGAACTCTGTGGACCCAATCTACTAGTGCACATGAGGGTTGATAGAGGAAATCCAGTCTCACTATATCTAAGCTGGTCAGTGATTTTCCATTGCACCCACATAGCTTGCTTTAGAAAATCCCCCCTTTTCTTCTCATTTGAATTATTTATATCTTCAGAATTTCATTCCTGTGAGCTTTCCATCTCTTAGGCTGCATTATCTTGCTGAATTTTAGTCCACAGAATCCACAGAGTTCATAGACTTTACACTAAATCCTTTGAAATTCATTCTCCCCAAATTTGGAATATATAATTAACTATTCCTAGTGTTCCTCTTCTTTATCACAAGCTTGAAGATGGAGTGGACAAGTTCTCAAAGGTTCCCCAGATTTCTCCTTCAACAGCCAATTCTTCCATATTTGCGAGAAGCAGGTTCCAAATAGAATCGTATCCCACATTGGTTTCTATAATTTCTGAAGGATGAAAACCAGGTCCCCTGGCTCCCATGGCAGTGTTCTTTCCATTACATCCTGCTGGCTCTCTATTTTAAATGACACAGACAAATGTTTGTTGGATGAGAGAATGAATGGCAAGTAGTTTGGAGGATATTGTGGGAGGGGGGGAGTGGAGATCAGGAGGAAAGAGTGACTCAGCCTGGGAATGCTGGTCTTAGGGGGCAGGTTCTGGACTGGGGCTATTACCCTTCTAAGCCAATATTCAATGAAAATCAGACTTTTAAAAAACTTTCAATCAATCAACAAGTATTTATTAAATGCTGACTAAATGCAATGTATTGTGCAAAGTCCTGGGAATGAATGAAACAATCCTGTTTCAGTGAGTGAAACAATCCCTGTTTCAAAGGAGCTACATTCTAGGGGGGAAACAGCAGGTATTCTCTCTCTCTTTTTATATATATTTATATACATATATAAAACACACACATACATGTATACATACATGTACATATGTATATAGATATCTATATATACTACATACAGAGTGATACAAAAAGAATAAATACGCATAAATACAAAGTAGCTAACTACAAAGTAGTTTAGAAGGAGGATATTAGCAGTTGAGGAAATCAGGAAAAGCTTGATGGAGAAGATGGTGCTCGAACTGCTTTTTGAAGGAAGAAAAGAATGTTATGAAGCATAAGTCAGGAGGGAGGGTGTTCCAGTCACAGGGGATGGCCAATGCAAAGACACAGAGGCAAGAGATAGCTGTGCTGAGTGGGTGAGGAACAGAGACAAGGCCAGTTGGGCTGGACTGTAGAGAGCAGAAGAGGAAATAATGTACAATGTGGCTGGAAAGGGCGCTACAGGGGGAGTTTATATTTCATCTTAGAGGTAACAGGGAATTACTGGAGTTTATCAGGTAAAGGACTGATATGGTCAAATTTGCACTCTAAAGAGAAATCACTTTGGCAGCCCTGTGGAAGATGGACTGGAGTGGGAGAGATGTGAAGGAGGGAGACCAGTTAGACATAGCCGAGAGGTGACCAGGCCCTGAATAATGATAGCAGCTGAGGGAGCAGAAAGAAGGGGTTGGACAAAAGATAGACAGATAGACAGATACAGACAGACAGACAGATACACACACACAGAGAAAGAGAGAGAAAAGAATATGGGGTGTGTGTGTGAAGATGAGTGAATTAGAGAACAAGGAAATGGCAGGTGAATTTAAGTTAGAAAGGATTTAACAAATGATTGAATGCCCAGACTTCCCTTTCTTCTGACCAGTACTCATCTGTATTACCGGTAAGGTCACCTGAACATCCAGGTTTTCCTGCCTCCTGCCTTTTATGAATCTGTTCATGGAAAATAATAACACATCAATCAATAAACATTTATTAATCTCCTACTGTGTCCAGGCACTGTGCTAAGCACTGGGGATACAAATCCAGACAGTTCTTGTTTTATGTTAATGAACCATTCCATAGACCTCTTAAATAAAGCGATTTTTACATAATATGAATTTGCATCAGACAATGGGAAATGGAAGGAAGGAGTGGAGCAAAAAAGGGGGTTGCATGTTGGTGAAGGAAGGTGGCTGGCATAAGGTTCAAGGACATGTGGGGGCTGGGACAGAGAAGAGAGAACATGTTGGAGGAGGAACACTTGGGGCTAGGGCCAGCCACATGGTGGCCTAGCCAGAACCTAGAGGAAACACCCAAGAGGCTGACATGTGGGTGCCAGATATGGACACAGACAGGAGATGGCCAGCGATACACAGGGAACAAACATGCTGTACCCAGACCCAGACAGACACACAGGCGAGTAGGTAGAAGAGAGCCAAGGTCTCCTTTCTCTGTACTGGAGATCTAAGCCAAGGCCCCAGTCCTACAATGGCAGGGGCAGTGGTGGTCTCTCAAGGTATTTGTTCTTCTGCTTTCACTTAGAGGGGTTTCTTTCAGGGTGTTGTTTTGTTTTTTTTTTGGAGAGGGAAGGTGAAGGGGTGGAAGGCCATGGAGCATGGAACTGAAGGGCAGGAGTGGAGAGAAACATCATGCAGTACTGTATAATAAAGTTAACATAATGTTTTTTTGGAATGTGAATTTCTTTCAGACTTCTTTGTATAAAGTCAAATTTGTATCATGTGCATTTATGTAAAGCAATAACTGTCCTTACAAAAAAAGACAGTCCTTGCCCTCAAGGAGTTTACAATCTAATGGGAGAAAACAACATGTAAAAGGAAGCTGAAGAGTGTGTGCTCAGGAGGTCAGGGAGGGCATAAAGTACCCAACACCCCAATACAAGGTCATGTTGGCAAAGTCAAAGAAGTCCCAGAGTAATCTAGCCAGGTGAGAAACGAGGAGATGTTATTCTAAGCTGAGTTCCCTCATTAAATAGAGGCTTTGGAATCAGTGGCTGCAAAGGGACAAGGGTAGTGATGAAGTGGAGTCCCAAGACTGATGAGATCTTACAGGGTGATGAGGTTTTCTCAATAATGAGCTTCCTGAGGCTTGGTAGAGAAGTCAGTCAGAGAAGTCTCAAAGTTGTGCAGTCAGGGGAGAAATGAGTGGAGTTGACATGATTAAAACTCTGATAAGAGAAATTTTAATTTTTTAAACTTTAAAAATTTATTTATTTATTTATTTTTGAAGGGCAGGGCAATTGGGGTTAAGTGACATGGCTAGTAAATGTTAAGTGTCTGAGGCTGGATTTGAGCTCAGGTTCTCCTGACTCCAGGGCCCATGCTCTATTCACTGTACCACATAGCCAGCCACCCCTTTAATTTTTTTTTAAGACAAGAAATGATTGGATAAATAAGACATGCTAAAAGCAGAAAAGGAGTTTGATGTAATGGAGAAAAGAACCAAATTTGGAACCTGAGGGTCTGGATTCCAAGTACAACTCCACCTTGATAAAACCTTGGGTCTCTATACCTCTAGGTCTCAGTTTCCTTATCAGTAAAAAGGTCCCTTCCAGCTCTCCCTGTGTATGTGAGAGCGATTAAACCAAATAAATGCAAAAATCTCAGTTAAAGTCCATGATTTCAAAGTTGAAAATTAATCAGCAGCAATTTTTACAAGTGAATAAGTAAAATAAATGCTGTAGCAATGGGGGAGACTGTATAATGCTGGAATATAGGCAATTGACAATAGGATAATTTCAAATGGTCTATTGCAAAGTAAACTAATCACAGTGACAGTTAATATCTGACTAGTAAAGAGAATATGGATTTCCCTGTTGCAAAAGTGTTGGTTTGCCAGCAATTCTGTTGGTTGAAAATAACAAGAATGGACAACAAAACAGCTGAGAGGATAACAACATAATGTTGTGGAGAGAATGGGGAGGTGAGGAAGTAAAGGAGGCACGGGATGGATGATGGGAATCAGAAAGACAAGAGGAAAGGTCTAAAAGGGTTTATTTTTTTCCTCAAAAAGAGATACTGACTGTGTGTGCGTGTGTGTGTGTACACACATGCATGCGCACATATGAGCATGTGTATAACATATTGCCTGTACCTTGTGGCTGGAAAGAATGGAATTTGATGACCCTAACTCAGCTAGGAATAAGACCTGGAGAATCGTTCGGTGACTATGGAGGTCTTACATAGCTGCTTGAGGGACATTTTAGGGTGTTACTGTGGGCCTTAAAAAAAAAAAGAGCTGGGAATAGGACCATGAGCTCAGAGTCATGTTGGCTTGGACTGGCTTGGTCCAAAGAGCTGTAACACTCTGCAAATGAAATGTCAGCAACAGCAAAGGAGGCAGATGGCAACCACAGAGGCAGCTAAGATAGTAAACGGGCAGCACAGCAGAAAAGCAAAGCCTTGAGTTCTCAGTGCAACGACAGACAGGATGACATGAAGCTGTATGAAAACTGGGGGTTGGGAAAGGAGAGAATAAAAGAGAACGAGAAAGGAATGTAGCAGCAGAACAATGGAGTGCTGAAAGGAAAGAGAGGAGGCCAAGCTGAAGAGAGAAATGTGGAAAGGGGGCACAAACACAAAGATGAAGACTTAATTCCCTAGAGAGAGGCCTGTGAATCTTTAGGGAACCATGGGTATAGAGCAGCAGTTCTCAACCTGTGGGTCGCAACCCCTTTGGGGGTTGAACGACCCTTTCACAGGGGTCACAGGGGTTGCCTAAGACCATAGGAAAACACTTATTTCCGATGGTCTTAGGAACTGAGACACTGCTCCTCTATCCATCGCCAGGTGGGTCCGTCCACATGCAGATATGCCCACATACAAGTATTAAAGGGTGGCGGCATTAGGAAGGTTGAGAACCACTGGTATAGAGGAACCAGCACCAGATGGAGACTGACAAGGAGATAAAAGAAGAGAGATACTCTTAAAGAGGATACCAGAGGCTCCAGGGTTTCTCTTATGAAAAAGGAAAGAGAGAGAAACCACTGTCAGATAGAGATACAGTCAGGAAGAAGAACTAGCAGGGTCATAAGAACAAGGGCAGCAGAACAATATGAAGGAGTAAACTTGAACCTGTCCTTCTTCTGATACTGTAAGTTACGTAGACTCTAAGAGGTTCTTAGGGAAAGGGTGCTCTTCAGAAAAGAAGGTTGTTGGATTCCTTTTCAATGACAACCCTTTTTCCTTTTTGGGGAACCCCATCGGAGGCAGTATTTTAAGTGTGAAGGATTAGCATAGGCCCCTGAGGGCAGGCCATGCAAACTACATTGGTCCCTGAGGATAGATCCCTTTGTGTAAGATAAGGAAAATATCTGATTGTTAATAGTAAGTTCAAAATGGCTCAACTTTCCCTTTGCATTTCTGTTCAGTTAAATAAAATCTATCCTATGATAGTTGATGTTTAGAGCAGAGGGCCCTTAGAAAGACACACTCAGTTCCAATGTTTCCAGGAGAAATCTTAAGCAGGGACAGGAGCCATCAAGATTTGAGAGAGAAGATGCCAAGACTGAACCAGGTCTGTGTAAATAAAAAGTTCCAATAATGGGTTATACATTGCACAAATATAACATATATCTTCTTTTAACTTTTTTTTTAAATCAATGGATTTATCATTGTGTGCGCTCCCTAAAATGGGTAGATTACAATATCTGTACATTTTAGTTGATAGTTTTTAGGTAGTCCAATAATTTTTAAGTTGTCTCTCCTGGATCTATTTTCCAGGTCTGATTTTTTTCAGTGAGATATTTCACATTGCCTTCTATTTTTTCATTTGTTTGGATCTGTTTAATAGTATCTTGACTTCTCATAAAGTCATTTGTTTCCATTTGCTCCACTCTAATTCTGAAGGAATTATTCTCTTCAGAAAGCTGT
>CM053582.1:110654815-110719174 GCA_028627135.1 Pseudochirops cupreus | reverse complement strand
ATTTTTTAAGGTGTTATTTTCTTCAGTCAGGTTGTTGACTGTCTTATCACGATTTTCTTGCATCATTCTCATTTCTCTCCCCAATTTTTCCTCCACTTCTCTTATTTGGTTATCAAATTCCTTTTTAAGCTCCTCTATGGCCTCTATCCAGTTCGTATTTTTCTTGGAAGCTTTTGGTGTGGGAGTTCTGACTGTTCTGACTGAGTTGTCTTCCTCCTGTTCCATGCATTCATCCTTTTTGTCCCCACAAAAGGAATCTAAAGTTGGATTGCTGGGCTTGCTTTGCTTCCTTTGCCTGGTCATGCTGTCAGTCAATTATTTGGCTTTTGGGTTCTATAGAACTTTCAGAGAGGAGAGCTCTGTCCCAAATCGCTGGGGTTTTCACAGCTGCCGGAGCTATTAGGAGGCCGCCACAGCTGTTTCTGCAGCCCCCACCAACTTTGGCTCACTGGTCATGCACCTCAGGACTACCACCCAAGACTGCAATCCTGATCCAGGCAGCTCAAGGCAAGAGCACTTAGCCTCTGAATGGTTGCTTGGCCCCCCTGAAATCTGCAGGTCGGGAGCTTCTGAAGCAGCCACACGGAGGTGGCTGCCTTCAGACTGCTTCTAGCTCTGGAGACAGTTTGGCTGGACCCTCTCCCCCAAATTTAGCTGAGTTCCACTGACCTTTTCCCTTTGTCCTTGGCTCTTATGGGTTGGTAATTCTGGAAATTGCCACAGCTGCTGATGATCCACTTCCCCTGAATGTTCCAGCTGGGGCTTCTCCTGGATGCCCTGGGGCTGAAACCGCATGGGACTGGACTCTGCTCCCAGCATGCTGCAATGACTGCCTGCTGGGCTGCCTTCAGTGGGAGATGTGTTTTTCTGCCATTTTTGTGGATTCTGGAGCTCTAAAATTTGTTCAGAGTCATATTTTATAGGTATTTGAGGTGGTTATGGGGGGAGCTTGCAGAATTCTCCTGTTTCTATGCCGCCATCTTGACTCTGCCCCCTGGTTGATAGTTTTTAAAGGGTTTCTTTGATTACAAATAAAGATGTAGGTAGGTGGGTAGGTAGATAGATAGATAGATAGATAGACAGACAGACAGACAGATTCATTCATTAGCTGGTAATTAGTCTCTCTGAACTGGCTGACCTCAAATGACAGACATACCAGTTTGTTCTTAGGCTGTATTTAATGCCTTAATAAGTTGGTAGGATGTATTGGAGTTTACTGTCCACTGTTATAGCCAAGGATTTCCATCTCCATGTAATAGTGAGGCATCAGAGTAAGGCTCAATAGCATATGCTATCAATTACGTAAGTTTAGAGCTAGGAGGGGTCCTAGAAATCCTTCTAGTTTAATATCCTGGTTTTCTAGATGAAGAAAATGTGATTCAGAGAGCGTAAAGAACTTGCTGAAGGTCACATGACTAATAAGTGATACAGGGTTTGCATGGTAGTCTCCAGATTCCTAATCCAAGGTTCTTTCCAATAAAATAGATTTCCTCCCTTAAAAGAAATACTAGGCTTTTAATTTCTGGTTGTTCAACAGAAGATTCCTAATTGGAGAAGGTTCAGCAGAGTTTTGAGAAGATTTTGGAAGACGATGAAATTAAAGAATTAAGAGTTGTTACTCTATTTCTAAACCAGAATGAATTACTGAAACCCATCTAAAATAAGTGAGAGTAACTCCATTTATTTCAGATGAAGAGGTCATTTTTCTCCTCCTCTTTTTTTTCTCAAAACAAATCTATGAATAACAGGAATAATTGAAGTTCAAATATGGAATAAAAACCCAAATAAGGAGACAGGCAATGTTCATATATATACTCAGCTTCCATTCCAGAAACAAAATAGCTCAACTTTCCCTTAAACTGCTTTCAACAAAGGCTTAGTTTATACATAGAGAGCCACAGAGAGAATGAGATTAACAAACTAATAAAAGCAACCTATAAACTATTTCCAGACATATAAGACCTTAAGAAAAGAAAACATGGAAAATAAAAAAGATAAATATTCATCTTTACCTTTAGAAGGTCCCTTTCTTTTATCAGTGTTGACCCAAATTTGTAGGAGATAATTGGCATACTCCATATCTGCTAGAACACCACCAAACTATAGTCAGGCAGGAGAAAAAAAACACCATACATGAGAATGACCCTATGATCCTGGGCCACTGAAAGATAAAAAATGGCCAAAATAATATTTACACAAAACCTTCTCAATCACTGTCAAAGTTTTTAGAAGTTCCCAGGACACCAGACATCACAAGATTTTATTACTCACTGCCTGAGTTTCTAGTCAAATTCTCTTAAAAAAAGAAATTCTATGTACACCAAAATATTTATAGCAGCATTTTGTGTGTGTGTGTTAGGCAAAGAATTGAAACAAAGCAGATGCTCATTGAGTGGGCAAAGGGTAAACAAATTGTAGTATGTGAATACCATGGAATATTATTGTGTTGTAAGAAATATATGAATATTACGAATGCAGAATACAGAAAAGCATGAAAAGACTTATGTGAATGATGCAAACCAAGAAAACAATAAACACAATGACGAAAACAATGTGAATGCAAAGAAGAGCCGCTACAAGTCAGGCGACGCAGGGGACAGAGCGTTGGGCCTGGAGTCAAGAACACCTTAGTTCAAGCGTGGCCTCAGACATTTCCCAGCGGTGTGACCCTGGGCAAGTCACTTCATCTTGTTTGCCTCACTTTCTTCATCTGTAAAATGAACAGGAGAAGAAAATGGCAAGCCACTCCTGTGTCTTTGCCAAGAAAATCCCCAATGGTTTCACAAAATTGCATGACTGAAAATGACTGAACAAACCATCACACAACTGAAAATCAGTGTTGCAAAATTAATGCCCAAAAAGAAGAGACAGAAAAAGACACCTATCCTTGACTCCTTTACAAAAGTGAAAGGAACATGGGTGGGACACAATGAACGTATTTTGAGACTTTTTTCAATATACTGATTTGTTTCGCTGATTTTTTTTCTCTTCTTTTAAAAAACTTTTATGGGACAGCTCTCAGGAAGGAGTGAGAAGAGTGGAACAGGAAGAAATGTAGGTGTTGCAAAACCAAAAGATGTCAATAAATCTTATTTAAAATTTAAATAAAATTCTAATAAAGCAAAAGTACAAAATAAAATTTTAAAATTAGGTGCAACACTTTTTTTTTAAACCCTCCACAGTGTTTTGTATCTTGGAGTTGGACAGAGGAAAAGCCCTAATGCTTTATTCATTATTCCACTTCTCTTGGTTCCACAGTTTCTCAGTATTATACTTTATAGTACTCAGGACCCCTCCACTAACGCCCTCTTCTAATGCTGGGCTGTGATGTGAAGGTGACCCTGGGTTTCGATTACAGGCACAGTGGAAAGACCATCTGTGCACAAAGGACACCTTAGCAAAGTTTGAAGAAGTTCATAACCCCTAGAAACATGGCCACCAAATGATGAATTTTTATAGCCACCTCAATTTAAAGACTATCTATTGAGAGCTGTGTTGGGAGCATCCCCACCTACAAAGGAAGAGATTCTTGAAGTTCTACTACTAACTCACGTTTACGTGGATAACTCCTTAAAGTCTTCAAGGCATTTTTTATCATGACCACTCTGTGATGTAGGTAGTATATTACTATTCCTGTTTTATTGTCATGGGCACAAAGAGGTAAGCATCTCTACTTGCCCATTTCCATTTATGGTGCCCTGGGTCACTTCCAGTGTTTCATATGTGCCTCGGCTCAGCACTGAAGGGCTTGACACTTTGGGATGATGCAAAAAATCTGGTTAGCTGCCTCCCCTCACCTCCCATACACATACAAACACATAGCCAGGAAGAGCCACCCACTCAATAGACTTTAAAAGTAATGACTCTACCTTTTGGCTCTCTCTTTCTTCCTGTCTGTACAATATGACGCATCTCTCTCTCTCTCCCCATGATGAAAGGAAAGGGAATATCTTCTTTCTCTTCTCACTCTTAGCAGTTAGGATAACTTCAAACACATGGGCTGACTAGGTGAGTATCAGTCTAGGCCTTGGGCCCTTGAATGTGTTTCATGTTTAGTGTTTATTTCCCTGAGCATAGGTGATGAAACAATGATCATGAGAAATACTTTTCAGTTATGGCTACTTTTAGAGTCCCTGAGCTCCTCGGTTGGTGGCAGTTGTACTATGAGACGTTATCTTCTATAGCTACAACACACCTCTTGGAGGACATAACCACTGGTGGAAGGATGTGTACGACTCTGGGCCTTGCTTGTCAGAAGGTACAGACTTTAAGGGAGTTCTTCAAGCACTGAAGAATCAAGATGAAAGTGAAAGGCTTATGTGATAGTCCTCTAAGTGCTTCATATTTTAACGTTTTAAGTATCAGTCTTCCAAAGAATACTATAGTAGTCATAGATTACTGCTTTGTGTTTAAGTCTTTGTCAATATGCTCCTAAATCTTTTGTAATTTTTACTTTTTATTTTGTCTAGATGAAATAGTTCTCCTATGACAAATTGACATTATACAATAAGTACTTTTCTACCCTCTCCCCTTTGGATAGGTCCTAGACATCAGCCAAATCTTAACTTTAAGTGATTCTTGTTTAGGGTTCCAGGGTAGGGACATAAGGAGCCAGATAGTTTGAGGGAAAAGTGTCTAACCCTTCTCTTTAGAGGTCAGGGTCCCTAGGATTGAACCTGGTCCATTTATGCATATGACCAGAGCTAAGGGCACTTTAGAGGGAAAGTACAAGCACCCTAATTCACCTGCACCCAGTAATGGCGTTATGTTGTTATATATCAGACATGGAGAGGTAAAAAGACTTAACTGTCAGAGTTGGAAGTTGCATTTAGATGGTGCCCTGATTCCAAGTCCTTTACTCATTGCTCTACATTCCTTTCTCTGCCAGTAGGTATAACACCTACAAAGCTCCTAGAAGTCATTTCAAATAAATACCTCATTGCTACAGAAAACAGAAATGCTGTCTCTCCAGCAGTCATTAAATAACACAAGACTTTTTCTACTCTCTTACTCATTAGCAAGAAGATATGTATAACATATACATACACAGAGACATACTATATATATGAATATATCAGATACTCCATATTCTAGTCAGATTAGATTATGAGAATTGTCATCATAAAGAAAGATTTCTGACAGTAGCCACTTGTACTTACTCCATTCTTCAAAATATCCATCATTTCAATAGTTCGGACACTCTCTCCATGAACACAAAACACAAAAACACCACGCCATTATCAACCATCTTCATCAGTTACCTTGGCTGAAAAATTCACTACTTAGTGACTGGTGATAAACCTTCTTATCTCTGCTGGTCCTTGGGTAAAGGCCACAAAGTCTGTCACTTGCTATTCTCAGCACCTTTCTAGCAAGTACTTGCCAGAGTCTGTACTCTGTTGGCATAACTTCAGAATATGGGTTTGTAAAGCCAAGCATGAGCAGCTTTCCAGAGGACTGCTGATGTGAACAGCTTTCAAGGTTCTGATTACACAGTATAGTGAAATCTCTATTTATTCAGTAACAAACTAAGACAAAACATTCACAGAAAACAAAGTACAGCATTCAAAATGTTATAATTTCACAACTTATCATTAAAATGGCCACATAGTTTTCACCAAAAATTGTGACATAGATTTAAGCAAAAGATAATATTCATTTAGTAAGTCCTTCATTTAGTAAATCCTTAATTTAACCACCCTTAAGGAGACAAGCCTCCTTAATTGACACAAAGTACAAAGGTCAAAGTCTTCCACCCCTAGGTCACATTGTCTTAATCTCTTCAATCAAAAAGTCTTCTTTCTTCTTAATTGGAAGTTAGTTTCAAATCATTCTTAATTAGTAAGTCCTTAACTCAATCATCTAAATATAAAGGTCAAAGTTCTCCACCCCTAGTAAATCATGATCTTCTCAGTTTGTATTAAATACCCAAGAAGAGGTCTTTTCATCTTGACTTGAGGCTGGCTCTCCACTTCCATGGTTCCCCTTCTGTGGTCCCGGCTCCTGCCAGTTCCTTGTTGTCTAGCTCCTTGTCCAGTTCCTATTCCATACTGAAGCTCACAGTGTCTAGTCCACCTCAAGTCCTTCACAGTTTCTGTTCCTAGGAAGACAAAGCTTAACAAAGCCACAATAATATTCATGCACATTGCCAGCATCCTCATCAATTCACTTTCTGCCTGTGAAATCTACATAGACCCAACAAGAAGGCCTGAGGAATCAGCACAAATCATTAGTATAGTCCCAGGACTTCTGAAATTGTAAGCAAGACCCTCTTTCAGGATTTCTGTAAACATACAACAAGAAAATCCTCTTTTGGGGCTTCTGAACGAGCAGCAAGGTCCCAGGGCTTCTGTAACAACAGCACTGTCCTCTATCAGCAGACAAATCTGACAAAGTAACATCAAAACAGACAAACAAAGTACCAACACCACAGCCATGCCTAGCCCCTTTCTTTTACATCAGGAAGTCCATCCCACTGTGAGATTCACAAGTTCTGGGTCTTAATACTTGACACAATGTGAGCTTGGAACTATGTGCTAAGTACCTGTTAGCTTGCCAAAACAAGGGGATTGTCAAATTTCATTGCTATTACAGGGTTCTTAAACTGGGGGTCCCTGAATTTTAAAAAAATATATTTTAATAACTGTTATTTCAATATAATTGGTTTCCTCTGTGATCCTATGTATTTCATTTTATGTGTTTAAAAATATAATTCTGAGAATGTATCCATTGGCTTCACTGGCCTTCCAAATGGGTCCATGACACTAAAAAACTTCAGAACCCTTTCATTAGAAGAACTCAGAATTACCTCCAAAGTACCATAAAGCACTAGAAGATAGTACAAGTTAACAAGACGTATTTGTTCTTAAATTATTTTCACTGCTTTCTGTAATCACACTGTAAGAATATTACATATGCAAATTCAAGGATAGCTTTCATTGTCTTAAAAAATCAAATTATCCTAGCTACTCCACTCTAGCACCATCCGAGAGAACCGAAGTTAGGTAAAAACTTGTGGGTGGCAAAAGACAAGTATATGTCAAAATGAAAATGTAGAAAGAACTAGTGTTGAACAATTATCCATAGTCTTCCTACCTTAGTCTTAGCAAAGTCTTAAAAAAATGAGGCAAGAGAGTGAAGAAGCAGTTAGGTTAGGAATGGGAAACCAAGAAGAAAGTGTAGAACAAGATCCATGATGGATCTCCATGAACTCTAACAATTCCAGAAAATGTGAGTCACTGTCATGATGACAGGAAAGCTCTCTCTTGATAGCAACTGTCAGCAAGCCAGATCATATGACAAACTATATTTAATAGAGAAAATAGGTTTAGATTTGGTTTTGTGATTTTAATAAAATATCAGATAAGAGAAATTGGCACTTATTTTATTTTACTAGAGTTAGATGAACCATTTTATAATAAAAATCTATAGTTACAGAATTGTTATCCTTTTCTGTTTCTTCTGACTACTTTTCCTGAGCCTTCTATGATTTAAGACAATCAATCAACAAGCACTATTAGGATGGGAAACAAAGAGAAAAACCAAAGACCCTACTCTTAAGAAGCAGAAATTCTATTGTGGAGGTGGGGCAAATAGCACAGCATATATATATATATATATATATATATATATATATATATATATATATATATATATGTGAACAAAGTAAGAACAATGTTATTTCAGGGGGGCACTAGAGTAGCTGAGAGAGGATGGGTGAGGAAAGGCCTCTTGTAAGAAGGAATAATTAAGCTAAGCTTTGAAGGACCTCAGAGATTTCATCAGGCAGAGGTGTGAAGGAAGGATATTCTAGGCATCATGAATAGTGCATAGAAGTGCATCATGTGCATAGAAGATGGATTATCACGGATGAGCAACAGCAACTAGGCCAGATTGGTTGGCACAAGATTATGTGAATTGATTGATCAACTAGCATTAGGTGCCTCCTACTTGCCGGGCACTGTGAAAGGAAGCAATGTTTAATGAACTTAGAAATGTAGTATGGAGCCAAATTATCAAAGCTTTAAATGCCAGTGAAAGAATTTGTATTTGTACCTAGGAGAATAAAGGAGTGACTTGTCTAGTCCTGAGCTTTGGACAAACACTTAAGCAATGATGTGGAAGGTGGATTGGAGAAGAGAGTCTTGAAACTAGGGAATCAACTAGGAGGTGGTATCAGTAATTTAGGATGGTGAGAAGGGAGAAGGGCCCAAACTAGGCTGATACAGTCAGTGGAGAATAGGTAATTAATAGGAAAAATGCTGTGGAAGGACAGTTAAAAAGATCTGGTGATTTATTGGATAGGAGAGTTGAAGAAGAGTGAAAAGTTGTGAAGAGAGATGAGGACAGTGAAGATAACTCAGAGGTTATGAATCTGGGGGACTGGAAGGATGATGGTGCCTTCAATTGGAACAGGAGAGTTAGGAAGAGCAGTAGGTTTGGGAGTGTGAGGGTAGAGGAAGACCAGTTCTGTGGTGAACATTTTTGCTGACTGATGAAGAGAAATTTTTGAACTCCTCCATGGCCTATAACCAGTTCATACTTGGCTTTTTAAGGCATTCTTCTCCTCATTGGCTTTTTGGGCCTCTTTTGCCATTTGAGTTAGTCTATTTTTTAAGGTGTTATTTTCTTCAGTCAGGCTGTTTACTCTCCTTTCATGATTTTCTTGCATCATTCTCATTTCTCTTCCCAATTTTTCCTCTGCTTCTCTTACTTGATTTTCAAAATCCTTTTTGAACTCGTCCATGGCCTATAACCAGTTCACATTTTACTTGGAAGCTTTTGGTGTGGGGGTTCTGACTGTGTTGTCTTCCTCTTGTTCCATGCTTTGATCCTTTTTGTCCCCCAAAAAGGAATCTAAAGTTGGATGGCTGTGCTTGCTTTGCTTCCTTTGCTTGCTCGTGTTGCCAGTCAATTACTTGACTTTTGAGCTCTTTGCCACAGTAGAACTCTGCTTCCAGAGGGGAGAGCTTTGTCCCAAATCACTGGGGTTTTTGCAGCTGCCAGAGCTATTAGGAGGGCACCGTCTCTACAGCCCCCACTAGCTTTGGCTCACTGTAAATGCACCTCAGGACCACCACCCAAGACCTCGATCCAAATCCAGGCAGGTTAAGGCAAGAGTGCTTATCCTCTGAATGGTTGCTTGGCCCCCCTACAATCTACAGGCCAGGAGCTCTGAAGCAGCCATGTGGAGGTGGCTGCAGGGCTACTGTTTCTGCTGCTTCTTGCTCTGGAGGCAGAGGCTGGACCACACTCCATCCCCGCAGATCCAGCAGATTTCCACTGACCAATATGTAAAACAAATTGTGTCTCCATTTTACAGGTTAGGAAACTGAGGCTGTAAGAGGTTGTGATGTGCCCTTGATCACACAGAATCAAACTCAGATTTCGTAATTCCAAGTCCTTCGGCTATACAAAGGACCAAAGTCTTCTGGCTGCCAATGTCTTTGGCATTTATGGGCTGATAATTCTGGAAACCACAGCTGCTGGTGATCCACTCTCCCAAATGCTCTAGCCACTGCTGGTTGGGGTTGCCCTGGGGCTAAAACCAGGAGCTCATGAAGGGCTGGGCTCTGCTCCCAGTGCACTATGATGGACCCTTCCTGCCAGCCTGCTGGTCTGCCTTCAGTGGGAGATTTGTTTCTCTCTGTCACTTTGTGGGTTCCGTAGCTCTAAAATTTGTTTAGAGTCCTATTTTACAGGTATTTGATTTGGTTATGGGGGAAGCCCATGGAGTTTTCCTGCTTCTACACCACCATCTTGACCTGAAATGTTTATTTGAAAAGAGCTCAAGGAGTCTTATACATGCTGCACTAGGAAGTACAGCAGCATAATGGAAAGAGTGTAGGATCTTGAACAAGAAATTACATCCACTTGGATATGTCCATTAGGAAACTGGTAATGTGGGGCTGGAGTTCAAGAGACACTGAGCTGGAAATATACATACATACACACATACATACATGTGTGTATACATATACACATATACATAACACATATACATACACACATATATATGTAGCTGTGAGTCTACAGATACATACAGATAACTATACTGATTATATCTTCCGAGAGAGATCATAGAAAGAGAAATAAAGACTTTGGCCTAAGACAGAACCTTGGTTAATGTATAAGACATAATGATGAAACAGTAATAAAGTAGCCAAAGAGGCAGAATGAAAACCAAGAGAAAGCAGTGTCCAAACAACAAACAAAAGCCCAGAGAGGAGAATATATTCAGGAGGAAAGAAGATGATCATAGGCATCAGTAATATGTGATGCCTGAAATCACATGCCCCTATGTTGCCTCACTACTCAATAAACTCCAGTTGCTCCTTATTACTTTTAACCATCTGGCCCTCTCCTACCTTTTCAGTCTTCTTAGACTTCACTCGCCATCAAGTACTCTGTGTTCCAAGAACACTCACTGGTTTGCTGTTCCTTGCACAAGACACTCCATCTCCAATTCTAGGTGTTTTCACTGGCTGTTCACAATGCCTGGGAGGCCCTCCTTCCTCATTTCTGCTTTCTGGCTCCACTAGCTTCTTTCAAGTCTCAGCAAAATGTTCTCTTTTCAATAATCTTATGAGGTATGTAAAACAAATTGTGTCTCCATTTTACAGGTTAGGAAACTGAGGCTGTAAGAGGTGGTGTGCCCTTGATCACACAGAATCAAACTCAGATTTCCTAATTCCAAGTCCAATATTCTTCGACTATACAAAGGACCAAAGTCTTCTGGCTGGAACTCAGAAGCACAACACACTGTCTCTCTAACTAGCTTGTATAACTACCAAACACATTCATTTCCAATTTGTCATTTTAGAAATTATTTTTAAAAGGTAACTTCCATTATGAGGATGGTCTAAAGGGGAAGGGGGAGAAATGGCTTAAATAAGCATTCAATAAACAATTATTAAGAATTGAGTTCATAGCACTGCTCTAGTGGAGGTATAAAGTTTAGATTATAAACCAAACTTTTAAGGGAGAAAGATTCCCTGATAAAAACTTCTGGGGAACCAGAAAATTGGTAGAAATTAGGTACATAACAACATCTCATATCATATACAAAGATAAGTTCCAAATGGGTACTTCACTTAGATGTAAAAAGGTCATCATAGACAAACTATAAGAGCAAGAAAGAAATTACTATTCTAATCTATTGATAGGAATAGAGTTCATGACTAAACAAAGGATAGAAAGAATCATAGAAAACAAAATGACAATTTTGATAATATAAAATTAGAAAAGATATTGCACAAAACCAATGCAATTAAAATTAGAAGAATTAGGGAAAAATTTTTAAAAAATTTTAGGGAAAAAATTTGCAGAAAGTTCCTCAGATAAAGGTCTCATTTCCAAGATATATGAGTAACTGATTAAAATTTATAAGAAAAAAGCCATTATTTTATATGATTTCACATGTATAATTGATAATATACTTCTTGCCTTCTCAATGGGTGGGGGAGGGCCAGGCAGGAGAGAATAGTAAACTCAAGTTTAAAAAATTGTTTTTTAAGAAAGAAAAGCATAGGATTATCATAATGATCCAATAAGATAATATAAGTAAAATGATTTGCAAATCTTAAAAGAAAATAAGAACTATTCCCCAATTGACAAATGGTCAAAGTACATGACAACAGATGCTTTCAAACAGAGTAATCTACTTCACTAATAATTAGTGACTGCAAGTTAATGTGAATAGAAATGAAAATTAAAGTAACTCTGAAGATCCACCTCATACTCAGATGGACAATAGTGACAAAAAAAGGAAAATGACAAACGTTGGAGGCACTAGTGAAAAACAGACGCATGTAATGCATTATTTAAAGCTATGAATTACATCAGCCATTCTGGAGAGCAATTGAAAACTAACCCAAAGAGTCACTAAAATGTACATATGCCCTTTGATCCAGCCATAGCACTACTGTGCCTATTACCCAAAGGGATCAAAGGAACAGAAAAAGGACCCATATATACAAAAATATTTACAGCAATACTTTTTATAGTAGCAAAGAACCAGAAATTATAAGTGTGTCTATCAATTGGAGAAGAGCCAAACAAATATGAATGTATGTGAATGCTATGAAATATTATTGTACCTTAAGAAATGATGGGTTTCAGAAAAACCTGAAAAAACTTACATGAAGTAAGACAAAGCAAAGAAAGCAGAACCGGAAGAATATTTTATATAATAGCTGCAACATAAAGAAAAAACAGCCTTGAAAGACTTAAGAACTTTTATCAATGCAATGACTACTCATGATTCCAGAGGAATTCAGGAGCCCATCTCCTGACTTCAGATGCAAAGAGACATATATTTTCGGATATGGACAATGTGGAAATTGGTTTTATTTGTGCCAATGGTTTTCTTTTTCTTTTTTCATTTAGGAGAAAGTAGAAAGGATGAGAATAGGGATAGGATTGTCCTCCTTCAAAAGAATATGAGAAGAGAACATAAAGGAATCATAAGCAGGATAGCTTTGAAAATTGCATGTTAAATTTATTATCTATATAAAAATAAAAGCAAGCTCTACATAACAGAGATAGTTTCCTATAAAATAATCTTCTCCTGTTCTACAATGTGTGTGAGTATTCACATACACGCATACATAAACATATATGTGTATGCATACACATGTATACTTGCATATATATGCCTGTTTTCTTTGGTATTTAAGATCATTATTCTAAAAAATAAAATAGGGGCAGAGTCAAGATGGCGGAGCAGAAGCACAAACTTGGCGTGGGTTCCTGCTCCAATCACTTCCAATACATGTAAAAAAAAAATGACTCTAAACAAATTTTAGAGCTACAGAACCTACAAAGTGACAGAGAGAAACAAATCTCCCACTGAAAGAAAGCCAGCAGGATGACAGGAAAGCTCTATCTCAGGGAGCTGATATAGGAGACAAGCACAGTCTACCCTGATCAGGGAAGTTCCAGCCCCAGGGTAGCCCCGACCAGTGGCAGCTGGAGCAGACTTCAGGAGTGTGACTCACTGGCAGCTGTTGCAGTTTTCAGACTTCTCAAACCATAAATGCCAAAGAAAAAATAAAAGGTCAATATGGAATGCTGTTGGAAGGGGGGGGGGGAATAAAAGAACACGGTCCAGCCCCTGTCCCTACCCCTGGGGCCAGAAGTGGCTGGCTCAGGAGCCCCTGGCCTGAAGATTGAAGGGGGACCAAGTGACCATTCAGAGGGTAATCACTCTTGCCTTAACCTGCCTGAATCTGTATTGCGGTCTTCGGTGGTGGTGCTGGGGCATGTGGCTAGTGTGCCAGAGCTTGTGGGGGCTGTAGAGATGGTGCCCTCCTAATAGCTCCAGCAGCTGCAGAAACCCCAGCAATTTGGGACAAAGCTCTCTCCATTCTGGAAGTCAAGTTCTACTGTGGCAAAGAGTTCAAATGTCAAGAAATTGGCTAGCAATATGAACAAGCAGAGGAAGCACAAATGAACCACAGAATCCTTTTTTGGGGACAAAAAAGATCAAGACATGGAATGGGAGGAAGATAGTGAAGTCAAAACTCCTGCATTAAAAGCCTCCAAGAAAAATATGAACTTATTACAGGCCGTAGCAGAGCTCACGAAGGATTTTGAAAATCCAGTGAGAGAAGTAGAGGAAAAATTGGGAAGAGAAATGAGAATGATGCAAGAAAATCATGAAAAGCAAATCAACAGCCTGCTAAAGGAGACCCAAAAATACACTGAAGAAAATACCTTAAAAAATAGACTAAATCAAATGGCAAAAGAGGTCCAAAAAGCCAATGAGGAGAAGAATGCCTTAAAAAACCTAATTGGCCAGATGGAAAAGGAAATTCAAAAACTCACTGAAGAGAATAACTCCTTCAAAATTAGACTGGAGCAACTGGAAGCTAATGACTTTATGAGAAATCAAGATACTATAAAACAGATCCAAACAAATGAAAAAATAGAAGGCAATGTGAAATATTTCATTGGAAAAACCACTGACCTGGAAAATAGAACCAGGAGAGATAATTTAAAAATTAAAAACTAAAAGCCATGATCAAAAAAAGGGCCTAGACACCATCTTTCAAGAAATTATCAAGAAAAATTGCCCTGATATTCTAGAACCAGAGGGCAAAATAGAAATTGAAAGAATTCACCTCTTGAACAAGACTTCCAAAAGAAAACTCCTAGGAATATTATAGCCAAATTCCAGAGTTCCCAGGTGAAGGAGAAGATACTGTAAGCAGTCAGGAAGAAAGAATTTGAATACTGTGGAAACACAATCAGGATAATGCAGTATCTAGCAGCTTCTACATTAAGGGATTGAAGGGCTTGGAATATGATAATCTGAAGGTCAAAGGAGCTGGGACTAAAACCAAGAATCACCTGCCTAGCAAAACTGAGTATAATGCTACAGGGGAAAATATGGTCATTCAATGAAATAGAGGATTTTCAAGCATTCTTGATGAAAAACCCAGGGCTGAACAGAAAATCTGACTTTCAAATACAAGAAGCAAGAGAAGCATGAGAAGGTAAAACAGGGAAAAAAAATCATAAGGAACTTATTAAAGTTGAACTATTTATACTCCTACATGGAAAAACAATCATTGTAACTCATATGAAGATAGTTGAAGGGAATATATATGTATATGTATGTATACATACATATATGTATGTATAGGAGGGTGTATGTGTATATGTGTGTGGGCATATGTATGTTTATGTATACATAGACAGGGCACAGGATGAGTTGAATATGAACGGATGATATCTAAAAAATAAAATTAAAAGGTGAGAGAGGAATTTATTAGGAGAAAGAAGAAGGGAGAGATAGATTAGGGTAAATTATCTCATATAAAAGAGGCAAGAGAAAACTGTTACAATGGAGGGGAAGAGCAGGAAGGTGAAGGGGAATGGGACAACCTCATTCTCATTGAATTTGGCTTAAGGAGGGAATAACATACACACTCATTTGGGTATCTTACCCTACAGGAAAACAGTGGGGTAGGGAACAAGAGGGGGGATGATGGAAGGGAGGGCAGATTGGGAGCGAAGCAAAAACATTTTTGAAAAGGGATAGGGTCAAAGGAGGAAATAGAATAAGTGAGGGGCGGGATAGGATGGAGGGAAATATAGTTAGTCGTTCACAATATATCCACTATGGAAATGTTTTGCATAACTACACATGTACAACCTACATTGAATTGCTTATCTTCCCAGTGGGGGTGGGTGAGGAGGGAAGAAAGGAAAAAAATCTTGGGAAGGGAAAAAAAAATTGAAGTTTTAAAAACAAATGTTTTTTTTAAATTTGTTTACATGCAACTGGGAAATAAGATATACAGGTACTGGGGTATAGAAATCCATCTTGCCCTACTGGAAAGTTAGGGGGGTGATGGAGGAGGATATAAGAGAGAACAGATTGGGGGAAGGGGTATTCAGTAGGCTTGCTCTTTTCAGATGTGGGTAGGGAAAAGATGGAGAAAAAATTGTAACCCAAAATCTTGTGGAAATTATTGTTGAAAACTAAAAATAAATACATTTTTAAAAAATAAAATAAAAAAGTAAAGTTTAGATAAGACATTGCTATTTTGATGGAGCCTACAGTTTGGCAGAAGACTATTACAATAATTAGCTATTTTTAAGCCTAGGGACAATAGAATGACCCCTAAGATCTTTGTAATTTCCTTTTTTTCCCCTTCTTTAGCTTTAGGGAGTTTATTTTATATGAAAAGTTATTAGTTTAATCACAGTCACTGAGCCCCTGGTTAGGAAAATTCTTAACCGTTAGGCAGAGACTTGACTTTCTGTCTAAATTTACATTCATATCTATCTCTAGTTAAGCCCTGGATTCTTTGTGGTTGAGGCAAAATTCAGGTTACTAGAAACATTTGGGTAATGAAACAGAAGATTTACATTACAGTGTTTGTGGATAAACAGGCACCAGGAGGGGAAGTTGGAGAAAAAAAGTAGACAGACTACTTCTTGGGATTTCCCTCAGTTAAGTCATCAAGTATTTATTAAGCATCTACTATGCAAAAACAAGGAGCTAAAATCAAATTGGGAAGACAACATGCAAATAATTCTGTATAAATAAGATTTATAAAGGATAAATTGGATAAAATCAACAATGGAAAGACTCTCATTAAGGGGGACTGAAAAAGTCTTCTTTTAGAAGGTGGGTTTCAGCTGAGACTTGAGGGAAGCTAGCAGGCAGAGATGTAGAGGGAAAGAATCCCCAGCATGAAAATGTCTGGAGTTGGGAGATGGAGTGTCTCATAAAGGGATAGCAAGGTGGTCAGTGTCATTGAATCAAAGAGTATGTTGGGGGTGAGGGTTAAAGGTGTTTGTGAAAGATGCTAGAACACTGGAAAGGTAGATGGGGGCAGGTTATGAGGGATTTTAAATATCAGAAAGACAGTTTTAGATTTGATCCTGGAGGTGACAGGGAGCCCTTGCAATTTAGGGGATGACATTGCCATACCTGCACCTTGACAGCTAAATGGAGAATGGATTGGACTGGAGAGAGAATTGATGCAGGCAGACCAAACCAGGAAGCTATTTTGCAACAGTCTGGGTGTGAGGTGATGAGAGCTTGTACCAAGATGGTAGCAGTGTTGGAGAAAATAAATGTTATGCAGAATTCGAAGGACTTGGCAAGAAATTGGATACAAGTGGAGAGATACTGAGCTGTAAAACAAAGAGATGACAAACCATGGGAGCAGCTGAGATTATCAAATGAAATAGTATAGAGGGAGAATAGAAGGCCCATGATAAAGCCTTGGGGGACATCCATGGTTAATGGGCATTACCTGGCAAAAGATCCAGCAAAGTCTTGAGTAGTTTGGCTATACTAGAAGCATTAGCATAGGTCTTGGGTTTCAAGATACCTGCAGAGCAAATTGCTCTCCTACATATCTCCCTGTCCCATCCCAGTTCTACCTCCTCTTTCCCCTTTTGTAGCTTGCCCTGGGGCTACTGGTTCTTAGCTCAATTCTGTATGATGGCACATTTGTTTCTAGACTCTCAGAATATCTGATTCTGAGGTAATTTTTCCTTTTATACAAATTTATACAAAAAAAGGTAGTGACCAAGTACAGAAAGTTGTGCTTTTGTGCATCAAAATTTCATTATATAAATTTGACAAACTTGATAAAGAATTCTGAAAGAAATGTTATTCTAAAAAAAAAAAACCACTTATGTTAACTTTACTGTACTACTATGTTCTCTGTCACTGCTCCTGCCCCTCACCTATTGCTCAGCAGCATCCCCTTCCCTCCCTCCCAATTGTTTTTTAAATCCTCCAAGTGAAGGCTGTAGAATGGTTACATTGAGAGACCACAACTGCTGGATTGAGGACTTGTCTTGAGACCTCCTATGCCCAAAAGTAGAGACCTTTACCCCACTCTGCTCACTCACCCATGTGTCCATGCCATATGTCTGTTCCCCATCCATCTTCACTGGGTACTATGTGTTTGTCCCTGGCCCCTGCATGTTGCCTGGCTTCTCGTCTGTGTCTATGTCCAGCCCCTATGTGTCAACCCCAGTGTTTTTCTTCTCAGTTCCAGCAAGGACCCCATGTGGCTGACCCCAGATCAAGTGTTCCTCCTCTTGCTCTTGCTGCTCTGTCCCCAGACCTCAACATGTCATATCCTTAAACCCTGTGCCAGTCCTCTCCTTCCACAGGTTATGCCCCCTTCCTGTCTCTCTCTCTCCCTCCCTTCCTCATGTCTGTGGGCAAATTCTCATTGCCTAAAAATTGTTTTACATAGAGGTTTACAGAACTGTCCACTTAAGTACAGAGTTCTGCAAAACAGAAAACTGTATCTTATATTGGATTTGAATTATCTAAAAAGATGTACAGGCCCTGTTTGAATAAGCTGATTTAGTCAAGAACTGCTATATTAAGAAAGGTAATTGCTTTTAAATAGGTGGGATAATGATAGAATCCCACCTTTAGATATGGATCAAAGGATTTAAATTTAAAAAATTCTTAAGCAAATCTCCTTTAATCAAATAATTTGAAGATAAAGAAATGGACTTCTAGGGAGGTTAAAGGATTTGCCCAAAGACAGTGGAGAGTAAGTACTGTAGAAAAGCCAAGATTCAAGCTAAAGTCTTCAGATTCCCAGTATGTACAGAGTTGGTTGGTTGTTGTGCTTCATTCTTGAAGAGGACCAAATGACATCACTGTGTTGGAGTCAAGGTACAGTGTGTCCTACTATGGCTGATCAGACCAATATGAGCTTGGAACACTCTACCATAGGTTGCACATAAATAATCCATATAAACATTTGGAGTGGAGATGTCTCTAAATTTGTGTATCTCTTGTTTCTTTTGAGCTGTTGTCATTCTGCTTCACTCACAGAGCACAGCACCTTCTTATATGTGGGCACTACATAATGTGCCAGTGTCTCCCATGTCACACAATAGATTCTAAAGTTCTTCAGAGAGACCTTGAGAGTGTCCTTGTATCATGTCTTCTGACCATCATATGAGTGCCTTCCTTGTGTGATTTCTCCACAAAATAGTCTTTTAGACAAACATACATTTGGCATTCAAACAACATGACCAACCCATAGGAGTTGCACTCTCTGCAGTAGCTTGACTGGCAGTTTAGCTCAAGAAAGGACCTTAGTGTCCAGTACCTTATCATACCAAGATCTTCAAAATCTAAGACAATTCACATGGAAGCAATTCAGTTTCCTGGTATGGCACTGGCATACTGTCCAGATTTCACAGGCATTATTGTTGTAAACCTAGACAATGTTTGTTGATTAGAGTTGAGTTTTGACTCCAAATTTGCCATATTACATTGCCTTTCTGTTTCATTTGAATCTAATACCATTTAAAAATGGTCAACTGAGTAAAGGAAAAGGTTAGCAGGGAGCAAGCTACTAAGATCTATAATGAGAAGGATATGCCTTACCACAAATCTAAGGAACTTTTATCCAGTCCAGTTTAGTCATAAAGGAACTGAAAGTTTTCAGCTGGTATAACTTTGGAGGAACTAACTGTAAGGAACAGAGAGCTGAAATGGGAGTATCTCAAGTAATGGGCCAACAGAATCTAAAACCAAAGAGTTGTCTTGGTATTATTTGATTTAGGGCTCTAAATTCTCTGGGGACTAAGGATTAGATTGCTTTGAAAATCTGGACAACTCCAGAGACTTGCTGAAAGAAAATGGTCATGGAGAGGTGTTCACTTTAGGGCTTTGTGATTCAGTCCAGAACCTGCCTTAGCAAAACAGGGTTTGAGATTCGAGGTATAAAAAATATTTTTCTTCAAATTCTTCTTCAAAATGTTGGAAAATGAAACTGCAATGACCATATTTGTCCTGAAACAGAGTTTAAAACTGAACTTACCCAAAAGGTTAGGTGGATATACTAAGAGCCAGGTTCTGTCAGTTCTATTATAAATTTGGGTGCTCTCTTGCCAGATTAGGGTGTTTGAAGTATGGAAGAGGAGATTAAAGTCTTCTACCACTGGTCCTCCTTAACTGGTTATCAAATTTAGATGTGGGCAAACACCTAAATTCAAAGTCAATTTAGATTTCAATCATTAACAAATATTGATCAAGCACCTACTTTGCACTAAGCATTATGCTAAGGAGAAAGCAGGGTGGGAGGGATGCTATAAATATAAAAAATAAAATAATTTCTATTCTCAAGGAATTTATTCTATGGAGAGAAATAATGTTAAGTTTTTACAGAATTAATATATTCAGAACAAATACAAAATAAACACAAGATAGTTATGGAGAAAAAGTACTAGAAGCTGGGAAAGGGGACCAAGAAAAGCTTCATGTAAAATGTGGTGCTTGAGCTGCATCTTCAAGGGAGGAATTCTATGACACTAAGGTGAGAAGGGAAAGAATTCCAGGAATGGGGAAGAAGGGGCTGGATGCACAGAGCGTCCAGAGGAGATGGAACGTTCTGGATAAGGAAAAGAGAGAGTGGCAATTTGTCTGGATCAGAATTTGAGAGGAGAAGTAATATATGAGGCTGGAAAGGTAGGCTGAGGTCGAGCTGTGAAGGGTTTTAAAAGCTAAAAAGAGGAAACTATAGTTTATTCTAGATAGGGAGACACCGGTATTTGAATACCTCACAAAGATGGTCATACCCTTGATCTTGCTATCACTGACAAATTCACTACCTTCATATTCAAGAATTCTAAAATCTTTTTATTTGATCATGATCTACTGGCTCTCTCTCTCCCTCTGTCTCTCTTAGCAAACCCTGCTCTTCAACCACACCATGACCTTAAATCCTTCACCTACTCAATTGTCTCCCAGGCCATTACCCCTGCACTAATCACTCCTTCCCTCATCTTGAACCCTGGTGAACTAGCACAACTCTGCACTACCCTCTTCCTCAAGGCCCTAGCCCCCTTACCATATTGTTGATTTCAGCCTGCCAAGTCTAAACCTTGGATCACTGCCCACCACCCACCACTCTTGCTCCTTAAACACATTCGTATGTGGATGCATGCACATATGCTACTAAATGAAAGTGAAGAAAAACACGCAACCCTTCTAATTGGGTCTACTACAAATTTACGTTAGACAACCTCAACTGAGCCCTCAGTGATCCTAGGCAATCTTGCTACACCTCCCTTATCAACTCATTATCCCACTCTCTACAGCAGCTCTTTCATATCTCTTCAAACTTTCCATGACTTCCCTTCCCCGCATTTTTTTCAGCAGAGAAGCTTGCTTCATATTTTACAGGAAAAAAAAATGGAAACATTTACCATGAACTTCTAACTCCTATCACTTATATGCCTTCTGCCACTATCTCCTTTATTCCTATCTCACAACAAAAGAGGTAGCTAACCAGGCTAACCTTTCTACCAACACAAGTGATACCATTCCATCCCATCTCTATCAACAGACTGCCCCCTCTGTCATCTCCATTCTATCACTTAGCTTCAATCTCTCCCTAACTACTGGCTCTTTACCTACTTCTTATAAACACACCATATCTCCCCATCCTCAAAAATCCTCACTTGATCCTTCCATCCCTGCTATGGTCCTATATCTCTTCTGCCCTTTGTGGCCACACTTGAAAAGACCATACAAAATACAGTAGGTGCCTCCTCTTTCTATCCTCTCATTTTCTTCTTAACCCCTTACAATTCTGTTTCCAATTTTATCATCCCACCAAAATGACTATATTCAAAGTTACCAATGATCTCTTAATTGACAAATCCAATTGCTTTTTCTCAAGTCTCATTCTCAACTTCTCTCCAGCCTCTGACAACTACTAAATACCCTATTCTCCTTGATACAATCTTCTCTCTAGGTTATTTTGGACACCACCGTCTCCTGCTTCTCTTCTACCTATCAGACAGCTTTCACAGTCTCCTTTTCAGGATCTTCATCCTGATCAAGCCCTCTAATGGTAGGTGTCCCACAGGTACTGTCTTGGGCCCTTCTCTCCCTTTGTACTACTTCACTTAGTGATCTAGTTAGCTCCCATAAATTTAATTACCTTCTCTAGGTCAATGACTCTCAAATTTATCTGTCCTATTCTAACTTCTCTGCGGCCTTCCAGTCTCACATCTCCAATTGCCTTTCAGGCATCCTGAACTGGATGTCTAGTAGACATTTGAAACTCAACATGTCCAAAACCTAAACTCTATCTTTCCCCCAAACCTTCTCCCCCAGAAACTTCCCTATTAATTTCAAGGGTAACACCATCCTCCCAGTACCCCAGGCTCAAAACCTAGACTTCATCCTCAATTCCACTCTCTCTCATAGCCTGTACCTAATCTGTTGCCAATTTCACCTTTGCAACATCTTTCAAATTAGCTGCCTTCTCTTTTCTGATTCTGTTGTAGGCCCTCATCGACTCATGCTTGGACTATTGCAAAATTCACCTGCTAGTAGCTCTGTCTGCCTCAAGTCTCTCCCCACTGTAATCCATCCTCTATCCAACCACTAAAGTGATTTCCCTAAAGTGTAGGTCCAACTATGTCACCTTTACCACCAAACCCGCCCCCCCCCCTTCCAACTCAACAAACTCCAGTGGCTTTCTATTGCCTCCCAGATCAAACGTGCTATTTGGCATTCAAAACCTCTCATAATCTAGCCTCCTCCTACCTTTCCAGTCTTCTTACACCTTACTCCCAGCCAAGTACTCTTTGATTCAGTGACACCGGCATCCTTGTTGTTCTACAAACAAGACAAATGACCTCTGGGCTCTAAGCATTTTCTCTGGCTGTCCCTCATGCCTGGAATGCTTTCCCTCCTCATCACCACCTACTGGTTTTCCTAGCTTCTTTAAATCTCAACTAAAGTTCCATCTTCTACAAAAAGCCTTTCCCAGCCCTCATTAATTCTAGTACCTCCCCTCTTTTAATTATTTCCTATTTATCTTGCATATAGCTTGGGTTTTTGTCTTAACTTTTGCTTGTTGTTTTCCCCAGTTAGATTGTGACCTCCTTGAGGGCAGGAGCTATTTTTGCCTCTTTTTTGTATTCCTGGTACTTAGCACAGTGGCTGGCATATAGTAGGCACTTTAAGTGTTTATTGACCTATTGGAATAGCATCGGTCAGATCTATGATTAAGGAAAATCACCCCAACATCCATGTGAATAAATGAAAAAAACATTTACTAAGTGTTATGTGCAAAGCACTGCACTAAAGGAAGGGATACAAACAGAAAAGATCTGCTTTCAAGGAGCTTACATTCCAATGGGGAAAGTCAACGCAATAAGTTTTAGCTGCAAGTCGGATGGAAAGGCTCCGTAGTACAGAGGCAAAGTAAATTGTAGTGCATTATGAAAAAGTCATTTCCATTGATAAAACCCTGTCTATTTCTGGCATTGAACCATTTGACAGTACCAAAGACTTGGGTGACAAGAATTTTCTTTTCTAAATTGTCAGTAACTGAGCAGGGTTCCATTGCTTATGGAAGCATGAAGAAGTTGTTGGGTTGCAGGATTAAATACCTGGAGATGGCTTAAGGGATCAGGGTGTCTACAGTGGGATCTGAGAGGAGATGGTGGTGGTTTGACATCCCTGGCAGACGAAACCCCCTCTCTCTGTGTTCTGCTGCTCCAGCTCTATTTGGCTGGTCTGTTTGGTGGGCAATAATTGATTTGGAATGGCTGGTCCCTCCTCATCAGGGATTGTTCTCTATGTTGATGGTTTGGAGGTCAGGTCTGGAGGTCAGGGGTAGAGGCATAGCTAGGAAATATTGCTATTCCCAGGGCTCTTGGGTTTACCATACCATTAATGGTAGTAGTTGGTGTTGGTGAGTTAGGATAGTAGGTTCATTTTCAATAAGAGTAGTTGAATAATGCCTTTGGGGGCCAGGAATGAGGGCCAATAGTATTCCCAGGTATCTTGAGCCTCGGCATGCTGAGTTGTTTTCATGAGGGTCATTTCTTGTTTCTCCCTTAAGAGTGCTTTGTTGTAGGCTAGCTTGCTTGCCTTGAATAGCAGGTAGTGGAAATAGCTGGCTTGTTCTCCATAGGGATGGTTCCCTTGAACAAGGGCTGGTAGAAGATAGCTTGTTCCAGGCACTCACCAACTCTGAGACGACTGTTTGTAAACATACATGCAATCTACCAATGTCCTCCCCTATTTCTGGCATCTGATTAAATTCTAGTGTATTTAGTATGCTCTGGCCATATTCTCTCAAGGTCAGGCTACATTTCCACCTGCAGGGCTCTCTGGTACCCTAAGGATTGGAGTATTTTTCCCTACCACCATATACTCAAGTCCAAACTGGTTGTGCTTCCCCCATTGTTAGGGTGCCAGTGGTTAACGTTCCAGTTACATTTAGCCACTTGATATCAGGTAGCTTTTTCAAGGAACATTTACTTCAAAGACACAGCAAGAATAAAGTACATTTCCCTAATACCTCAAAAAGGCATACTCTTCTCTATACCACCTCAGTGAGGGAAGAGTTAGAATGTAAGGAGAGGGAATAAGCTTTTATTAAGTGTTTATTACATAACAGGTACTGTGCTAAGCACCTCACAAACATCTCATTGATCCTCACAACAACCTTGTGAAGCAGATGCTGTTAGAGCCTCATTTTACTGTTAAGAAAAGACTGAGACAAAAGTTAAGTGACTCTGCCCAGGGTCACACAGCTAGTAAGTGCTTGAGGCTGGATTTGAATTTAGATTTTCCTGACTCTAGCACTCTATCCATCAAGCCACCTAACTGCCTCTAAGGGAGGGAGGAATGGAGAAGGCTCAGATTTGTTCAATTCCTACACAGCATTGATCACACCAAGTTCCAATCCAAAGGTAGTAGAATTCATCATCATCTCTGCTTCAGCTGGGCAGGGAACTCCAATATCCTCTTTGCTCCTTAGGGTGCACTGATACTGAGCTGGTTGCAATACCAGTCTGAGCTCTAGCTCCCAGATTCCTATGATTTGTTCCTCCAGCCTTACAAAACTTTCAAGGCCAGAGATTCTACTTCCTTCATTGAATGCCATTAATGAAGTCGTCCCCAAGATCCCCCAGAAGTGAACAGGCAATGAGATTGTGGCTGATGCTGATAGGCCTTTCTGAGGATGTTGATGTTCTAGTGGTGAAGCCAAATGAAAAAAGTACCTCCCAATTATGAGGTTAGTCAACCAAAACTAGCTATGGGAATGTTGGCACCTTTCCACAATCTCTCCAAGGCTTACACTTACACTTCATCAGAATTCTCCCAGAAGCAAGCTCCCCAGGTTCTTCAGGTGGAGAGATAGCATTCCAGGTGCTCTGAGCATTAACCAGACTCCCATTACACTTGGAACACCTTTTCAATATTTACTCTAATCATTTCCTTCACATTCTGTAATTCTGTGTTTCAATACTGTTTTTCTGTGCTCTTCCCCTTCTCCATATTCCGAATTATCTCTAGATCCTGAACCTTTCCACTTAGGATAATTGTGCTCTCTAATTATTACTCCCCTCCTCACTTTCCCTTAAAGTTTCATGATACCAAGATGTGAGCCAGGGTGAAATACTAATACTGTTTTTGAAATACTAAAATACCACATTCATTTAAATGACCTGAAAATAATGAAATGTTCATCTTAATGAGAAGAAAGGTCTGACCATCCCTGTTAGATCATCTTGTCCAACTTCAGATCCCCTATGTAGCTCTCCACAAACAGCAGCCACCCTACCTTTTCAGCCTTCCCTTCTATTACTTCCCTTCACTAACTCTAATCAAAGCATTCCCTGAACAGTCTTGTGCTTTCTCCTCTCTATGCCTTTCAGGGACTATTCCTTGTGCTTTACAAGGCTCTCCTATGTTCTCTTTATGCACTGAATTCCTGCCTATGCCCCACTGAAATGCTTTTTTCTTCATGAAGCCTTCCCTGATTCCCTCCCCTCATCCCACCCCATCAGTTACCATTAACATTAACAATCTTGCTTTGTTCCTCTAAAACATTTATCATATAATATTGCTCTTTGAGGGAAGAGGTCATAGAGGTCATCTAATCTTTTTTTTTTTTAGATATTATTTTTTTATTCAGTTAAGTTTTTTATTCTATAACATCAGTACTCAATTTTTTTCATTAGAACTACTAAACATAAGAGGCAGTTAGGTGGCATAATGAATAGAGCACCAGCCCTGGAGTCAGGAGGAGAGGTCATCTAATCTAATCCACATGGAGCAGCTAGGTGGATAGAGTGCCAGGTCTAGAGTCGGGAAGACTCATCTTCCTGAGTTCAATTTGGCCTCAGACACTTACTAGCCATGTGACCCTGGGCAAGTCACTTCACCCTGTTTGCCTCAGTTTCCTCTTTTGCAAAATGACCTGGAGAAGGAAATGGCAAGTTACTTTAGTGTCTCTGCAAGGAAAACCCCAAATGGGGCCATGAAGAGTCAGACATGACTGAATAACAATCTAATTTGCTCATTTTACAAATGAGCAAAGAACTATTTTTCCTATTACGTTTGTATCCTCTGCTCCTAGCATTGGCTTTTTCACACAGTATGTCTTTAATAAATGCTTGATAAAACTATTTGCATCTTAATGGTCAAACTCCAAGAGGACAAGGCCCATGTCTCATCTAAGTCTGTATTTCCCAGGTACTAGCAAAGCTCTCTGAGATATGTATATATGTATATATATATATATATATATACATACATATATATATATATATATATACACACACACATATATAAAACAATGTGAAAGTATAAAACTTTTGGTTCATTTAATAAAAGGCCATATTATACATATGAAAGACAGTGAGAGAAAAGACATAATGGACAGTTAGCTAGTGGAAGCAGGAATACCCGGGTTCAAATTTTGCATCTGACACATGTTGGCTATATGATCCCTGGTAAGTCATTTAATTCTCAGTAGGAATTAAAGTTGGAGAGACAGTGTCAACATGCATTGGTAATGAGTGTTTCTTTATCTTGGGGTTCCCTATGCTAGTGAAATTGTAAGGACCGTTTCTATCCCTACTGTAACAAAAATTGCACTGCTTTTTGTGGTACAGTTCATCATATTTAAGGGAAATCAGACCATCAAAAAACACGGGGATACTTTCAGTAAAGAATTATAACATTAAAAAGCTTTACAGGAGAATCCCTGGTTTAGATTTTCAATACTTGGAATAAATCACCTAGGATTAAGCGTACCCCACATTGATACAATTATACAAATCACACATGCAAAACTGTATCTACCTTTCAGTTACAGTTTACAAGTTTGTGGTATATAAAAAAGGGAACAGCAGGCCTGCTTCAAGATTCTCTCGCTTCACATCCCTTGCAAGCCTCTCATTAACTTGTACATGACTTTAATCAATGCTGAAGCACACCAAAGAACTCTGCTTCCAGAGTGAGCCATAGCTTTGGGGAGGAAAATTAATTCAGGAAAACAATACCACCCAGATTAACAAAAGATTTCTTGTACTTAAAAAGGGAAGGGGGGCTTCTTATTTTTAAAATAAAGCCAAATCCCCATAAAAATTATTTATAAAAATCTAAATAACACCATTTTAAGGAGCTTAATAGAGAATTTGTATTCAAGAATCTAAGGGAAAAAAAGAAAGAGGAAGTCTGTGAAACAGAAAACATTACACACATGGAAAAACAAACGACCTCATATTGAACAAACAAAATGCATCACCTTCAACACACCATGCCAGCTAAGATTAGGACTTGGCCTATCTTCTGACATAGCAATTTCCTCTCAGAGCTGACTTGGGCTGAACCCCCAGTGGCCTTTCTGAGGGGCTGGCTCACTGACTCGTAGCCGGGGCGGGGGGGGGGGAGGTGTCAAAAGGCCTGGAGCTGGCAAGGGTCTCCAGGGGGTCCTCGAGTGCAACCCCTCGATTTGACACGCAAAGAAAGGAAGGGCCAGAGGACGGGAGGGGCGCCTCCCGGGGCACACAGGTGGGGCCACGGCATCATTACAGGTCGGCCTGGCTCAGACCCAGCCTTTGGCACAAAGGAAACTTGGGACATGAAGCCTGGGTGAGCCTTAACCGTCCCAAGGTCTCCCAGGCTAGGTGGGCAAGGGCGGGAGAGCCCCCACCTCCGGGCTTCTCCTCTAAATCCAGCCCTCTTTGTATGGAGGGCCTAGAGGAGCTTTAAAGAGGCTAGTCTGAAAGGCTGGCTATCCCTAGGATCCGCAATCTGCCCGGAAGCCACTGCCAAGCCTCAGTTTCCTCATCTGCAAAATGGGCAGGTAAGAGGAGCTTCCCCTGAGGAGGAGGGCTAAGGGAGGTTTCGAGCCTGAGGCTTCGGGAGAGCAGAGAGGGAAGAGACAGAGGGCTGGTCGGGCAGCGGGAGGGGCTGGGAAGCCTGCCCGAAGAGGTTCGGCCGGGGCGGGAGGAGGAAGGCGAGGCGAAGCAGGGTGGGGCGGAGCGGAGCTGGGGTGAAGGGGTTAGAGAACAGGCGGGCGAGGAGAGGCCTGAGACCAGCAGAGCGAGCTCTGCCCCCGCCCGGGGGGAGGGGAGGACTGGGCTGGGCGGGGCTGGGCCGCTGCGCTGGGGGTGGGGCGGGCTCGGAGGTGACGGTTGAAAGAACGTTGGAGCTGGGGGAAGGGAGGAGGGGGAGGGGCGCGCGCTCAGGAAGGTGCGGGAAACCCGCGAGAGCTCGATCGCGAGCAACGCCCGGAGGAACCAGCGCGCGCGCTATCGAGCGCGCTGGCGGGCTGGGCTGGCTCTGGGAGGGAAAAGAGGAGGGGTCAGGCCAGCCTGCCACGCCCCCTCCAGGCGGAGGAGGCGGCCGCAACGGCTCACCACCGGCTTCCTCCGCGGAGATTGTGGGGGCGGGGGTGGGAAGGACTTGAAGATAAAACCTGTCCCCCGGTGGTTTTTTCCACCCCCTACCTACGGGAACTGGGGAATTGAAAGTGGGAGGCGGGAGTTCCCTAGCTGGGTCGGGGGGGAAAGAATCCGCTCCGGGATTTCCCGCCCTCTTTAAACTCTACACACTCCTCGAACGCACTCGGACCCTTCCGCCGCCTCCGCCGGGACTCGTTCCGCTTCCCCCACGCTTCACTTCCTTTAAGAGAAAGATGAGGCAGGGAGAATCCCCACAGCCCCTCTCCCCCTGGCCCGTCCACCTTCCGAGGACAGACTACCGTGTTGCTGCTCGGGAGCGCGTCTCCCTCCTCTCCCGGTGCGGGCTGGAGGGACTACTTGACGCGCGGCACGCCGCGTGCGTGCGCTCGGGGGAGTGAGCTCAGAGAGCTTCCTGGAAACTCCCGCCTCCCGAAGTCAGGGGAGCGGGGCCGGGAAGGGCGGTGCGGCTCTGCCTTCTCCCCCCTTCTTCCCACCCCCGCCTAGCTCCACGCTCGCAGCGAGCGGGAATAACAGGCTCCCGCTGCTGCCCCCTGCCGGCGAGCTCGGCGCGCCCCGCCCTGGGAGCCTCGCGCTCCCCGCCGCCGCCGCCGTGCGAGGGTCCGTGTGCGCCTCCGCGGTGACGCTGCGCGACTCACGCCTCGGGAGAGGAGGGTTGGTCGCCGGGACGGGCCGTTCCGCGCCGTGGGTTTGTAACGTTTGGGAGCAACCCCCAAAGTTACTGATTTCCTGTAAGAAACCCCAAAAGTTGCGTCAGAGGAGCCCCGCGGGGCCAACGTACTCCCCGGCCGGGGGTGGGGTGTCACGCTCTAAGGCCGCGGATCAGCCCCTCCCCGCTCCCCTGGGTCCGGTGACCTTCCCGAGCCGTGAAAACAGGAGGTGGTATTTTGGGACTCCGGGACGGCGGCCACGCTCTCCCCGTTCGAGAAGGCGCCGAGGAAGCTGCCCCGCGCCGCGGTCCCGCGCTGACACGAGCTTGCCCCGGGCTGGTGCGCTCTGCGGCTCCCGGGGCCCACGTGTTCCCAAGGTTCCCGAGAACTTTTCTGGAAGAGTTGGTCCCTGTTAGCCAACGGGCGCCAGTCGTGCGCCCTAGCAAAGGGCAGGAAAGGCCGGCCGGAAAAGAGCCGCGTTGCAACATCGAGCCACGTTTTCTCGATTTCGTGATGTTTTAAAACTCAGGCAGGAACCTCGTGTGCCACACATTCAGGGCAGCGAGAGTTCCGGCTGCCAGATCACCAATTTCTCAGAATGAGGGGTGTTCGACCAAACTGCTGCCAGGCCTCATAAGCAGGCACTAACAGCTCTACCGTAATTAGACCTTATTGTGTGCCTCATTTGATCCAGTGCACGATGAAATCCCCAAGCCGGGTGTCACTAGCTATCTCTTCTCTGGAACAGAACACCAGGGCTTTTTATTCGTAATCTGTGCCTGTTTGCCATGCTTGTCTGCCCTCTGTTCTTACCCCTCGCCAGTCTTATTTCCCATTATTTCCTAAACACAACCAGATAGCGGTTATTTTTCACACTGCTGTAGGAAAAAAAAAAATCAGTGCTGCACCAAAAATAATTTCTACAGAGAGACAACTTCTCCCAAGAAAAAAGGCTTTGACCAGGCAACTGAATTTTGTTTAACTTGAGGTCCTCAGGCTTTCAGTATGGCTTGCTGAGCATAGTTAAACCAGCCTAATCATTTTCTTTGTTCTGAGCCTCATTGCATTTATTTAATGTTACATATTTTTAACATGATTTGAAACGAACAGATGAGTTAGACAGTTTTCATTTGTAGACCATGCTTCTGATAAATTTTGTCCATTTTTGTACCACCCTGATATTTTAACAGGGGAACCTGGAAATGCAAGTGCTTTGTTCACTGGTTTTGTGTTTTTTTTTTAAACCACACCCAGAGATTTGAATGCACAGCTGTGGATAAAGATTGAGAACACAGGGTATTTAATTTTATCAGTAAAGTATAACTAGAATTATAGGAGCCAAATTCAGATTGCTGTCAGGAAAAAAAAGGAATTGTTGGATGGGGAGAAAAAACAGAGTTTATGCTTCATCTCACCCATGAACAGTTTTCTCATTTACTAACCTTTACTCTTTCCACTTAAGTAACTGTTTTACCCTGTTCCTCATTTGCCACACAGTTAAAAGTCATGCACACACAAGTCATTCTTAACTCTCCTTAATGTCTTTATTAGCCTTTCTGAAGGCTCAGTTTCCTCATATCAGAATAAGGTGTCATGTGTGCTGGAGATACCAAGTGAATTATATAGATTTTTAATAATTGTATGTGGTGACTATACTGTTTGAAACACTATTTTTAAAATCAAGTTTTTTAAAAAAAATTTTTGTATCAGTTTGGATGAAGGCCAGGGCTTGTAGTGAGGAAGACCTGACTTCAGATCCTACTTCTTACACTAGCTATATAGTATATATACATATATAGTACATATAGTATCTCAGACAACCCTCAAACTTTCAGTTTGACTGAGTTGCAGGTCCTCATGGGTGAAGGAATTTGCCATGAATTGCCAAGTATAAATTAGCAGGTTAGGTCCTCACATCAAAGTCATTTCTAGAAATTTTTTGTGATCCCCACCTACCACAAACCAGTTAGCCTGCCTTATTTGAGGGAGTGAGGCATACAGGATACCACTCTGAGATGAGATCTAGACCTTTAGAAATGGGGTGAAGCTTGCTGCTAGAGTACTTACTGTATAAGGTGGGGGAGTTCAGCCTACTAATTAATAGCTTATTTTAACTAATTATTCTAACTAGATGTTAAGTACTCTTGCTTCTATACTCCAGAAAGCCTGCAAATACTGTCAGTACCCCAGTAAATTTAGTGTCTTCCGAGTCCACTGTACAGGGACAAAGTAGCAATTGCCATGCCCTAGGTTCTGGCTCTGTGTTGGGGGCAGGCAGGCTTAGAGCGCAGGAAAGCACAGATGTACATATACACATAGTGGAAGATAACCTTCACTGCTTACCTCATGGGGCTGTGCACTACAGAAACGTGAGGTGTTATAAAATGAATCTTAAAACCAGGACCCAATGAACCGAAGCTATTAAAGCCTATAACCGGCAGTTGCCCTCATAAGAGCCTAAAGCAGGAAACTGCATGATTGCCTTTTGCTCTGTTTTTTAAGGTCTCTGCCAAAATACTGGGGAAAGCGGCTTCTCTACTTCAAAGCTGGTCATCTGTTGGCCTGTATGTACCACCACTTAGTTCACTGCCTAATCCGTTTTCCACTCAGAAGGCACTCTATATGATCAATGTCTGGATCATGTTTTCACCAGAACTGGAATAAAAGTGAAACATGTTGAGATGTGCTTGGGCAGAGAATTCCCAAATCAGATTACCCTCTTGGAAGCACCGTTTGACTGTGGAGCATATGTAGTATAAAGCCTAAGAAGGCCAGGCATGGCCTATCTCAGTCAGTAATCACATTTCAGGAATACCTAACTTACTCTGGGGAATCCCGACATCATAAAGTGTGCCTGGTGTTAGACAGTGTAGGAAGGAATGGGGGCAAAGCAGGAGAAGGAAAGGGGAAAAGAACCACAAAGAAAAACAAGGCAGCAAGTCCTAGTGGTAAGAGCCCTGAATTGGGGGTCTCAGGTCAACCTGTTTCCTTACCGTCTCCCCTTCGTGGGCCTCAGTCTCCTCATTCTGGTGACAGTGGATACAGCACTAACTAGACTTGGAGTCAGCAAAACTAGAGTCAGTCATTTCTCTTTATGAAATGGGAATAGTACCTGCACTGCCTACCTTATATGGTCCCAGTGAGGCTTGAATGACAGTCTAGGTGAAGAGCTTTGCAGACCCATGGAAATGTGCTATATGAACATCGGTTATCTCTAGTAGCTGTAAAACGAGGAGGTTGAATTCTATAACCTTCCAGTTCTTTATAACTTTAAATCTTGTGATCCTGAAAGTAAGCATGGGTACATGTAGAGTCTAGTGACATAAGAGCAAGGATAAGGGTCAGGGTCACCCATAAGAAAGAACTGGAGGTGGGGTGAATAGTCATAAAACATTAGAGCTGAAAGGAACTTTTGAGGTTGTCTAGTCAGTATTTTAGAGATAAACAGGCAGAGGGTTTAGAAGGCTTGATCAAGGTGATACCAGTCAATGGCAGACAGGGGAAAGCGGAAAATGGTCAGATTCTTTTGTCCGTTGAAATCTGCAGGTGAATTAAGTATTTATGAATTTGACAATAAGAAATTCTCCAGCCTTGAGCATGTAGTTCCTGGGGAATTTGGGTTCCATCTACCTGACCCTGCTAGGTGATCATATGACATTAAGTATCTTTAGGGCACTGATGGATCCTGAGCGTCTAGATTCTTCTGAGTAGCCACCAGAGACCAGGCCTTCTGATGCTCTCAAATAGTTTTTTAAGATAGAGGAAAGAGAACCAACGCCTTGATTAGTCCCTGCAGTTCTCTTCTTTCTTCCACATTGCCATGTTCATGCTGTCTGCTACATTACAGCCACACTGCAACAACTGTGAAATCCCTGTATCCAACCATAACCTATGATCCTTCCAGCTTCCCCAGTGTCTTGCTCCTTCTAATCGCAACATCCCTCATTGCTTCAGTTTACTTCCTTGTTTTCCCAGGCTGTCACCCCTGTTCTGGCTTCACTTTGCTCCCTTTAAAATCTTGACCTTTTAGTTAACTAATTCAACTTTATACTGTTGGACTTTTGAATCCCTTTTCCCATTGTCCTATTGCCCACACCCCCTTTGAGATGCCAGTCCTGTTAGATACCACTCTACCCCCAGCCCCACCCCATACAGCTTTTCCACTCTTGCTCACCTGCTTCCAGTGAAGTCACAACAACTATAGTGATTAGGTCACCTACAGATTTATTATTCAATTCCAACAGGGTCCTGCTGCACACTAATTTTTTTTTTACTCTTCCATAATTAACTCTATTGAACTCCTGACAGTGGATGTTCCAAACCTCTTCTGGCCACATGTATGACTACCTCCCTCTATATTAGAAGAGGTGTCCTAAGAGCAGTAATTTAGGGTCTTGTTCCATGGGCTGAGCTAGCTTTTCCTAGGGCCTCTGCACACTAGGTTAATTTTTCCTTTAAAGGCATTGAAACCAATTTTGGGACTTAATTGGCTCAGGGGACATGCCTGAATGCCAAATCAGTGTCTTAGTGCAAGAGGAGTCAGGACTTCCTCAGTCTTTCCAGCAGCAGGCTAACAAGACCAACATAAAGACAGGAAAGTGACCCCCAACTAAGTCAGTGCTCTATTCCTACTAAATTTCCTTTACTTGTTATGGTTAAGTAAATCTTTTATTAACTGCCAGATGATCTACAAATGGCTTATTTTTTTTTTCTAATCCTGAACCTGAACCACTGGACTGGCCTGTCAGGCTGGATCCACACACAATAAGAAGACTTTGCCTCATAGTGTACTGAAAAAATAAGATTTTTCCTTCTAGAGTACCTTCTTCCCAATTCTACACTCAAATCACCTTAATATCATCTCCATCTTTTCCACTTTGTTCAAGTCTCAGAGAATGAGGTGACCCTTTTCCACAACGCCAGTCCCTTTATTTGTGCCCTTGATTGTATTTCCTTCTTCATCCTCCAGGAGCATGCCCCTTTGATGGTCCACTCTTTCTCTAGTTTTCCACCTCTCTTTATCTGTTGGTTTTTGCTTCCAACTAAAATGTCATATCTCCCCCATTATACCCCCCTCAAAAAAAAACCCACTTCAGTTGACTCTATTGGCCCCAGAAGCTATTGTCATATATCTCTCTTACCTTTCACAGCCCAACTCCTAGAAAAATATGTTTACCTTTCTTGCTTCTATTTTTCACCTCCCACTCATTTCTCAAACTTTTAAAATCTGAATTGCTTCCCCACCATTTGATAAATTTTCTGCAAGGTCACCAATGAACTCTTTGTAATACCTCTTCTGGGGTTACTCCCCCAACCTGTATTTGAACTTGTGGGTTGGATTCCTAAAAGATGGTTGATACCTCAGGTATCAACTGCTCTTACTACCATAGTTCTTGAGCCCCCATTGGTGTGCCTCCCATTAATAATCAGCCAGTAGACTTACTTAGCTTCTTCCTTTTTTAAAGACTTACTTAGCTTTTAGCAAAAGCATTTGCTAAAATGGTATGCAAAGAACTGTTGGTACCAAACATTCTAAACCTGGAGCATACTCCCACACACATTACAGTGTCAATGGGAAGATGAGGCTCAGATAGAATACAATGGCAGTGGCGCACAGTAGAGGATATTTATGTGGCAAAGGTTACCTCATAATTCCTATTATTGGAAGTCCTTTTTCTCTATGTAGAGTATTCATGCAGCTCTTGCTCCACTGGACTCTGAGGGTCAATGTCATTTTTGAAAACATAACTGATAGTGGTCTCTACTTCAAGAGGATGTGCTCCTTCACACTGCCTTCTTTCTTAGGGGACTGATTCTATTCATCCATCTATTCTCTTTGTGCTCTCTGCTGCTCTCTACATAGATTGTCTTCTACTGGGCTAGGCTTTCTGATGAGATGACCAGTTGAGGGAAGGGAGGAGAAAAAGTGCCTTTATGCCACCCAATAGCAATTCCCTTTCAGAGGTTTGGTTTTTCCTCAGACAATCCACTTGTATAGCCAATCACACTATTCCCTTCTCAATTCAACCAAATAAGTTTGGACTTTATAAAGGAACTGGGCTTAGCATCTTATTTACACATTAAAACTTCATTGTATGTGACCACACTTATGTTTAATACAATGTGATTACATTGAGAACTTCTGGGATTACATTGAGGGGGTAGAGCTGGAGCTTCCTCTATTACGTCTTTGTTGCTAAATTCAGAGGTCTTTTTTTCTCATTCCCCATCATTTTTCACTGCTCTGCAACATTTGCTACTGTTGACTGTTCCTTCCTTCTGGATGCTGTTTCCCCTCCCCCCCCACCCCCCACCTCCCCGCGCCGCCGCCCCCCCCCCCCCAGCCAGATTTTCATGTTATTCCTCTGCTGTGATTCTCTTCCTACCTTTTGGACCATTCTTTTCTGTCTTCTTTGCGGAAGTATTATCCATGATCCACTTTCTATATGTGAGTGTATCCAAAGGCTCTGTCTGGGACCTTCTCTGTTTCTCTCTCTTTCTATTCTCTCAACAACTTCCGTGGATTCACTTATCATCTCAATGCAGATGTCTGCATATCTATAAATCTGTGCACCCAGCCCTTTCTTTCTCCTAAGCTCCAGCTCTGCATCTTCAGTTGCTACTTGCCATTTCTATCAAGATATCCTATAAGCATCTCAAACTCAATATGCCCAAAACAGAACTCATCTCCCTAAGTTCACCCATATGTTATCTTTCCTATCTCTGGGGAGGGCATTATCATTCTTCTAGTTGCCTAAATTTGAAAACTAAGGGTTGTCTTTGACTTCATTCACCCATCACACCCAATCATTTGTCAGATCTTGTCATTTTGACCTCAGCATCCTTTCACCTTCTATCCACTCATACCACTCCAGTTAGAGTAGCAAGTTGGATCTCCAGAAGGTGGCTACTACTTCTCTCTTAATGGTTCTAAGGATAACCTGGAGGAATTAGGGATGATTTCTAGTCCTATCACTCTTTAACTCCTATCTAGTATATTACACTCAATATCAATCATTAGTTAATACTCTTCCAGTATCATTTAACCAATCAACATCAATTAGGTTTTACAAAGGGATTTACTAAGAAGTAAATCAACAACCAATGTACAAAACATCTCAAACCTGGAGCATACTCCTCTCTGCTACATTGGACCCTGCAAAAGTGAGTTCAGACTTCAAATGGTTGCTGCAGAACATTTCACCCAAGTTCACCTCTTGAGTGTGGCATAGGGTATTGGGACTCAGCTGTAGGGTCAAATCACTGATGGGCTGGGTCAAGCAGGTCACTAAATGGCTTCACAATCTCCAGTCTCTGCATGGATTCCACATTGGGTTAGGCTGCTGTGGCTATTGGCAGACTCTTTAATCGACTCTATTTGAAGGCTCTCTGATGGTCTTCAGACCTTTCCAAACTTAAAGGTCATAACCTAATCTTTTTTTTGTTTTTTTGGTCTCTGGATACTTATTCACCTAAGATCAGAAAAGACTGAAACATAATAGAGATAGGAGAAACAGACTTGGCATTCGTAGCCACATGGTGGCTGGGTAGGGAGATGAGGCAACCGTCGTAGAGTGATGCTACTGCTACATTTCCTGCCTCCTGGAGATGCACAATGTTTTTTCCTTCTCACATAAAAGATACCAGGGGAGAGAGAGTATTGATCTATTTGAACCTTTTATGTGCACACTTAGTTCTTGCCCAATGGCCAGTTAAAAGACTTTTTTTTGTCCCCTTGAAGTGAGCTTAAAGGAAACAGAGGATACATGTACATGCTCTGAATCAAGGAAAGAAAGTGCCTCTCCATCACATACTTTGAAAAGCGTCTTCACCAAGTTTCCATGTGGACATTGTGCAAGGTATAAGGCCTGGGTTTAGCGTCTTATTGGTCTGTCACTTCATTACAATCTTAATTCAAGTCCTTAGCCTTTTGGGCCCATACTATTGCAATGGTGTCCAATTTGTTTTCCCTGAAATGTTCCCGTTTATAATCAATCCTCCAAATAATTGCCAAATCAATATTCCTCAAGTGCAGGCCTGACCGTATCATTCCTTTGCTCAAGAAGCTTTTGTGGCTCCCATTTCTTTTAGGATAAAATTCAGTTTCCTCTTGGCGTTTGCATTGCCCTTCATAACGTGGCCTCAGGTCCTCTTTCCAGGCTTATTTCACATTACATTACTTCTTCTTGCACACTCTAAACCTGCTGTTTCTCATACCTGATGTTTCCCACCGTTTTGCCTTTGTACAGGCTGCCCCTTGTGCCCGGGATGCCCTCTCTCTTGGCTTCTGACTCCTGGAGCCCCCACCTCCCTTCACTGTTTAGTTCAGCCTCTTCCCAAAGATCTTACCTGACACTCTCTAGTTACCACCTCCTCCCTTAACTATATGTTCTATACAACCTATATTTAATTATGCTTACACGTTAGATCCTTCAGTTTTACTAAGCTACTTGAGTCAAAGACTATCTCACTGTTGTTTTAGCACATTGCTTGGTACATAGTATAGGCACATTATAAATGTTTGTTGAATGATTGCAATTGCAGAAGCAAACAGTATGGTTAAGTAATGTGTGATGATGATAGGTAAAGAAAATTCCTAAAGACTTTCCAAAAGATAATTTCAAGCAGTGTTATGTTAACTGCTGGTAAACAACAGTTCCAAACAAACTTACTGTGAAGGCAATAACATTTCATAGACATTCTGTAGAATGTCAGAGTCAGAAGGAACTTTGGAGCATAGACTAGGTTCACAGAGATCATCAAATGCAGCCCTCTCGTTTTACAGTGCTGGAACTGGAAGGGAGCATGGGAGGTGGGATGTTAGAACACAGAATCATCCAGTGTTTGGGTTAAAAGAGAACTGAAAGATCCATTTTACAGATAAGGAAACTGAGGTACAGAGAGGTTATGCAACAATCTGGTGAGGTGGCTCATTTTGAGTGAAAGTACCGCACAAAGAAAGCCAAACAGTGATAGGAAGCTTGACTACCCAGTGAAATGAACTTGCCCTGTGTGAAAGGAGCATAGGTCACTGATAAGACTTTGCATTTGGAGGAAGTTTTCTGCTAAATGAATAATCCATGGATACTCACACTATCTTCTTCAAATAAAGAGAGGAAGCCTTCTTGCAGGGAACAGGAGGGGGGACAGTGAAAGAAAGATATCTTCTCTGTGTGGGGACCTGAGAGACAAGCAGGTAGATGAGTATGTGATTTGTATGGAGATCGTAGGATTGCAGATTTATAGCTAGAAGGGACCTAGATGGTCATCTAGGCTACTATGCTAATTTTGCGGATGAGACCAAGGGCCCAGGGAGGTTGCCCCAAACCACACAGGAATAAAGAACAAAAGTGGAATTTGAAGAACAATAACTTTGCCTTCAACATCTAGAGTTCTTTCCACTATACCACGCAGCCTTCTTTGATGGTTTTATTCCATTAGGAACCTAGGTAACTTTTTGGATCCAAGAACTGGATATAAAAATCCCTTGGTCTTCTGTAAGAAAATAAATGTCAAAATAATTTTCTTATGCATATTGGAAGAAGGCTCTCCAGCATGTTAGATGTATCTCCTGTGGTGAACTTATGGGAGGGGATGGACAAGAGTTGCACGGGTGGGTAGGCATGGATGAATCTTGATTTGCCTTATTGTAGGGACTATGATGAGATTGTTGCAGTTCCATGTATGTGTTTTTACATTCTTATGGTTACCTATGTCATTTCATCAAATCAAATATTAAGACTCAGGAGAAATAAACAACTGACCAAAAGATAGACAGGCAGTCATGGTACAGTGGACAGGGCACTGCACTTGGGTTCAAATACAGCTTCAGATATTAATTAGCTATGTGACCTTGGGAGACTCACTTCTCTAGGTCTCTATTTCCTTACCTATAAAATGAGGGAATTAGGTCTCTAAGGTCCCTTTCAGCTCTAAAGCTATGACTCTATGATTCTGTGTAAAATTGATTGATACCCTAAAGTTCTTCCACAAAATCCTACTCTTATGCCTCACTCTGTTTACAGGTGATCCTGACTTTTCCAAGTCTCTGCCAGTGGAACATAGGCTCTGGCAGGTTCTACCGCACTGGGAAGACTTATATAATATAGTTTTGACAATAGACCAAGTCTGCCTGCCGAAGACTAACATCAGTAGCGAGAGGTTCGTCACTAGCAGCTTGGCCCCTGTGTATGGATTCTTTGACCATAGCAACCCATGAACCAAAGGGATTAAGGTAATGCTTTAGGAAGCTAGAAGGAGAGCCTGTATCTCTCCATCTCAGTGTTTCTGCTATAAACTCAGCAATGTCAGAGTCCTAAATAATTATACAACCAGAGAGGGGAGCCATGGTGACCATACTGATTCCTCTTTTCCTGCCTTCCACCCCCATCCTAGGCAGGTCAATGAAGGGCAAAGAGTTTGGGGCCTTCACAATTCACAGGGGAGAGGGGCCAGGAGGGAATGGCCAGTGCCTTTACTGCAAATGCAGAGTCAAAGATGCCCCAGCCCCACTAGGGTTCTGTTTTCCTCTTCATGCTTTAATCATTTTGACACCAAGCTGTACAAAAGTAATTTAAAATTAACATGACTGACACTTGGTAGATAGCAGAAGCTGCTGCTGAGCCCCTCACCCTCTCTCCCAGCCAGTCAAGAGGCCTTCGTTCATTGGCTGCAGGTCCTGTGGCAGCTGATGAGAGGCCCAGGAAAACGAGTCAAACAATTAATTTGCTAATTTAGTTTTCTGTTTAATTTGAAACCAGAAAATTGTCAATCATCTGTCAGCCCATGAGCTCAGCTCTCTGGCTCAGCCAGGGGCTACTGCGACATCTTGCTCAGCAAACTGGGACACCCTACAATAGCATGGGGAGGGGAACTTTGCTCCCTGCACCCAGCAAGGCCAGGCTGTTCTCACAGTGAGTGGCCTTTACAGTCATATTTCACAGTCACTTTTATTAAGACTGTAGGAGATAAGGCATACACTTAACACTTGTAGCAAGCAAAAACCATGAAGTCTTGTAGGAGTCCCAAGCTTGCCTCTGGGTTTCTCGGGACTAAGGTGTGCTGGGTTTCTCGGGACTAAGGTGTGCCGACCACAGACAGCACTGTTGTTGAGCTGTTTCAGTCGTGTCCAACTCTTCATGACCCCATTTGGGGTTTTCTTGGTAAAGATACTGGAGTGGTTTGCCATTTCCTTCTCCCACTCTTTTTCCAGAAGAGGAAACTGAGGCTCTCCTCAATCTTTCACAGCAGAGGACCTCTTACTTTAATGAGAAAACGGAGGCCATCTGTCATGAGCTCCTTCCCCTCCTCCACCTTGTATCTCAAAGACCCTCATCATTTCTTGTTCCCTCTTTCTTTATTCCAGTTTCTGAAAGACTTCCTTCTTGCCAAAACTATGTTTTTGTTCAGTCATGTCTGACTCTTTGTGATCCCCTTTCAGGGGTTTACTTGGCAAAGATACAGGAGTGGTTTGCCTTTTCCTTCTCCAGCTCATTTTTACAGATGAGGAAACAAGGTTAAGTGACTTTCCCAGAGTCATACAGCTAGTAAGTGTCTGAGGACACATTTGAACTCAGGAAAATGAGTCTTTCAGGCCTGGCATTCTATCCGTTATGCCATTTAACTACTCCTTTTGCTTCTGCAAAACTAACCCTTCCATTTATTCCCTCCCACCTTTCCTGGTAGCTTATTCCCTCAATCACCCCCTTACCCAGTGTTTGACATCTCACTCTCACTGCCTTCTTTCCTGTCACCTTACAAACATGGCTTGGTTTCCTCCTCCCTTAGAAAAACCTTCACTTGATCCTGACATTCTTTCAAGTTATCCCATATGTTTTCTGTCTTTCATAGAGTCCTAGAATGAGTAGTCTATACTTGTGGGCCCCACTTCTTTACTTCCTACTTACTTCTTCTTTTTTTTTTTTTTTTGCTTTTTGGAGGGGGGAGGGCAGGGCAATTGGGGTTAAGTGACTTGCCCAAGGTCACACAACTAGTTTTGCTTTAAGTGTCTGAGATCAAATTTGAACTCAGGTCCTCCTGACTCCAGGGCCAGTGCTTTATTCACTGCACCACCTAGCCCACCCCCTTTCTACTTACTTCTGAGTCCCTTGAAATCTGTTTTCTAAATCCACCACTCAATTGAAACTCTTCTTCCCAAGGTTACCAAGGATTATGTAACTGTTAACTTCAGTGACCTTTTCTCAGGACTCATTCTACCTGACTTCTTTGCACATTTTGATAGACAACCATATATCCTCCTAAATGTTCCTCTCTGTGGTGTAAGAGGGAGAATTGGTCTTTAACCGGAAGATTTCTCCAAAAAGTATATAATCACAGATGATGAGGTTTTAACGTATTAACAAAATGTAAACACTCTTTATCCCTTTAGAAAGTACAAATATCTTTCTCTGATTGCCTGGAAGGAGAATTTTGAGGCTGAGCTACTCTGGTGGTAGGGGACACTGTATCCAAATAGGGAATAGAGAGATGCACTCTCTAGACAGATGAGGCAAATGTTTTAGCAGCTTCAAGGAGTAGGACTGCTGGCAGTGAAGAAGAGAGCTAGATATGAACTGAGGAGAGTACTGACCTGGGCAATTGAGAGGGAAGCCAAGGAGAGGAGCAAACCCTGGGAGCTCAGCTGAGAGACCTGTCTGCCAGAGACTATGCCCAGAGGGAAGGTATGAGGACAGTAAGACCTTTCCAATCCCTTCACTTTCTGCCCTTGGTGACCTCATCTATTCCCATGTCATTGAATCCTTAATTTCTATATCTCACCCTAAGCTTTCTTTTCTGAACCACGGTCCTATATAACCACCTTTGTGCTGGACATTCTACCTCGATGTCCTATAGCCATTCTTGCAGTCACCCAAGTTCAAAATCTTAAGAGTCGCCGTTGATTCTTACCTTCTCTCTCATTTTCCATATCTGATTATTTGTCATGGCTTGTTGTCTTTACAACATCTCTCTCATCTACCCCCTTCTTTCCCTCCTCCCTTCGATCTCCAAGTTCAGGCCCTTATTACCTGTTACTGGAACTATTGCAAAAGCATCATACTTGGGATCTCTGCCTTGGTCTTTTCCTTCTCCTTTCCACCCTCCACATTGATGCCAAATTTCTATGCCTAGGATACAGATTTGATCAAGTCACCACCCTTTCTATCCCTCCCCCCCAATTCAGGCATCTTCAGTGGCTCTCAATATCTTTCAAATAAAATGCAAACCTCTCAGCTTGACATACAAAGCCCTCCACAGTGTGGCTCCCACCGTCCTTTGCAGATGTACTTTATACTGCCCTCCCCATACTCTCAGTTTTAGTCTGAGCTCCTGCCCTTGTGGTCCCCTACATCTGGAATACATTCCCTCCTTACCTCTGCCTCCTAGCAGTCCTGGCTTCCTTCAAAGCATAGCTCAGGTGCCAGCTCTTACACAAGGCCTTTCCTTACCCTCCCTGGTTGTTAGTGCACTCTTCCCCTTCCCCCTTATTTAATTTTCGTAGACCCAGCACAGTGCCTTGCTTAGTAATAACTGCTGAATTGAAGAACTCACAAGATTACAGTAACAGATTTACTTTCACTAAATCAACAAGAAGGAATACCTCAGGGGTGGCTAGGTGGCACAGTGAATAGAGTACCAGCCCTGGAGTCAGGAGAACCTAAGTTCAAATCCGGCCTCTGACACTTAACATTTACTAGCGTGTGACCTTGGACAAGTCACTTAACCCCAATTACCCTGCCCTGCCCCCTCCAAAAAGCAAAAAGACAAAAACAAAATCAAAAAAGCTCAGGTTAAAGCAGGGATGGTGAATCAACTAGCATAAAGTCAAGTGACAAAAATTACCCCTCCCCAATCCTATAGGGGTATGCACTTCCATAGATTATAATAAAATCATATCTTTAGAGCTAAACAATCAATTAATAAACATTTATTAAAGACCTACTGAGCAACAGGTGCTGTGCTAATCACTGAGGATACAAAAAGAGACAAAAGACAGCCCCTTCCCTCAAGGAGCTTATAATCTAATGGGGGAGACATCATGCAAACAAATATATGCAAAGCAAGCCATATACAGGATGATAAAATTATTAAGAGAGGCAGTAGGATTAAGAGGGGTTAGGTAAAGCTTCCAGGGGAAGGTGGGATTTTAGACATTAGCGGTCATCTAGTATCCTAATTTTACAAATAAGGAGAGTGAGGCCCAGAGAAGTTAAACTGATATGCCCAAGGTTGCACCACAGAATTCAAATTTGAACCCAGGTCCTCTGACTCCAAATCCAGCACACTTTCTATTCCACCATGTTGCCAGTGGAGAAATGTGCACAGGTAGAGAATACACATGACCCAGCCACTGTAATAGAATAGGAAGCCATCACACTGTTCTCTGCTGCTCCCTGCTGGTCATCGTGTTTCCTTGCTCTTTAGCTCTGGTGTTGACCGAGCTGCCCTGAACTACTCTCAGCTGATCATCAGTTATTTGACCGCTTTTGACCATCTGCTATTATCTATTGACTTGTGGTGGCTGGTAAGCCTCTCTTTCAAAAGAGGGTTAAAGCTCTTTTAGTTTGCCTAGCCTAAGACCCCTGCACCTGTACGGCCACCTCCATAAATCAGCAGATGCCCTTAGGCTAAGTTCTCTCTTGCTTTCACAACCAAGTCTCTAGCAGCAACCTTATGTCTGACTTGGAGTTAGAGAATTGCTTTAACTCCTGTGAGATCCCCAATTGTCTGTAACCCCACAAACCTCCAACCAATGAATTAGTATAAGAGCTATTTGAGGCAAGGGCAGGAGATTGTCCTTAGTCCCATAATGCTTCCAGTCCTGGTTGTCAGGCAAGTGAACCTAGGGGCATGAGCAAAACGTGAAGTGAAGTGAAATTGCTTGGAGTGGGGGAGGAGGGCGGCCTATTAGCTTCTTTAGAATCTTTGTTCTGAGTTCTTACTTTTATTTTGTATCCCTGCCAGTAACAAAATACTTGATCTTTGTTAAGCATTTTTGATAGGAATGGGGATTATTCAAATGCATAGAGCCAAAAGGGTGTGGGAAAAAAATTGAAGAATAACATAGAAGAGTGCTCAAAGGGGAGGAATGTAAAGTAAAGCTGGAAATATAGTGAGGGCCTTAAATGCCAGGTGAAGAAATTTGTGTTTTAGACTTTTTTCAGTAGAGGGTCACTAAAGGTCAGACCCCCCCATAGTAGGAAAATAAGTTTGTCAGCTTTGTGAAGAAGAAATTGGAAAAGTGAGAAAGGTGGCAAGGAGACCATGATAATAATCCAGAAAAAGGCAATGAGGGCTTGAACTGGGGTGGCTATTGGAAGGGTAGAAAGGAGAGGAAGATGAAAAAGCAGATTCCACAAGACTTGACAAGCAGTGGGCAGAGGAGTGAGAAAGAGAGAAGAGTCAAAGAAAACAGCATGATCGCATCTGAGTGACTGGATGGTGTTGCCATCAACAGAAAAAGGAAAGTTGGAAGGAGAGGTGGACGAGGATGTACAAATGTTGCTTTAAACTCCACATAACCCAAGCTGAACTCTGGGTGAATATGTCCCACAGGTCATTGGAGATTCAGGATTAGAACTCAAGGGATTGGAACTGAATATACCTGTATAGATTTTAAAAAATAAACTAAATAACTATTTATTAAGCACTTGCATGCAAGATATTGTGCTAGACCCTTGGAATATAAAGATAAGAAAGTCATTTAGGCTCTGCGCTCCAGGAGCTTATATCCTACCAGATGGGTAAATATGACCTACACATAAAGAAGGTGAATATGATGAGAGCACAGGAGGATTCTAGAAAAAAACACTCTTGGAAAACTGGAGGAAAGAAAGAAGCTGTCAGCTTTTGGGTTATATCTGGGAGGGATTTGTCCAGAGGTTGTAGTGGATTACCAAAGGATAAAGTATGGAGAGAGAAGAAAAAAGGGCAGAAGATAAATCTTTGGGGGACATGCATTCTTTGGGGAGTCAGAAGAGGTCAGTGAGCCATTGAAGAGACTAAGGAGGATCAATCCAACAGGCAGAAGCAGAACCGGGAGAAAGCAGTGTCATAGAAACTAATGAATGAGAGTGTAGTAAGAAAGAAATAGGGGATGGACAGCGAGCAGATCAGCTGCAGAAATGCCAAAGATGAGGGAGGCTGATAAAAAGACCATTGGTGAACTAGCCATAGTAGCATTTTTATAGTAGTAAAGAACTGGAAACAAAGATCCTGCCAGTAAGAGAATGCCTAAATCAACTGTGGTACAAGAACGTAACGGAATATTGCTGCTGTGTTAAGAAACAAATAAGGGAAGATTTCTAGGAACTAATGCAAAATTAAGTAAGCAGAATAAGGAAAATAATATATACACAAAGACTACAATGTGTAAATGGAAACAACAAGAAATGATTGCAAGTGAGTGCTTTGGAATTGTAATGACCAAGCTTGACCCTGAAAGAAGAGATAGTGACTGAATCTCCCTTTTGTGCAGAGGTTGGGAACGAGTATAGAACACTCTATGGGATGTCAGACTTGGTCAGTGTATTACTTAGCTTTGCTGAACTACTTTCTCCTTTTCCCGTGCCCTACCCCCGCCCCCTTCACTTTATTCTTTGTTATAAGAGATTGTTTCTGGGAGGGATATATTGGAAAATGAAGATGATATTTTTAAAAGGATGTAAATAAAGATTGAAATTAAAACAAAGAGGTCATTGGTGGCCTTGCAGGAGTTGAAGAAGACAACTCAAGGGTAACCCAATAGAAAAATGTCAAAGCATGTGAGCTGGCAGTGTTCAAAGGAGGAAATCCAAGCAAATCTCTCATACAGAAATACAAGTGTTAGCAACTCTGAGGTCCCCTTCACACCCATCAGATTGACAAAGAGAACAAAAAGAAAAAAAGAAAAATTACAATTGTAAAGCAGTTGCAAGAAAATGTGAGCCCCGTTGCACTGTTCTGAGGCAGCTTGGTGGTGCAGCGGATGGATCACCAGGGCTAGAATAAGGAAGACCTGAGTTCTGATCTGGTCTCAGACACTGTGGGACTGTGGGTAAGTCACTTGATCCTGTTTGCCTCAGTTTCCTCATCTTTAAAATGAGCTGGAGAAGGAAATGGCAAACCATTCATGTATCTTTGCCAAGAAAACCCCAAATGGGGTCATGAAGAGTTGGACGTGACAGAAATGACTGAATAACAACATTGCATTGTTGATGGAGTTATGAAAAATCAGTCAAGCTATTCTGGAAAATGATATGGAATCATGTCCCAAAAGTCAGAGATAATGGATAAATTAAACTATGAATAATATACCCTTTGACTCCCTGATACTACTACTAGGCTTATACTCCAGAGAGATTGAAGAAAGAAACAAAGAACTTAGCTATACAAAAATATTTATAGGAGCTCTTTTTGTTAACAGCAAAGAACTGAAAGTAAGCAAAATCAGTAGTACAATTAACAATAGTGACAACATTGCAAAGACAAACAACTTCCAGAGACTTAAGAATTCTGATCAATGCAATGACCAGTTCCAATTTCAGAGGTATGATGAGAAAGAATGTATTCCAAAAGCAGAATATGACATACAATTTTAGACACAACCAATGTGGAAATCAGTTTTGCTTTCCTATGTGTTTTTGTTACATGGTTTTTGTTTTTCTCCCACACCCCCTATCTTCTCTCACTCCAGTTTGGAAGTGAAGTGGGGGGCTTGGAATGGAGGAGCCAGAAACAGAAAGAAAGGACAAGAAAAGAAGGTCATTGAAGCATTTTTTAAAATGCACAGAACAGAAGGAAGGCCAGAAAAAAAATCACAGACAAGCAAGATATTTTTGTTACATGTTTAACATATATTTTAAAAGAAAAGCAAACTGTACACAGCTGGGATTAGCAGTTTTATGAACAATTGTCCATTGTATTATGTATATGAAAATGTCTATTTTATTTGGTGTTCATTGCCTCAACTTACCCCAAGCCCCAGGAGCTCAGGCAGGCTCACAAGAATGTGAACTCATTGAGAGCAGGTGGTACTTTTCCAGTTGTGTTCCTGGTGCTCACCACAATGCCTTGCACATAATAAGTGCTTCATTTATTTGGGGTGGGAGGGCGGGGGAAGCCATCTCCAGTCCTACCATGACCACACCTACTGATCTGACAGCCCTCAGGACTGAATGTCTCTTGTGCATCGATCCCTAGTTTTGGCTCAAGGAGTGAGTGAAGATGGGGAGGAGGAGGAATAGTATTCCAGGGGAAATGATGTCAAGGTCATGTCCCCTTGAATGCAAGGAAACTAAAGTAATAGAAGAGTGAACAGAGACAGGTTTGGAGGTGTGGGGGTGAATGGTAGATGAAAGGACATTTAGGGCGGATAATCAAAAGGATGGAATGTTGGTGTTTTTATGTCCTTGTACAAGGGACTGCTGGGTAGTTTAATCCCTGTATTCTTACTACCTTGGCAAAAAACTTGGGTTAAATAAATCCCATGATCTTAGGAGCAAAAAGGAAAGGAAGAAAAAAGATACTAAGAATATGGAAATTGCACTGGCCTCCACTATTTAAGAACTAAAATGGGTCAATATCACAACTCAGGCAAGAAAAATAATGGCTCTTGGATTTCTTTCTTCGTTCTTGCTGCTATTCCTCACTACCCCTCTCTTGGATGATTATAAGTTCCTCCCAATTGTCCTCCTGCTTGAAGTCTCAATGCTTGTTTAATTGAATCATGACTTTGGGCAAGTCTTGTAACCTCTATGAGCCCCACTTTCCTCATGTATAAAAAATGAGAGGGTTAGACTAGATAACCTTCTAAAGCCCCTCCCAGCTCATATATATATATATATATATATATGGTTATATAATATATATAATATTTGTCTCTGTGAGCAAATATCTGCTTTCTTTCTCTTCTATTCCAACCCAGTCCTTTGGGTCCCCACCCCCTCTATCTCCAGCTCCTAATTAAGAGTGAAAGAAAAACCAAACCTTGTTACAAACATGTGTAGTAAAGCAAAACTTCCCATTGGCCACATGTAAAAAAATGTATATATCTCATTCTACACTCTGAGTTTTTCACCTTTATCAGGAGTATGTTTCATCATTAGTCCTCTGGAATTGTAATTGGTCATTATGCTGATCAGAGTCCCCAATTCTTTGTATTTCTTTACCATGTTGTTTTTGTTGTACACAGTGTTTTCCTGGTTCTATTCACTTCACTCTGCTGCAGTTCATACAAGTCTTCCCAGGTTTCTCTGAAACCATCCCCTTCAACATTTTTATAGATAATAGTATTTGGTCCCATTTATATTACTTGTTATATATACTTGCATTCAGCCATTTCTCAATTTTTAGTCACCCCATCAAAATACTGTTCTTTGCCACCTCAAGAAGAGCTATAAACATTTTTATATATTTTTAGGCTTTGTTTTGCTTAGGACTAATCCCTCCTTTAAGGTACCCCCCCAATTCCTCCTCCTTCCTTCTCTCATTTCCCTCCTGTATCCCTGTTGAGTGAAATGGATTTTTGTACCCAACTGAGTATATATATGTGTATATTCTTGCCTCCTTTGACCAGTTCAAATGGTAATGATATTGTATTTCAAGTTCTCCACTCCTTTATGGTAGTGGTTGCTAAATCATGTGTGATCCTGACTGTGACTCCTCAGTACTTGAATTCTTTCTTTCTAGCTGCTTGAAGTATTCTTTGATTTGATCTGGAAGCTCTGGATTTTGGCTATGATGTTCTTGGGAATTTTCATTTTGTGGTTTCTTTTTATAGTGAAATTCTTTTTTGTTTGCTTATTCTTCTAGCTTACTAGCTGACTTCAGACTTGATGTTAGGGCCAGGCTCTGCACTCTTCTGAAGGGTAGGTCTAGGCCTGTTTGCTACTTTCTTGGACTTTTGAGTTTAGGGTTATGCCAAGCTCTCAAGAACAGCTAAGATTGGGGACCTGCAAGCTTTTAGTATTCTCAAAGTGACCTAAGACAGGGCAAAGTCTGATTGCTATCCTCTGGTCTGAATTCTGTCAGTTCCTTCCCTGGGTTTGGGTCAGAATAACAGTAGATGCTGCTGAACTCAGCCATTATCAGTCCCTTGGGAAATTCACAGAGGAGAATTACAGGCTCCCGATTTGGTGTGGGTTTCCTACCCTGGTTATTCCTCTACAGGCTTCAAGCTAGAACTAAGATCCTGCTTTGCTCCTGGGGGCTCTAAGCCATTTGCTGCTTGTTTCTGTAGCTGTTCCTTTTCATTTCCCAGGAACATCCGCAACTCCTTATACTGAACCCCACCCCTGGGATCAAGTTCTATCCTCAAGCCACTCTGAATTTGTGATGTAGAACTGAGTAAAGGGCAGCCAAGCTGCCAGACTGCACCTGTGCCCATCATGGTGCTCTGGCATGAGTCTGAAACCTCCTCCTGCAATTGAGTACAGCCTCTCCCTGGGTAATGGAATGCTCTGCTGGCAGAGTGCTCCTAGCCAGACTCTGCACCCAATATCTCAGTGTCTACAGACCTCTAGAGCTCTCTCTCTATGCCAACCTGGGATGGAAAAACGAACTACTGTGACTTTTTCTTGGATTTCCCCATCAGAATTTGGTCTGGTGCATTTCTAGATCTTTTTTAGAGGAGGATTTATTTTAAGGGGTGAGGGAGTGGGAGCTTGCTGTCCTGCTTCCTACTACTTGGCACTGTTTCCTGCTATTCCACCATTTTGGTTCCTCCTCCATCCCCTGTCTTTCAGTCAAAAAAGGATTTATTAATGTGGCCCATCTCTTTATCTTTCTAAGTTCTTTTTTTGATCATGGCTTTCAGGTAGTCCAATAATTTTTAAATTGTCTCTCCTGGATCTATTTTCCAGGTCAGTGGTTTTTTCAAGAAGATATTTCACATTGCCTTCTATTTTTTCATTTGTTTGGATCTGTTTGATAGTATCTTGATTTCTCATAAAGTCATTTGCTTTCATTTGCTCCACTCTAATTCTGAAGGAATTATTCTCTTCAGAAAGCTTTTGAGATTCTTTTCCCATCTGGCAAAGTCAACTTTTTAAGGCATTCTGTTCCTCATTGGTTTTTTGGGGTTCAGCTTGTCCGGCCGCCCTCGGGGCCAAGCTGTGGTTTCAGGCTGGGCTGGTTTCGGCTCCCAGGACTGAGATGGTCCCTTCCAGCAGAGCTGCCTTCAGCAGGAGGTAAATTTGTGTGCGTTTTAGAGCCCTAAAATTTGTTTAGAGTTATATTTTATGGGTATTTTATGTGGCTGTGTGGGAGCTGCTGTACCTTGCTGCTCCTATGCCGCCATCTTGGCTCCACCTCCCCATCTCCTTATCTTTAACCTACCTCACAGGATTGCTGTGAGGATCAAACAAAATAATATTTGTAAAAAGTGCTTAGGACAGTGCCTAACACATAGTGGAGCTATACAAGTGCTCTCTCCCATTCCGTTAGCAGGGAATGTCAAAACTGTAAAGAGCCTTAGAAGGAGGAATGATAGAACCAAAAGGGATATTAGAGGCCAGCTATTCTGATTTCTTCATTCTACTCATGAGGAAACTGAGGCCCAGAACATATAAGTGATTTACCCAAGGTCATACAGCTCATTTGTTATAGGGATCATAGATTTAGATGAGAAAAGGAACTGAAAGGCCATCTAGTCTAATCTAGTTATATAGATGGGGAAACTGAGGCCCAAGGAAGTGGCAGAACAGACTAAAACCCTTGTCCTCTGTCTTCTAGTCCTGTGCTTTTTCCAAGTATGCCACATTGCCCCATTTTTACTGAGAAGAATTGTTGGGTGGCCTCAGACTTCACCTACTGATTGGTACCAGTGAAATGAAGCCTACCTGACCCTCCCACTATCTTTCTGGACCTGATGCTCATGCAGAAGTAAAGTGACTCTTGCTTTTGCTGGCCTACTCCCATTCTGCAGCATCTCCATATGTTCTGCCCTATTGGAACATTCTTTCTTGGTCACTCAGGCAGTGGAGTGCTGGCTGGTGCCCTGTCTGTGATTGGGAATCTATAGAGGGAAAGTCAGGCAATTAAATCAGGATGAATTGAATTCTTAATTGACACAAATGAGACAGACAGACAGCTGGAAGAGTGGGGGATGGAGAGGGAGCAGGTGTCCTGGAAATGAGAGAGAGAGAGGAAAGGAGAGCGAGAAATAAATCTAACCTAATGGGACTGAATTCAGTTCACTTGGTGTTATAGCACTGAATGGTAAGAGATGCAGACTTTCATACATGTTTGCTACAGCTTCCGTAGTCCACAGGGTGTCAGGGGTGTTAATTATAAGAGTAGTGCAAGTGGTCCTTTTTAGTGGCCCTTTATAGCCATACTTACCTACTTAGAGTGTGTGAGGTTTCTAGGGGAACCACTCACTCATTCACTCACCCCCAGTTATCCTGCTTATAAATAAGCCTATTAGATGATGTTAGCTTAGAAGAAAACATTGATCTTCCGCCCACCCCTTCTTAGTCAAAAGCACCTCTCTCTCCATCTCCTGGCTTCATTTCAGCTAAAACCCCACTTTCTACAAGAATCCTTTTCTGATCACCCCCAGTGCAAGTTTCTTTGTGATAAGCTCTAATTTTTCCTATATATATCTTGTTTTTACAGAGTTCTTTGTATGTTGCCCCCATTAGATTGTGAACTTCTTGGGGACAAAAACCATTTTTGCCTTTCCTTTGTAGCCATAGTGCTTAGCATGGGGCCTGGTACTCAGTAAGCCCTAAATAAAGATTTGTTGACTTGACCTGGTGTGGGAAACTGAGATAATTCATCCAGAACATTCAGTAGACTTGGAACTTCCTTGAGGACAGGGACTGTCTGCCCATCTTTGTCTTTGTATCCACAGTACCTTGGACATTCAGCACTTTAAACAGTTGTTGGGTTGGAAAAACCCCTGAGCATAGGTTTCAAATGGGGAAAGGAGAGGAAAGTGTCCAGAGATTGGAAGCCCCATGTCTGAGGCCATCAGACCAATAAGTGGCAGAGGCAGGAGTCGTAGCCAGTGACTTGTGTGCTCCACCATGCTGCCTTCTGCTGCTGAGACACACAGGCTTGAAAATTGTCAGCATCAGTACTAAGCATAAACAGAAGGACCAATGAGCAGGAGGGTGGACAAACATCTACCACTAAATGTCTGCCACATGTTTTCTGCTGGGATGCCTCACCGAGCTTCCTGTCTGGTGGGAATATAATAACCCACTCACAGATAACCTGTGACATACAACAATATGTGGTAATCGAACCAGAGGGGTGCAACAGAGTGCTTTCTGAAAGCTCCAATGGGGAGGTGCTACCAGCAATTGCTGCTAATTAGGAAAGACTGGGGATGGAAGGGATTTTAACTTGGCTCGAATGCTTACTGGCTCTGGGTCCCTTTGCAAATCATTTAGACTTTGCCTCAGTTTCCTTAACTGTAAAATGGGGATAAAAAAAGCACCTAGTGCCCAGGATGGCTGTGAGAATAAAACACGATAATCTTTGTAGAGCACAAAGTTGTTGTTGTTGTTGTTAGTGTTATTAAAGGGGAAGGAGTGGTATCCAACACTCTAGGTAGTTCTCTAGTATCCATCAACAAGCATTAATTAAACATCTCTACATTCTGAACAACTGGGACACAAAAGCAAAAATGAAACAACCGCTTCCTTCAAGGTGTTTATAGTCTATAAGGAGAAACAACGTGTAGATGTAAGTGCATGCAAGATAAACACAATGTAATTTAGGGTCCCCTCCCTCACTAGCCAGTGGAGGGGAGGACTGGCCATGGGGAAGAGGCTCGAGGAGGTGGTGGTGCTCAAACTGAGCTTTCCAGGTTTCTAAGGTAGAGTTTCAGTCAGACAAGATGGGCCCATTGTCCCTCCCCCACTGCGCAGCCCAAGTGAATTCTCTGAGTGATAGTGGATTCTAGGAAGGCTTTCTGGGCAAAGTATCCTCATCTGGATGTGGAGAGGATCACGGCACTTCGTTCCAGCACGCTGGGGAGAGACAATATCTGTTTTTGTTTTGACATCAAGGCAGCCTTTTACATTTAACCAGATTCATTTTTGTTAGTGCAATAAAAGGTGAGGTCAGAGAACTCTGCTTCCCTACAAAAAGGAAAACTATTGTGCACTTCAGGTTTCCAACTGAAAGGCTGCTTTTAAAGCAACTCACTGTGCTCTATCACCCCGGGATGCCGAATTTACTAGGAACAGAATGCATTAGCTTCCAGTGCAGTGGCCCCAAATATACACAGGTAGGACAAAGGGCTTGATGGCAGCATTTCCCACCTGCTTTCAGGTCAAAGGTTGTTGCTTTGATAGCCTCAGCCTCTCCTCAGCTGCATTCAGATAATGGGGCAGAGAACCATCGAGACCACCCAGGTATAGCTGGAAAAGCACAAGCTCTTGAGTCGGGCTCTTGAGTCAGACAATGCTATGCCTCAGTCTACTCATCTGTAAAATGAGAGACTTGTGAGGGCCTTTCTAGCTCTAAATCTATAATCCCATACATGGCTAAAAGCAAACTTGAGATCTTTTTGCTGTAGCAGGTATAGCATTGTGAAGAAGCAATTCTCTAGGCTAATGTCATAGAATCATAAGGTACCAGTGGGAGCACACAATGCCAGAGTTGGACGAAGAGTCCTCAGAAGTAACTCAGTCAGATAGATGCAAGGTTCAGTAGAGTTTCTTTCTTCCTTTTTTCCTCAAGAGGAAAAAGTAAGAGGGAGAGAAAATAATGCCTGCTAATTGGAAAATATATATATATATTATATATGTGTATGTATAATAGATATAATTTTTTATAAAATAAATTTAGAGGTCTGGAAACTAATCATGACAGCAAAAACATTTATATAGTAATTCAAGGTTTGTAAAACACTTTAAATACCTCATCTGATTTTATTCTCATAACATCCTATGAGGCAGGCACTATTATTATCCCATTTTAAAGATGAGCACTAAGGCAGAGACATAAGTGACCAACCCAAGGTCACACAGCTAGTAAGTATCCAGAGGCAGGATTCAAAGTCAGATTATCATGATTTCAAGTCTAGCACTCTAAAATCCCACATTTCAAATCCATTGCCCTTTCTGCTATGCCATGTTGTCACATTGTAGATTAAGATGGAGAACTTTCAAGTTCAGTAAGGAGCCAACTGTATAATCTAGTCTGTTTCAGCCTCTATTTCAGTCTGTTGTTGTTGTTCAGTCATGTCCGACTCTCCACAACACCATTTGGGGTTTTCTTGGTGAAGATACCGGAGTGGTTTGCCATGTCTTTCTCCAGCTCATTTTACCGATGAAACTGAGGCAAAAAGGGTAAGTGTCAGTGAGTGTCTGGGGTCAGATTTGAATTCATGAAGATGAGTCTTCCTGACCCTAAGCCTGGTACCCTAGCTGCCCTGTTTCAGTCTGTAGGAAGGCAAGACTTTCCCCAGCTTCCCCAGAACTAGTCTGGTTATACAGCAGAACTTTTCAGATTCCCAAAGAAGACCAACACAAAAACAATCCTGAGAAGTTGTATCCACCAACTCCAAGTAACAGCCACCTTGGAGTCTGCTGATGGCTTTAGGACACCAACTCTTACCCCTTGTTGTGTCATGGGCTCTTTTGAAAGTCTGGTGACAGCCATGGATTCCTCAGAACAATGTTGCTTACATTCACAATGAGGTAGGTGGCAGTGAGCTCAGGGAGGTCTCAGATAGATGCTCACTGTGTGATCAGCTACAGTTGTCTAACCTCTGTCTGTCCCAGAGGTCACTGATGGATAGTGGATAGAGCTCTGGGCCTGCAGCCAAGGAAATTTGAGTTCAAATTCAGCATTAGACACTTAGTAGCTGAATAACCCTGGGCAAGTCACTTAACCTCTCTGTTTGCCTTAGTTTCCACAACTGTGAATTGGGGATAACAACAACATCTGCTTCGAAGGAATATTTTAAGTATAAGATGAGATAATACTTGCAAAGTGCTTTGCAAACCTTAAAATGCTACATAAGTAGCAGTTACTACTGTTATTGCTAGCTATTAATAAAAATGCTTCATTTCAGTTAGAGGTTAATGAAAATTAAGATTTGATTTTTTTTTTCTGATCCAAGTTCACAGTGAAAGTCAGAGTCAGACCTTGGTGATGCATGGGCCTTGGGTTAAGAACCCCTTCCCTAGAACCTCTGAGATAATCCGTGGGATATGGTTATTTCATCTTTTCAAACTTTCAAGCTTCAAACATACAGCCTTCCTCAAAGAATATGTGTTAAGAAACCAGGAGAAAGCCAAACAGACTTTGTTGGGAGAGCCAACTCAGTAGGCAGTTGTGTGAGGACCAGAGGAGCAGAAAGGAGTTTGGAAAGGAGGAGAATGTGTGGAGGAGGGAGGGAACTTAGAATCACTGGATGATGCATATTAGTCACAAGTGTTTTGTTTTTGTTCTCAGATGTGAGGGAAGTAAGAGGGAGAGAAGATTTTTGTCCATTGAAAAAAAATAAATAAAAGACAATATGAACCTTTGTGTGATCTGGAAATCCCCACTTGCTCTTAACACTAACAATTATCATGGAGTGGGAGGAGGGGAGAAACTCTGTGCCTTTCTCTCCAGAAACTTTTTTTTTCATTAAGTGGGGAAATCCAGAATATATGGAATTTTAAAAAATTATTCCACCTCCTACTGGCTTCTCCTGACCTCACTCAGCAAAAAAAAAATCTTGGAAAGCTCATTTTGCATTACTTTTCAATAGCTAATCCAACCTTTATTTTGCTCACCTTGGAAATAGGAGTCCAGAAAGAAAGCAGTCCCTACTTGGAGCCCCATTTTCCATGTTCTCCCCAACGGACATTCTGGGCACAGAAGCTGCCTCTTCCATCCGTCCCTCACATGCCAGGCAGGAACAGATTACCCCTTAGCTGTTTACTTAAGGAAAGAAATACATCTGGGGAAAAGACTTTTTCTCCTCTGTCCCATTCCATCAAAGTGCTTCCACCTGCCGTGGGCTTACACCACCATCTGCTGTTTAAAAGGAAGACAACAGGCCAGCTGAACCACTAGCCTCTCTTCCAATCCACAGTGGGCGTCTTTTCAGTACTAGTATTATCTGAAAAGGGAGGGAAGGCGTGGTGGTAGCAGCCGACTTGGGTTAAGGTTACCAATGAGCTTGGTCAGAAGGAAAGGGCTGGCATAATGGGCATGTTCCTTCCTCAAGGATGTCAGTGAATCAGTGTTTTTCCTTGACATTAAGTAAAGAGAAGTGGTGCTGTGCTGGAAGGGGGTCTGGAGTAGAAGCCAGGAGATGAGCTCAAAGCACCCCTTGGCTTTGACCTCACTGGGCTGCATCAGGCCCTGCAACAACCTTTTATGGAGTTTATAGGTTTATAGAGTGATGTTTTGATGCATTGGCTTAGGGCAGGGTTGATGGGGAAGCCCCCTCTCTCAAGTCCAATCTGCTGACTTATCAGGAATGACACAGATGCCAGAAACTACATAAACCCAGATCATCCTGCCTGAAGACAGCCCTCTATCCACTCTGCCCTTGCTGCTTTTTACAAATGAGAAAACTGAGGCAAGGGCAGCCTGGGGAAGTTATAAGGAAGCATGTTTCTGTTTGACATGAGGAAAAACTACTGAGCTTTCCAAACATGAAAATTAGGGCGTGCTTGTTGGTGGAGGCGACAGTACTGGGTCCTCTCAGCTTTTCGGTTGCTGCGTGCAAAGATCCCACCCAGCTCTCCTCCATGAAGCTCCTCGATTTGCAGTGCCCTGTTCCTCCTTTGCCCCCCTCATTGGTAGTTTTTTCTAGTTTATAGTATAGTTAGCTCCTGGCATTTTGAATTCCTCTGCCACAGTATCTACTCCATGAGAGGCACCATGGAATAGTGCTTATGGTGTTTGTTGGTCCCAGAATCATGAGGACCTGGGTTCAGATTCCATTTCTGATGCGCATTAACTGTGTGATCCTGGATAAGTCATTTACTCTTGGTTTCCTCACCTGAAAAATTGGGAAAACAATGGATATTTTACCTATATCACAGGTTGGTTATGGGGCTCAAATGAGATAATGCAGGTAAAGTGCTTTGTAAATGCCAATCTTTGTGCAGAAAAGGCAGGAAACAATACTACCCTTTCCTCCTAGAGTCTTCCTTCCTTAGGAATTTTCCTGATACTGCTTTCGTCTGATTCTACTCCTTCTTATCTGACCTTTCCTTCTCAGTCTTCTTTGTTGGATCCCCATCCACATCATGCCCTTTAACTCTGGGTTCCCTCAAGACTCTGTCCTAGCCCCACTTCTGTTCTCTCAGCACTCACTTGACCTCGTCCGGTCCCCTGAGTGGTTATCTCTATGCAGATGATCCCCAGGTTTCTTTATCCAGACCTAGTCTCCCTCCTGACTTCTAGCCCTACACAACCGACTGCCTGCTAAATATTTTGAATTGAATGTCCCAAAGGCATTTCTAATTCACCACATCTGAAACAAAATTCCTTATGCCACCCAGTATGAGACCTTTTCTAGGTTCCCCCAGCTGCTGCTGTCTTCTCATCTACAGTTCCCTTCCACCTACTCTGTATGCATCTTGTATATATTGTCTCTCTTGTTAGAATACAAGCTCCTTGAGGACAGGAGCTTACATATCCACAGCAGTTCACAAAAATTCCGGGAACATAGTAAGCACTTAATGTATGCCTGTTGAATGGTTTCCAAACTCCCACCCACCCCTCTTTAAACTTCCATATATCTATCAAGGGTACCACCATCTTTCCATAGGAATCCTTATTCATCACCATGGACAGCCAATTAGCTGTCAATTCTTCTTCTTCCTCTATAACAATGTCTCATATTTACATAGCACTTTAAGGGTTACAAAGTGCTGTACAAATATCATCCTATTTTATATTCACAACAACCTTGGGAGGGAAGTGCTATTATTATCCCCATTTTATAGAGGAAGAGACTGAGGCAGATAGAGAGGAGAAGTGAGGTGTGGAGAGTCACTTAGCTAGTAAGTGTCTGAGGCTGAATGTGAGCTCAGGTCTTCCTGACTGCAGGCTCAGTACTCTATCCACTTCTCCCCCAGCTGCCTCTCTCACTCACATGATTACTATCCTAGGTGATGAAGGCACTTCTTGCCTGGACTATTGAAATAGCCTCCTAATTGGTATCCGTACCTTGTTTATCCCCTCCACACAGTTACTGAAATGATTTTTCTTTTCCTTTAAAAAAAAATTTTTTTTTGGCTTTTTTTGGTGGGGGGAAAGCAGGGTAATTGGGGTTAAGTGACTTGCCCAAGGTCACATGGCTTGACCTCAGGTCCTCCTGACCCCAGGGCAATTGTTGTATTCTCTGCGCCACCTAGCTGCCCTGAAATGATTTTTCTAAAACACATCTGATCACATAACTTCCCTACTCAATAAATTGCAGTGACTCCCTAATATGCCTAGTATCAAATACAAAATACATTGTTTGACCTTTCAAATCTTTCACAACCTGATTCCAACCTACCTTTCCATTCTTTTTATACCTTACTTCCCTTCACACACACACACACACACACACACACACACACACACACACACACACACACACACATACGTTCCAGTTAACTGACCTTTGTTCTTAAAATTTTTTTAGAAATAATTTTATTTACATTTTTTGAAAAAGAAAAAGAAAACCTTTCTAGCAAATAATCATTGTCAGGAAAAATGAATCTACACAGAGGCCATTTGCACGAATGTATGTCTCTTTCTTCACTGTGGGTATGTCAGGGTGGATCGAGGTGGATAATATGCTTTATCTCTGGTCCTCTGGAGATGTGATTGGTCAGAATCTTTCTTTCTTCAGTCCTCAGCTCAGGTATAACCTCTTCAGTGAAGGTTTCATTATGTTCTCTCTCACTTTCTGGTGCCACATTTATCTCTGTGCATTAGAGAGACTATGGTGAAGTGCATCAGGTCTATTGCATAGGGAAGTCAAGAATCCCTTTTCAGACGCTTATTATCTATGTGAACTTGGACAAGTCAGTTATTCTCTATCTGCCTTATCTGTAAAATGAGGGTAACAATAATATTCACCTTACAAGGTCGTGGTAAGAGTCTAATGAGATAGTCAGAGACATTATGGGATCACTCTTTGGGAGAGGTAGGGGAGAGATACTTGGAGAAATTATGGTCATTAAATAAAAACATCGATTAAAACTTATCTAAAACAAATGAACAAACGAAAGGAACCTTTTCAGTTAACCTTTCTATAAAAGATACCTGATCTTGTTGTTTTCTAACTTTTTTTAATGGTAAGACTTCTCACATTCAAGTTGTATATCCCTTTTAAACTTACTGTTGCATATGGTGTAAGATGCTGGTCTAAGCATAATTTCTGCCAAACTGCTTTTCAGTTTTCCCAGCTGTTCTTGTCAAATATGGAGTTATTTCTTATGTGATTATGTTCGTAGCCAAACTCTTTGTTTTAGAGATGAGGGAACTGAGTCCCAGAAGGATGAAGTGATTTGGCCTTAGTCATATAGGCAGTAATGGGCAGAGGGAGAAGAACCTGAATTCCTGTCCTCTGATTCTTATTTCATTGTACCACTTGGTAAGTGACAGAGCTCTAAGCTTTTCACTTTACTTAGAGCTATAGATTTTCTTCAGGCTTATCTCTCTACTGATATTTGCCCCTGGATCAGTGGATAGGAATATGAAACCTCATTCTTATCCTCCCTTCTCCATGGGAAAAAAATCTGGAAATGAATTCCACTGGCAGGTGAGCAAACCTGAACAAAGCTGTACTGTGGGAGCTCAGGTTTTTGCTAGTTATCTGGAGAATTGGCCCTGTGCTAAATGTTACCCATTTTCATGAAAACTAGAGCTGAATGAATGGCGAGGGATAGGCCAGGCTGATATCAGTCCAACTGGTTCCATGATGCCTAGCTCAGAAATACCCTACTCGCCCTCAGGCAGAGCTCAGGCAGGAAAGGAGGGGGTGGGTGGGGAGGGAGGGAGGGAAGGAATGCTCATCTTCTCTCTTGTGGCAATTACTAGAATTACAGCTACCTATTAACTCATAGTAGGTAGAGTTAACAAGCAAGTCAGGCCAGAGAGTTCAGGGCCCTTCCCTGTGGGTGAGATCTAGGATCTCTAGGTTGAACTGAGTTATCTTGCTGCCAATGGGAGGGCTTCTTCACTTTGCGTCTGGTATATATTCTATGTATAACTTCTCTGATTTCTATTATGCTACTGATTTGGATAAATGGGTTTGCTTGGAAAATGAAGGAAAGAAAGAAAGAATGAAAGGAAGGAAGGAAGGAAAGGCAGCAATGGAGGAGGTTAGAGAAAGGCTCATCTTCTGATCTCAGAACCTAGCCAGGGGTGGGAAACCTGTGGCCTGGAGGCCACATGTACCCACAGGTTCCCCACCCCCTGATTTCTAGACTGTGAGAGCTAGGAATGACATCCGAACACAGAATGTCAAATCTTGAAGGGACTTTGGAATACAAATTATTAGAACTGGAAGAAATTATTGAGGATGTGACAGGGGTGCTTGACTATATTAATGTGTTAAAAATTCTTCATGAAATCAATGTGATAAAAAGAAAAACATCTGGAAAAGCATTTACACAGCAAACATGACAGAAACTTGACCTCTAAAATATAAAGGATCAGTACAAATTCAGTGGTAAATCCCAGTCAAAGGATATAAACAGGTAGTTTTTAAAAGAGAAAACAAATCATTAATGATCACTTGAAAAAGTAGTCATTAGTAACCAAAGTGTTGCAAATGAAAACAACTACCTCATAACTTTCAAATTGGAAAAAAATAATTAAAAGCAATAAAACTCAAAGTTGTCAGGTTTTGAGGAACCGGGCTTGTTCTAAAAGTGCCATCGTGAGCGGTGCCCAGAGGGCTGTAAAGCTGGGCACGCCCTTTGAGCAGGCAGTAGCACTGCTGGGTCTGTGTCCTTAAGGGACAACAAAAGGGGAGGGGGGAGAAGGAGCCTGGACGAAAATATCTGTAGCAGCTCTTTTGTGGTGGCAAAGAATTGGAAATCAAGGGGATGCCATCAACTGGGGAATGGCTATGATTGAGATGGAATGTTATTGTGCTATGAGAGATGATGAGCAGGATGATTTCAGAAAAACCTAGAAAGGCTAACAAACTGATGCAGAGTAAAGTGAGCAAAACCAGGAGAACATTTTACACAGTAATAGCAAATATTATATGATGATCAACAGTAAAAGACTTAGTTATTCTGACCAATACAGTGATCCAAGACAATCCCAAAAGACTCATGATGAAAAATTCTGTCTGCCTCCAGAGAAAGAACTGATGGAAGCACACTATTTTTCATCTTCCTTCCTTCCTTCTTCCTTCCTTCCTTCCTCTTTCTTTATTTTGTTCTTTTCTTCTTTCTCTCTTTCTTTTGTTCTGAGTTTTCTTCCACAAAATGATTAATATGGAAATGTTTTACATGATCGCACATGTATAATCTATATCAGATTGTTTACCATCTCAGGAAAGGGGGAGGGGAGGGAGAAAAGATTAGAATTTGGAACTCAAAACTGAAGGGAAAAAATGCCTTTTCTCTGGCTCTCCCTTAGGCCTGGAGTGTTCTCACTCCTCCCCTCTGACTCTCTCTGGCTTCCTTTGAGGAACAGCTAAAATCCCCCCTTCTACAGGAAGCCTTTCCCAATGCTCTTAATTCCAGTGCCTGCCCTCTCTTCATTCTTTCAGGCGTGTCTTGTTCGTACTTGGCTGTTTGCTTATTGTTTGGGACTGAGAACTCCTTGAGGGCAAGGGCTGTTTTAATTTACATGTAACTGGATAAATCAGTACGCAGCAGCGTCACCCCCCACCCTGCACACACCCCTTATATATTATGCTGTCTTTTTTCAGCTATGAATCTTTTTAGGGGGATTTGGATGCTGCCCCTTTAGGAAGTAGCTGAAAGAGCATTGGGGATACTTGCAGAACAGGAGTCAGGGAAGTTTTCCTGGGGGTCGGGGGTGGGGTGGGCTGTGTAGGTTCATCATAGATCTAGAGGGTGGGCCTGTGTTAGGCCTGCCCACCACCTCTGCTGGTGTGTGTGTCCCAAGATGATTTTTCCAGGTGAGACAGGGAAACATTGAGATAGAGATGGTTCAGAATTTCCTTTGGGGTTTTGATAACTCTCCTCCTTTATGCACCCAAAGTCCCACCATCAGCACTTAATGAGTTCCTTTATCTCTCGGAGGATGTCATGCCAGACGGGAGAGAAAGCCCAGAAAAGGACCTGGCTGGGGCTCGTTTCCCTTCAATTTCTTCATCCATAAAAAGGGGAATTCAACCAGATGATCTCTAAGGTCCCTGGTAGCACCAACATTCTGGGTCCAAACCAGTGAAAATGGAAGAGAAATAGCCCAGTCTAACTGAATTTGTCATGATTATAATGAATAATTGTGATGAATTAGAATATTCTTGCTCCCCTGCCCCTCCCTCCTATCTTGGTGGAACTGTGCACCTCCAGCATGGCACATGGCTGCCTTTTTTCTCTTTCTCTTTTCTCTTTATTATGAGGGAAGACTCTGTGGGATAGGGGAGAAATATATTTGGAAAGGATGATGACATAGAAACAAAAGAAAATATGAGATAGAAGTTTGGTACTTACCTTTTTGATAAATTGAATAAATTCAATTCAGCAAACATTTATGAAGTACCCAGTATGTGTTAGTTGAACAAGGTACTCATCCCCAGTCTTGGGGCATTTTCTCTGGCTGTCCCCAATGTCTCAAATGTTTTCTCCTCTCATCTCTGCCTCCTGGCTTCCTTCAAGTCCTGGATTCTCACCTTCTTCTAGAAGCCTTTCCTAATCCCCCTTAATTTTAGCACCTTTTCTCTGTTAATATCTCCAATTTATATAGATTGTATATACCTAGTTGTTTGCATGGTATCTCCACCATTAGACTGTGAACGGACTATACTGTCCATGTGGCTTTCTTGGCAGAGACACTGGAGTGGTTTGCCATTTCCTGTCATGTAGTAGACCCTAAATAAATGTTTATTGACTGACTGACTGATAGGGTTCTGTGCTAGGTTCTGGAGGGGATACAAAGCCCAGTCTGTACCCTAATGAAGCTTAAAGTAGACAGAAGCAAGGAAGGGGAAAGATGAGATAGAATTAAATCAGGCTAAACTCCATTGACATTCCCAGAAACATAGGGGAATCCTTTCTTTGTAAGACTTTTCTTTTCTTCTTAAAACACACACACACACACACACACACACACACACACACACACACACACCCTTGATTTCCAAATATATCCCTTCCTCCACCTCTACTCAGAGAGTTATTTCTTGTAACAAACAATGAGAATGAGAGACAGAGACAGAGAGAAGGGGAGAGACAGACAGTAGGGGAATACTTAAGCAAAACTAACCAAAAATCGGGGCGGCTAGGTGGCGCAATGAATAGAGCACCTGCCCTGGACTCAGGAGGACCTGAGTCCAAATCCAGCCTCAAACACTTAACACTTACAAGCCATGTGACCTTTGGCAAGTCACTTAACCCAATTGCCCTGCTTTCCCCCCTCCAAAAAAGAAAAAAAAAACTAACCAAAAATTGAACTGAATCTGATAATATTTGCAATTTTCCATAGTAATAGTTCCTCATCCCAGGATCAAAAGAAGAGAGGTGAGTTTTTTCATCTTATATTCAGGGACTAAGTTTGGTCTTTGTAATTATGGAGTATTCAGTTTTACTTCTCAAAATTATTTTCATTTAGATATTGGAATCATTGCACATATTGTTTTCCTGATTCTGCTTATTTCATTTTGCATCAGTTCATATAAGACAAATCTTCCTAAACTCCTTTTTTAATAATTGTCTTTTTTTTTTAGCGTAATTTGGTTATTTACAATGGAATTGGAACAATTAGATATAAGGACAGCTGAACAAATCCAATATGGCCCTTAAAAATTATTTATTTTATTTTTATTTTTTAAAATTTTTTTTAGTTTAATTAACATTTGTTTATTTTTAGTTTACATCATTTATTTCCACGAGATTTTGAGTTACAAATTTTCTCCTTGTCTTCACCCTATCCACCACGACAAAATGGTGATCCCACTGTATAACCCCTCCCCCAATCTGTTCTCTCCTGTGTCCTCCCCCATCACCCCTCTGACTTTCCAGTAGGGCAAGATGGATCTCCCTACCCCAGTGCCTGTATATCTTAATTCCTAGTTGCATGTAATTAATAATAATAATTATATATATGTAATATATATATTTTAACATTTGATTATAGAACTTTAAATTCTAGATTCTTTCCCTTCCTCCCTTGTCACCCACCCCCACTGGGAAGACAAGCAATTCAATACAGGCCATATATGTGTAGTTACGCAGAATATCTCCATAATGGACATATTGTGAAAAACCGACTATATTTCCCTCCTTCCTATCCTGCCCCCCACCTTGTTCTATTCTCTACTTTGTCCCTGTCCCTTTACAGAAGTGTGTGCTTCTAACAACCCTCC
>CM053582.1:110601880-110654315 GCA_028627135.1 Pseudochirops cupreus | reverse complement strand
CTGGCTGTGCTCTGCTCCTCCCTCTCTCTGCCTTGGTCTTTCTTTTCTCCAAAGAAGGAATCTAGGGTTTGGGTGCTGTTCTTACTTTGCTTCTTATGCTTATTCATGGTTGGTCAGTCCGTGATTTTTTTTTAAATCTCTGTGGAGCTCTGCTTCCAGAGGGGAAAGCTCTGTCCCAAATTGCTGGGGTCCTCCCAGCTGCCATAGCTCTCAGGGAGGTGCTGGGTCCCTCCCCCACTTCCGGCTCACTGAAGGAAAAAGGACCACAAGACCAAAGCCCAAGACCGCGATCCAGATCCAGGCTGCTCAATGTGAGAGCACTCGGCCTCTGAATGATCGCTTGGTCCCCCTGCAGTCTGCAGGCCAAGGGCGCTGAAGCCACAATGCGGAGGCAGGTGCAAAACCTCTGCCTTTCGCTTCTCAGCCCTGGAGGCATTTTGGCCAGACCGCTTTTCTCCCACAACCTGGCAAGTTCCACTGACCTAGTTCTGAACACTGCCGCAGCTGCCACCAATCTGCTCACCCAAGGCTCCAGCCGGGGCTCGGCTCCTCCCGTCCAGCCGGCCCCGGGGCACAGCCACGGCTTCAGGCCAAGCTGGTTTCGGTTCGCAGTGCTGATATGGTTCCTTGTAGCTGAGCTGACTTTAGTGGGAAGTATCTTTGTGTGCGTTTTGGAGTTCTAAGATTGGTTTAGAGTCCTGTTTCATGGGTATTTTGGGGTGGCTCTGTGAGAGCTGCGATATGTTGCTGCTGCTACGCCGCCATCTTGGCTCTGCCCCCAGAATGTAAGCTTCTTAAGGGCAGGGAACATGTTTTTGCCTCTCTTTGTATCCCTAGCACTTAGCACAGTGCCTGACACATCGTGACCACTTAATAAATGCTTGCTATTATTATTGTTATGATTATTGTCTGTATTATTAATAGCTAGCATCGATATGGCCAAAGCTAACCCTTCTATCTGTGCCCTCCTGTCTCTTCTGTGACCTTGCCGGATCACTCAACCATCTCTCTTACTTTCAACCTCTCCTTATCTACCATTTCCCTACCATCAGCCTACAATTAGCTCTGGGCTCCCTGTCCTAAGGCACCTTCTCTTTACCCTGAGACTCCCTCAGGTTACTGACCCATCTCTCTGCTCCCCTTAACAGCTAAACATCTGGGAAGAACATCATCTCTCTTGGGTCCCTCCACCCCCCCCCCCAACCTCTCACTTCTACTCATTCCTCCATTCTCTGCAATCCCACCTTTCTACTGCTCTCTCCCCACTCACTAGTGACTTTCTCTTCACTCATTTTCCTGGGTCCCCTTCTCTGTGTATCTCCCTGTCTCTCTGGATGCTGTGGACCCCTCCAGGCATGTTAATCCTCTTCCCTCCCTTTGTTTCTGCAGCAATAATTATCATTATAGCCAGGACTTTTAATAGCATTTTAAAATTTGCAAAGCTCTTTATAAATATATTATTTGATTCTCCCAACAATCCTGGGAGGTTGGTGCTATATTAATTCCCACTCATAAAACAGGTTTGATAATGTTGATTGGATATCACCAAGTCGCATGATACGATGATGATGATGGTGATAGTGGTGATGATAACGGTCTCTTTCTCATCTTGGTCATTGGAGTTAGATAGAAATGGTAAGACAGGGACGGCTAGGTGGCACAGTGAGTAGAGCACCGGCCTTGGAGTCGGGAGGACCTGAGTTAGAATCTCCCCTCAGACACTTGACACACTTACTAGCTGCATGACTTTGGGCAAGTCACTTAACCCCAATTCCCTCCAAAAAGCAAAAAAAGAAAGAAATGGTAAGATAAGGAAACTGAGGCAGATACAGGTTAAGTGATTTGCCCAGGGTCATACAGCTACTGTCTCCTGTCTAAGACAGGATTTGAACTGAGCTCTAAAAGGAAATGATGATGAAGATTTCTACAGCAGGATCATGATTCTCTAGGTCTAATACTCTACACCTAGCTGCCAACATAACTGTTCTGTCATCCTCCAAGGCCCAGTGCAGAGTCCCTCCTCCAAGAAGCCTTCTCTCATCTCCTCCACCTTCCTCCCACCTAGCCAGTCCATGGGGAATACTCTGACCTCTGACATCTTGTAACACTTCTATTTCACATCCCTAACTGGAGAGTGAGCACCCACAGCCTGGTATGGCCAGTTCAAAGAATCCTGGAATCTAAATTGGAAAGGACCTTTTAAGTCACAGGGCAATTCTGTCTACCTCTCCTTTTGCCCTGACTCACCAGACCATAGGATTAATTATATGGACATAGATTTGGAACTGGAAGAACCCTTAGACCAGCGGTTCTCAACCTGTGGGTTATGTTCAATTTGTAATAATGAAAATACATCCTGCATATCAGATATTTACATTATGATTCATAACAGTAGCAAAATTACAGTAATGAAGTAGCAATGAAAATAATTTTATGGTTGGGGGTCACCACAACATGAGGAACTGTTTTAAAGGGTCATGGCATTAGGAAGGTTGAGAACCACTGCCTTAGAGAGAGGTCATTAAGTCCAACATTCTCATTTTACAGACAAGGAAACTGAGGTTCAGAGAAGGTTTTGGGACTTGCCCAAGGTCACAGAACTAGTAAGTGTCTAAGGAGGGATTTGAACCCACATATTCCTGGTTCCAAGCCCAGCACGTTAAATGTCCTGGCTGCCTTTAACTCACTTGAGTTTCTAGCTTAACCAGTGCAGAATTTCTCTAATTTGGGTCTCCCCAGCCCCTAATCCAAGGTGCTGTTCCAATTTTGGCCACGAGGTGGGGGCCCAAAGTCACACCACCCTCCCGGGAAAGGAAGGAAGTGAAGGCTGGCGAAGCAGCCAGAACCTAGGTGCCAAGTGATTTCCATGCTGCCCTTCAGGTACTAAATACTGGACAGGGTTGAGTATATCCACCCATACCTAGGCCCACCCCTTCCCAAGCAGGGCCCTTTCTAAAGTCTCCCTGGCTCTCCTCAGTCCTTCCTGTTGCTCATGGGCTAGAAGGCAAAGGCCTGGAGTCCAGTTCCATTTCTGCCACTATCTCACTGAGGGACTGTGGATAAGACATTACCCCTCTCTGAAGCTCAGTTTTGTCATATGTAAAATGATCTCCAAGCTTCCTTCCAGCTCTGACATCCTGTATTATAAGGGCCCTCCCAGCTCTGACATCCTGGGTTCTAAGGGCCCTCCCAGCTCTGACATCCTGGGTTCTAAGGGCCCTCCCAGCTCTGACATCCTGGGTTCTAAGGGCCCTCCCGGTTCTGACATCCTGGGTTCTAAGGGCCCTCCCGGTTCTGCCATTCTCTGTTCTAAGTTCCCTCTTAGCTCTGACATTTCATATTTCTATTTCCCTTCCAGTTCTTACCATTCCACATTCTAACGAACCCACATCTACGTCCTCTGGGGCTCTGACATCCAATGAGCCCAGATTCTTTTCCCTGGGGCTCTGTCCCCTCCCCCAGTGGGTGCCTTTACAGCCTCCTCCCAGGGTGTGGAGTCCTCTCTGCCCTTCCCCCACCACGTGACTCACACCCCAAGGGCTCAGACTGGCCAGAAGCCCTGCCCACTGCCTTGCCAGTTTGATCCTGACTGCACACCTGGGGCTCCAAGCCCAGCCTTGCCCGGGCCCCACCCCTGTTCTTATGTAACTCCTCCTGTACCCCAAGGCTTTTCCCTCAGAACTCTGAAGCATGGATACACCAACTGTCAGAGCAAGGCTGGCACCTTAGAGCATGTCAGAAGGCACGTTAGAAACCACTTCTTCCAACCCTGCATTTGCTAGAGACAGAGGCAGACCCAGAGAGTGAAGTTTTACCCCAAGCTGCACAGCAAATCAGAGAGAGAGCCAGGGCTGGACTCTGGGCCTTCTGATTCTCAGCCCACTTTCCCCAAGGGCATTTACACTGAGGCCTCTTCTTTCATTCTAAAGGCCAGAGCTGTGACCTCGCAGCTGCCCTCTCTGCCACCCTCTGAAGACTGGGGGGGGAGCTGCTCAAAAGAGGGGTTTAGGGGGAGCCATCTACAGCAGAGGCCAGAGAGCAGCCAGGAGGCGAGCTCCCTGCCCCTTAGATCTCCAAGCAGAGGCTGATTTACCATCCAGGATGTTGAAGGATGTCCATTCACCCCTACAAACGTGCACACTGTGTGCAAGGCCCTGTTTAGGGGATGTTTTAGGCACTGTCTGTAGTGAAATGAAGTTTTATTACCTCAATAAGATATTAGGAATAAATTCATCATATACTAAACGTATAGCTGATAATTTATTGAGAATGAGTTTGTTTGTTTGTTTGTTTTGCTTTTTGGAGGGGGGAGAGCAGGACAATTGGGATTAAGTGACTTGCCCAAGGTCACATGGCTAGTTTTTGTGTTAAGTGTCTGACGCTGGATTTGAACTCAGGTCCTCCTAACTCCAGGGCCAGTGCTCTATTCACTGCACCACCTAGCTGCCCCAAGAGAATGAGTTCTATTACCATAAGATGGTTTATCAACTTAGCAGGTGGCACAACAGAGTAAGGGGCCTAGAGTCAGGAAGACTTGAGTTCAGATCTGACCTCCATCACACAGCTAGGAAGTATCTGAGGGCAGATTTGAACTCAAGTCCTCCTGGGTTGTAGCTCTGTCCACTGTGCCACCTAACTGCCCACTTTTGGAGCAAACTACTGATTAAATTAGGTAGTAATGCATTTACTAGCTATGTTACCCTAGACAAGTCACTTAACCCTGTTTGCCTCAGTTTCTTCATCTGTAAAATGATAGAGTAATATTTGTGCCAAGAAAATCCCCAGTGGGGTCACAAAGAGCCAGATATGACTGCACAACAAATCAGCTTAGCACAACTAACTCCATTTCTTTAAGCCTTCATTTTGTGATTGAACTGTTACTGCTTTTCACTAATCAGAGAGGTTCTTGCAGGGTATGACATCACAGGCCACAAATGTGTATTCTTAAACAACTGTTAAGCACATGGGAACCCTGTGATAAACCGGAGCACCAATGAAAAAATATCACGAAACAACTTTTGTCGGTAAATTTAAAGTAATTTGTTGTTGAGTTGAGGCATGTTCCATTCTCTGTGACCCCATTCGGGGTTTTCTTGGTGGAGATATTGGAGCGGTTTGCCATTTCCTTTTCCAGCTCATTTTACAGATGAGGAAACCGATGCCAACAGGGTTAAGTGACTTGACCAGGGTCACACAGCTAGGAAGTATCTGAGGACAGATTTGAGCTCAAGCCCTCTTGAGTCCCGGGTCGTAACTCTATCCACTGTGTCACTTAGCTGCCCACTTTTGGAGTAAATTACTGATCAAATTAGGTAGTAAACAACTATCGCCCAAAACATAAAAAACCCCATCGGAGACCTCAGCTAGCTCCTAGGTCTCCCCTACAGCTGGCCCTTACATTTCCTCCGCACACTTGTTGGCTCAGGGAAGCGCTGAGTGGTTGGTGGAGACTTCAGAGGCTTGCTGGACGTCCACTCGTGTCTGTCTGAGCCAAGAGGGAACCTTGCTGAGTTAGGTACAAAAGAAACCTACTGGACGTCTAAGATGGCAGCCTGATGGTTTGTCTTCCAGGGTGTTGTTTGCATACTTCAGTTAACAAGGGCTTTTTTGCATGCATTCACAGGTGGAGATCTAGGTAGTGTTAACATCATACTAGTTAGTATATGGGAGGGTAAATAGCCCGTTCACCGTACCTTACATTGTCCAGCTCAGGCATTCTGGGATTGCATAATGTGCCTTCTTTCCTCTGCATGAAAAGATCATGATCTCCTCGTATCCCTTCCCCACTGAGGTTTCAAGAGTAATAATAATTATTATTTATATAGCATTTAAGGTTCACCTTGCGCTTTACAAATATTAACTCACTTTAACAACTCTGGAAGGTGATGGCTACTTTCCCCCCCATTTTACGGATTAGAAAACTGAAGCAGGCAGCAGGGTAACACAGCTAGCAAATTTCTGGGGTCACATTTGAACTCAGGTCTTCCTGACTTCAGGCCTAGTTCTCTATAGACTACACCACCCACCTGTTTCTGTAGACGGCCCACTGGCCTTTTGGAAGATGGGATGGAACAGGAGCCCCTGAATACTAGCTCTGGGTAAGGGACCCAGCTTTTCTCAGTGAGATACCCTCTCCTAACCTAATTTTTAGTTCCCTAAGCTAGGGCTGTGATCAGGCATGGACCTTCTGGAGGTTTGTGTGTACAGAACTCCTTCTCCTATAAGCCTTTAACATTCCTGGGGCTAAGATGGTGGCCTCTCTTCTCTAAGGGTTTCCACCTCTGGCATCCTGGGGGACTCTAAACCCTGAAAGAAGAGGGAGGTTCTTTTCATACTCTCTGGCTCACCACCTCCCTACCCCCAGAATTGGGGTCTGGGCTCAAAGCACGTGACAGAGCTTTCAGTTTGGCTTATGCCTGGCATCTCTCCCAGAAGGATTCACCAGTGCTTCTGGAAAGGTAATCAAGGTACTAGATTAGATAGAGGGAGGTTCCCCCCAGGGTGGTTAAGAGGATCACATGAGACACACTGCAGGTACCATATTATCTGTTATTACTAGGTGAGATTTGAATTCAGTTTCTCTGTCCCACAAGCCAGCTCTTATTTGGCTGCATGGTGCTATTTCTCAGGGCAAGATCCCTTTACACTGGATCTCATTCACCCTGGGTGGAAGGAGATCTGGTTATCTTTCCCTCTGTTTCTATATCCCTCCATTCCCATCTTTAAGGCATCTGGGTGACTTCTTCCAGGCTCATAGGGGCACAGCTCCTTGGGACTGGGCTAGATGGGAGTTCTGGAGGAGAGACTGGCCCCAGTCTTTGGGTGAACTGATTTCAGCAGGAAGAATTCCTGGAAGAAATCTAATGGGCCCTGGGTGTATTGGGGGGGATAGGGAGCAGTATTCAGGACCTGTCAAGGGCTGGGTCCAACTGCCCCTGGGTGTGTTGGGGACACAGGAGGCAGTGTTCAGGGCCTAGCTGTCTCGGGGCTGGGTCCAGCTGCCCCTGGGTCTGCCTTGGGTAGGGTTGGGAGTCCATCAGTGCCAGGGAAGGGCAAAGGCCAAGTCAGGGTTAAGGGAGGTTCTGAAATGGGCAGGAAAATGACAGATCACAACTTCAAGCAGGAGGAACATCTAGTTCTGCACCCTGATTTCACAGAGGTGGAAACTGAATCCCGGGTTTGGTCCCAAGGTTACCCAGTTGGTTAAGTGCCAGAGTCAGGATTCAGAGCCAAGTCTCTTGATTCCAAATCCGGTGATTTTTTTCCACTGCTCCATAAGGCAGGCCATATTGTTCTCTCTTCAGTACTGCCCCTCCCAAACCACCCACGTGAGGCCTCAGGTGGGCACAGGTACCTGGCTGGGATAGCACCTGAAGCACCACCAGCCAGAAGAGCACAGTATGGCAGATGGGTAGCCAGGAGACTCTGGGGCCAAAAGGGACAAGAAGTCAGAAGCTGGGGGAATAGGGTCCTGCAGATTGTAGGATCTACCCCTTCCTCCCCATCCCCCACCTGTTCCTCACACGCCCCAGGGGTTCCTGGAAACAGCCAGGAAACCAAAGGTACTGATCTGGGGGTAGATTGGATGGGGGACTCTGGTTCCCATAGCAACCAGCTGATAGGGGGCCCTATACGTCATACGGCACAGGCTGGGGACTGCCTTCCTCTCTTCTCCCCTTGCCCCACCTCCACCAACATTCCAGGGACTGCCCAGGCCTGCCCAGGATGGAAGAACCACCGGGCACTTGTCTCTACACAACCTCCCTCCCTCCCTTACATCCCATGGGGCAGAGTAAGAAAAGGAGAGATAGGCCAAAAGAAACTGAGTGGTTCAGTCTGAGGGCCGCCATCCCCTGCCCCTCCCTCACTCTTTCCCTCAGGTAAGATGAGGGACAAGGGAAAGGTGAGGCTATCCCAGGGATCTCTGTGCTGGGCCATGGCAGGTAAACCTGGGCAAACTCCAAACTGTAAGGACCTTCTGTATAGCTGCTACAAGGAAACCACTTTCCCAATCTTCTCTCCCACTCCCCACTGCTTTTGTAAACTTGTTATCAACTAGGAAGCCCTGGCTGAGGTTGGTAACCCCTGGAGACTCTGGCTCCTGTTGCCTGCTGGGGGCCCTGCCCAGGACAAAGGAGGGGTCAGTCGGGGAGGGGGAAGAAAGGGGCCAACCCAGCTGGCTTTCATCCCTAACTATCCTGGGACTTGATTGAGAAGGGAAATGGGGTCGGGGGAGCGGGAGAGGAAGTTTGTAGTGTGAGGGGTTGGGGAGAAGAGGGATAGATTTCAATCTAAGTCAGAGACCTATTGGTTAACTCCTTGCAATCCAAGGACTTAATTCAATTTTTCTTTATGTATCATTGCTCCTCAGAATTTTTTGAGGGGTATTTTGGGGATTTTTCTTTTCTTTTCCCATCTCCCTTTCTCCTTACTTATTAGGCTAAGGAATGTAGAGAATTTGAATAAAAGTACATAGAATGTCAAAGTTGGAGGGACTTTAGAACACAGGATGTCAGAGCTTGGAGGGCCCTTAGAACACAGGATGTCAGAGCTTGGAGGGCCCTGAGAACACAGAATGTCAGAGCTTGGAGGGCCCTTAGAACACAGGATGTCAGAGCTGGGAGGGCCCTTAGAACACAGAATGTCAGAGCTGGGAGGGCCCTTAGAATCCAGGATGTCAGAGCTGGGAGGGCCCTTAGAACACAGAATGTCAGAACTAGGACAGGCCTTAGAACATAATCAGGGGAGTTTTTGATCAATTTGAGGAGCTCCCCAATTAATTTGATGAGATTTCAGACCTCTGGTTTTCATGTGGAGACCTCTACAAGATACTTGTCCATAGCTCGGGCGAATAAATGCCCAGCAGCACCTTGCAGACAGGACACCTCCTGGGACTGGAGAGAATGGCCTCTTCTGGGATGCTGCCCCTCTTTGGATCTCTAAAAGCAAGCTGGCAGACACGCACTATGTCTCCTGGACTTTTTCGCCCTTTGCTTTAGTCTTTTTTGGGGGAGTATGATGGAGTGGGAGAGGAAGTTCTGTTCATATCTCACCTTCCCCTGCCCCCATCCTCCAGTAATGGCTGCCTTTGGTTCGGACCACAGGCCAGTCCAATGCACAAGTCAGAGAGGGGATGTTCCCATCCCAAGGTATGGTTGCAGTCAAAATACTTATTGACTGAGTTTCTACAAAAGTGCATGCCAGAGGTTTCTGTACTTACTATGGTCTGAGAAAAGAGGTCCTGAGAGGGATATCTTCTAACTCAAAAGACAGTAGCAGTGAAAAATTTCCTGCTGAGGACTACTACTAGTAGGAAGGGATATATGCAGACCTGCTTGGCCCTAGAGAAGAAGGCAACCATCTTGAGAGCTGCCATGTGCATGGGTGACCCCAAGTTCAAGAGTCCTTAAGTTTGATCATTTAGGCCCCAGCCTTCTATGGAGGGAAACCTCAGCAGCATGCTTCCTGAGAAGGAAAAGGATCACCAGTGTGGCCTCGAACCAAAGCCACAACATGGTTGTGGCAGAAATGTCTGAACCTTGCAACCATTACCCCCACAACTGAAAAAAAAAAGTGTTGACATCTTTCCTTTTTATATCACCTTCATTTATAGATACAACCCCCCCCAACCACTTCAGAAAACATCTAGTCCAACACATACCCATTTTACATTTAAAGCAACTGAGACTGAAGGTGGTTATGTGACTTTCCTTGGGGTCAGAAGCAGGATTTGAACCCAGCTCCTCTGACTTCAGAAGCCACAATCTTTCCATTATACCACACTGCCTTCACAGAGATGTCCTTTGTAACAAAGAATAAAAAATCAAAACCAACCAACATATCAACCAAGTCTGATAGTATAGGCCATCTCCATAGCTGTGATACCCAATCTTTGCAAGGAAATAGAGGTCTCTGAATTCCCTCATTTTTTCTCTGGGGCCAAGAGTAATGCTTATAATTACCCATTACTCAGTTTCCCTTTTTTGTTGTTCTTTCCTTTCCCATTGTTGTATCACATCTATTGCTTTCTTGGTCTTTTTTTTTTTCTTTTTGGAGGACAGTTGGGGTTAAGTGACTTGCCCAAGGTCACACAGCTAGCCTTTGTGTTAAGTGTCCGAGGCCGGATTTGAACTCATGTCCTCCTGACTCCAGGGCCAGTGCTCTATTCACTGCACCACCTAGCCGCCCCCTGGTCTTCTTTTATTTCCCATGGGTCCATATGTCTTCCATGGTCTTCTGTATTGTTCATGTTAATCAGGTCACACAGTTTATAATTCATTGCATTCTCATACCATACAATTGGAGATGTTCCTCAATTGGTCTACTGTTCTTCCAGTTCTTTGCTGGAGTTCTTTGCAGGAGGGAAAATGCCTCATACATGGGATTTTCTTTTTGCCTTTGCTTTTCCTGGTTCTCCGGGTCAAAGTCACTCATACTATTCCTATGAGTCAATGTACATCTGATGGAAAGAGACTGTCCAGCTATACACAAAGTATGCTTGCCTTTTAGGTCAAGTCTAAGCCACAGGGTGGTAGCATGTATTTGGGGGGACTAAGTAGGACTTTGTGAGAAAGAGGGACTCGGTAGAATACCAAAGGGTTGCCTTGATAGAGCCTCCAAGTCCATTTCCCTTCTGGGGGGAGCCAATGGGTTATTTGAGCACTCTAGGTGTTTCTTCATCTGTTTATGGGTTCCTGTGAGCCTTTTTGTCTTCTTGCTTTTTCTGTAGGATAAAATCAAAGTTGTCCTATGCCCAGTTTGTGTGTTTTACCTTGAATACTTACATAGGATCTGGCGACCCCCTTTATCTAACTTTGGTAAAACTGTTCATTGAGCAGTATTTTGGAGATTCCTTGAAGTAACTCCCGGGGCAGTGATCAAAAAAGAGATGATCTCTTCGGATAAATCCTCAAGAATGGATTCAGTTTGTGTGAGTTCAGAGTTTGGGGCAGTCCTTGGTCATAGATTCCAATAGAAAATTAGAACGTAGAATGTAGAGCCAGATTACAGCCATGCAGCAAAGAGCCAAGAGGACCCAAATCTGGGTCTCTTGATCCTAAGTGCGTTTTTCTACTCTCTGTAATTCTAGGGCAGTGGTTCTCAGCCTTCCTAATGCTGCGTCCCTTTAATACAGTTCCTCATGTTGTGGTGACCCCAAACCATAAAATTATTTTCGTTGCTACTTCATAACTGTAATTTTGCTACTGTTATGAATCTATCTGATATGCAGGATGTATTTTCATTGTTACAAATTGAACATAACCCACAGGTTGAGAACCACTGTTCTAGGGCATCACTTCCCCACTCCACCTCCACTCAGGTGATCCCTCATAGGCTTGATCACACATAGAACATAGGCTGAGGTCACTGGGATTTGGCATTCCATGGGATATCTGTTCATAATAGTGGAGCCTACTGGTGGACCCCAGGAGAGTGAACCCAATCCCCAAACCCAGGCCCTGACAGTCCCCTTGTCTGAAATCTCTTTCAGGGCGAAGATACAATGTATTAGCCCAGGGTGAGAGTGCACTTGTAGTGACCATTGTAGAGCCCTGGTCACCTAGAGGCCCCTAAATAAATGCAAAATGGGCAATGTGATCACTCAAAATACATCCTTCCTTGGGGTTACGTCCACTCCCTAGGCTGATGGGCTCCAGCCAAGAAGGGACCCAATGTCTCCTGCCCTAGTTCTCTCTCACACTGACGTGATCATCACAGCCGAATGTAGCACCTTCCTAGGTGTGTGGGGCAGGGTATGGTAAGGTGGGGTTGGCCCTAGCAGAAGGTGAGTGTGGTTGAAGCAAGGCCCCAGCAGGGAAAGCCAGTATCCTCTACCATGAATAATAATAATAATTCAATTTAATAAGCACGTACTAGATTTCTGCTCTTCCTAAAGTACTGTAGTAGATGCCTAGGAATCAGGAAAGGCTTCTCTTGGGAGGTGGTACCTGACCTGAGCCTTGAATGAAGATAAGGATTCTAAGAGGCAAATTTTCTAGGCAGGGGTTACAGCCTATGCAAAGATATGGAGGCAGGAGATACCATATCAAATTAAGAACAGAAAATTGTCTAGGATCAGGGCTTCTCCAACTTTTCCCACTGGAGACTCCTCAGTGCTTTAGGGCCAAAACCCTGGCCCACAATTTAAGAAAAACTGGTCTAAGTGGCTAGAACATAGCATAGGTACAGGAAGGTAATGTGAAAGAATTCTAGAAAGATATATAAGAGGCAGATTGTGGAAGAAGGATTATGTGCCAAGATGGGACATTCATATTGTATCCTAAAGGAATGGGGAGCCACTGAAGATTGTTGAGCAGGGGAGTAATATAAATTGTGTAGTACTGCTCTTTTAGCAGCTCGGTGGAGGATGGATTGGAAAGAAGAGAGATTCAAATCAGGGAAGCCTAATAAGAGGTTATTGGAGGAACTGAGTAGATATGGAAGATAGGGGAAAGAGAAGAGTCAAAATTGACTGGGTGATTCAGCTGATGGCAGTGCCTTCAAGCAAAAGAGAAAAGTCAGGAGGAGGGAGGCAATGATAGCTCAGTTTGGGACATGTTTAGATGCTGATAGGACAATGGAGTAGAAGTGATACGGGACTGGAATCCAAGAGAGGAATGAGGGAGGAATGAATAAATAGGTAGATAGATAGATGCAGTAGTAGAATAGTAACAATAACTAGCTTTTATATATCACTTTAAAGTTTACGAATGACTTTTTTTTTGGAGGGGGCAAGGCAGGGCAATTGGGGTTAAGTGACTTGCCCAAGGTCACACGGCTAATAAGAGTTAAGTGTCTGAGGCTGAATTTGAACTCAGGTCCTCCTGACTCCAGGACTGATGCTCTATTCACTGCGCCATCTAGCTGCCCCGTTTATGAAGGACTTTACAAATATTATCTCATTTTATTCTCACAACAACCCTAGACTATGGGTGCTATGATTATCTCCATTTTACAGATGTGGAAACCAAGGCTGACAGTACCTAGTAAACCTAGTAAATCTCTGAGGCTCCAGTTGAATGTTGGTCATCCTTCTTCCTGTTTATCTGCTGTGCCACCCAGCTGCCCTAATAAATAAACTTTGGAATTGTCCTTAAGAGGTGATAATTGAGCCCCTCAGTGCTGATGAGATGACTGAGTGTAGAGAGCAGTGGTTCTCAACCTGTGGGTCGTGACTCCTTTGGGGGTCGAACGACCCTTTCACAGGGGTCACAGGGGTCACCTAAGACCATCAGAAAACACATATTTCCAATGGACTTAGGAACCAAGACACCGCTCCTGTATCCGTCGCCAGGCGGGTCTGCCTGCAGATATGCCCACATACCAGTATTAAAGGGTCGCAACATTAGGAAGGTTGAGAACTACTGGTATAGAGAAAAAAGAGAAGAGGGCCCAGAAGGGAGTTGGAGAATGACTGCCCTCAGTGACCAGGCGATGGCTGACAAGTAATCAGGCTGATCAGAGGAGAACCAAGAGAGAGAAGACAAGTCCCAAAAGCCAAGGGAGGAGAGGTCATCCAGGAAGAGGGATGGGCAAAAGTATCAGAAGCTGCAGAGGTCAAGTGGGATGTGGCCTGAGAAGAAGCTATTAGGGGCAATTAGGTGGTGCAGTGAATAGAGCAGCGACCCTGGAGTCAGGAGGACCTGAGTTCAAAGCTGGCCTCAGACACTTGACACACTTACTAACTATGTGACCTTGGGCAAGTCACTTAACCCCAATTGCCTTACCTTCCTCCCTCAAAGAAAAAAATAGAAGCTATGGATTTATCAGTTAAGAGATCATTTGTACCTTGGGAAGAGCAGTTTCAGTTGAGCAATGTGGGGTCAAAGTCGAAGAGTGGCAGGTGAGGAAATAGAGGTAAGGAGAGGAGACTAATTTTCTTCTAGGAGGTCGACTTTGAATGAGAAAACAGATTTGGATGATATTTGGAGGAGAGGTCAAGATCAAATGATTGTTGTTGAGTTTTTTGTTTGTTTGTTTTGTTTTTTAAGAACAGGAGAAACCTGAACACATTTAGAGGAACTGGTAAATGAAGAAAGACTGGAGATACAAGTGAGAAGGAATGGTTTCAGGGGAAGATTCCCACAAGTTCAGGAAAGGATGAAATCAAAAGCCCAGTCTGAACCTTGGTTTTACTAAGAAGAAAGGTTATAAGAAACTGGAGTAAAGGAAGAGAGAATAGGCTAGGTCTAGAGATACGGAGATGAGAAGGGAGATAACTCGTGGCAGAGACATCTATTTTCTCAGTAAAACAGAGTGAGGTCTTCTGTGGAGAGGGAATGAGTAGTGTAGAAAGACCATGAGGGGAGTAGAGAAGGCTAGGAGTAAGTGTTATAGTGGGTATGAGATGCAGCCAATCAAAGACGACCAGAAGAATGGCCGTGCAGCAGAGAAGGTCCAGCTGAAATAAGCATACATAGATTTGTAATGAACACATGGTTGTACGGTTTTCTTGAGAAGCATTCAGCAACATATGAATGGAAAAAGGAAAAGGGATGCCAGGGGGCACACTAGGGTTGGACTTTGGCAAGGCATGAGCTGCAACAAGACAACAGATCAAGAGGTAAGAGCATAGCTGGACTAGTCAACCACAGAGTGAGGCCAGAGCATGGGACGATAAATTGGGAGAACAAGAAGAGATAAAAGGTCTGAAGGTTCAGACAGAGGGAAATATGGAAGGACAAGAGGTTACCATCAGGAAGAGGAATTTAAGCATTAAAGATCATGGTGGGAACACAATTACAGGTCATATTGAAATCTAAGATGGAGGTGTCTGAAGTGGATAAAGCACCAGGCCTGGAAATCAGGAGGCCCTAAGTTCAAATATGACCTCACTTACTAGCTGTGTGACCCTGAGCAAGTCACTTAACTTCCGTTTGCCTCACTTTCCTCAACCATAAAATGAGAAGAAGGGAATAATTAGTGCCTACAAGGTACCAGGCCCTGTACTAAGTGCTTTTTACAAATATTATCTCCTTCAATCCTTACAATAACCTTGCAAGGTAAGTGCTTGTAATATCTTCATTTTGCACTTTACACTTACAAGCTAGTAAGTGTCCAAGGTCACATTTGAACTCAGGACTTCCTGACTCCAGGCCCAGCACTCTACCCATGGCACCACCAGCTGCCCCTAGGGAGATAGTAACAGTATCTACCTCCCAGAGTTGTAAGAATCAAATGAGATAATATTTGTAAAGTGCTTGGAACAGTGCCTGATACACAGAAGGTGCTTAATAAATGCTCATTTCCTTCCCCATTCCTATAGGTGCTGAGGCCAGTGACTCTTTAGATGATGGGAAATGAAGAGATTGAGGGACCAGAAGGAGAAGTCAAGGACTGGAGAAGTCAAGTCAACAGGTATTTAATTTTTTTTTCTTTTTCTCTTTTTAAAAATTCAGTTTAATTCTATTTTCACTTCTAAATTCTCTCCCCCTCACCTTCCCTGTCCCCCTACTAAGAAGGTAAGAAAAACAAAACCTGTTACAACTATATATAGCTGAGCAAAACAAATTCCTGCATTAGCCATGACCAAAAAAAAAAAATGCCTAATCTACCTTTGTGTATACCAGTTCTCTATCATGCAGTGAGTCACATGTTTCATCATGAGTCCTTTGGAATTGTGATTGGGCATTGTATTGATCGGACTTCCTAAGTTTTTCAAAATTGTTTGTCTTCGTGCTGTTGTTGTTATGGCATAAATTGTTCTCTTGGTTCATCTCACTTCACTTCACTTGCATCAGCTCATATAAGTCTTCTAAGGTTTCTCTGAAACCCTCCCCTTCATCATATCTTGCAGTCATCACATTCATATGCCATAACTTGTCCAATTGATGGTTACTCAGTTTCCTATTCTTAGCCATGAATTGAACTCGGGTCCTTAGATTCTAGGGCCAGTGATCTTCCTATTGTACCACACTGTTTCCCTTGAAGGAAGAGAGAGACTTCAGAAGATGGAGGAGAGAGGTGTTTATTCCAAGCATGTAGGACAGCATGAGCAAAAGCTGAGAGATGGAGGAGGAGAGAGCAAGAATGGGTGATGGAAGATAGTCCCATTTGGCTGGAACATCAAGTCTGTGCAAGGGTGTGGTATGAGATAACATGACTTCTGAGGTTAATGTTGGCTTTCAATCTATGTTCCAATATCCCAACTCCAATGCCACCTTCCCTGTGAAGCCTTCCCTGACCTACTCAGGTGAGAGATAGCTATCCCTCACCATACTTCACTTTGTTTGGTTCTCCTTTGATATATCACATTCTGGGATAGAAGCATATTGTGAGGGGCTTTGAATGACAGGATTAGTTCATCCTCCTGAAACCTTGTACACATCACTCCTCTGCTCAAAAGTCTTGCCATGATCTGTAGAATAAAGTCTAAGCCTAGCGTCCAAGGCCCTGTGTGATTTGACCTTCCAGCTACTCCATCCTCACTGACCCAAGCTGATGGAACTTGGTTTTTACCCCAACCCACTCATGCTCATTCCTGCCTCCATACTTCTGATCTCATCATTTTCCTCTACTTAAAATGCCTTTTCTTCTTCTCTACGCCTGAGTACCTCACTCAAAATAATGCAGTCAGAAAATCTGGGTTCAAATCCTATCTCTGATCCTTATTACCTGTGTGACCTTGGACAAGTTTCTTAACCTCCCTGGGTCTCAGTTTCCACATCTGTACAATGATCAGGTTGGACTAGATGGCCTCTGAAGTTCCTCCTAGATCTATGACCCTATGTATGTTGAATGACTATATGGTCTACCATAAATGTCCCCTCCTCCAGGAAGCCTTCCTATCCACAGTATTTCACATTTATCACTTCTTTCCTTGAAATCAACACAGAAAACAATCATGACCTGCTTCCCTCACTCTGTTACTAGAATCAAATGCCTTGTCCACTTGGTGAAAGTTATTTTAGCTAAAATTATAAGGTATAATATATAAATCTGATTAACTGGGCACATAAGGATGACAATATGTCCCAAGACACTCAATGAAGGAGTGAAGGTTTCGCTATGAGCCCCTCTATTTTGTGGACATTTGACATGTGCCTTTCTGACATACAGAAGAGAGATGGGCCAGTGTCAATCCACATATTAAGGATTAGAAAAGTTTGATTTCTTTCTTTTAAAGATTAAAATGAATATGAATATTCTAATAGTCTGTTCTCTCATTATAATAGACTTTCCTGCCACCCCATAGAGCATGTACACCACTTTGGAGAGTTTTGCGTTAATTGCATAAAATCTGATAGTAATCTTGTCATTATTTATGTACTGGCCTCCTGCCTCCCATAAACACAGTAGGCTGCAAGAGGGCTATGGCTTAGAGCTCATGGTATCTCTGGCACATAGTAAATGCTCAGGAAGTGTTTATGGAAAGAGGTCCCATTTAGGGAATTCCAGATGAGGTAAGCAGAAGGGGTCCCTCAAGGTCATCCTGTCCAGACCCCTGCCTCCAAGAATATTTTTGTTCTAGAATGGAAGGTGACCTCTGAGAAAATAGTGAAAGGTCCACAAAGAGAGAGGGTACGGGGGCTGATAATAAAGACTTCACTCCTTCATTCAGTGTCTTGGGACGTACTGGAATTTCCATGTGCCTGGTTAAATGGATTTACAGATGTACTATCTACTTTAACTAAACTAACTCTCACCCAATGGACAGGCCCTTCCATGAAAATTATTAGGAAGAAATATCAATCTCTCCAGACCTGTTGACAGGTCTTTCTTGGGTCTAACCCAAATCCCTCTTGTAGTATCCCTAAAACTGAATTCTAAGACTCATACCTCACAGTTCTCATCCCTCTCACTGAACTCCTATTTCCACAGAGGGTCCCCTCATTGAGCCCCTGGTCCCTTCTCTGAGCCTCCATCCCCTCAGGGAACCCTCAGAGCTTTCACTCTCTTCACTAAAACCCTCACTAGATTCTCAATCTCCTTACTAAACCTCCATCCATCTGCTGAAATCCTACTCTCCTCTGAGCCCCCATCCCGTCACTGAGCCCCCATCCCCTCACTGAGCCCTCATCCCCTCACTGAGCTCCCATCCCCTCACTGAATATCCCACCCTAAGAGTTGGGAACATTTTCAACTTTTTTCAATTTAGCATTTCAGTGCTTTATCCCCTCCCCTCCAAAAAATAAAACAACCCAACAACCTTGTCCCAATTTTTAGGCTCCCTCCCTCCCACTCTGGGATGTTGGCTGATGAACCCATCCTCCAAACAAGGCTGATCCTAAGATGGTAGAGGAAATAATTTCAATTCATTTCTACAGACATTTATAAGGGACCTGTTGTGTGCCTCTCTGCTTGGGGTTGGGGGGGGGTGTAAGCCTGGTGGAGATTATAGTCTTGTCAGAAATTCTCCTGGCATCTTGGCCAACAATATTTCCTGAGAGAGTCTCCTCTGAGGATAATGGGGTATGTGCCATAGGGGCTGCAGGGGAGGGGGGGAGGTCCTGCCCCTCTGGCACACTGCCCCAGGATAACAACCCCTCCCAGCTGCCTTACAACCACTTTCTCATCTGATCGTCAGCACAGCCCTATCAGGGAGGAAGGAGAGGATCACTTTCCCCAGTTGACAGATGAGGGGACAGACGCTCACCCCAAAAGTCAGGTGATTTGCCCAAGGTCATACAACAGATAACCATAAATAGTGTAGTCTTCTCAACCTTGGGTTCTTTTTTCTAGGAGAGGTTCAAAACCCTGAACTACAGGAAGGAGGCTGAGTTTGGCCCAGACTGTTCCTTCCCTGTCTGTCTGGTACTGTGGCCTGGGGTCTTACTCTTCACTAACTGTTAACTAATTCCCTCTACAGAGCAACTAGAGGGTGCAGTGCATAGAGCTATGACCTGGGAGTCAAGAGGACTTGGGTTCAAATTCTGCCTCAGATACTTACTAGCTGTGTGACCCTGGGTGAGTCACTTAACCCTGTTTGCCTCTGTTTCCTCATATGTAAAATGGTCTAGAGAAGGAAATGGCAAACAACTCCAGTATCTCTTGCCAAGAAAACCTCACATGGGATCACAAAGAGATAAACAACTGAACAACATGTCCCTCTATGGGTGCTCCCACCTCAGTCTCATGTTAACTCTTCTTCCAGGGATATGTACACTTTCAGATCCAAAGGAATAAAGCTCTAAAGGTGGAATGTCAGGAATGGAACCTATTCTCATCCAATAAGCATTTTATTAAGCACCTGCTGAATTCAAGGCACTGTGCTAGGCACTGGATCTTCAAAGACAAAATGAAATACTATCCTTGCCCTCAAAGAACTTCCATTCTACCTGCAGGGATATAACATAGGTCACTGATGTAGAGCAGGAAGAGACCTTGGAGATCACTGAATCCAGTCACCCCATTTTACATATAAGGAAGCTGAGGCAGACAGCAGTTAAGTGCCTTGCCCAAGGTCATACAGCTAGTAAGTGTTGGAGGTCACATTTGAACTCAGGTCTTCCTGATTCCAACTCCAGAGTTCCAGTCACTGTATCATTAATATATACATTATAATTTGAAGAGAGAGTACAGATGGTTCTGTTGTAGGGCAACATATGCATTTACCAGAAATCACCAAGTTATGCAAAATAACAGTAAAAACCACAAACCTCAAGGGAAATACGGGATTAAGGATCCAGCATTCTGAACCTTCATTAATGGTATATTAGAAAAAAAGACAGGTGGGGCGGCTAGGTGGCACAGTGAATACAGCACCAGCCCTGGAGTCAGGAGGACCTGAGTTCAAATTCGGCCACATACTAGCTGTGTGACCTTGGGCAAGTCACTTAACTCCAATTGCCCTGCCCTCCCCCTTCCAAAAAGCAGAAAATAAATTTTAAAAAATTGAAAAGATAGGAACCTAATAAAAAAGGGTAGCACAAGTTTCTACACATTAAGTGGTTAAGAAATTCATAAATCCTACGCTAAACAATGGCCTGCCACATGGGCAGCCTTTGCCGCTGCTTCTTTAGCACCCTGGGCTTGGTGTGCATGTGGGCCCTGGGTGAAGAGCGTGGCAGAGGGCGGGATGGTATAGACCAGTCCTTCTCTACTCACAGCTCCAACTGCTCCAGAAGATATACAATCTACATGGCATTCTATTTTGACAAAACCTGTGGAGGTTTACTTGTGGGAATGGTAGTGGGAAGGGTTGCAGCTTGTGATTTACTGTGAAGTGGAACCATTTTCTGTATTCTCAGTGTTTCTGCAGGAAGAAATGGAGTTCTGCTCAAAATGTTCCTTAATACATCAGGTGAGTTGGAACGATTTTGAGTTTTCCAGATGTATTATAATGGCACTGACTATCAACAGCTGGTGGAGGAAGGGGAGAGGCTCAGGAAAGGCTTCCCTTAAGAGGAAGCCCACAAGCTGACCCTTGGAAGCCAGGGATCCTGAGAGGTATCACTGAGGAAGGAGTGAGTCCCAGGCATGGGCAAAGGCAAGGAGGGGGAAGATTAAATACCCAAAATGAGGAACAGTTAGCAGGCTTGTTTAGCTGGAGAAGGAGGTTGGAGCCCAATTCTGAGGGGCTTTGAACACCAGGTAAGGAGGATGTATTTTATCCTAAGGGAAGATTCTTGAGCAAAGGAGTGAGATGGTCAGGACTTTGCTTTAGGAAGATGATTTCAGGAGAGAGGATTCTGGGAAGATGGTAGAGTAGGTCAGAAAACTTTCAGCTGTCCAAATTTTCTCCATAAAGAGACAGAGCACCACCTAAGAGCAGAAGAAATAAACATGAGGTAAAGCAGTTGTTCTCCTAAGACAATTTGAGAAGACCCCAGAAAAGACTGGACGTCCGGGAGCAGAAGTTCAGCCTGAGTGACAGACCATTATCTCCAGGCTAACTCTGCAGAATCTACAAACAAATCCTAACAGCAGATGCGTTGAGAGGCAACCTCGGCCTTAGAAACTTTCATTTTGCAGACAGTGGGGGCAGGGGGTGTCTGTCATCGGAGGAGGAGAAGATTGAAGGACCTTCCACTGTCAAGGGATGCCAAGCACAGCTGTGCTGACCAGACATGCCCCAGCTGCAGGGAGGAGTAGCCCACATCTGGCGAGTGCAGTACTGAGGGGTGGGGACCCTGTGGGCTGTGGGCATTTATAGGAGAGCAGAGTCCCTGGTTTCAATTCTAGGGCAGAGAGGACAGCTGTAGTTTGCAGCCACCTGAGGGACCACAGGGAGCAAGATCATTTGTAGGACATTGTGGCTGGGGGCCCTAGCTTGGAGAGGAGGTCTCAAAGTTGGGCCCAAGAGACAGACCTTAGAACAGTGGTTCTCAACCTTCCTAATGCCGCGATCCTTTAATACTCGTATATGGGCATATCTGCATGTGGGCGGACCCGCCTGGAGACTGATAGAGGAGCAGTGTCTCGGTTGCTAAGACCATCGGAAATATGTGTTTTCCGGTGGTCTTAGGCAACCCCTGTGACTCCTGTGAAAGGGTTGTTCGACCCCCAAAGAGAACCACTGCCTTAGAAAATAACAGTAAGAGTGACCTGAGACGTGGGGCATTACTCCCCATACTTTGGGACTACAACTTGGTCACACTAATAGTTGCTAAAAATAACATAAAACAAAAAAATAAATAAATAAAATTGAGTAAGTAAAGGAGAAAGAACCAACCATACGTGGTTGGGGATAGAGAAGATCTGGGTTCTATTTCAGAGGAAGATAATGGAGCTGCTAAAAAAAAAAAAAGCCATTCTTTTTTCAATAAGAAATGTTAAATGGTCCCAAGCACAGAAAGAGTTCTTGGAAGACCTTAAAAAGGACTTTAAAAATCCAATAAGAGAGACTTAGAGAAAATTGGGGAAAAATAAGAGCAGTCCAAGAAAATCAAGAAAATTAGGAAAAGAAAGTCAGTCAACTTGAAATAGACAATCTAAAACTGAAGGAAGAAAATAATTCCTTGAAAACTAAAATTGGGCTAGAAGAAGCTGATGACATTCTAAAACACCAAGAAAACATAAAACAAAATCAAAAGAATGAAAAAATAGAAGAGAAAGTAAAACATTTCATCAGAAAAACAACTGATGGGGCAGCTAGGTGGTGCAGTGAATAGAGCACCGGCCCTGGAGTCAGGAGGACCGGAGTTCAAATCCAGCCTCAGACACTTAAACACTTAATAGCTGTGTGACCTTGGGCAAGTCATTTAACCCCAATTGCCCTGCCCTCCCCCTCCAAAAAAAAAAAGAAAAGTAAAACAACTGATCTGGAGAACAGATCAAGGAAAAATAATATAAGAATAGTTGGACTACCTGAAAATTACAATTAAAAAAAGAATCTTGATACAATATTACAGGCAATTATCAAGGAAAATTGCCCTGAAGTTCTGGAACAAGAAGGCAGAACAGAAATAGAAAATAACAATCCACTGCTAACCACCTGAAAGAGATCCCAGGAGGAAAACTTACAGGAATATCATAGCCCAGTTTCAAAGCTCCCAGTTTAAGGAGAAAATGTTGGAAACATCAACAGAACCAATTTAAACATCGTGGAGCCACAGTAAGGATCACATAAGGCTTAGCAGCTTCTATGTTGAAGGACTGTAGGTCTTGGGACACTGTATTCCACGGAGCAAAAGAGCCGGGGTGGGGGCGGCCAGGTGGCACAGTGAATAGACCACCAGCCCTGGAATCAGGAAGACACTTAACACTTACTAACCGTGTGACCTTGGGCAAATCACTTAATCCCAATTGCCCTGTCTTCTCCCCTCCAAAAAAGAAAAAAAAAGAGAGCTGGGGTTACAACCAAGGGCAATTTATCCAGAAAAGTTCGATATAATCCTGAATGGGGGAAAAAATGGACATTTAATAAACTGAAAGACTTTCAGGTTTCTGTGACAAAATCCCCAGAATTTAAGGGAAAATTTGACTTAGAAATATAAGTTAAACATTAAATACCCATTATAAGGCATTCAATAAAGTTAAATTATATACTCTGTATCTGTGAAAATATTATCAGTACACCTATTACTGTATCATTATTTAGGTAATTTGAAAGAAAGGCTTGAGCTGAGCTAAATATGATGGGATGATTCTAAAAAAAATAAAACTGTAAAGAGAGATAAAAAGGAGTAATTATCTCATACAAATGAGGCATAAAAGGAAAAATTTATACAGAAGAAGCTAGTAGTGGGAAGAGTGATTAATGCTGGAACCCTACTCTCATCAGAAATGGGTTAAAGAGAGAATGACACATTTATATCTAGAAGGGTCTAAAAGTCTTCTAAATTCAGAAAGAAATAAAAAGACAAGGGGATAGGGTGGGGGAGTGGATAAGGTAGGGAATTTAGAGGGATGGGTAGGTTAAGGAATAGGAGAGCAAGGTAGCAGGGGGAAGTAAAGCAGAGGAGAAAGAAGGGATAGGGCAAATAGGATGAGAAGGATAGTGAGGAAAAATAGGAAGAAGGAAAATACACATCAAGTAATTGTAGCTTAGAATGTTAATGGGATGAATTTACCCATAAAACAGAAATGAGTAGCAGATTAAAATTTTAATTCAACAATATGTTGCTTCCAGAAAACATTATAAAAATGAGAGATACACACAAAGATAAAATAAAGGGCAAGAGTAGGATTTATTATGTAAAAAAAAAAGGGGGGATAGTAATCATGATCTCAAACAAAATTAAAGTTAAAATAGGTTGAATCAAAAGTGAAAAATAGAGAAACTATATTATGTATCAGCGATATTTTTCAATATTGTTTTAGACCATTTAAAATACTTAGATGGTATAAAATACCTGTTTGTATGCCTACCAAAACAGACACAGGAACTATGTGAACATAAACATAAAACACTTTTTATACAAATAAACTCAGATCTAAATAACTGAAATAATATTTATTGTTCATGGGTAGGTAAAGCCAATATAATTTTTAAACGGCAGTTTTACCTAGCTAATCTGTGCATCGAATGTCATCCCAATTAAATTACTAAAAAATTATTTTACTGAGTTAGAAAATACAATAATAGTTCATTTGGAAGAGCAAAAGGTCAGGAACTTCAAAGAAACCACAGGGGAAAAAAAATGTAAAGGACGTAGATTTAGAAGTATCAGACTTTAAACTTTATCATAAGGGAGAGCGTTGTTGAAATGTAAAAAGGATAATTTCAATTATTTTAAATTGAAATTTTCTTGTATAAATAAAACCAATGTAGTCAAGAATAGAAGGAATGCAGAAAATTGGGGGGCAAATTTCATAAACAATCTCTCAGATAGCATATGATTGGGTTGGAATATTGCTGTGGCATTGGAAATGAGAGCTGGTTGATTTAGAAAAACATAGAAAGACTTGGACCTATGAAGGAAGATGCTGTCTACCTGCAGAGAAACAGGTGACAGGTGGAAATAAGCATAGTACGGTCTTACATGTATGTGTATGAATGTATTTGTGTACGTTTATAGATATCCGTATGTATGTATGTATATGTATGTACACACATATACGTATATATCCATGCTTAATTGTAGCCTTCTTTAGGGTGGTGGGGGGAGAAAGGGGAGAAAAATAAGGTAAAAAGTGCACGTCAGAGAACAAAAGAAAATCAGCCAGGAAGCAAAGACAAGCCGGGCAGCTCTGAAAACAATGTGTCGTATTTATTATATAGGTTTTCTTGAAATGGAAATTTATTGTTTTATATTAACTCCTCTCTTATGATCTACTGTGTACATGGCAATGTTTTTTCTTTTCTTGTTTTGTATTTAAGTTTAAAATTTTAAAAATTATTAAAAAAGAAAGATTATTTCAACAACTGTGTAGACAGGAAGGGATACAAAGTCCAGAGTCCAATCAGGAGGGTTATTGCAAGAGTCCCAGCAAAAGGCAGTGATAAACACACCTGCACTGCCATGATGGCTGTGTGAGTGGGGAGAAGGGGACGGATGCAAAAGATACTGTGAAGGAAGAATTAACAAGATTTTGAGACTGATCGAGAGGGCAAACATGGGAAAAGCAAGGATCGAGGACAATGTCAGTTTCAAACCTGGTTGACTGATAATGGCCAGCATTTACATGGAACTTTAAGGTTTGCGATGTACTTTACCAATATTAGCTCATTCTCAAAACAACACTGGCAGGTAGGTGCTATAATTGATCCCTTTTTACAAATGGGGAAACTGAGGCAGGCAGAGGTTAAGTGATCTTCCTAGGGTCACATAGCCAGTAAGTTTCTGAAGCTGGATTTGAACTCCTGATTCTGAGCCCAGCACTACATTCACTGTGCAAAGGTGTCCTTAATAGAAATAGGCAAATTTGGGGAAGGTAGGTATGGGTTTGCGGGAAAAAACGAGGTATGAGGCAGAGGGATTTTAAGGGGCAGAACTAATAAGAGGTGGCCTCTATTTTCTCAGTAAAGCAGCAGGTAAAGTCCTCTGCTGAGAGGAAGGGGAGAAGGTGTGCTAGAATAGGCTTTAGGAGAGAAGAGAATGCTTAGAGCAGTCACTGTTAGGGAAGAACAAGAAGGTTGCCATACAGGGGCAAGGGCCCAACTGAAGTGAGGTAACAGCAAGTGACAACTGTGAGTTATTGTGAAGTGGTACCATTTTCTGCACTCTTGTTGTTTCTGGAGGAAAAAAGCAAACAAAAACAAATTTGTAATTGAAATCCTGCTCAAAAGTGATCCATAATATATCAGTCACATTGGAACAAATTTGAGTTTTCAAAATGCAACTAAGTGCTGAGCCTGGAGCCAGGAAGACTCATCTTCCTGAGTTCAAATCCAGCCTCAGACACTTACCAGCTGTGTGACCCTGGGCAAGTCACTTGATCCTGTTTGCCTCAGTTTCCTCATCTGTAAAATGAACTGGAGAAGGAAATGGCAAACTGCTCCAGTATCTCTGCCAAGAAAACCCCAAATGGGGTCATGAAGAGTCAGACATGATTGAAATGACTGAACAACAGCAAAAAAACAACAACCATATATTGATGTTATTTATCCTTTGAGAAGATAATATGAAGCCGGAGCAGGGTGATGGACCAAGGAAACAGGAAGGGATAGAGTGAGTGGGTATCTCACTGAACGAGAAGAATAGGTTTAGAAGGAGTGAGGTCTAGGGAAAAATGGAAGAATATGGGATTGTGATCATAGGAATCTGAGAGCTGATCATGGAGGTAAGGCACTTGGGGTGGGACCAAGGGTAGTAAGAGTAACATATTCATCATTTTATATAGCACTTTAAGGTTTGCAAAGTGCTTTACAAATATTATTTGATCCTTAAGGCAACCCTAAGGGGTCAGTGCTCTTCTTATCCCTGTTTTACAGCTGGGGAAACTGAGGTAAACTGAGGCAAACGAATGAGTTGCCTAGGGTCACTCACACAGCTAGTAAGTGTCTGAGGCAGGATTTGAACTCTGGTCTTCCTGACTCCAGACCCAGCATTGTATCTATTGCACCGCCTAACTGTCTATGTTATCATCGCATTTGAGCCTGCAATAGCCCTGTTAAATAGATGCTGTTATTGTCTTCGTTTTACAAATGAGGCTGGAAGAAAGAGAATAAGTGAGTTGCCCTGAAATCACAGAGCTAGAAAGCGATAGAGTCAGATTTTGATCTCAGGTCCTCCCAACTCTGACTCCAGTGTTCTATCCACTATCCCAGCCTCTAGGTTGCCTCTAGGCCAGAGGTTCTTAACCGTGTTAATCATACTGGACCCCTCTGGCAACAGTCTTGGGAAGCTTACAGACCCCTTTTCAGAATCATGTTTCTTAATACACAAAATAAAATCAATAGGATTCCAAAGTAAATCAATTACATTGAAATAAAGTTATCAATATATTAAAAACAAAGCAAGTTCATGGACTTTGGGTTAAGAACTCCTGCTCTATGGTGTGAGGCTGAGGTGGCATCAAAGTAAAAGTCATGGCAGCTGAGTTAGGTTGATGAATTTCAACAGATAATTTGAGGGGACAGCAATTTGTCCATTGACGTCCAAGGTATAAAAGTTGGGCTTGAGGTGGCAAGGAAGACTGTGTGTCAAGTACCAAACTCCTGAAAAATAAAGGAAAATGCCCTAGGGGTCAGTAGGTGACTCCACCAGGATCTGGATGAGGTGATCCAGTTGGATGGGATATACTTCAAAGGTACTGAATGATGGAGGCTGAGGGAGAGACTGGAAGTGGTAATGAGAGGCAAGGAGTGGGTCTACTTCTCTCCCTGGCTTGCTGCACTGGGAGGCACAAACCTACTTTTCCAAACCCTAGCTAGAGTCAGGGGCACCATTTTGAGGCTGGGCCACATGTCATTCAGACCCTGCCATGTGGAATCCTTTTTCTGGTACATTCAACCACCACTCCTCCACTAAGCTTCTCGTTGTCACATCCATCTTCTTCCTTCGTAGGTGTATAGCATTTTTGGGGGCAAAGGACCAGTTCTTGGCCTATCAACAGAGATTTAGGGTTGGAAGATGATTTAGCACAACAGTATTCCGTTACATTCAGATACCACAACTTGTTCAGCCATTCCGCAATTGAAGGTCATTCCTTCAGTTTCCAATTCACTGCAACCACAGAAAGAGATGCTATAAATATTTTTGTACGTGTGGGTTCTTTTCCCTTTTTTATGATCTCTTTGGGATACAGACCTAGAAGTGGTATTGTTGGGTCAAAGGGTATGCACATTTTGATTGCCCTTTGGGCAGAGTTCAAATCGCTCTCCAGAAACGGTTGGATCATTTCATAAGGAAGATGATTTGAAAATCACTTCATCCAATCCCCCTCATTTTATAGAGGAGGAAAGTGAATTAGCTTGCCCAAGGTCAACCAAATAACTGATCACCAATTTGTTAAGCACCTACTGTGTGCTTAGAGGGTACCCATAAAGAGGGTTAGGGTTGCTCTGGAGACCCCGAAGTACCAACACGCCGGGTCCTGCCAAAAGAATTCCACTCAAGTCTTCCCAGCCAAAGCAAAACAAAGTTTATTGAAAGTTCATTAAAAGTTTGCCATATGGGGTAGACTCTTAAGGAGCCTCGGTATCTGTGATGCTTGCATTGGGCAAGCAGGATGGAGTAAGTCTGACACAGAGCAAGTCTATGCTGCGTCAATCCAGGCACTGTACTAAGGGCTGTGGATACAGACAAACTTCAGAGAGTTCCTGACCTTAAGGAGCTTACACTCTATTGGGAGAAACATGTACCTACAACCAATCAATCAGCAAACATTTGTTAAGCACCTACGCGTCTGGCACTGTGCTCAGCACTTTGTACTCAAATCATTAATCAATGCACAATTATTGAACACCTGTGTGACAGGCAAGAGCACACATGGGGGGAAGGCAACACAAGGCTGGAGTTTGCCGAGGCATTAAGATAAAGGGACAAAAGGATTCAAGAGTAACAGACAGTGTAAACAAATTTAGTTGTTGTTCATTCATTTCAATTATGGCCCCATTTGGGGTTTTCTTAATAGAGATACTGAAGTGGTTTGCCATTTCCTTTGCGTGCTCATTTTACAGATGTGGAAACTGAGGCAAACAGGGTTGTGCACCCAGAGTTACACAGCTAGTAAGTGTCTCAGGGTCTTTGAACTCGGGTCTTCCTGACCCCATGGCCAGCACTCTATCCACTGAACCACCTACCTGCCCCACCTGAAAGAAATACAATGAATGAAGTAATCCCTATTCACAAGTACCTGATATTCAAACAGCAGAGACAAGTGAAGATATAAAAAATGTGTGTTTATGTACATATAGAATAATTAAGAAGAAAATACAGTTATCCCTTCCACATCATGGGGGTTAGGGACATGGTGCCCCCACGACCTGGAAAATCCAAGTAAAATTTCTTGACCTTCCCTTCGTACCAGAGAAGGTCTGATTTTTTTTTCTTTTATAGAGTGTTTACATACCTTATTGTAAAATTTGGGTTAAGTATTTGGCCATAGGCTCTATGTTGTCTGCTTGCCTTTGCATGTTGTCTGTGGCTTCCACAAAACCCCTGAAAAATTCCCATCTATTTTCTTAGGCCAACCCTGGATATATTGAAATTGGGATGGGGAAGGGGAGATGTTGAAAGGATAATTGTAAACACAAACTAGTTAAATGCAAGGTGGTTTGGGGCTGCGGGCTCTAGCGGTTAGGGGGATTAGGACGGGCTTCAGCAGAAGGTCTGAGCTGCTCAGAGAGAAAAGAGAGGGAGCGAGTCTCTGAGGCCGAGCTGAGGAGAGGGGTTTCCAGGCATAAAGGACAGGCAGCGCCAAGGTGCAGCACCTGGAGATGGGGCATCTTGGAAGAGAATCAGAGAAAAGACCAGCCTGGCTGGATCAGAGAGTGTCGGAAGAGGAGTCACATTCATTAAGGTTGGAAAGATAGCCAGGTTGTGAAGGGCTTTAAAAGCTAAACTGAGGAGGTTGCCAGTCGTTTGGGCAGCAGCACAGATGATGGACTGGAGTGGGGACAGACCTCTGGCATCCATTGCAATGCTCCAGGAATTCCTATATATGCAGGTTGGCACCTTCAATGCAATGTATAATCTTCTTGCCTCTGATTCTGCCACCCCACTGGGCAAGTCCTCATTCCCACACACTTGGACTACTGAAATAGTTGCTGGAGGGTCAGACTGCCTCCAGTCTCTCCCCACTCCAACTCACCCTCCATTCAGCCGCTAAAGTGATTTTCCTAAAGCTCAGGTCTGACCATGTCACACACCCTCAACCCCCTACTCAGTAAACTCCAGTGACACCTCTAGGATCAAATATAAATCTCCTATTCAGATGTATCTAGAATCCTTTCATAACCTCCCCCAGCCCTTCATTTCCAGTCTTCTCTAACATCTTACTTCCTGTCATGTACCTTTCAATCTGGTGACACTGGTCTCTACTGTTCTATGAACAAGACACCCCATCTCTAGGCTCTGAGCATTTTTTCTGGCTGGCTCCCATACCTAGGCTGCTTTCCCTTCTCAACTCTGCCTGTTGGCTCCACTGGCTTCTCTTAAGTCTCAAATAAAATCTCATTTTTTACAGGAAGCCTTTCCTAACCCCTCTTGATTCTAGTTCCTTCTTTCTCTTAATTATTTCTTATCTATCCTGGGGCCATCACCAGTCGTCCTGATCTATATCTGGCCACTAGACCCAGATGGCTCCGGAGGAGAGAGTGAGACTGATAACTTTGCACAGCCCTCAATCACTTAAATCCAATTCACTTGCAAGTCTGGGCATCACCTTCCTGGTCTGGAAGGTCACGGTCCTCTCCCAGAACAAAGCACAAGCAAACAACAGAAACGATCTTATGTATCCTGTGTGTAGCTTGTTTGTACAGACCTGTTTGCTCATGGGCTTCATCTTTAGATTGTGGCAGAATGTGTGCATTTTGCCTTTCTTTGTATCCCAGGCACTTAGCGCAATGCTTATTGTGACTTGCCCAAGATCACACAGGCAATATGTATCAGAGGCAGGATTTGAACTCAGGTCCTCTAGACTCTGAGGTCAGCTCTCTATCCACTCTAGCATGATGCCTCTATACAAAATACATATGAGATAATTGAGGTGGGGGTGGGGGGTGAATGGAGTAGGACATTACATAGGCTTGATACGTAGCAGAGCTGATATTTTGAACCTTCTTTGCTTCCAAGTCTAATGCTCTAAACACTACACCACAGGATTGTGGTAACCTTTGGGCCAGATGGAGGAAGAAAAAGATGTCAATCTCTTCACCCCTTTTGTGGGATGGGGGTCTGCTCATGCTCCCCTGCTTCCCCATCTGGTCATTTTCACTTTATATTCCAGAGACTGGCATTTGTCAGCCTCATCCATCAACCTCTCCTGTAGCTTCTTCCATCAACAATCTGCCTTTCTTCTTCCCTTGTGGGCTCCCACTCCTTCTCAAACTCAAGACTCTCAGGGGTCGAGTAGGTTGCTTGAAGTCATGCAGGTAATAAGTCGCAAATTCATAATTAGAACTCGTGTCCTCTGATTCCAAATCTAGTGTTCATTCCCCTGGCTCAAGGAGAATGTATGTATGGCAGGTTTGCAGCTAATTGTCTCACTCCTTTCAATTGATTCATAGGGGATTCCCAGGAGCTGGTTCCAGATATAAGAGGGAATACATGGACCCTGCAGAGGGGAATTAGAAATAGCAGGGCTGCATGGAGACCTGCAGAAAAGCCTGCACATCCAGGGGTCCCCTACAGACAGCCATGTGCCTTGAGGAGCCAGCATGAGACTGAGACCCTGAGACCCTCATGGAGTCACATGGGGAGATCGAGTCCTATAGGGTACTGCATCCCTCAGACCCTGGAGAGATGAATCCTTGATGAAAGCAGGGTGGCAGGGAATCAGAGTAGAAAGAGCAGCACAGCCAAGACATATGTGTGCTTGGGGAGCAATCCAGATCTATCCCAGTCATCTGAACTCTATAGATTTGGAGGTAAGTGGGAAGAAAGACTCCCCAGCATAAAATTCTTTCCACCTGGGAGAGATGCTTGCTTATTTTTGAGTACAGGTATTATCCTTTTCTATATTTTTATGTGAAAATAAAATCTTTCCAGGGTTTTATGTTCTGTTAGCCTAAGTGCTTGCAGGGGAGCTGATGGCCTTTGGTGGAAAACAAAATGAGCCAGAGACAGACATTTTCAGGGTTTCTCTGAAGGAGACACAAGCCAGAAAAACTGCATTTGGAAAACCCCTGGAAATAGTACCCATATCCTTCTATCAGGGGAACTGCCTTGACCCTAAGAATACATATGTCTGGTCCTGATTAGGGGATAAGTGACTGCTTCGAGTGTACTTTAGGGGAAAGCCAGTATGGTCCCACAAAGAAGTTCCATCCTTCCTCTTTTCCTTACCCCCTGCAACATGGCCTATTCACTTAAAGTCAAGTCAAGAAGAATCTAATCAGGGACCTCCCAAAGTGCCTTGGTGTGCCATGGACAGAAGCAGTCATGGTCCCAGATGCTTGGCAGAGAGCAGCAAGCACAGAGATATTGGGGGAGTTGGCTGAAAGAACTGAAAGTCACTATTCTCCCCTCATCTCATCAGCAAGAGGGAGGAAGAGAGGAAGGAAAAGGAGAATGAAAAGGAGAATTCTAGAATGTCATAGCTGACGGGGACTTTAGAACACAGCATGTCTGAGCTGGAAGGGACCTTAGAATACAGAGTAACAATGGTAATAGCCTATATTTATATAACACTTGGCAGACATTATCTGATCTGATCCTCAGAGGAGGAAACTGACTTACCCAGGGTTCCCCAGTATCTGAGATAAGATTAGGAGCCAGGGTTTCCAAAGTCCAGCACTCTACCCATGATGCTCTAATGATTCTAGAATTAGAGGGGCTCTTAGAATAGCACGTTAACCCTGAGGAATGGACCTCAGAATATAGTACATCCACGTTCACAGGGAACTTTGAACATAGACAATGGAACATAGAGTGTTTGTGCAGGAAGATACCTTAGAACATAAAATATCAGAACTAAAAGGACCCTTAGAACATAGAATGTTGGAATATAGAATGTCAAAACTGGAAGGGACTTTAGAACCTACAATGTCAGAGCCAAGAGGGGCCTTAGAAGAGAGTGTTGGAACTGGAAAGACACTTAGAACACAGAATGTCAGAACTGAAAACGCTGTCAATTTGTTGCCAGATTAAAATCAGAATCCTCACTCTTCCCTCCTCAACCTCATCTTCTAAGTCACAAAGAGAAATCACAGCTTCCTGTAGCTTAAAAAAAATGCATCTTAGGCAATCACTGTGAGAAGACAACGCATCATTTTGGGGAGGGGAGGAGATTCCTAGGAAGATGACTAAGATCTAGCTTTTCTCTCTGGCCTTTGGAGTGGAGTGTGATGTGAAACAGTGAGTGGTGAGGGCTTTGGGCAGGGAATCCAGAGATCCCACCTCTCTCCTTGACTTGTTGTATGACCTTGATCAAATTGTTTCAACTCTCTGGGCTTCATTTTGTTTATCTGTAAGATGAGAGTGTTGGATTAACTGTTTTCAAAGGTCTCTTCCAGCCCTGATATTCCAGATTTTAAGGTCCCTTTAATTCAGCTAGACATTTATGAATGGTGCTCTGTGTGCAATATACAGGGCTAGATGATGGCTTAGTGCTGACTGTCCTTTCTGACCTTCCTCTGTATGTGCTAAGGTTCTAGTTCCTGCTCTCACATTCCAGAGGGGAACAGGTTTAGAGCTGAAAGGGGGCTGAGAGGGGATCTGGCTCAACCCCCTTCATTTTACAGATGAGGAAATTAAACCCCAAAGAGATCAAATGATTTGTCCAAAAGAGCTGCAATTGGAACTTCAGGGCTTCTGACTCCAAAACCAGTACTCTGTTCACTTGAATTTTTAATCAAAGTCCCTTCCAAGTCAAGCATTCTTTGGGCTAATTAATGACCCTTCCTTGGGTACTCATTTATGTTCTAAGGTTCTTTCATGCTGGAAAGTTCCACGTTCTAATGTTCCTTACAGCTAGGATATTCTTTGTCTAAGATCTCATCCAGCTGTAACGGGCTGTGTTTTTAACGGTGGAGGTCTTAAGACTTGGAATAAGGGACCACCTCTCTCCCACCCTTTACCTCACCCAGTCTTGAGGAAAGACGCAGGTCTTGCCAATTTTTTTTACCAGGGAAATGGGGAGAGGTAGAGGGGGGGCTAGAACTCAGTGGGGAGTAGGAAGGGTGGGGGCAGGGGTGAACCCTGGGTCCCTATTGCTCCTCTGCCATAGAGGCCATAGACTTCTCTGAACAGGACAACTTGTGGACACCTCTCCGAGGAAAGGAGTCATTTCAGGGATCGGATGGGGTGAAAGGAGGAATGACACCCAAGAGCCCAGTCTCAGACTCTCATTTGGGTCCCCCAACCTCACTCTTGGCCTGAGAGCTTCCTGATGGGCGTCCCTTGGAGAAAAGCGCCAACATCTGGAGCAGAAGATCCTCAGATGTGCTGAATGGAGGAGGGGAGAGAATGGCCCCAGAGACGGGGCAGTGCAAGGGTTAAAGAGGCTGCTGGGGTAGGGGTGGTGGTGGTGACTCGGGGACTTCCAAGGGAGCAGGGGCCAGGGCCGAGAGGGACCGGGAACGTGCATGGGAGTGGGGGGCAGGAGTGGGAGGAAAAGATTACTCCGGGAATGCTGCGCCCGGGTGGGGATGGGGAGAAGTGGCGGAGGGGGGAGGGGCGAGGGCGTGGCCCAACCTCCCCGCGGCCGCAGGTAGCCAATGGAGCGGTGGGTCCGCCGGCGGCGGCGGCGGCGGCGGCGGCGGCGGTGGCGGGGCCCCGCCCCCTGGGGCAGCGCGGACGGAGGGAGTAAGAAGTGCAGGAGAGGTGCGTGGGGTACTGGGCTCGGGGCGCGGGGCGCGGGAGCCAGAGCCTGAGCCGCGCCAGCCCGGGGGCCCGCCGGCACGATGCCGCTCGCCCAGCTTGGGGAGCCCTGGCCGCTCACCGAGCTGCTTCCGCTGGATCCCGAGGTGAGCGGGGCTGAGTGTCCGGGACTCTCGGGTCCCTGGGCTGCGGCGGGCGGGACCTCCCGGGATCCGGCCTGGGCTGGGCCCGGTACAATGGAAGCCCCCGGTTGGGGGGAGACAAAGACAGCGCTGCAGCTGGCGGCAGGGGGGGAACAGCTGGATCTCCCCCTGACCTCCCCACCCTCTAGTCAAGCAGCATCGCTCTTCCCTCCCCACCTCACTCGCCACCCTGGGCTGCCCTCTCCCGGGAGAAACCTAGGGCTAGAGGGGGAAATCTGCCCTTAAGACACGCCCCTCCAACCCGTGTGGCTCCCCCGGACAGAGCTTCCAGAGGAGAGTCCGTCTGGGCGGCTTCCTGGGGCCAGGTGAGGGAGGAGAGGAGAAGGGGGAGCCCAGAGCTGGAGTTTTGTTTCCAGATGAGCCCTCTGTGTGTGTTGGGGTGATACACACACACACACACACACACACACACACACACGTCCCGGGAGGCCAGCTGCCCCACCCCTCATACTCGCACACCTTGGGGGGAGGGGGGTGTCGCTCAGGCAGGAGCTCTCCTGAACTCCCCCAGTACCACCAGGTAGGAGTAGGAATGCCCGGATGCCAGAGTGTTGGCATGAGCTATGGAACGGTCTATCCAGTAGTTTTCCCCTTCTGGCTTTAGCCTGTTCCCAAACAGGTCTCTATTCTTGCCGTCCCTGGCTGCCGCTGGCTGCCCCAGGGCTTGTTCTCTCTGCATCCTGGGGAAGTGACTGATCTCTGCCATATCAGGCTACTCTGCTTGGCAAGACTAGGCCAACTACGGACCCCCTGAACCAGGGGATGTCCTTATGGGTCCCAGGAAGGCTGCCAGTGCCTGTTTCTGGCCAATGGTTCCTATGATCCTCCCTGCAGGGGCTGGATTCAGAGACCTGTCACCTCAGGGAGGAGGACACCTTGTTTCTAAGTTTTACCTCCAATTACTGTATCTTCCAAAGTAGGGGAGGTGAGGTTCTTGGACCCCTTTAGGGTGACTTTTGAGAGCTCAATGTGGACAAGATCTGTGCTTCTGTAGGGCTGGGGAGAAGTGAGGACAATGCCAGGAGCTAGTAAAACATAAGAACATAGGTCTAGAACTGGGAATAGAGCCTTTCTACCACCACCACCACTTCTACCTGAGGGCACAATATTGGCTCCTACCCTTCCTTCCAGTCTCTCCTGGGTTATCTCTTCTTCCCCCTTCCCAACTTAAGAAGCAGCTTTTGGCCCATCCCTTTGCTAGATGTTAGCCTAACTTGGAGAGGGCTTGGGCACCAAAGCATTAGTCCCCAGGTGCTGTTGCCTAGCTGGGCTCAGGGTAAGAACTGGATCACCACCAAGCTTGGTGCTCTGGGGAAGCTGGGTGAGCAGGCCTTGGGCCCTAATTCCCATCAGAGCCTAGCAGGAGGAGATATCCTCCTGGCTGCTGCCCTGGCACGCAGGGCCTGGGGGCCCAGATCACTTACCCATCCCTCCATGTGCTTCAGTGGGCATCTTAGCAGGTACACTCTCGAGTTCTTCAAGTTCAGGTCTAGGCCTGAGGGAGGTGCTGAGGGGCTACCCCCCCCACTCCTTGGGTCATCCAGAGGGGCCCCTTAGCCCCCAGTGTGACTGGCTGCTGCTGGGCCTTTAAAGGGGGTGGCAGGATATTTGGGGGTGGGCCCTGTGAGGGGATTAGGTAACAGCCCTGAAGGAGCAATTTGAAGTAAATTGTCCTGGGATTCTTGCCATGAAGTTTTACAGGCCCAGTATCACCGTCCGCTGACTCACCGGCTCCCTAGCTCACTCACTCACCCGAGGAGAGGTGAGGAGCTGAGGCTGGCCTTGTTTCTGCTCCTTTTCCCTCACCATGCTGGGGGAGGGGGGAAGGGAACAGAGGTGCCAGGGTGGGGCAGGCCAAGCCAAGGGAGATGGATAAGGCTCCTTCCTGCCTTTGATCGATCTTTGGACTTCTCCTAAGGGACCCAGGAGTCCTGGCGCCCTGGCTATAGGGAAGCCCTTTACATTCACTTTCAGGGAAAGGGGAAGGACAGGGACAGGCTAAGAGGGGGAGATAGCACAGTGTCCTGCCCTGAGGTCATGCTGGCAGGGAAGGGCTCCTGGTCTGGGGGGGGGGGCTCTCAGGCTTTGCACCCCCATCCCCCACCCTGAATCCTTTAAGGAATCCTATTCGGAGATCAGCCTCTTGCTAGAGACTTCAGGTTAGGGTCCCAGCTTGAGGATGGCTTGGTCTGAAAAGCAAAGGGGCAAAATGATAGCAGAGTTAGTGCTCCCTTTGGGTGCAGGAACCCCCTCCCTGCATCCCCGTATATTGAGTCGGGGTAGGGAAAAAGCAGAGTAGAGAATTCATGTGGAATTGGGGGGGGGAGTGAGGAAATAACCCTACATCAACTTGGGAGACCTGGGTTCTGATGCCATCTCTGCCAAAAGCTAGATTACCTTGCTGTTGAGAAGCAATGGATGTAACACAGGACCTTGATTCAAATTTCACTTCCTCATCTATAAAATGAGGTCATTGGACTAGCTGACCTCTAGGGCTTCTTGCATCTAGCACTCAGTCTGTGATCCCATCGCCAAGCCATTTTTATGGGCCTCAGTTTCCCTCTGTGTAGAATCTAGGGGTTGGGCCCTGCCAGTTTTATTATAGCAGTTTTATAACTTGGGTTCTGTTTCTCACTTTCTCTTAAATGCACAAAGTAATAAACCAGTCCCTGTGCTTCTGTTTCTGTTTCTTTTGAGAGGATTGGCGCCTTAGTGCCCAAGGCCAGGACCCCATTTCTTCTCGCCTCCTCTTGGGAGCTATGAAGATGGGAATCCTAGTCAGATATAGGGCCAGCCTTGGGACCAAGGCACCCATCCTGGCCCTCCTTCCCCTTCCTCCTGGAGCCCCAGCCCACTGACTCCATAGAAGGTGCCAGACGACTGAGTACATGTTATTGTTTGGGTAACAGGAGCTGTGGGGCCAGGCGGGTGGCTGAAGCTGGCCCCAGAGGGTTGGGCTGTTCTCACGAGAGAACAGGGGCCCTGCTGTTCTCCCCAGAACACTGTGTCTGCTTTCAGCCTCGGTGACATGTAACTGATAGTCAGCCTGACCTCCAGGTATGGGTGCTCCCGCCACTGAGGCTCCTGGGCTGAATCAGCCTGGGGGAGGGGCACAGTGGGGCCACAAGGAGCCCAGCAGAACTGCCCCACCCCCACCCCTTCCTCCCTAAGATGGGCATAGCCACAGCTGTTAGAGGGCATGTTCATAGCAGGAGGCTTGGGCTGGTCCCAAGTGTGCTGCTAACTTGCTATTATACTTAGGCTCTCTTGGCCTCACTTCCCCCCTCTGTAAAATGGGGCTGATTATTTTCATAGGATTGTTGTGAAGAAAGTGCTTTGTAAACCTCCAGGTTTCTGTGAAATGTGAGTTGTCGCTGTGTCTTTATAGCTCCTGGGGGAGAGCGGGGAGTGGGTAGTGCAGCCCAGCCACAGAGCAAGGACTTAAGGGAGAAGCTAGAGACCTGAGTTAGCTCAGCCAGACCCAGCTCTGCTGCTTACTAGCTGAGTGCCCTTAATCAGCTCTTCTGAGAGGAGTTTTCTGAATTGTAAAGCAAAGAGGTTAGGCTCTAAGGTTCCTAAATCTACAATTCTCGGTCCTTCCTATATGCCAGTGATACAAAGAAACAGTTCCTGTCTTCACAGAACTTATATTCTATTCAGGAGAAACCACATGTGTGCAAACAAATGAAATAGATACAAGGTAACTTCTGGGAAGGTGGCCACTCTCAACAATGGGATCCAGGAGGCCTTGTTTAGGAAGTGGCACTTGAGTCAGTTGAGGAGAGAGCACTCTAGGCATGTGGAACTGCCTATGCAAAGGCACGGAGGTGGGAGATAGAGACAGTTGAATTGTAAGGCAAATAGCAAGCAGGCCAGTTTGGCCAGACTCTGGCCCCCATGAAGAAGAGTAATGTGCCTTAAACCTGAAAAGGTAGCCGGAAGGCATAGTGTGACAGGCTTTAAATGCCAAACAGAGGAGTCCCCAAGAAAGGGGTGATCTGAACCAGGCGACAGTCTCTATCTAATACCTTCTTCCCCTCTTCCTGTGTCTAGGCCTGAGCCAAGGGGTAGGCATAGTGATCTGCCCTGGCATGCAGCCCCAGGGTGACCAGTAGGGAGCAGGGTTGCTGGATGCCAAGGCTGGCATCTGAACTTGGTGCCTGAGGCCGGCCACTTCCTGTCTCTGTGGTGGCCAATGTTTTCTTCCTCCATCTGCTCCTCAGTTTCACGGGAAGTCAAACTCTTGCCCCTCCCCCTTCCCCAAACCAGTTCTTGTGCTTTGGTGGGGGAAGGAAGGGGTAGGACTGAGACACCCATCAGAAGCCGCTGTCCTGTCCACCCAGGAGGCTGGGGCTCACTCTGCTGACTCTGGAGGGCTGCAGGACTCCCCTTCCCAGATTGTTCATCCTCCCCATACCCCTTTCCCTGTCCTTTTGTTCTGGGGGCTCCCTTTGGGTGAAACCTGCTTCTAGGAGGAAACTGAGAGGGTCACCAGTCCAGAATTCTGGGGGACCTCAGTCCAATCCCCTCATGTTAAAGGTGAGAGAACTTCGGCCTAAGGAGGTTCGGTGGCTTTTCCCAAAGTCACACAGGTAATAAATATTGAAGGCAGGATTGGGACCCAAACAGTCTGATTCCTTGTACCACAGCATCTCCTAAAGTCAGAAGAGACTTGATTCACTTTGCTAGAGAAAGCTCCAGCTCAGACGTAGATGGAGGGTCTCTGCCCCAGACAGCGTGAGTGCCAGTAGGCAGGGACACTGCCCGAGACATAATGAATCTGGGCCCTTATTAAGAGGGAGGCAGGCGGAGTTTGACCCTTCCCTAATTGAACTGGACACAGGTGGAGTAAGGAAGTTACTTCAAAGCTTTGCTAGTTCCAATTCAGCCAGTTTGTTTCAGGGGAATGCCTTTGGGATTATCCAAGTGGGAATCTTTCTTGTGTCCCTCCTATCCCTTCCCTACATCCCTGGGTGAGCAAGTCCCTTAACCTCTGTCCCCTTTAGCTTGCTCATCTGTAAAGTGGGTATAATAGTACCTGCCTCACCAGGCTGTTGTGAGGCTCAGATGAGCTCATAGTTGTCAACAGTTTGCAGACCTTAAAGCGCTCTGATTATCATGTTTTTATCATGAGCGTGTTGGCCAGTCCTTCCTATTATGCATCGTTCCAGACGGAGAAACCAGGCCTGGCAAGGGGACGAGCTCTCTCCTGGGCCTCAGCATGGAGTGTGAGGACTTGGACCAAGCCAGGGATTCAGAGGGGGAGGGGAATAGACAGTTGAACTCTGTTCTGGGGAGGATTAGGGAGAATTAAAAGACTTGGAAGGAGGGATGTCCCAGGGGAGAAGAGGAAGGGAGGGGTTATGTAATGGGACATGGCTCTGCTGGATGCTGCCCAGGCCTGGGGAGGGGGGCGGGTGGAGGAAGATACAGGCCAAGCCACTGAAGTGCCACGAACCCTGGTCTCTTCCTCAAAGACTTATAGGCTCACCCAGCTTCCTAAGGCAGGGAACTTGGGGCCAAAGTCAGGGCAATCAGCTCCCCCAAGCCACGTAGTGGGTAGGTGAGACTAAGTGTTGTTCAGCCCTGTCCGACCCTCTGTGACCCCATTTGGGTTGAGTGTTTGGGTTTTTTTTGGCAGAGATACTGAAATGGTTTTCCATTTTCTTTTCCAGCTCATTTTATAGGTGAGGAAACTGAGGCAAACAGGGTTAAGTGCCTTGCCCAGGGTCACACATCTAGTAAGTGTCTGAGGCAGGATTTGAACTCAGGAAAATGAGTCTTCCTGATTCCAGGCTCAGTGCTCTATCCACTGTGCTACTTGTCTGTACCTGAGACTAAATTTGGGGACTGCTTTTTGAATCTGGGAGGGTATTGAGGACTCCCTGGCTGTTGCTTCTGAGAATGGCCCAGATTGCCTGGGTCTGAAAACAAAGGAGCAATGGATGAATCAGTCCCCTTGGCCCAGGCTGGGTTGGATGCTTTCCCTAGGACTGGTTCCCTATCTTTGGTCCAGCATCCATGATAGTCTGAGGTATGGGAGCTGAGGCTTTCTGGAAGATCCTGAATCCTGGGGCCAAAGGGACCGAGTCATATTTCCCTTATGGCTCAGAATTGGGAGGGACCTTAGAACAGAGGATGTCAGAGCTAGGAAAGGCCTTAGAACATGGAATGCTAGAACTAGAAGGGCCTTTAGAACACAAAGTATTAGAACTGGACGGAGATTTAATGACACAGAATGTTGACACTGGAAGGGCCCTTAGAACATGGAGTGTTAGAACTTGGGAAGGGCCTCAGAACAGAGATTGTTGGAGCTGCGGGACCCTTGGAAACCATTTAATCCAACCTCCCACCCCCAACCTACACCACCACAGAGAAGGCTATGGAAAGGCTCTGGCTCTGGGGTCAGAGGATGTGGGTTCAAATTCTGACTCTGTGGTCATAGATAAGTCACTTCACAGGTTGGATTGAATGGCCCCTGAGGTCCCTTCCAGCTTTCTGTGACCCTAAGGAAGGAAAGTGATCTGCCCAGGACCTCATAGCTCCTCCAAGGCATAGAACCCACATATGTGGCTTCCCAGAAGGGTTCTTAAGAAGGCTAAGAGCTCTCATAATTGTTTGTGTAGTTCTGTAAGGCATGGAAAATACCTTCCTTCCTGACCACAATCACAGGAGGCAGGCCGTGTAAGTAAGTACTATTCCCATTATATAGATGAGGAGACCGAAGCTTAGAGTTAGACACTTGCCATGGTCCCTAGGACAGGCTGGCGCTGGTCTTTAACCAGGATCAGGCTTCTTCTGTGGTTTGCTGAGCTCACTGTGGTCACACCAGGTCTCCTGACTCTGCTCACTGATCTCCTGCTTCCTGGATCACGAAGTGGGTCTGTGGGCCAGGCCTGCCTCATCCTTCCCATGTGGGAAGAGGATAGCAGAGGGTCCTATGCCTCTTCTCTTGGGCAGGCATGGCCTCTGCCACTTGCTGACAGTGACCTTGGGGAAAGTCCCATCCCTTCAGGGTGCCTCAGTGTCCCTGTTTGTAAAATGAAGGCATCAGCTTAGGTTAAAAAAGCAGGATTCCCCCCACCCCATGGTGCCTATTCTCATCCTCTGTGCTCAGGGTCCCAGGGGGCCACTTCAGTGTTTCAGAAGAGACAGATTAACTCCCAAGGGTCCCCTTGTTCTGTCTTGGCATGCCTTTATCATTGAGCTGTGCATCCCAGTCAGATCTGACAGGTCCTCCTCCATCTTTTTTTTCTAGAATGGGCAAATTCCCGGAGAAGACACTGGAAGACATTCCTCCAAGGTAAGAATCAAGGTTTTTGGAGTGCCAGAATGTGGGGGAGGGAAGACTTTAGGCTCAAGTGAGGAGGGGGAGGGTCTCAAGTCTCCCAGGCAGAATCTGAGGCTGTGCTCACACCTCTGTCCCACCCTGAAAGTAGGATCTCCCCTAGAAGAGGAAGGAAGGAAGGAAGGGAGGGAGAGAGGGAGGAAGGAAGAAAGGAAAGAAGGAAGGAAGGAAAAAAGGGAGGGAAGGAAGGAAGACATGGAAGGAAGGTAAACAAGGAAGGTGCTATCACTATTCCCATTTTGCAGTGTGAGGGAAACTGAGGCAAACAGATTAAATGACTTGGCCAGGTTCACACAGATTTGAACTCGGGTTTTCCTGAGTCCTGGTCCAGCACAATATCTGCTGTGCCACCTAGCTGCTTAGATATTTGAAGTGAGGTGAGCGGGGCAGGGCATTAGAACATACAATGTCAAAGCCAGAAGGTATATTAGGACACAGAACGTCAGTGTTGGCAAAGACATTAGCACAGAGTGTGAGGTCTGGGCAGATCACACTTGCCCTCTGGGCAAGCCCTTCATTTTACAGATCCAGCAGTGGAGAGGAAGTGACCTATTTAAAGTGCTGTGTCTCATCAGTCAGGGCCGAGCTGCTGTTAGGAACCAGGCGCTTTGACAGCTCCTCTCCTGCCCCCAACCCCACCAGTCCAAGGTTCTCATCCTTCCATGCTCCTCGGAGGGTCTCTATCAACAGCTTTCTAGTCTCGATGGGGGCCCATGAGCCTTCTCCATGAGGGCCTAGGGATAGGAAGCTGTCTGCATTAGACAGATGAGGAAACTGAGGCACAGAGGGGTGAAGGATGGGTTTTCCATCAGTCACTGGGGCTGATCTGAGGGCAGAGGATCAGGCTTCTTCTGTGGTTTGCTGAGCTCAGTGTGGTCACTCCTATGTTGTGAGCTCGAAGAGGCAGAATCCTTGCTGCAGGCTTGGACCTGACCTCACCAGATTTTAGAACTTATTGTTCACTAGTGTATTCCGCTCATTTTACTCTAAAAAACTGAGGCCCAGAGTAAGGGAAATTGTTTGACCAAGGTCACGCAGCTAAGAAGCATCATAGTCAGGACTTGAACTCAGGGGTTCTGCCTTTGAATCAGTTATTGCTCTGAGCCCCCAGAGACCCACCTTCACGCTTTGCCCTCCCCTCTGGGATCTGGTGGCCTGAAGTGACCCTCTCTCTGTTCTGCTATCCCTCCTTTTTCTGTCCACACAGGCTAGATCATAAAGGAGACCTTTGGGACCCAGGGCCTGGCCCCAGTTCCCCTGTTGTGGGGGGGCGGGGGATGTGATAGGGAGAATTCCCTGGGAAAAGGGAGAGGCTCATTAGTGATGGCCATTTTGTGTGATGTGATGTCGCCCTGGAATAGGAATGGAGACCCCAGGGTCAGCGACAGGCCCAGCTCTCACCAGAGGGGTTGATGGCTGCTGGGCTAATTCTGTGGTAGTCACTGAGGCCTGGAATGGGAGTAGGGGGCAACTGGGGAAGGCCAGACGACAGCAGGAAATAGGAGCAGAAGGGGGCAAAAGAAATGATGCCTCTGCCCCCACGGGGCATCCATGTCTCCTGTTGAGCTCCAGCCGTGGAGGGGGGTGGGGTGACCCTGGGGGCCAGTGAACTGCCCACCACTGTCTGACTTGCAACCTTAGAACCAGAGGTGCTGGATCAAGGTGAGGGAGATGGGGTCTGGGCCACAGGGCAGGTGGGGGACATAGCCTAGCTCTAAATGCTTCACCATCCTGGAAAAACCAAGGCCCCAAAGGATGGAGCAGCTGAGGTTCACAGTGTGACATCTGTGAGGCCTGATGCCCCTTGGCCCCGGCCCTCCACCCCTGATAGAGTGCCACACCTACTCTGGCGATGTATTCAGCACTCTGCACAAGCGGTCCCCCACCTCCCTGCTATGGAGGACGGGGTAGGAGAGGGAGAGACATGTACCCACATAGCTTGTTTGCTTACTCAGAATTTGGCTCTTTTTTTAGGGATCCTTTTGTTTCCATGGTTGTAGTCATTGTGGATAGAGACCTTCCCATGTTTCTCAGAATTCCTCATATTTGTCTGTTTTTAGCAGCACATTCATACCTTACCACACACATGCCCTATTGCTGCCATTTGTCCCGCCATCCTTCCCTTCAAGGGGCACCCACTTTGATTCCAGTTCTAGGCAGTCACAGAGGGAGGTGTCAGATCTTTGTTAGTACCGCCCCCATTTTACAGATGAGGAAACTTGCCCCTGGTAAAATGGAAAGAGCTCTGGCTTTGGAGGCAGCAAGTTCAGATCCCACTCACCCTTATTACCTGTGGGACTCTGGGCAAAGCACTTAATCTCCCTGTTCCTCAGCTCCCTCATCTCTAAAATGATTTTGTTTATTTTATTTTATTTTTTAAAGAGATAATGCCTGACCTCAGTAAGCTTATATTCTAATCAGAGAAGAGAACACATCCAGAGCAATAGAGACTAGGGAAAGGTTTTTTGGTCTGGGAAGTTGCAGGGATAATGGATGAAACAATTTTTGTTGTTTTTGAATCATTTCAGTCATGTCCAACTCTCCATGACCCCATTTGGGGTTTTCTTGGCAGAGATACTGGAGTGGTTTGTCATTTCCTTCTCCAGATCATTTTATAGATGGGGAAACTGAGGCAGACAGGGTGAAGCGATTTAGGATACTGCAATGTTCACAATGGCTGAACCAATTCAGAATCAGACTTTCTTTTTCTTAGAACTGGGGAGAACTGGGCCCCTTCTACAGGGAGGAAAGATTGGGACTGAAGACACTAAGTATTCATCTTCTCGGTACCTGCACCTCCAGGAGCAGGCTGGCCTCCTCACCCTTCAGGAATAGTATATTCAGACTTCTGCTAGAGGGCAGATGAGGAATGAGTGGGGCCAAACCTGGGAGAAGGCTCCTAGGACCTAGCACAGCTCAGCATTGCTGGGGGGGAGATGTTTCCTACAATGTGGTGGCAAAAGTTGAGAGCACAAGGTCCGAGGGTAGGTCAGTGAGCCTACCCAGAATCAGAAACAGAGTAATCCCCTAGGTTCTGAGTCAGCAGAAAGACCTGGGTACAAGTCCCTACAGCCTAAACTAAGGAGAAAACTATGGGTGAGTCACTTCCTTGGTTCTGAGCCTCAGTTTCCCGAGCTGTAAAAAGGGGATAAAGATACTCCTAGGAATGTGGAGAGAGAGGTGCTTTGTGAGTAGGGCAGTACCATGAAAATGTTACCTTCACTTTGGGTGGAGCCTTACCCTTCTATGTCAGTTATCACCTGTCCACACCCTCCTCCCTTTCCCTTTGCCCAGCTGCCTGCTCTTGCCCGGCTCAGGGTTTTCACCCCAGTCCCAAGGATGGAGCTGCCCAGGTGTGTGTGAACAAGCTCAAATGGACTTTGCTTCTCCTGTTACCCAGATGGGAGGCGGGGCCTGGGTGTGGCAGGAGGGCCCACAGAACTATTTCTTGGCAGTCTCTCCTGCCCATGGTGTTTAGAGAGTGTGGGGGTCCCCCAGTCTAGTCCTTCGAGTGTTTATTAGGCACCTACCATTGTATGTGCGAGGTACCAGGGCAGAGAGCTGACCCTGCCCTCAAGGTGTCCCCAGTGGCTTAGGGGGTTATGACAGGCACCCAGATACCTGATTATTTGAGTTGGGAGAGAAAGCACTAGCAACCACTTCCCACTCCGGGCAGAGAGGCTGTGAGGATTCAAAGTCAAAAGTCCTGAGTTTGAATCGTGATGGATGTTGCCTAGCTGGGCCCTTTCTCCTGGGCTGCTGAAGATGAGACCATAACTGCCTGCTAGGAGCAGAATTTGCATATTCTCCTTTCCCTTGTAAATATGTCAATGTCCGTTTGATGGTGATTTCACAGGATTTGGTGCTCAGAGCTAGAAGGGACCTTAGAGACCATCCAGGCTCAACCACTTTATTTTCCTCCAGGTGAGAAGACTAAGGGTCAAGAAGCAAAATCATTTGTCCAAGGTGGAGGATGAACCCAGGTCGTCTGACATCAAATCCAAAACTCTCTCCACTGCCCTGTGCTGGCACTTCACTCTGTGGGCATTCTATGGCTGACGTGGCCAGTGACTCGGTGGATTGAGTAGCGGGTCTGGAATCAGGAAGACCTGAGTTCAAATCTGGTCACAGAAGTTTACTAGCCATGTGACCCTGGTCAAGTCACTTTGCCTCTTGGCCTCAGTTTCTTCATCTGTAAAATGGGTATCATAATAGCCCAGGCTTATTGGAAGGCTCAAATGAGATAATAATTATTGATGCCTGGCACATAGTAGGTGTGATATAAATGTTAGTATCATTAACATTGTCAATTATTTCCAATGACACAGACACCCACCTATCCGTGCCTGCCCATCCTATGTTGTATCACTCAGGGCTGATCACAAAGGCTCGATAAACAAACAAAAGACAACAAAGCGTACTTCGTGGGAGAGAAGGATGAATAAAACTTCCCCCTCCCAGCTAGCCTCCGTAGCTCTTTCCAGGCCTCCCTGGGCCCACAATTCTCTTTGGACTAGGCTATAGAACCAGAGTTGGGAAAATCTGAGTTTGAATCTTACCTTAGACACGTAGAAGCTGTGTGTCCCTAGGCAAGTCACTTAACCTCTGCCTCAGTTTCCTCATCTGTAAAAAAGGAATCATAGTAATAGCATCTGCCTCCCACGGTGGTTGTGAGGACCAGATGCACAGTGTTTGGCACATAGTAAACACTGAGTAAATGTTAGTCTTTATTGTTACTGTTGTTTGTAAAGAGCCTCGTACACCCTAAAAGCGCTGCAGAAATGCTAGCTCCCATTATCGCCATTATTGCTGCTGTTACTGTTCCTTTATTGCCTTCTCATATCAGGGTGGCGTCTTTGTCCTTAAGTACACCTGTCCTTCCCTACCTCCCCTTCCGGCCCCTAGCTCCAGGCAGCCCCTCTGGACGTTTCTGCCCAGGCTCATGGGTAAACTCTGGAATCCTTGACTCATTGGGAAGGTTCCTGATTGCAGGCTGGGACTGGGGTGTTCTGCCCATCCTGGAGTGGATTGGGCGACCTTCTGGATGCAGGACCTCCCTGCAGGGGGGCCCCGGGTCACAGCCAGGCTCAGCCTTTGCTCCTCTTGTCTCTCCCCTGCCATCACCTTCCCTCCGGATCAGACTAGAGACCACACACCTCAGCGGCCAGACTGGTGGGCTCAGAAGCAGTGACACCTGGCTTCCAGCCCCCATGTGCCTTAGCTTGGCCAGCCTCTTGCAGTCTTAAAGTTTTCTCATCTCTGGACTGACAGTAGTGGCTGCCTCCTAGGACTGCTGTGAGCTCAAATGAGATAATGCTTGTAACTCTGCAAACTTCTGTTGTTTGGTCATTTTTCAGTTGTGTTTAACTCTTCATGACCCCATTTGTGGTTTTCTTGCTTTGCCATTTCCTTCTCCAGATCATTTTACAGATGAGGAAACAGGCAAAACAGGGTTCAGTGACTTGTCCAGGGTCACACAGCTAGTGAGTGTCTGAGATCAGATTTGACCCCAGGAAGACGGGTCTTCCTGACTCCAGGTCCAGTGCTCGGTCCACTGCACCAGCCATGGATTAGGGGTTCTCGATTTGGGGTCCATCAATCCCTGAGGCATCTTTGGATGGATTTGTGTGAATCTGTTTTTAATATTTTGATAACCATTCTCGAACATTATTGATTTCCTTTGTAACCCTATATACAGGGTGTCCCCAGAGTCTCAGCATAGTTTTAAGTCAACTCAAAACTTAACTAAGATTTTTGGAACACTCTCTATTTTCTTTTTTAAAAAGCATTATTCTGAGGCAGCTAGATGGTACAGTGAATAGAGCACCAGCCCTGGAGTCAGGAGGACCTGAGTTCAAAAACGGCCTCAGACACTTAACACTTACTAGCTGTGTGACCTTGGGTAAGTCACTTAACCCCAATTGCCCTGCCCTCCCACCTCCAAAAAGCAAAAAGTAAAAAATTTAAAAAAGCATTATTCTGAGAAGAGATCCATAGGCTTCACCAGACTGCCCAAGGGGTCCATGAAACAAAAAAAAGTTAAGAACTCCTGCTGTGTATGAATGTTTAGTTTTATCCTCATATGGAAGTCTACCTAGTGTGCTAGATTTAGGCCTTCCTTTGGCAAATATATATATCCTTGGTTTATGCTTCCTTTGTTTATGCCACCCTCACTAGGGCACAGTGATAGGGCATTGGACTGGAGTCAGGAGGCGTAAGTTCAAATCCAGCCTCAGACACTGCCTAGCTGTGTGACCTTGGGCAAGTCAGTTAACCTCTGCCCTAGTTTTCTCAGTTGTAAAATGAGGATTATGTACCCATCTCCCAAGGTTGTTGTGAGGATCAAATGAGATAACAGTTATAAAGCATTTAGCACAGGCTGTCCACGGGTTGTCCTTTCCTTGTGGATCCTGCTTTGCCTGCTACCTCTTCCAATGCTCTATCTCCTAGATAATACGGTTTATGTCACTTCTCATAAACAAGTCATTTCTGGCGCCCTCTCATGGGCACCATTTTTCCCCCTTGATGTCTTGCAGTTTGGCTTCTTCAAGCATGATGGAGATCTATGACTTGTGGCATCACCAGCAGAACACTGAAGTTACAAATACTGGAATTTTTTGGTTGTTTTCAGGGAGCAGCTTGGGCTCACTGGATGTGCTGGGGCATTTCCCCCAATTCTATTTAACTCCCTCTCTTGCTCCTATTCATTTCTGTCTAAGAGGTGCCCCCAATAGATCATCATCCAACCAGAGACATCTTATCATCTGAACAGCAGACATTTTTCATGCACTTAGTCCTTCTGTGGATGGGATGTTGGGCCTCCCTCTTGCAAGAGTGGGTGGTCATAGATCAGGACTTCCGTAGAAATGTCCCCCACAGATAAGAACGCCTAGATGAGACCTCCCCATATCTAGGGAATCCCTCTTTCATTCTCATTGCATGCCAAACATTTTCTACAATAGTGACAGGCACCTTTGGCAAACATCCACCTCCTTGCTTCATGCTTCACTTGATATTATCAGTCATTGAATAGAGGTGCCATTTCTCTCAGAGAATCTCACCCGACCTTAATATGTGCATGGGAGGCACTTGTTGTCAGAGAGCCTTTATGGCTGAATTTGCAACGTCGGGTCAAATGTCCTTTTCATAACAAACAGAAGGCAAAGTGGCTCTAATATTCTCTGCCCCCTTCAGTCAGTTGTGACCATGACTCCCACAGAATAGTATTGGGGAAGGCCTGTCTGTTCCTGTCTTCAGTTTTGACCATGGACAGCTTTGCTCTATGGGGTGGTCTTTCTCATGAAGATTGTTCTGTAATAAGGCTGTGTCTTTTTCAAAAATTCGATTTTTTTTCAATAAACTAAAGACAGTTTTCTTTTCCTCACACCTAAAGTTTGCTCGTCTCTCAGTTGGGAATAATGGTGGCATCTCCACCCAGGGGCTAGAATAAGGCTTAGATGAGATGACGTTGGTCTGAATATTTTGCAGACTTTAAAGCTCTATGTTGGGGGTCCTTAAGAGGCCATTTTCATTGCCTGGAATTCTCTCCATCTCCTCTTGGCTTCATTCAAGTCCCAGCTAAAATCTTTCTTTCTGCCAGATTCCCCCTTAATGCTAGTCCTTTGCTCTGAGACAATCCTCAGTCTCTCCTGCATGTATCTTATCTGTGCACAGTTGTTTGCATATTGTCAGTAGGTTGTGAGCTCCTTAAGGGAAGGGACTGTTTTTTGCCTGGACATAGTAGGTACTTAAAAAATGCTTGCCGACTTGTTGACATAATACAGAATTTTTGGATCCCCCAGGGGTATGTGAATAGATCTAAGGGGATCCCCTGCCCACAGAGAGAGAGAAATCCTTGTAATGAATATGTTTTACCTAATAAATCAAATTCCCCACATTGGTCGGGTCCGAAAAATGTATGTCTCATTCTACGCCTTAAGCCCACCACCCCTCTGTCAGGAGGGGGTAGCAAGCTTCCTTGGGTCATTGATCCTGTGATTGGCCATCACGCTGATCAGAGCACTTGCGTCTTCTAAAGTCATGTCTCTCTTCTGTGTTGTTGTTATTGAAGAAGCTGTCCTCCTGGTGCGGCTCCCACGTCCCTCTGCAGTTATGGATGTCTTCCTGAGCACCTCTTTTGGATAGTAACACCATCTCTGATTTTTCCCACAAGTTGCTTCAGATATCTCGAGCCAGATGCTTTGATACCCACAGATCTGTTGTTTCCAGCCCAGATAATCTGTCCTATCTCAACTTGGTCTTGTCTTCTGGTCTCCATCTTCCTTGGTTCTGTTTTTCTTAAATGTATTTTCTCTCTCTGGGGACTCGTCCCATGAGGGTATGTGCCTAGTACTGTGCTAGGCACAGGAGATACAAAGACACCCCTGTCCCTGACCTTAACAGAGCTTACCTTCAGGATGTATGTGCATAAATGCAGAGAAGACAGATACAAGGAAATCTGGAGAGAAATATGGGTCTGGGGGAGTGGGAGCAGTCAGAAAAGATCTCCTGCCAAATGGGTTTGAGCTAAGCCTTCAAGGAAGCTAGGGGTTCTGTAAGGCAGAGGTGAGCACAGAGGGCTTTCCAGGTGTTGGGAACCGCCTGTGCAAAGGCATGGAGGTGGGAGATAGAGTGTTGTCCGTAAGGACCAATCAGAATTGTTTGGCTGTAGTGTGTGTGTATGAAGGGGAGTAGCAGCGGTAACAGTAACAGTAACAGTGGTAGAAGTCAGAGCCGGAGTAATTATTATAAGGATAATAGCTAACATTTGTAGAGGGCTTACTATGTGTCATGCATTAAGTGGTTCAGTTGGGAAGACCTGAGTTCAAATATAGCCTCAGGCACTCACTAACTCTGTGACCCTGGGCTTAACTTCTGTTTGCCTTAATCCGCTGGAGAAGGAAATGGCAAACCACTCCAGTATTTCTGCCAAGAAAACCCCATTCGGGGTCACCAAGATTTGGCCACGACCAAATGACTGAACAGCAATGTGTGCGACACTGTGCTAAATGTTTTACAGCTATCACCTCGTTTGATCTCCACAGCCACCCCACTAAGTAGGTGCTCTTGTTATCCCATTTGACGGATGAGGAAACAGAGGCAGACAGGGTGAAGTGACTCACCCAAGGTCACACAGCTAGTACGTGTCTGAGGCTGGATTTGAACTCAGAGATATGTCTTCCTGACTCCAGGCCCATCTCTCAACCCGCTGTGCCACATATCTGTCAGGCTTTGACCGGATAGATGCTCGTCTGGCTGATTATTTATCTGTTGATGACAAAACTGAAGCCTAGAATAGTGGGGTAACTTGTCCAAGGAGGGGATGTTGATTGACTGGTAGAAGTAGAAGTGTTTCTCTCTGGCCTTCAAATTTTACAAATGAAGGGCCTGGAGCAGGTGTTCTCTGAGAGTCTTGGGACTGCCAGCTTTCTGGGCCGGTCTGTGAGGAGGTGACAGTGAGCTGGGCCTGGGGGCTGAATGAGCCTGGCTTGCAGGCAGGGGGTGGGAATGGAGAGGACAGGGGAGCAAGCTGTCTGGTTAGAGTCAATTATTCCTCCTGGGGGAATAACGGGGAATGAGGTGGGGAGTTCTCCTGGGGCCACAGGGTAGGCAGGGGGCCTTGATTGATGGGCTAAAGAGTTTGATAGGGAGAAGCATGGTTCCCCTGGATATTTATCGTTTTGAGAATGTTCTCAACTTATTCCCCATGTGATTTTCCTCAGCTGAAGAAGTAGTATCCAAATATGAGGGTGTATCTCCCCCAAGAGGCTGGAAAGGTGGTATAATGCACTGGTAAGGGACCAGCTCTCTAATCAGAGACAAATCCTGCCTCTCCTACTGAATAGCTGTGTGACCTTAAGTTACTTCACCCCAAAGCCTCAGTTTCCTCATCTGTAAAATGGGGGGATTGGACCAGATCTATTTATGTTTATTAGACCTTCTCTGTGGAAAGGAAGCACCTGGTAAGGAACTCTCCCCGCCAAGGCAAATTTGAACCTCCTCCAGCAGTGTGGGCTTAGAGAATTGCTTGGGTTCAGAGAGGGGAAGTGATTGCCCAGGATCGAACACACACCAAATAGCGTCAAAGGCAAGATTTAAAACTGGATCTTCCTGAGTCCAAGGTCAGCTCTCTCTCCACTACATCACAGCATTCTTTTTGTTTTTTCTAGAGGGGGCAAGGCAGGGCAATTGGGGTTAATTGACTTGCCCAAGGTCACACAGCTAGTAAGTGTCAAGTGTCTGAGGCTGGTTTTGAACTCAGGGCCTTCTGACTATAGGGCCGGTGCTCTACTCACTGCGCCAACTAGCCACCCCCTACATCACAGCATTCTAAATTCTTTTCTACCTCTAACTTTTTGTTCTCATTTTTTTCCTTTCAGCTCCAATGTTCTATGTTCTAAGGTCCCTCCCAGCTCTGACATTCTGTGTTCTAAGGGCCCTCCTAGTTCTGACATCCTGTGCTCTAAAGGCCCTCCCAGCTCGGACATTGTGTTCCTAAGGGCCTCCTAGCTCTGACATCCTGGGTTCTAAGGGCCCTCCCAGCTCTGACATCCTGTGTTCTAAGGGCCCTCCTAGCTCTGACACCCTGGGTTCTAAGGGCCCTCCCAGCTCTGACACCCTGGATTCTAAGGGCC
>CM053582.1:110565526-110601780 GCA_028627135.1 Pseudochirops cupreus | reverse complement strand
AGCTCTGACATCCTGTGTTCTAAGGGCCCTCCCAGCTCTGACATCCTGTGTTCTAAGGGCCCCCCCAGCTCTGACACCCTGTGTTCTAAGGGCCCCCCCAGCTCTGACATCCTATGTTTTAAGGGCCCTCCCAGCTCTAACATCCTGTGTTCTAAGGGCCTTCCCAACTCTGACATCCTGTGTTCTAAGGTCCATCCCAGCTCTGACATCCTGTGTTCTAAGGGCCCTCCCAGCTCTGACATCCTGTGTTCTAAGGGCCCTCCCAGCTCTGACATCCTGTGTTCTAAGGGCCCTCCTAGCTCAGACATTCCTTTTTCTAATACCATAGACAGTTACTGGTAGAGTGGAAAGAGCCCAGGCTCTAGAGTCCTGGAATCATGAATCTAGAACTGAAGGCAGAGATATCAAATTCATGGCCTGCAGAACTCTTGAGTGAGGCCAGAATGAGCTTAAAATGTAATTGGGAATTGTTTAACAAAATAAATAAAGATCCAGTAGGCCATGAAATATATGGCTTTCTGAGTCACTATGCAATGGGCAGGGGTCTTGATCTACAGTTTAGACTCCATTGCTATTTGAATTGGACACAACTGTCATAAGAGACCTTGGAGGGAAGAATCTAGTCACAGGACCCAAGTTCAGATCTTTCCTGGCTCCCTCAACTGGTGAGACTTTGAGAAACTCCCTTCACCTCCTCTGACCTCAGTTTCCCCCTTTGTAAAACTCCTGGGGGTAAAGGGGGTGGGGCTGGACTCAATGTCTCTTCTCAGGTCCCTTTGTCCCTTCTTCCCCATTGCTTAGTTCTGCACCCACTGGGGGGCACTGCCTCCACACCTGTGAGCTCCCTACCTGTCTGCTGGGGAAGGTGGATGGGGTGGGATAGGGGAGGAGAGGCCAGCTGCAAGGGGCCAGTGGCGGGAGGCTCAGGATGTCACAGTTTAGGTGGGCCTTGTGTGGGCACTGGGATTATCAGAAGGGGAACACCAGATGTTGGAGCCGCCTGCCCTTTGCCTCCCCCACCCCACCCTCTTCCTGCAGGGGTCTTCCCTGTTCCCAGAGCCCCCATTTTCCCCTGTGATGTGACTTCCTCTCTGCCAGGTTTTTCTTCCTCTTCTTCTGAGGGGATGGGGTGAGATGAGGGTGCAGATCTGAAATGCAGAAAGTTCATTCAGGCTACAGTCACTTCTGGAGAGCCCACTCTCCAGTGCCAGCTGAGATACCGGAGGCCAGCCGGTCCCCTGTCCTTCTTGGGCTTAGAGGCTCCTGGGGGAGGGAATGGGTGTGTAAAGAAAAGAAGGAATGAGTGCAGATGGATACCCAGGTAAAGCAGGCTCCGACAAGGCCCCTGTGAGGTGGAGAAGAAAGTAGTCAAGGCAGTTTGCCATTGTACCCATCTTACAGATGAGGCTTTAAGAAGAAAATTGCCTCATTGCATCACGCCAAACTGCCCCCTTATAGAGGAGTAAATTTCTCCCCTCCCTCTTCCCTCTGTCTCCTCCCCACTTCTTCCTGTCTCCTTCCTTCCCTTTTCCACTTTCTTCCTCTCCCCTCTCTTCTTCCATTTCATCCTCTGGGAACACTGTGGTCCAGCCCAGCTAGCCCGTGACTCCTCATACCCAGCACTTCACTCTCCCTCTGACCGTGCTCCATGCCTAGAAGGGACTCCCTCTTTACCTCTTAGAATTCCTATTTTCTCTCAAAGGTCAACTGACATCTCACCTTCTCCAAGGCCTTTTCTCCTTGTGCCCCTCCCCTCCCCACTCCAACTGACCTTGTAGATCCTTATAGACAGCATCTGTCCACAACAGGCAGTGTTAGAATGCCAGCTCCCTGAGGGCAGGCATAGCTTCACAGGTGCCTGGCACACAGCAAATGTTTTTTATTAAATAATGATGGATTCACTCGTTGGCTGTCCACAGTTGCAGCTAGTAAGGGTCCGAGCTGGGGATCTTTGGGATCAGAGTTGGAGAGGGGAAGGGGCCTCAGAGACCCCACTCGTTGTACAGAAGAGCACCCTGAATTGTCTGCCATCACGCGAGTGTGACTGAGATGGGATTTGAGCCTGGGTCTTGTGACTCCAAATCCAGTGTTGGAGATCAGAGGAAGTTGTCGTTCAGTCATTTTTCAGTCCCATCCGACTCTTTGTGACGCCATTTGGGGTTTTCTTGGCAGAGATACGGGAGTGGTTGTTTCCTTCTCCAGTTCATTTTTACAGATGAAGAAACTGAGGCAAGCAGGGTGAAGTGACTTGCCCAGGGTCGCTCGGCCATTCAATTGGAACTCCAGGCCCAGTGGCTCTGTGCACTAGGGTGCCACCTAGCGGCCCGCAGAGGAAACAGAGATTATTTATTGCCCACAGTTCAACTCGGGGGCCATTTCAAGGAAGCCTCCTTAGATCCTCTTCCTCTGTGACTCAGAGTAGTTAGTGGTCTGTGCTTCTGCACAGTCTTGTATTTGCACATATGCATTCTCTTCCCAAGCCGGACCACAGAATGTAATCTCCTGGGGGGCAGGGGCTGTTGTTTTTGTCTTTGGATCTTCACCCCCTAGCACAGTGCCTGGCACCCAGACCCTTGACTAATATTCTGGGCTATCGAGTTGGTTGGGAGGGGTTGGCATTACCAAGAAGGTGGCATTGGAGCTACATCTTGGTGGTTGGATGGGGTTTTGATTGGCAGAGACAGGGAAAGGACCTTCCAGGCAGAAAAGGTGGATCAGAAACCAAGGCTCCTTGGGTAGCGTTGACCACAGGAATTGGGGCAGGGGCTTTTTTGGCCATCCAGGCCCTCCCTTAAAGTGGGACTACCTTGGATTCAGCTGCATGTGAGCAAGAGGTACTGGGCCCCCTGGGTCAGGGGCCTGGAATGCCCCAATCTCCTCTGGGATATAGACATTTAACTCCAGACAGGGGCCAACACGTGGTTCCCTCCATCCCCTGGCCTGATCCCTCTTTGAAGCCGGCTGCAGCTGTCTATTTTCAGAATCATTCTCTTCCCCCAACCCCCACTCTTTCTCTTCCTGTTTGTGAAACCCTGATCCCTCCTATTCCCACTCTCAGCAGAATGTGACAGCAGGCGTCTCCTCTCAGGTGCTGGAGAGGCCCAGGGAGCTGGCCTCATTTGCCCCATCCCCCCAGGGCAGGTCCTGGCAGAGTATGTGGGGTCTGCTGCTGCAGCTGTTCCCTTCCCCCTCTGCCCTCCTCCCCTTTCTAGGGAAGGGCCAATAGGACTGGCTCCCCACAGGCACACATCCAGTCCTGGTGCCCTTGAGGAGGCCCCTCCTGCTGGCTGGGCATCTCCAAGCCTCCTGGCCTTGACATTGTTGGGGAAAGGAGGGCAGAGGAAGGCAACTCCTGCATCCCACTGCTGGCTGGTGACCTTCAGTGTACAGTGCAGGAGAGGGTAGTTACACTGAGGAGGGGGCTGAGCCAATGCCCTGCAGCAGGAGGGCAAAAAATTCACTGCCACTAAACTGAGATCTCCTTTCTTCCAAAACTTGATTAAGTCAGAGGACTCATGTTCTAGACTGGACTGTGCCACTAACTTACTATTAATGGTGTAGTGGACTTGGAGATGGGAAGATCTAGTTCAGATCCTGCCTCATGCACATACAAACTGGCACTTACCACTGGACCTTTTCCAAGCCTCAGTTTCCTCATCTGTAAAATGGGAATAATAAAACCACCTCTCATACTGAGTGTTTGTAAGGGTCAAACAAGACAACTTGTAAAGCATTTTGCAAACCTTATATAGGAACGGGGCAGGCCTTGGGCCTGTGATTTCATTGGTGTAGGGGACATCGATGTGAGGAAATCCCCCTGTACCAATGCAGGTTAGCACCTTGTGTACAACTCGTGTAGTCTTAGAGCACTGAGAGGTCAGGAGTCCTGCCCAAGGCCGTGTTGTGTCACAAGTGGGATTGAACCCAGCAATTTGTGGTAACTCCTCCATGAGCCTCAAAGCCTTATAGAGAGGTCAGCTGTCTGGTGAGCCCTGGAGTCAGTCACTTCACATTCCTTATTTGTAAACTGAGATTTTGGACCAAATGGTCCCCTCAGGCCCCCTCCAACTCTTGATATTCTGTAGCTCTGTGAGACCCCAGAACTTGGGACAAGGGGGTGGTACGTCTGCCTTGCCTACCTATGATTCGGTGCAGTTCAGTCCAACCAGCATTTCTTATGCACCTACTGTGTGCGGGCTGGACACTAAGGCACTAGAGATACGGAGACCTGCCCTCCAAGAGATTACATTTTGTGGAAGTTGGGGGAGGTAGGAAATGGCCTAGAAATTAAAACGTGTGTGTGTGTGTGTGTGTGTGTGTGTGTAAATATATAATTTCTGAGAGGAGGGCACCAGAATTGAGGGCACCAGGGATTCAATCAATCAGTTGGTTGACAAGCACTTATTATGTGCCTACTTAGTGCCAGGGATTGTGCTAGGCACTGGGGATACAAAAACAAAAGTGAAGCAATCCATATAGTATGAAGTGAAGATGAAGAGGGAGAGTGCTTCAGGCATGGGGGAACAGCCTATGCAAAGACTTGGAGATGGGAGATGAGAGATGACATATTGTATGTGAGTGGGTTTGGCTGAAACAGAGAGTGGGCAAAGGGGATTAAATGGGCCTGAGCCAGGAAAAAGAGGCAGGAGCCAGACTGGAAAGGGCCTTTGGAGCTGGACAAAGGAGTTTGTATTTCACACCAGCCTTGGAGGATCTGGAGCTGGGGAGTGACAGGGTTGCACAGGAATCCTTCAGGGACAAGTGTCCTTGAATTGATCTTTCCTACCCTTGGTTCTGGGTCCTGTGAAGGCCCCAGGGATTTGTCCTCTGGGCAGTGTGATAAAGTAAAGAGGGCTCTGAGCTTGGAGCCAGGAAACAGGGCATCAGTCCTGCCTCAGGTGCTTATTGGCTGTGTGACCCTAGACAAGTCATTTCAATGTCTATGCCTCTGTTTCTTCATCTGTTAGACTTAGTGGTTAGACCCAGTGACCTCTAAAATACTTTCGAACTCTCTGTCTGTGATTCTGTGATCCTTGCAGAAGACAGCACCAGCTAGCATGGCTCCTCAGGCTACGTGGGCATGGTGGGATTGGGGAAGATCCAGGGACCATCTCTCCAATGGGGAAGAGCTGTTACCTCCCCCAGGGTTGGGGTGGGGGTCTGGGGACTACAGGTCAAAATGGTTGGCATTTCTCCCAGGGTTATGCCTTCCTCCCTCTGGTCAGTGGAGCCTGTGGGCATCCCTCTGTCTTGTCTCAGCTCCTGCTGAAGCCCATTAGAGTTGTGGGGGGCAGAGAGGGATTAGGGTGTGGATATATGTCCATTCTTCAGAATTCCTTAGGCCTGGACTTGTTGACCAGCAGAGATCTCTCTCTCTGTGTCTCCCTCTCTCTTTTCTCTGTCTGTCTCTATCTCTGTCTCTGTCTCTGTCTCTGTCTCTGTCTCTCACTGTCAGGGCATGTGGCACATGGTCTCCTTGTCAAGATTCAGCTCCAAAGCCAGTGGTTGCTGACTTAGGCATGAACATACAGCCAGATCCTTTCCACTCCAGACCTTAAGCAGGTCTCTTCTGGCTCAGTCCTTTGATTGTAATAATGCCTCATCTTACTCGAACTTCCAGACTTGCCAAGTTCCCTCTGAACCTCCCCTCCTGCCCTGGCAGCCAGTCTCCCCATCCCCATAATTATCTTGTATTTCCTTTGCCTATATTTTGGGCATACTTAACAATGTACATGTTTCTCCTGATGGAATGTAAGCTCTTTGAGGGCAGGGGACTTGTCTGTTTCTCTTTGTGCCCCCCGCCCCCCAGCACACTGCTTGACACACAATAGGAGCCTAATAAACGTGCATTGGCTTACCGATACAGAATATTCCCTCGTGGTAACCCCGAGAGGTAGTGTACTGCCATATTGTCCCCACTTTACACATGATAAAACTGAAGTTCAGAGAGGTTTAAAGTGACTTCATCATCAACAAGCATTTAAGTGCCTACTGTGTGCTAAGTACTGGAGATATGAGAAAAGGTAAAAACAGTCTCTGCCTTCATGGAGCTTCTAATAGAACGGGAAAAACAACACCTTGAAAACCTTGTATGTACAGAGGAGATTCAGTGTAAATGGGAGGTAATCTCAGAGGGAGGGCATTAGCAGTTGAGGGGAAGTGGGAAGACTTGCTCAGGATCACAGCTAACAAGTGTCAGAGGCTGCACTGATTGTATTTTTTACTGTGTCACCTGTGGGTGTCTTTGGTGGGTGTCCTTGGTGTCTTGAAGGGGCTGAAGCTAGATGGGAGTGAGAGGGTAGAGAAGCTCATTCCTCCCTTTAGCATCCCTTAAGCCTGGTTAGGCAGACAAGCAGAGGATTCTCTCTAAGGCCCAGAGCTCTTCCAAGCTCCCCCTTCACTCTCTCTTGGCTTCTTCCTTAGTGAATAGAGATTGTTTCATTTTTGTCGTGGTATCCAGAATACCAGCACAAGTGCCTGGTACATAATAAGTGTCTAGTTAATGCTTATGGATTGACTGAGCCTTGCCAAAAGTCTCGCCCAGGCCGGCAACTACCACACCACCTCTCTTTGGAAGCTTGGGCCCCAGAGGTACTCTTTTGACGTATCTGGGAGGGTTTTATAGTTGAGTCTCACCAGCCAGGTGAGCTTAGGTCCAGAGCTGCCCCTTTCCCTGGGTTACCCTTCTGTGGAGGAAAGAGCGGCTGTGGCCTGAACCCCCTAGGCCCAGTCATGTGTCCCATGCCTAGACCCTCGCCTGATGTTTGGTTTGGTTAGGTCATCCTCATGAGAAGGCAGCAAAGTGGGGTGGATGGAGGGCTGAATTTATAGGCACCTGGGTTCAAATCCCACTTCTGACACCGAATAGTTGTGGGACCTTAGACAACATACTGAACCTGCCAACCCTCTCATCTGTAAAATGAGGTAATTAGCCTAGATAGTCAGCCTCCCAAGGCTCTTCCAGCTCCGGATGGACCATCCAAGCATAGCCTCTGCCTCCTGCCCCCTGTATGATGGGAGGGTATCATAGGGAGCTGTACCTCTCATTGCTTCCAGGACTGGGGGGCTGCTAGCCTCTACTGGGACTGCTTTCCCGGTGCATGACTCTAGGTTTTGGGGAAGCATGTAGAGCAGTAGGATTCCTGTGTTTGCTCTCCTGCAAAGCTTTGTATGACCTTAGACTAGTCAGTCTACTCCATTCTCCTGTTTCTAGGGCATGGAGAAGTGGCCAGAAGTGGGCACATTCACTCTTTCCTCTCCTGTTGGACAGAGACAGATTGGGGCCACTTTTCTCTCCTTTTCTCAGCCTTGGCCTTTGGGGAACAGAACATCTTCAGAGAATCATAGGAAGTCAGAGTTGGGAGGGCCCTTAGAACTCAGGATGTCAGAGTTGAGAGGGCCCTTGGAACACAGAATGTCAGAGCTGGGAGGGCCCTTGGAACACAGGATGTCAGAGCCAGGAGGGCCCTTAGAACATTGAGTGTCAGAGCTGGGAGAGATCCTGAAACAGAATGTTGGGGCTGGAAGACCTTAGACCTTAGAGATCTTCAACCCCAACCCTCCCACTTTACAAGAAGAGAAAACATACCTAGAGATGTTAATGACTTATCCAAAGTCACACAGCTAGACACAATCCCAAGACTCCACTCCCTTTCCCTTCTCCTTCCCAAAGGGGGAAGTGTGAAAGGTGGGGAGGGACCCAAGACCCCATGCTACACCCCCCCCCTTCCTTCCTCAAGCTGAGGAGGCTGAAAAAGCAGAAGTGGGGCCCTCAAGCTCCCTCTGTACTGACACACTCCTCCACTATGCAGGCCTCCACAGATGTTCCCTGGACAGAGAGAGACTCAGCCTCCTGTACCCAGAAGGTAAGAGCTAAGCAGGGGAGTGGCTGGTATTTCAGAGGGGGGAGTCTGGCCTCCATGTTCCTTGGAAGAGTGGGGGCTGGGCCATCTTTCTCATCTGCGTCCTGGAGGTGGATCCCCAGGGGTATGGTATAAGTGGCATTGGCAGCAGACATTCCTCAAGTCACTGCTTACTGTGAATCCCACTGCCTGTCCTAACCTGGGGGTTCGGGGGGAGGGGTCCCCCTTGCCCTGTTCCTGATAGGGGAGGAGCTATAGAAGAGGTCTGGGCTACTAGAGTGGGAAGCCCCTAAACCTTCCCCAGGGGAGAGAGGCAGTGCTGTGAGCTGGACAGGATGTGGCTCCCAGCATCGGCCTGTAATCTTTCCCCCACCTGCTTCCCCCAGAGCCCACAGCCCAAGCTCTGTCTTCCTGGCACCTGGAACCCTGTTTCCCTGCCCCCAAGCCAGCCTTGATGTTGGCCTCCAGAGGCCTGGGTCATGACTAGTCGTTTGCCCCCAGCCTCAAACCCGGATTGCCTTGTGTCCCTGGTCCCCCTCCTCCCCACCTCCAGATCCCACTCCCACCCTAAGTAAACCATTCCACCAGTCAGCAGTGGGGAGAAGAAAAGAATGAGGCTTAGGTCTCAGAAACCCTGGAAACTAAGTTTGGAAAACCAAGTTAGATGAGAGAATAGTGTTTCTGAGTATCTCAGAGGCTCATCAGATCATATATCTGAACTGGAAGGGCCCTTAGAGGTCTGAATCCAGTCCTTTCATTTTACACATGAGGAAACTGAGGCCCTAACGTTAAATGATTTGTTTGAGGTCACACAGACAGTAAGCAGCAGAACTGAGATTTGAACCCAGGCCCCTGATTCCAGATGTAGCCCACTCGACCCCATCTAGTCTGATACCAGGTCCCTGCCAATGGGAGCCCCACCTTTCTCACCCCTGGGGCAGCTAGGTAGCCAGCCAGACTGGGCATCCCCAGGGCCATGGAGGCATCAGAAGGGGGCTGGGCACTCCCTGAAGGAGAGCAGAGACCCAGGCTGGAGGCAGAGCAGAGCAGGTGCCTGCGTCACAGTGAAGATCTCATCTTGTTCCCAAGGGAAGGGGTGAGTGGCTGGCCCAGCTCCAGGGAGACTTGTCCCTTTTTGGACCCCAAAGCTCAGTCTGAAGTCTTCTCTCAGCATCAGCTTCAACAGACTCCCCTGGAACTGGCTCAGAACCCACCAGACTCTTCCCTTCTCACTCCTCCCTTATGTTTTGACCAGTTTCAAATCAGGGTCATAGACAGGGCCCTCAGAGGCCTTCTGGTCCAGCCTTCTCATGCTCTAGAGAAGGAAACTGAGTCTGAGACACAGAGAAAGGAGTGACTGCCCCAGGGTGCACAGGTGGTGATGGCTAGTGAGGATCTGAAGGCAGGTCCATTTTTTTTCCTTGTGGTTTACCTGAGCTACCTATGGAGAGCATAATAGTTAACATTAATAACCATCATTTACATGGTGCTTAATTTAAGGTTTGTAAAGCCCTGTGATTTCTTTGGATCCTTCTAACAGCCCTGGGAGGTATGTGTTGTTATTATTCTCATTTAAGGGATGAGGAAACTGAGATTAGCTGATTTGCACAGGGTCACACCTCTGGTAAATCCCTCAGGCAGGATCTGAACTCCCCACATCCAGTGCTCTAGTACCAGAGTAGGACACTGAGAGAACCAGAGGTAACAGAACGTGCCAGAAGTAGCAAGTTGCAGTGAGGGGATTTGAACCCAGCTCTTTGGACTCTTAACCCTGGAGATTTGGAACAGCTCCAGGGTCCCAGGCATCCTGATTCTCAGTTCTGGGGTGGTTCCCTCAGGCAGCTCACCCAGCCTCTCCTGGCTAACCTTTTCCTGGGGTTGGTATGGGGCTTCCCCTCGATCTGTGCGAGGGAACATCAGCTTTGGGCCACGGGGAGGGGCACGAGATCAGGCAGGCAGTGCTTCCTGTATTTCGAAGGGTAAGTGAGGCGATTAAGCAAAGCTCAGTGTGGGGAAACCACAGGCCATGAGTGATTGGTGCTGGGATCAGCTTAGGCTGGTCTGGCCCCCGCCCTGAACATCCGCCCGCCAGCCGGGCCTCCTCGAGAGCAGCGGCCTGCCAGGCCCACCACTTGCCATGGTGCCGGGGCAGTGGGCAGCCCCAACAGGTGGATGGAGTGGAGCCTATGGGATGGGAGGATGGAACGGGATCCAAAGCCACCCCGCTTCCGGGCCTTATTCAGCCTCTGGCTGCCCAAGAAACAGCGGGCAAGGCCCGGTGGAGCACCAGTGCCCACCCTGGGCCCCAGCCTGAGCCAAGACACGGTTAGTGATGGCCAGGAGGAGAGGTGTAGGAACAGGAAGGAGGAGAGGCCCAGTGAAGAGCAGGGGCGGGGGAGATGCTCAGGAAGGAGAGGTCAGGGAGGGAAGGGAAGCTTGGGGGGAGGGGGGAAGAGAGGCCAGGAGGAAGGACTTCCTTTCTTTTTGGTCTTCAATTCGTCATCCCTTTTCTAGAACAGGTGTTCTTAGGACACGTGTGTGTGTGTGTGTGTGTGTGTGTGTGTGTGTGTGTGTGTGTGTGTGTGTGTGTGTGTGTGTGTGTGTGTGTGTCTGGGCCAGGGCATGGGGGAAGTGGCCTATTCCCATCCTCATTGTGGCTTGGATTCAGCCCCAGCAGGGTCTGGAGGAGCATCTGAGCTCCTCAGGTCTCCTCCTCCAGTCTAGGTCTCCTCCAGGGACGATGCCTGCAGCTGACATCCCAGGGACCCATGGAGCCACCCAGTGCCAGGTGTGGATGACAGAGAGGCTGGGGCAAGCAGCCTGGGGATAGACAGGGCCACAGGAGGGAGATTGACAATATGTGTACATGAGGGGACTTATAGGAGCTGCAGGGGAGTCTGGAAGATCTTTGGCTTTGGAAGGGAGCATGTTTATGGGGGAATTGAAGCATACCATGGTACTCTAAGAAATTGTGATAGGGGATGGGCATGGCTAGGCAATGTGACTGTGGCTTATTCAATGTGTCCCCATCTAAGACAGTGCCCTGGGGTTGTTGGCACTTGCCCCAAGGGCTCTCTGAGTGCTTTTTTCCTGTGTGGAAGCTCGTAGCTTGTTAAGTGTACTCCCCATTTCAGAAGGACCCTCAATGCTGTTGGCATTACCCCTGAAAGCTTTCTAGACTCGTAGGCCAGGAAGGACTGGGAAAAGCAGATATTAATACAACCAAGACTTGGGGCTCTTGGCAGAGAGGCAGACGGAGGCCTCTTAAAGCAGATAGAGTGGGTGTAGGGAAGGAGGACAGAGAGAAGGAACCTTACTTCCTATTGTGGCCAAAACAAAAGCTGTCCCACACCTTCCTCTCCCCACCCCCCCCTCCAAGCCCTTGTGGGGAGAGGAGAGGAGCAGAGCTGCTTGGGGGGGCAGGGTGATGGGTCCCCACCCCACCTTGGGTCCTCCCTCCCCAAACTCCGGCTGGGGAGCTGACTCTGTGCCAGGGCGCCAAAGCTTTGGGGACTGGTACCGGCCATGCACGAGGGGCCCAGGCAGCTTGGCAGATGGGTGATGCCCATGTTGGCCAGCAGCCTCCGCTTGTTGTGCCAATGAAACAAGGGTGCCCAACTGTTACCTTTGCTGGTGCCCAAGTTTGGTGGGGGGAGGAGGTAGTGAAAGATGCTGACACCCCCTTTTTGGCTTCTTTTCCTTCTGGTAGTTAGTATTGTTGAACAGGAGCACTCTGCCAGGCAACCACCTGGCAGTGCCTACCTGAGCTCCTGGGAGCAACCCTGGGCATGTTAGAATGGAAAAAAACTGCCCTGGGAGTCAGGAGAATTGGTTCTGCCACTGAAATAATGTGTGACCTTGAGGAGGTCACTGCCCTTCTCTGGGCCACAGTTTCCTTATCTGTAAAATTAGGGAGCTGGACTAAGTGGTCTCTGAATTCCCTTCCAGCTCTAAATCTGTAATTCTATGATCTTAAATAGTTATCCCTCCCACCTCTGACTCTGTTCTAAGGGCCCTCCCAGCTCTGACATCCTGTGTTCTGAGGGCCCTCCCAGCTCTGACACCCTGGGTTCTAAGGGCCCTCCCAGCTCTGACATTCTGTGTTCTAAGGGCCCTCCCTGCTCTGACATTATGTGTTCTAAGGGCCCTCCCAGCTCTGACATTCTGGGTTCTAAGGGCCCTCCCAGCTCTGACATTCTGGGTTCTAAGGAGCCTCTCAGCTCTGACATCCTGTGTTCTAAGGCCCTTCCCAGTTCTGATATCCTGTGTTCTAAGAGCCCTCCCAGCTCTGACATTCTGTGTTCTAAGGGCACTTCCAGTCCTGACATTCTGTTTTCCTGATATTCTGTGGCATGCTGTGGTTCAATGGGGATACCTGGTCTGCCTAAAGGTTCAACCTTGTAGAAATGGGCTTAGGATGAGGGATCATGTTAGCTGAGTCTATGACAGAACCCTGCCCATTGTTTATTCCCAGAGCACCCCACTTCTCCCTCTACTCCTCCCAGCCCTGCCTCATTCACACATCTCCTACCAGCTCCATTCAGCAGCTATCACTGTGTTTTCTCTCACCCCCCACCAGGATGAAGGCATCGTCAAAGAGATCTCTATTACGCACCATGTCAAGGAGGGCTCAGAAAAAGCTGACCCATCCCAGTTTGAGCTGCTGAAAGTCCTGGGCCAGGGTTCCTTTGGCAAAGTGAGTGTTCTGGCTTTTAGGAGGACCTGGCATTGTTGCCGGGTCAGTGGCTTGGGGTCTGTGGCTAGGCAATTGCTCATGGTGTCTGAGTGCTAAAGGGGAGGCTAGGAGGGAGGAAGGCTGCACCAGGCTCCTACCTTGGCAGAAAGGTAGAATTCCCAAGTTGTTCTGGTCCTCACTTTGGTCCTTTCAGGCCTTCTCTCCACCAACTTCCCCTCCTCAAAACCTCCTGCTTCAAATGTCTCCCCCTCATTATGGTTCTTCTAGTCTCTCCTTTACCCCCAACCTCCTTTTTTCCCCTCCTTTTCCTGTCCATGACACTCTCTTCTCCCATGTTCCCTAGGTCTTTCTGGTGAGGAAGATCACCCGCCCAGACAATGGGCACCTCTATGCCATGAAGGTGCTAAAGAAAGCAACCTTGAAAGGTAAGGGGGCTGGTGGGCTGGCTGCTAACTCTGTGTAACCAGGGCCAAAGCTTGGGAAGCCCTGGTTCTGATGGGCAAGACAAAGCCCCACCCCAGAAGAGTCCTCAGTCTGAAGAGATAGGGCCCATCTCTATAGACAGACTTAAGGACTCTGTAGTTAGAGGATGTATGTGAGTGAGCAGAGAGAGATAAGGCTGAGCATGGTAGAGTGGGGCCTTGAATGCCAGGACCAGAAGCTGGACTTTCATCAAATAGGCAGCAAGCAACCATCTCAGGTTCTCGATAAGAAGAGTAACACAGGATCCCAAAATGGTAGAGCTGAAAGAGATATTTTTCAAATTAACTCATTAGTTAATTGTCTCATCAGTTCTGCCTGGACCTCCCTTCACATCCATCCATTTTTCTCTGGTCACAGCCCAACCACCCTAATTCAGGTCCTCACTGCCTCTCGCCTGGATGGTTGTAGCAGCCTCGTTTGTCTCCCTGCATCCAGTCTTTTCCTTCCATACTCTTCACAGGAGCTAACCTGCTATTTGCAGCTCCCCTAGCCAAGGCGCCGCTTTTCCTAAGCTCATTTACACACTCTTTCTCATGAGCTTCGGGCTTCATCCAAAATGGCCTGTTTGCCATTTGCTCTGCAGTGACCACCAGCCCATCTCTCATCTCAGGACCTTTCCAGAGGTTCGTCCTCATTCCCAGAATGCTCAGCCTCCTCAGCCCTGTCTCTTGCTATTGCTGGCTTCCTCCAAAGCTCAGCTCATAGACCAGCTCCTACTGGGGACCTTTCCCTGATTCCCCCAGCCCTGAAATTTGTAATTATATTGTACATATCCTGTATTTCTTTTTATGTAAGCATATTGTATCTCCTCTTCCATTCACCCAGTAGACTGTAAGTTCCCTGAGGGCAGGAACCATCTGGCTTTGTATTGTATGTCTAGCACAGAGCCTGGACGCAGTTGATGCTTAGTAAATACTTGTTGAGTGATTGATAGCATATCAGAAGGTAGAATGTCAGAGCTGGAAGAGATCTTAGAACACAGAATATCAGAATATGGAAAGTTAGAGCTGGGAGGAACATTAGAACATGGAAGCTGGAAGGGACCTTAGAACACAGAATATAAGAGCTAGAAGGAACCTTTGAACATAGAATGTCAGAATTAAAAAAAAAATTTAAAAAATTAAAACCTTAGAGCATAGAATGTTAGAACCTAGAAGGTTAGAGGTGGGAGGAACCTTGGAACATGGAATGTCAGAACTGAGAGAGACCTTAGATTATGGGATATCAGAACTGAGAGAGACCTTAGAGCCTGGGATGTTGAAATTGGGAGGAAACTTAGAACACAGAATGTCAGAGCTGGAAGAGTCTTTAGAACTTGGGATTGCCTGAGGTGGGAAGGGCCCTAGCACAGAAGCTGTCAGAGCCAGGGGTCCTCAGAACATCAGATATCCAATATGGGAGGAACTTTACAACAGAGAATACGAGAACACATATGCAGTGTCACAGCTGAAGGGATCATAGACACAGTTTAGTCCAGTCCCTTCATGTTGTGTTCTGAGCTTTGTGTTAAAGGAATGAGTCTGATGGTCTGTGAGAATGGATGAGGGGGAGCATTTCCAGTTCATTGTGTTGTTCAGGGGAGATGTAATGAAAACTGATGACCATAGGACTGGGAAGAAAGATGAATGTGAGAGATTCCAGGAGGGACATAGGTAGATTTCAGGGGTGCCAAGAACAAGGATAGGAAAAAATGGCAGCTTTGTTTTCACTAGCCTCTAACTGAAATTCAGTATTTCCTTCAGTCATTTAAGAATAAGAGGCTTCAGCAGGATGCCAGGGAGCTCCATAGCACACAAAAAGTTAAGAACCCCTGCTCTGGGGAGGTTGGAGGTCTGCAGAATGGCTTAAACCTACGTCAAATGGAGTGATTTCATAGACAAGAAAATTGGGAAGGGCATCTGGCTCAGGAAGAGAAATCCTGAGCTTGATTTGGGATGTGGGAGGCTGGAGGTGTTAGTGACATCCAGGACGACATTGCCTCCAGGTAGTGGTGAACGTGAGGCTGGAACTTAGAGGTAGGGGAGGCCTTGGAGACCAGGCCCAACTCCTCCTCCACTCTCTGGTCTTCCTGTAATTCTGTGGGTGGCCAAAGTTTGAAGGGTGGAGAGATGACAGGAAGAAGGAGGAATAGGAAGAGAACAAGAAGAAGAGGAACGAGGAGGAGAAAGGAGAAGAAGAGGAGAAGGAGGAAGATTTCTAGAGAAAGAAACAAAGGAGTGGTCAGAGAAGGAAGAGAGGGCGGTGTGGCAGAAGCCAAGGGAGGAGCGATCCCCAAGAGGACAGGGTTAGATAACTAACAGTCTCAGTTACTGACAGGACTGAGAGAGGCCAAGGAGACAAGCAGAGGCCGTCAGATTTGTCACTTGAGATGTCACTAGAGATGGTAGGTAGAAGTCAGACAGCAGGGGTTTCAGTGGGTGATGAGGCAATGGAGGCAGCAGCAGAGGGAAAGAGCCAGCCTGGAGCCGAGGCATACATTCGTTCAGCAAATGTACAAAGTGCCTCCTGTGTGCCAGAACTGTGCTCGGTGCCAGGGAGACAAGACCAAAAATGAATCGGTCCCTGCCCTCAATGAGCTGATGATGTTCCTTTGGGAGGAAGCATCATGTACATAGATCATTGCATACAGAATATAGAGTGAGTCATTTCTGGAGGGTCAGGGTTGGGAAAGATCAGGAAAGGGTTGGTAGAAGTGGCAGCCCTTGAACTGACCCCTGGAGGAAGCTAAAGAGTCTGAGGTGAGGAAGGAGATGGGTACAGGAGTGGGAGATGGAACATTGAGAATAGAAAGTCGGCCCATTTGGCTGGAAAGTCAAATAGATAGGGGTGGGGGGTACTGGAGAAGAGGCTGAGAGCAGTGCTGAAGGGAGGCAAAGGAAGGTAGAGTTAGTCAGCAAGGACTCCTAAAAGAGAGTCCTTCCTATTGAGGCCATTGGGCTTGGGAGCTGTGATCAGGCTCTTGGTGTCTGAGTTGGAGGGCAGAAATGGGATCAAAGTTGAAGAGAGAAGGTGTGGGGTAGATCAGGGGGGAAAGGATGGGGCAGGCAGTGTTTGAGGCTAGAGGAGAGGCTGCCCTGAGCCTCAACCTCCTGGTCCCTGGGAAGGGAACACCCAATGACTTGGCTTCTCTTTACCCACCCCTGAAAGTTCGGGATCGAGTCAGGACCAAGATGGAAAGAGACATCCTTGCGGACGTCAACCACCCATTTGTGGTAAAGCTTCACTATGGTGAGCAGCCCCTGGCCCCTTCCCTACCTCCACTATAGACACAGAGCCATGCAGGAACCTCTCCCAGGGCAAACTCTTGGGTGCCCTACTGGGGGTAGATTGGGTAGATTGATTCTGCTGTGTGTGTGTGTGTGTGTGTGTGTGTGTATGTGTGTGTGTGTGTGTGTGTGTGTGTGTGTGTGTACACATGCTCACCTCCATGTCTGAACAGCCCCTGCCTGCCCTGGGGAGTGAGGGTGGGGAGTTGAGCCAGCAATGTAGTGGCATACTGTCTCCCCCCTTCCCAGGCATCTCTCTGACTCAGGGGGCCAGGCAGCCTCCTCCCCTTAATAAGAAAAAATTTGTCACATCCCCCACTGCCTCATTAAATTGTAAGTTCCTTGAGGGTAGGGACTAGTTTTTGCCTCTTTTTGTATCCTCAGAGCTTAGCACAATGCCTACACATAATAAATGTTTATTGACTGCCTGTCTACCTGCCTCCACGGAGGTTTTCTTAGTTATCACAACACCTAGCCTGCCCTAGTGGGCACTGCCCATTCCTCCCACCCCCCAGCTCCTAACTCTACTGGCCAGAGAGAGGCTACATATGCCCATCTTCAAGTCCTTCCAAGTTGTCAGTCCCAGGAGCAGTGACCTGCAGCCCATGACCCCTGTTCCCTCTGCCTCAGCCTTCCAGACAGAGGGAAAGCTCTATCTCATCCTGGATTTTCTCCGGGGAGGAGACCTCTTCACACGCCTCTCCAAAGAGGTGAGTTTCTTCTTGTCTGGCCCCGGGGCTCCTGGCAGTTCTGCCAGTCTGAGATCCTGTGCCTTATACAGGAGCATGAAGAGGGAAGAAGTTAAGAAAATTTCTAGGGGAGCCTCAGCTGTGGGCCTAAATGGCCAGGCCTTTAGGGGAGCCAAGAAGGGTTGGGGAATCCAGATGTACCCTAGAAGAGGGGCCTGGAGTATAACTAAGAAGCCACTGCCTCTCCCAAGAATGATAGAGTCCTAGAGGCCAGGGGGCTAAGGAAGGAAATGGCCCTCCTGATGGGAGAGGTGGGTTGGCTCAGTCTTCTTCTGCCCCTGGAGCTTGCCTGACCTCACTCTTGGATTTGGTGGGAGTGGGCTCAGAGAAGCTGAGCATTGTGGGTAATATAGCTTTTTGACCCTGTCCATCCCTAGGTCATGTTCACAGAAGAAGATGTGAAGTTCTACTTGGCTGAGCTGGCTCTGGGCCTGGATCACCTTCACAAACTGGGGATCATTTACCGAGACCTCAAGCCTGAGAAGTATGTGTGAGATGGCCAAGTACCCTCTATAAGCAGATCAGCCCCATACCTGAACCAGAATTTGGTCTTAGGGTTTCCAGAATGACCCCCAAATAGCCTCGTCCTCAGCTTGTCACCAGCACAGTGCCTGAAATTCCACCATTAATGAGCCATTCCTTTGGACTAATCATTGCTCTCTCCAGGTTCCTTTTTTTTTAAATTTATTTAAAAAATTTTTCTGCGGTGGCTAGGTGGTGCAGTGAATAGAACACTATCCTTGCAGTCAGGAGGACCTGAGTTCAAATCCGGGCTCATACACTTAACATTTACTAGCCATGTGACCTTGGGCAAGTCACTTAACCCTAATTGCCCTGCCTTCACTTAACTCTAATTGCCCTGCCTTCCCCCTTCCAAAAAAAAAATTCTTTCTTTTTCATATAGAAAGAGTCAGTGTGAGGTAATAAAAAGGGCCTGAATAATAATGATAATAATAATAATAATAAGTGGCCTGAATTCTTGTTTAGTTCTATCACTATTTTACCGTTGGACCTCAAGCAAGTGTCATAACCTTTTTGGATCTAAGTTTTCTCCTTGTTAAAATTAAAGTGAGCCGAACTCTGAGGTCCAGCCTAGTTCTAACCTTTGTCCTAATATTCTGCATTCTGTAATTATTTAATGTATTCAAGATGTGCCTCTGGGAGGGGTGTGTCATGGAACACTTTAGGCACTTAATAAAGGATTGTTGATGATAATGCTAAAGATTAAGGAATTATCAGTCATTGATACCTTAGTTTGAATTTGTGTGTTTTCTAAGTTAATTGGGCAAAAAGGCTCCAGGGGAGCATAGCTTGATAACTGGAAAGGATCTCCAAGTCTGTCTGGTCTAACTCCTTCATTTTACAGGCAAGGAAACTGAGTCTACACAGATAGTAAAAGGTAGAAGTGAGATTTGAACCTGAGTCTTGTGTCCAACTCTTTGTGACCCCATTTGGGGTTTTCTTGGCAAAGATACTGGAGTGGTTTGCCATTTGCTTCTCCAGCTCATTGTACAGATGAGAAAACTGAGGCAGACAGGGTGAAGCCACTTGCCCAAGATCATCCAACCAAGAAGTGTCTAGTAAAGCTAGATTTGAGCTCAGGTCTTCTGGTCTCCAGGCCCAGTACTCAGATATACTGTGCCACCTCACTATCCCTGAACCCAAGTCTGTACCATGCTAAATCCCTCAGAGGAAGATATCTGATTTGGGAAGTGAGGAGAAAAGGTGGGATCCAGAGAGACTGGCTGAGAAGGGCAGGAAGCCAGGGGGAGCCTAGCAGCTTGCTTATTCCCACTGGGAGGTCAGGGCAAGTGACTGATGCCCCTCCAACCCCACCACCCTCCACCTCCCTCGAGGGATCCTGCAGTTCTAGAGTGAATTCTGAAGATGGCTCTATATGCTCCTCATCCGTTTGAGTCTAGAGGATCTCAAGGCATAGTATACTTAATTTTCATCTTTATGCCGGAACTGAAGAGGATGCTTCTCCCTTTTTCCCTCCTTGGACTTCTAAGAGCTTACTAGTGTGATAAGCTGTATCACAGGTTAATATGAACATTAGCCAGACATAAATCTCATAGAGAAGCTGTAAGCAAAATGCTTGATGTTTGAATCCAGGATGGGAAGGAACTGGTGCTGCCCAGAGGGATCAGGGCAGCTTCCTAGAGGAGGTGGCATTTGGATTAGGCTGTTAAGGATGGGTAGAGAGGGAACAGGAGGGGCAAGGCCAGTTTGACCCAGGGAGCAGCTTGAACAAAATCCCCTGCCTGGGGAGCCCTGAATAGTCCAGTCCAGCTGGAGCACAGAAGAGATGGAGAAGGTGTGTTTGAGATAGAGACAGATCACTGATGCTTAAGTCAGAGCACCTGGGTTCCAGTCCCACTTCTGTTGGTTACTGTGGGCTTCTGGAGCTCTCCTCATCTCTCTGGGATTCAGTTTCCTTATCTATAAGAGGAGGAGGGTGGCTAATGCAGATTTTGTATGACTATATGTATTTATCATGGGTTTTGTTTTTCTGCCTTCTCAATGAGTGGAGGAAGGAGAGATTTAGGAACTGAAAATATAATAAAGTTGAATTTAGAGCCTGGGAAAAATGAAAGTAATTAAAAAACAAAAACTTTTAACAAAGCTAATTTTGGGGGAAGCAGTCAGGGTTAAGTGACTTGCCCAGGGTCATACAGCTAGTAAATATCTGAAGTTAGATTTGAACTCAGATCCTCCTTGACTTCAGGCCTGGTGCTCTATCCACTGCGCCACCTAACTGTTCCAAAACTAGCATTAAAAAAAATCAAAATGACTTGATGGCATCTGAGATCTCTTCTGGTTGGAGAAATGGAGATAATTCTAGGAGATAGGGCCAAGGTTTGGGGGGCAGCACCGCTGGCAGAATTCAGGGTTCCTGCCTCTTCCGGTGCTGACTCGTCCTCCTCCTCCTCCTCTCACCCGTCTCCACAGCATCCTTCTGGACGAAGAAGGGCACATCAAGCTCACAGGTGAGTGGCTCCAGTCTTGGCCCCGTCCGGGGATGCCTCTCGGGGATGGTGGGAAGGTATCACTGAGTCTTGGGGCAGTGATGCCAACTCAGCTCTCCTGCCTCTCCTGGCTGCAGATTTTGGCCTGAGCAAGGAGGCCATCGACCATGAAAAGAAAGCCTACTCCTTCTGTGGGACGGTGGAGTACATGGCCCCTGAGGTCGTCAACCGCCAGGGCCACACCCACAGCGCTGACTGGTGGTCCTATGGGGTGCTGATGGTGAGAGTGCTGGTGAGGGCGGGGAGGAGGCATGCCTTAATAGAATTCGGGGGCTGGAAAGGGCCGCCAAGCATCAGCTGAGGACCCTAAGTGACTACCTAGCCTCCCCAGGTGCCCAGCCCCACAGCCCCAAGGGCAAAGGGAATATTTTGATTTCATTTTTTGAATTACAAAATTCTGTTTAAATTGATTTATGCAACCTCATGCTGCTGGGGATGTTTAAACAAGAATCCTGTTAATAGCTTCATTTTATTTCTTATGCGCAGGAAAAGCTCTAGGATTTATTTCCTCCATTCCCCTATTGACTAGGAGGGATAGGAAGGATTACTGAAAGCCAGGGGGCATGAGAAACAGGGGGAAAAAGGCCAGGAAGTTCTAAACTCATCTTACTTTTTAAAATAAAAATGATAATAGCTAGCATTTATGTGGCACAGCAATGTCTGCAACATGTGTTCACTCATTTGATCCTCACGGCCCGTGGGAGGCGGGTGCTATTTGGAAAGGGCACCAGGTCTGGAGTCAGAGAAGACATGAGTTAAAATCTGATTTCTGACACTTACTAGCTGTGTGGCCTTGGGTAAGTCACTGTACCTGTTTGCTGCAGTTTCCTCATGCTCTGTAACATGACGATAATACTAGCCCCTACCTCCCAGGGTTACCGTGAGATGGTAACTGTTAAGTGCTTAATGCAATGCCCAGCACATAGTAAGCTCTAAGTATTGGTGGTGATTGTTAGCCCCATTTTACAGATGAGAAAGCTGAGGCCCAAAGAGGTTGTGACTGGCCCAGGGTCACACACTTAGGAAGCATCTGAGCCAGAACTTGCCTTCCCATCCAGTGCTCTTCCCACTGCGCAGTGCAGCCTTAGTTTGCTCTGATATCTTTTGGGGTTTTTTTTTTACACCACTTCTCTTTTTAAATCCATCCCTCCCTCTTTCCTCCCCTGCCTAATGTAGCCATCCCTTCTAAGAAAAATTCAGCAGAAAGAAAAGGGGCAAGCAGTGAAACTGTCCAGCAAAACTAACCAACAGTTTGTCGTGTTTTGCACCCAGAATCCCAAGTCCTCCCACCCCCACTCTCTGTCATAAATGAAAGGAGAGATGCATGTTCTCATCTCAGATCTCCTCCTTATGGAAAGAAGAGAAATGGGGGTCAGGGAGCAGGGATGACTTTCCCAAAGTCAAACAAAAAGGCAAAGGAAGAGGTGACCATCGCTGTCCTGGGGCAGCCCCACCGGGCAGCTCTGGTGCTGCCACCTGGTGGTCTCTGGGAGCTGGCCTTCCAGAGCGGGGACTGGGAGGAGGGAGGAGGAGGAGTTGGTAAGACTAGCCCCAGGCAGGGGGTCCCAGGATTGCTTGGCTCTATCTCAGTGGTCACCCGGAATGGGGAGGATAGGAGAAGCCTGAGCCCTCCTGGGACACTGAGTCCAGAGGCCTGCAGTGGAAGTTGTGGTGGTGGGCTCTGGGGGAGGACCACCAAGGAGGGAAAGAATCTATTGAATCCAGGGAATGACCAGGGTGCGTGGATATGAAGGCAGGAACCCAGGGTGTGGCATCAGTCTGAATATGCCTCTTGTTCTCTGCAGTTTGAGATGCTAACGGGCTCCCTGCCCTTCCAGGGGAAAGACCGGAAGGAGACCATGACACTGATTCTCAAGTGAGCCTCCCCCAGGAAGTATAGACTGTCCAAGCTAGAAGGAGCTTTAGAACACAGGATGTCAGAGCTGGGAGGGCCCTTAGAACAGAGAATGTCAGAGCTGGGAGGGACCTTAGAACACAGGATGTCAGAGTACAGAATATCAGAGCTGGGAGGACCCTTAGAACAGAGAATGTCAGAGCTGGGAGGGACCTTAGAACACAGACTGTCTTAGAACACAGAATGTTAGGCCTGGAAGGTTACTTAGTCCAACTCTTTTTTCTAGATAGATAAGGAAGCAGAGAGGTTAAGTAGCTTCTGCCCCTGATAAGTTAATGGCTGAGCCTCCAGACTCCCCATCCATGCTCCATCCCCTAAGCCAAGTTGCCTCCCAGCCCTCTGCTTCCACCTCTCCCTCCTCTTGCTCCCTGTGGGGCCCAGTAGCTTCCCCATGGACCTCCTGGTGGTTTGGACATAGCCACACAGAGAGTGAGATGGTACCAGCCCAGATGACTAGGGACAAAGGCACGGGAAGCCCAGGCTGGCTAGCCCAGGGACCAGGACTCCTGCCCCAGCCCTGACCATGCCCTGTCATTGTTTTTTCAGGGCAAAGCTGGGCATGCCCCAATTTCTGAGCACGGAAGCACAAAGCCTCCTTCGAGCCCTTTTCAAGAGGAATCCTGCCAACAGGCTGGGTAATGTCCTGTCCCCGAGGGGCAGTGGAGGGGAGGGTGTTTTGCAGCTGTGGGGAGATGGGTCCTGCGCAGGCCAGGCCAGGTCAGAGCCCTGCCCCTCCCTCCCCTCCCAGCTGAGCCTGAAAGGCGGGCATTGTCCTCTGTGCCAGGAGAAGACAATGGCAGCCACGTGAAGGCAGTCACGATTCTTGGATGCCCATTTACATGCTTTGGGTTCAGTTTGCCAGCAGTGGGGATTGTGATACTGCGTCATCCACACTCCCGGGTTCCCAGCTAGAGCCCTCAGGGCAGAGGCCCTTGGTTCTTGCAGCAGCTCAGCCAGTTCCAGGATCACAGCAGAGCATAACATCCATAATAGTAATAAGACCACTTCGATCTGAACTTCTTAAAAAAAAACGAGAAAGATGAGATGAATAACACTCTATGTGGTGCTATAGGGTTTGCAAAGCACTTTATGTACACAGCCCCAGGAGGGGGATGGTGGTGCTATCATTGTCCCCATTCTATAGATAAGAAACCTGAGACTCAGATATGTTCATTGACTTGCACAGGGTTATGCAACTAGCCAATGTCTGAGGCAACATTCAAACTCAGGTTTTCCTGATTCCAAATCCAGTATTCTGTCCACGAGGTCACACTCCCTAATCTGCTGGCTGAGTCAGTAGAAGCCACAGTAAAGGGAAATGACTTGCTCAAGGTCACCTTGTTAGGATGGGACTCGAACCCAGTTCTTTTTTTACTCTACCAAATTCAGCTCTTGTCTGGGGTCGGGGGTGGCTATAAAAGCCGCTCTTTCACCAAGGTCAGAGAATGGCAGCCAGGGTGAGGGAAGCAGAGAGGAGAGACCCTCTGGACCAGTGGTTCTCAACCTTCCTAATGCCATGACCCTTTAATACAGTTCCTCATGTTGTGGTGACCCCCAACCATAAAATTATTTTCATTGCTATTTCATAACTGTAATTTTGCTACTGTTATGAATCGTAATGTAAGTATCTGATATGCAGAATGTATTTAAATTGAACGTAACTCACAGGTTGAGAACTGCTGCTCTGTTCAGTGAGCCCAGGACGTCCTGAGGCCGAGGGCAAGAGGTCGGCTCAGCCATTGGAGCCAGTTTGGAGCAATTTGGAGCCAGTCACTTAACATCTTTGGTCCTCAGTTTCCCTGTTTAAAAAAATCTAAGATGATAAATACCACCTGCTCTCCACAAGTCCTAGATAGCCAAAGGGCGTATGGAAAAGCCCATTAAGACCATACTTTAGGACTTCCTTTCATCCAATGTTCTGTCCGTCTCTATAGCTTATCCAACCCGATAAGTATTTGTTAAGTGCCTGCTCTATATCAGATTCTGAGCACATAAAGGCAAGATGAAAAACCGTCCTTGCTCATGAATCAGGGGATGATGGGAAGTGGATTCAGCAAATAAGCAAATAGATATGGACGTGATAATTTAAGGAGGCAAGAGATGGGGGACCCTATCTCCCAGCCCTTCCCTTCCACCTCTCCCTTCTCTTGCTCCCTGTGGGGCCCAGTGGTTTCCTCATGGACCTCCTGGTGGGGAGGGGGCACTTTACGTACACAGCCCCAGGAGGGAGATGGTGGTGCTATCATTGTCCCCATTCTATAGAATGTCCCCTATTCCTCGAAAGGCTTCCATAGGAGGTGGCCCATGAGCTAAGCCTTGTAAGATATTAAGAGATAGCGGTGAGCAGGGAGTGCATTCCAGGCATGGGGGGCCACCAGTTAAAGATGCAGAGGCAGGAGATCAAGTACTGTGTTCAGGGAACCCTGAGAAGGCCAGTTTGGTTGAAGTAGAGAATTTACGCAATATGTAATCAATCAGCCTAGGAGAGGCCAGAGCCAGACTGGCCCTTTGGGGCCTTGAATAGCAGCCTTCTGGCCATGGACAGCACTTAGCTTGGCTGGTCCTCAGAGGGCAGACCTGGGGGGCCTGTCACTGGGTAGGTCCATACTTGAAGCTCTTACAGCTCCATAAGATTTACCAGAAATCATGTAGCCTTTTGGGGGCTGGGCTTACCTGCATGCCCCAGCGAGGACATCGGCCCAGGATTAAGAAGATAAAGTGCTCGCAGGCACAGCAGAGTGATGATGTTAATATTTCAGGCTCTGGTGCTGATGGGGCTGAAGAGATTAAGAGGCATATCTTCTACTCTACCATAGACTGGAATGTGAGTTGTCCTTCCCCCCACCTCCAGATGCTTTCCCTCTCCCCCTTCCCCATGGTGTACCCCTGCACCCCTAACTTCACCTTCCCTGGACTGCCCTGGGAAAATTTGAGGGTGGGAGGTAGCTCAGGGAAGAAGAAAGATTTCTATCCAGAGAAGTCCCCCGGCGGCTCCAAGTGCCTCCCCCAATCCCTTCCTCCCACTCCTTGCCCTCCCACAATCAATAGACTTAAAGCCATTTCCTCTTGGGCTCTTCCTGCCCTCTTTGTATAAGAGTCTGGAGAGGCTCTGGGGAAGAACATGTTCATCACAACCAGCAACCCCCAAATGGGCCTAGGACTTCCTCCCTCTCCTGACAGGGGCCCTGAAGCTTGGGAGAAGAGGTCGAGAACAGGGGATAGGGGAGTGGTCTCAGCAGCTCCTGAGATCCTGCCTTGCTCTGGGGCAGTGTGAAGATGGGCTAGGCAGAAGGGGTGGAAGATGGCCCCAGAGAACTGGCCCTTGGCAGCCCAGAGGCTGGGGGTTTGGCGTCCACATGGTCAAAGCAAGGTGCCACAGGAGACTGGCCTCCTTGACCCCTCTGAGCTATAGAATCACAGCTGTGTTATAGGGTGGCAGGAAGTACCCCTTGGGCTCTGAACTGCATGATCACAGAGTTTAAACTGGAGGCCATCTAGTCCACCTCTCTCATTTTACAGAACAGAAAACTGAGGCCCCATGGGTTAGAAGAGGCAAGAGCCAGGATTTGACCCCAGCTCCTCTTTCCACTGCCCTGCAGAGCCCCGCCCTTCAGCCATTGGGCATTACCTGGGTTAGGGAGGAGAGGTGATGCCCCTCAGTTCATCTGGGAGCGACAGATGTTGCCAAGTCCCCAGACCACCCTGGGGCTGTGGAGCAGCTGCCCTGGCCAGGTCATGTCCCTCTCTGCCTCATCCCTTCCTCTGCTTTGGGGTGTGGGGGTGTCCAAGGCCACCTGTCAGACTGGGACTGTGTTTCCAGAAACTGTTTCGTCGTGAAATCAAACCTCCCTTCAAGCCTGCTGTCGCCCAGCCCGATGACACCTTCTACTTCGATGCAGAATTCACTTCCCGAACACCCAAGGGTGAGTAAATTAGTGTGATGTTGGTCAGCCAATAAGTAATTACTGGGAACCTCCTATGTGCCTAGCACAGAGTGACCCAGAGACAGCCCCTGCCCTCAAGGAGATTACATTCTATTCAATGAGAGTGGTACATGTACCTATGTAACTCTGTATACAAAATATGTACCACAGAGACACAAACAAGGTGACTTGAGTGGGGGTGGTACCAGCCATAGGGGATCGTGTAGAAGGTGGCCCTTGCTCCAAGTTCCTTCTCCCCCGCAGGCGCTGGGCCACAGGGCTGGAAGGGAAAGGGAAGGGGAAGGAAGAGGTGAGAGCTAGAAGCCCTGGGGAGGCCACACTGTATATGTCACAGGCTATTTTTTTGAGAGATGAAGAGCATGAGGCCTATAGAGGGGAGAGGGCACCAGTCTGGAGTCGAATGGCCTGAGTTTGAATTGCGCCTCTGCCATTATTAGCTGTGTGACCTTGGTCAAGTCACTGAGGGCCTCAGTTTCCTCACCTATAAAAGGCAGAGGTTGGGCCAGATGGTCTCTAAGGTTCCTCTTCACTCTATATCTATGATTCTGGCACTTATTAGCTGTGTGATCCTGAGTAAGTCATTTAATCTCTGTGACTCAGTTTCCTCATCTGTAAAATAAGCGTAGAGTTAGATCTGGAAGAGACCTTCAGGATCACATAGATCAGTAATTCTTAACTTTTTTGGGTGTCCTGGATCCCTTTGGCCATCTGAGGAAGCCCCTTTTCAGAATCATGTTTCAAAATGCTTAAGATGAAAAACACGAGATAACAAAGAAAACCAATTCCGTTGAAATAGTTATCAAAATATTTTTTAAACAGGAGGCTAGGTGACACAGTGAGTAGAGCACCAGCCCTGGAGTCAGGAGGACCTGAGTTCAAATGTGACCTCAGACACTTGGCACAAAAAAACTAGCCATGTGACTTTGGGCAAAGTCACTTAACCCCAATTGCCCTCCAAAAAGAAAAAAAAAAGAAAAAAGAAAAAAAATATTTTTTTGAAATACCAAATTTGTGGATTCCAGGTCCAACTCTCCCCCCATTTTACAGATGAGGAAACTGAAGCCCAGGGAGAAGTGACTTGCCCAGAGTCACACAGCTAACAAGCAGAAGAGCCAAAGTCCAGCTTTTTTTTGTTCCTCTGTATTGTATTCTACAGCTTCATTCACCTCCCACCATAGCCTGGGCTCTAAGATTCCGTGCCTCCCCCTCCCCAATTCCAGATTCTGTGATTCTGAGAATGGAGCTGCATGGGGATGAGTGATCCCTGTCAGGGCAGGCTTTCTGGGCCTGGTGTTTTGGAGGAGGAGGGACATGAATGGGCTTGAGCGTGTCTGCCCCATTCCAGCTCCCAGGTAACAGTGGGGCAGTGGTCTGCTGATGGGGAATGTAGCTTCCTTTGCTGAGGAGCCCAGGGCCTACTTTCTCCTAAGCCAGGTTAATTTCCCTTTTAAAAGAAAATATTCCCTTTTTTGTAAACTTAACCATCAACAAACACAAGCATTTCATTTTTAAAAAGAGGAGAATGAATGATAAATTATGAAGTGTTATATAGAGTTTGTTTTTAAAGAAATAGTAAATTTTACAATGTAGGAGTGGAACTGTTCCTCTGTGCCTTTCTGAACTTATTTCTTTCGTACATTAAAAAAAAAGTTTTGTTAATGTTCTCATTTCTTTTTCTCTTTTTAAAATAAAAATATTTTCTTTTTTCCAACTACATGCAAAGACAATTTTTAACATTTTTTGTAAAATTTTGAATTCCAAATGTTCTCCCTCCCGCCTTCCTAAGATGATCATTTGATATAGGTTGTATGTGTGCAATCATATAAAACATGTTTCCATTTTAGTCATCTCATTTCTTTTTAAAAACAATCTTAAAACATTTTTTAAAACATAAAAATCAAAAAACATTTTAAAATGTTTTGCTGCCTATTAAAAAAAAAAATCAAGGTCATTTCCCAATGGCTCCTGTCCTCCACTCTTACCCCACATAGAACCCTTCCTGGTAACAGAATAGCAGTTAGGCAAAATAAACTGAAACTTTGTGCATGTCAGCTCCTGTGTGTATGCCTCATTCCACACCTGTATTCCACCACCTTTCCCATGAGAGGTAGGAGGCCTGTGTTCACCATCAATGTTCTGCAGTTACAATTCCCCAGCTTCATTTCTGCACTGTGGGTATGTCCTTGGGATGGTTGCACTGAGGACAGAATCCTTACAACTCATACTCCATGAGGCTTTGCAGTCTCTCATTTAATCCTCGTGATTATCTTGTGACAAATATTGTCTCTATTTTCCACTTAAGGAAATAGGCTCAGAGACCTTCAGTAATTTGCCTAAGGTCACACAGCTCCTAAATGATAAAGCTGGCTCTTATTCCATGTTACCTCTGTGGGTCCAGGGGACTGTGGCGTTTGGCCTCATTGGGGAGAGGGAAAGAAGCAGCTGGGCCCTACCTAGTTCGTGGTTTTGGGCTGTTCAACGTTCCTTTCTTTCTCTCCCAGACTCCCCAGGCATCCCTCCCAGCGCCGGAGCCCACCAACTCTTCCGGGGCTTCAGCTTTGTGGCTACGGGCTTGATGGAGGATGACGGCAAGGTCCGGGCCCCACAGGCCCCGCTGCACTCGGTGGTCCAGGTATGAGGCCTGAGGCTAGTCCTAGTGGGGAAGACACCTTGGATGGAAGCTTTCCACCCAGCCTCTGAAGAGCAGGTTGCAAGGTCCTCAGGGGACTTTGGCCAGAACTCGGCCAATCCTTGTTGCTGAGGCATACATAGGATATCAGAGATCTCAGGGCCTCCCAGGGTGAACACCATGAGTGGTAGACCTAATTATAGCCTCAGAGACAGAGAGAGGAGAGAGAGACAGAGAGAGGAGAGAGAAACAGAGAGGAGAGAGAAGAGAGAGAGAGAGAGAGAGAGAGGTCATCAAGTACATCCTGTATGTGAACAGGAAAGTGTAGTGGCTGGACTTAGAGACTGAGCACCTGTGACCTCTGCTGGCTGCTTGAGTTTGGCCAAGTCAGTCTCTCAGGGCTTTAAGCAACCCTCAAGTCATAGAAAAGGTGCCAACCTGCATGGGTGGAGGGATTTTCCTCTCTGGGAGTTCCCCTTACTAACAACATCAGAGTGAACTCTGTGAGCAGGAGCCCTGCCAGGTGGTCATCCAGGCACTTAAGTATGTCCACTGAAAGAGAACTCACTCCTTCTACAGAGGCAGCCCAGTCCAGTTTTAGACCATCCTAGATATTAGTTCTTCCTTTTGGCCAAGGTAAAAATTTATCTAATAATAATAATACTTCTTATTGTATCTGTATAGGACTTTGTATTATTCAGAGCTGTTTCATGTCTATCCAGTATCTCAGGGGTTCATAGTATTCCTCTGAGGTAGACAGGGCAAGGCTTATTGTCTCCATTTGACAGATGAAAGGCTTGAGGTCACACAGGGAATGAGCAGAAGAACCAAGGACTAAAGCCTACACCTCATGATGCCTGGTTCTTTGGTCTTTCTGCTCTGGCCCCCATTTGGATATCAGTCTCACTCCTAGATAGGGAGGCATTGTGCTGATGACAGCCTTTACCCCTTGGCACATGCCCTGAATACTTAGAGCCCTGATGCTCCCACCCAGTACCTGACTTAGCACTTTCTTTTCTGGGGATGGTTCCACGTTCTTGAGTGTGAATCCTTAGTGGTAGCACTGATAGTTCTAGACTCCCCCTCTCCCTGCCAAGGCTTTGAGAGAGAACCTGAAGGATGGGACTGGAAGGGGAAAGAGTGAGGGGGTCACATTCTGAAACTTCCCTCCTTATCTCCTTCCTACCCACCCTCCAGCAACTTCATGGGAAGAGCCTGGTTTTCAGCGATGGCTACATCGTGAAGGACACCATCGGAGTTGGCTCTTACTCCGTGTGTAAGCGCTGTATCCACAAAGCCACCAACACGGAGTATGCGGTCAAGGTGGGGATTACCCTATAGCACCCCCTGCTCTCAGTATCCCTGGGCTGAGGATGAATATGGCCAGGGAGGCTACAGCTGGGAGGCGGATGTGGTTGGTTAGCCCTGGGATTAGCTCCTCCATTAAAAGCACCAGCCCCTGGGGCATAGGCTCAGCACCCTAGGGGATACATGAACCTCGTACCTTTGGCGCTCCCCATTACCCCTCTCCTAGTGGCCTAGCTTCTGTCCTCATTTCCTCCCAATCTCCCCTCTTTCTTCTCTCCCAGGTCATCGACAAGAGCAAGAGGGACCCCTCAGAGGAGATAGAGATCCTTCTGCGCTATGGCCAACACCCCAATATCATCACCCTGAAAGATGTAAGTAGCGAGGAAAGGAAAGCAGGGAGATTCAAGAAGAAGCCCCAGAACAAAAGAGGCTGGCTGCCTGTGGGCAGGGGCAGAGCCGCAGCAGCACCCCAGGTCCCATGCTGGCTTGGTTAAGGGTTTCTCTTAAGTCAGTGGTTCTCAATCTTCCTAATGCCGCGACCCTTTAATACAGTTCCTCATGTTGTGGTGACTCCCAACCATAAAATTCTTTTCGTTGCTACTTCATAACTATAATTTTGCTACTGTTATGAATTGTAATGTAAATATCTGATATGCAGGATGTATTTAAATTGAACATAACCCACAGGTTGAGAACCGCTGTGACTTAAGTCATGGCCCTCCATTTTACAGAGGAGGAAGTAGAGGCTCTAAGAGGCTGTGATATATCCAAGGTCACACAGTCACAGTTATGAAAGGTGGAGCTGAGAGAAGAACCCCAATCACCAGCAACCAACCTAGAGCCCTTTGCCCATAGGTCACACAGCCTGCCTTTGAATAGGGCTGGGGGCCGGTCAGGAGTGGTTCCTTACTTATACCCAGCATCCACCTATTATCTAAATCTACCCAACCCCCTTCCCAGGTTCCCCCAAATCCCCTTCCTAGGCCTCCCACAATCTCATTCAATGCTGACTCTCCCTTTCCTTCACTGTCCTGACCCATCTGTCAATACCAAACAGGTGCTGTGTACACGTTGTCCCCCCCATTAGACCGTAAGCTCCTTGAGGGCAGGGACTGTCTTTTACCTCTTTTTGTATATCCCCAGCCCTTAGTTCAGGGCCTGCACATAGTAGGCACTTAATAAATATTTATAGAATAAGTGTCCCCTTCCCACCCCCATGCTGATATCACAATCTTCATTCAGGCCCTCATCACCTCTTGCTTGGACTATTAAAATCATCTCCTACCTGGCTTCCCTGCTCCCAGCCTCTCTCTATTCCAGCACCCAGATGCCAAAGCAATCCTCCTGATACAGAGATTCAGTATTTAAACAAACCCTTGTCAGGCACCTACTACTGGGATTGCACTGTGAAGGTGGAGGCCATTGGAGTTTTCTCCTAGGCCATCTGCAAGCACGGGATCTGCAGGGCCTAGAATGTGGCTGCATACAGTGGATTCTCATGTTTGTAGATAACTTCTTGCAAAAGATCTTCTGTTTGATTAACTTGGTTGTGTTTTAATAGGCTGGAGGTGCTGGGGGTACAAAGACAAAAAATTCCCTCTCTCCCAAATGAGCTTATAGTCCTCATTGCATCTAAGACAAAATACAACTTTACAATTTCTTCAGCCTGGGATTTAAGAAAAAAATAATCTGATTTTTATTTTTTTATTTATTCATTTTATAAAATTTTAACTACTTTATTTAAATAATAAGAAAAAAATCCATGCCTATGAAGTTAACTTTTAGCACATGTTAAAGTTTTGTACAGGGGATTTGTAACCTTAATATTTCTGTCATTTAGACTCCATGGGCCATAATCTGATTTTTATCCAAAGGATAGAGATAGGAATTGGACTGTTATCTCATGGGTAAAGGGAATTCATGAATGAGGGGCCTCCCTCTCCCAATGCAAGTCAACACCTCTCTAACTTGGAATCTTAGAGTGGCCTAAAACACTGAGAAAGGCAGCATGCCTCAGAAGCAGATCTTGAGCCCAGATCTTCCTGGTGCTGTGGTCAGTTCTCTATCCATTATACCATACTCCCTCTCATTTTTCTTGGCACCTTATTGTTTTTATATTAATTTGTTTCTAAATCTCCCCCTCACCAACCCATCTATGAGGCTAACCCCTCATAATCAAGATTATAAAATCTTATTTTATAGTTATTATATTATTTTATAATTATATATATTACATTACATATTATACTGCATTACATTATATTACATTATATTAATTATATTATATCACATCATGTCACATTATATCACATTATGTCACATTATATCATATTGTTATAATATAAAATGAACAGTTTAACAAAGCCAGCCAGCCACACTGACCATGTCTGACAGTATCTGCAAGTATTCCACAAGCATAGTCCCCCATCCCCCACCAGAGAGGGGGAGGTGCATTTCCTCAGCTCTTCCTGGGAGCCAGGTGTGATCACCACAGTTATGCAGGCTTCAGTTTGGGGATTCTTGTTTTCTCTGTTTTTGCATCAGTGTAGTCATTGTTTATATGGTTTTCTTGGTTCTGCTTACTTCAGTCTTCCTCAGTTCATGGAATTCTTCCCAGGCTTCTCAGAATTCCTCATCATTGTTTCTTACAGCACAGTAATATTCCATCATATCTCCGTTGTTTCTAGTTTTTGACCCAAGAAAGTTCAGCTTGACATTTAAAGCCCATCATGGTGTAACCCCTCTTTCCTTTTCCAGCCAGGTTTCTCAAGACTCTTCCATACACTTGCTATAGCCCAGCCCACCTGCCACTTCTTGGTTTCCTGATCTCATCCTTCCCTTTCACCTCTTTCTGCCTTTTGCCTCATGCCAGGAGCACACTCCTTTCTCCTCTGTTGCTGCTGAAATCCTGCTCCTCCTTCAAGGCTCAGAAGCTTCCTCTGATCTCTCCTTCCTCCCCCCATGAGAGCAGCCTCTCCCACTTTGAATTTTCTTAAGCCCTTTGTCTGGACCTCTCCTCTGCTCTACCTTATAATCATACTTAATTGTGTGTTGGCTACATCACTTCTATTTGTCCTTGAGGCCAGGAACTGTGTTGTCTTTCATCTCACCCCCAATTCAGAACACTGGACCTCACAATGATGGTGGGATCTTAGATCCAGATCCAAAAGAATCCTCAGAGACTAGCTAGTCCAACCCACTCATCTTTCAGGGGAAACTGAGGCCTAGGGAAGGAAGCTAATGATTTGCCCAAAGCCACATAAGTAATAACAGCCTGGGAGGTAGGGTTTGGAACCTGGATCTGCTGATTCCAAGGCTGGTGCCATACCACTTTACCTCCCAATTCAGGGTCACCTAACAAAGGACTACCCAAATGTTGACTTCCCCTTTCCTCAGTTTCTTCCTAAGGTGGCCCCTAGGGTCCCTTCCAGCTCTGAGTCTGTGCTCTCGTGTTTCTCAGCTATGTCACTTCTTATCTCTGTGATCTTTGGTTAGTAAACCTCCTGGGTCTCAGCCTCCTCAGTGACCTGGGAGGACCAGCTTTAGCTCTGTGATCCAGGGACACGGGGGAGGTTCGGAGGTGGGTTTCTACACCCACCCAGCTGACAGGCAGTGGCACCTCCATCTTCCTCTTCTGCCACCTCAGGTGTATGATGACGGCAAGCATGTGTACCTGGTGACGGAGTTGATGAGGGGCGGGGAGCTCCTGGACAAGATCCTTCGGCAGAAGTTTTTCTCGGAACGTGAGGCCAGCTCTGTCCTGCACACGCTGTGCCGGACCATGGAGTACCTGCACTCCCAGGGGGTGAGTCATCCCCAGGGGGCCAGTGGGGGGGGGGCCTTATCATTCCTTGGCCATGAGGGATGTACAGCACCAGGAGTCTGGTAGACCTGAACTTAGTTTCTGCTTGTGTGACTTAATATCTCTGGGCCTCAGTTTCCTCATCTGTAAAGTGAGCTTATCTTCTAAGGTACTTTCTGGCACTGGGCCTTATGAACCTGTTGTATACATTGTTCTCTCCCCTTGGAATGCCTATGGAAATGTTCTTCCCTCCTTCAAGGCCCAGCCCAAGCCTGTTGCCCTTCCTAGGCTCCCCCTGATTGCACTGGTCCACAATCATCTCTCTTTCCTTTGAGCTCTTAGAATGCTTCTAGCTTGCACTCCTTATTGGCCCTGAGGGTATATATACTTTACCTCCACCTGTCCCTTTGAGGCTACAGCCATGATTTACATCTCTTTATACCCCCAGAGGCAGCCACTTAACCCTGCTCATCGAAGGCTCTCAACAAATGTTAGTAAGATGATTTTGTTGTTGTTTCGTTCCAGTCATGTTTGATTCTTCATGACTCCATTTGGGGCTTTCTTGGCAAAGATACCGGAGTGGTTTGTCATTTCCTTCTCCAATACATGTTATGGATGAGGAAACTGAGGCAGACAGGGTGAAGTGACTTGCCCAGGGTCACCCAGCTAGTATGGGTCTGAGGCTAGATTTGAAGTTGGGGAAAATGAGCCTTCCTGACTCCAGGCCCAACACTCTGTGCACTGTGGTGCCACTGAACTACCTTAGTAGGATGATAGTTCAGAGAAAAGGATAGTCAATGAGGATGGGAACTGGTGGGGACTGAGCTGGGCCTTTACTACCTGTGTTACCTTGGACAAGTCATTTACTCTCTATCATTGAGGGGAGTGACTTTCCTTAAGCTCTTTCCAGCTGTAGATTCTGTGGCTGAGAGGAATTTAAGTATAATGGGAAGGAACAAGGTCAGGGAGTATTTGAAAGGGAGTGAGCTGAGGCCTGAAGCAGGAGTGGTCCTGGGAGATGAACCAGACTGGACAGGAAGGCTCGGAATAAGAAAGCAGTCAAAGCTAAGGGTAGATCATCAAAACGGGGTCCCATGTGTCACTTAGACATTATCCAGAGGAACCATAGAGGCCATTTAGACCTCCTCCTTTTATAGATGAGAAAACTGAGGCTTTGGCAGTTAAATGACTTGTCCAAGACGTTACAGATAATGAGTGGCAGCGCAGAATTTGATCTCAGGTCCTCATGACTCCATATGTAACAAACAGGCAGTGGGGAGTCATCAGCAGTGTCTGAGAAGGGGTGTGTTAGGCCCCTGGACTGGTCTTTCTACACAGGGGGCAGTTGGAGGCTGCCAGGTGCCGGGGGAAGAATGATTGTCTGCTTTAAATGCATTTGAAGGACCTATAGGTTGGGTCAAATAGTCCCCAAGCAGCATGGCCTCTGGAGTCCCTTTGTACTCCAGGCAGCTCAGAGCCTCCCAAGCCAAGGGAGGCTGGCGGAGGAGATGGAGACTGAGACTGAGACTGAGCCTTAAAGCTAATCATAGAGACCCATGTGGATGGTGGATGTCGGAGTATAAGAAGGGGCCACAGAGTCTCAGTCCTTTCAGGGAGGGCAGCGCCAGGCTGAGTGGAGCCTCCTGGGGCTGTGTCAAACCCAGCCCTATTGGTGTGTCCAGCGCCCATCTTTTGGAAGCAGTCTGCAAAAGGGGCTAAAGTATCAGAGGACAGAGTTGAGATCCAGGAAGATCTCCTTGGGTTGGAGCCAGCAGTTGTTGGGATAGGACCTCTAGGGACCTAGGTGACTACTGCCCAGCAGGCCCTCATCTTACAGAAGAGAAAATTAGACCTGGAAAATAGCGAAGCGACTTCTCAGAGGTCATGGAGTGATCAGTAGAGACTGGAGCCAGAATGGGTGAAGGCACTGGGCATATTTAACCTGAAGCAGAGAACACTTGGGTGTTCCTGATCTTTGGTATTCAAAAGGCTAACTTATTGGAAAAGATTTGTTCTTTGTCAAGAAAGACATAAGAAGAAAGAATAAGGCTAGATAGTCAGGAGCAGGCCTTTAATTCCAGGCTAAGTGGTTAGTTTTGTTGGTGGAAGATTTGCTTTCCATCACCCCAGAGGGCAGAATGAGGAGCAGTGGGGTAGAACTTGCAGAAAAAGGCAGATTTGGGACTTGTATGAGGACTCATTATTTAATGTCTGTAGCTCTCCAAAAGTAGCATGGGCTGCCTCAGGAGGTAGTGATTTCTCAGTCTCTAGAGGCCACTTGGTGATTCAGTGCATCTAGCCTCAGACACTTACCAGTTATTGGAACCTCAACCTCTGCCTGCCTCAGTTTCCTCAGCTGAAATGGGGATAATAATAGCACCTGTCTCCCAATAAGGATCAAATGAGACAATAGTCGTAAAGTGCTTTGCGGAATGTCTCGCACAGAGTAGACGCCCTTCCTTCCTTCCTGCTTCCTTCCCCCCTTCCCCTCTTCCCCCTCTTCCCCCTTCCCTCCTTCCCTCCTTCCCTCCTTCCTTCCTTCCTTCCTTCCTTCTTTCCTTCCTTCCTTCC
>CM053582.1:110549066-110565026 GCA_028627135.1 Pseudochirops cupreus | reverse complement strand
CCCCCTGAACTAGGTAAATGGTATTTGATTGATTAAAGTAAGATTGTTAACCCATTTTGAGTTGCTTTCCTTTAGAAAAGCAGATCTAAGAACCTGTGCTAGTAGCCGCCCTAGGTATGCTAGGGTGCTTGCTGATACAGATTTGAACTCAGATCCTCCTGACTCCAGGGCCAGTGCTCTACTTACTGTGCCACCTAGCCGCCCCTTTTTAAATTTTTTTTTTGTCAAAAAATACTACTTGGCAGTTATCAGAGGAAGAAATTCAAATGACCAAGAAGTCATACTTTAAATTAGTAATTAGTAATTAGAGAAATGCAAATTAAAATGACTCTAAGTACCACTTCTTACCCATCAGATTGGCAAAGTTGACCTTTTGATTAATAGCAAATACTGGGAGAGCTGTAGGAAAGCAGATACATTAATGCATTGTTGGTGGAGTTGTGAACTGGTTCAACCATTCTGGAAAGCAATTTGGAATTATACCCTCAAAACAAATTGTACATACCCTTTGACCCAGTGATACTACTACTACGTCTACACTCCCAAGAAATCAAAGAAAGAGGGAAAGGACACATGCACAAAAATATTTCTAGCACCTGTTTTCATGGTGACGAAGAACTGGAAACTGAAAGAGCGCAGCATTGAGTAGTGGCTTAAAAAGTCAAGGCATATGAATATAATGAAATACTTTTGTGCCGTACGGAGCAATAAAGGGGGCGGTTTCAGAGAAACTTGGGAAGACTTGTATGAACTGATGCAAAGTAAAGTGAGTGGAACAAGGAGAGCAATTTATAAAACGGCAACAGCATTTTGAAGACAAACAATTTCAGAAGACTTAGGAATTCTGATCAACACCATGACCAACCACAGCTCCAAAGGGCCTGTGACAAACGCTGCTGCTACGTGGGGCCATCGGGCCTGGAGTCAGGAATTCTCACCTTCCTGAGTTCAAATCTGGCCTCAGATACTCACAAGCTGTGTGACCTTACAAGTCGCTTAACCTTGACTGCCTCCCCCCAAAAACAAAACCACAAGCATTTATTAGATGCCTCCTGTATGCCAGAGGAGCTTCCATTCTATTAGAAGAGGCCTCATGTATGTGAGTTGTGTGCACAATAAATATGAAGTAAATTCAGGGAGAAAGGAAGACTGTAATTGCTCCTCATAGAAGGGACCATTTGAGTAGAGTTCTTAAGAGGCAGAGGTTAGAGACAGGGGTGGGGAACCTGCAAACTCGAGACAACGTGTAGCCTTCTAGGTCCCTGGGTGCAGCCTTTTGACCGAATCCAAGTTTTACAGAACAAATCCTTTTATTAAGGGGATTTGTTCCATGAAGTTAGGATTCGGTCAGAGGGCCACACTTGAGGACCTAGAGGGCCACATATGGCTTTGAGGCTGCAGGTTCCCCATCCCTGACACAGCCAAGTGAAAAGCCCAGGGAGGGGAAGGCGGAAGGTTGTGTATGAGGAATGATAATAATAACAAAGGGACCAGTTTGGTCAAACAGGGTGCAGGCAGAGAAGTAATGTACAGGGTATCCCCAAGTTTAGAACCCTATATAATCAAGATGGAAAGGCAGACTAGGGACAGGTTGTGAAGGGCTTTAAAAGCTAAACAGGGAAGCTTCTATTTGATCCTGGAAGCCATAAGGAACCATTGGAGTTTACCGAGTGGTCACTTGGTCAGCCCATAAACAGTTATTACATGCCTACTACGGATCAGGAACTATGCTAAGGGCTGAGGAGACAGAGAAAAGTAAAAGGTGACTGGGCAGCTAGGTGGCGCAGTGAATAGGGCACTGGCCCTGGAGTGAGGAGGACCTGAGTTCAAATTCAGCCTCAGACACTTGACACACTAGCTGTGTGACCTTGGGCAAGTCACTTAACACCAATTGCTTTGCCTTCCCCCTACCAAAACAAAAAAGAAAAGTAAAGTAAAAGACGGGCCCTGACCCCAAAGAGCTGACAGTCTCATGGCCGACACATGCAAACAAGCAGGTACAAATGTTCTACAGACAGGATGGATTGGAAATAAACAGAAAGAAGGCTAGAATCAGAAGAGACTGGGGAAAGGCTGTGGGATGTTAGCTGGGACTTGATGGAGACCTGGGGAGCTGGGAGGCAGAGATGAGGAGGGACAGCCTTCCACGTACGGGAGGCTGACAGGGAAAATGCCTGGATTTCAAGGCAGGAGGTCTTGTTTGTGGAGCTGTCACTGGACTGGAGAGGGAGGGAGGGTGCGAGGTGTGAGAAGACTGAAAAGATGGGAAGGAGAGGAGGTTGTGAAGGGCTTTGAATGAAGACCAGGAGGGCTTTAGAAGTGATTCTGAGGTTTATTGAGTAGGGGGAAATGACTTGTCCATGGTCACATGGCCAGAAGGTCTCTGAAGATTTAGACTGGATGTCAGTCAGTCAACAAGCATTTATTAAATGCGTTGTCGCTCACTCATTTTTCAGTTGTGTCTGACTGTTCATGACCCCATTGGGGGTTTTCTTGGCAGAGATACTGGAGTAATTTGGCATTTCCTTCTCTGGCTCATTTTACAGATGAGGAAACTGAGGCAAACAGGGTGACGTGACTTGCCCAGAGTCACACCACTAATAAGTGTATGGGGGCCAGATTTGAACTCAGGAAGATGAGTCTTCCTGACTCCAGGCCCAGCACTCTGTGCACTATGAAGTCACTGAGCTGCCCTTCTCCCTCCCACTCCCCTCCTTGTCCTCCATATATTACAATTCCCTTTCTGTAGTCATTGCTGGAGGAAAAGCATCCAGTGAAGGTTTACAGAGAGTTCATGAAGGGCCCCAATTCCTGCAGGGAAGGAGAGAGCCCTGTCTTATGTCTCTTCCCTCATCCCAAATAACCTCTTTTCAAGCTCCTGAAGTATATGATCCAAACTGTGTCTGTTTCTTCATTGGGAAAATAAAGAGAAAATCCCTACCCTGAGTCCCTCCTAAGGTAACTGGGTGAGGGCCTTGAGCTGGAAAAAGCAGTGCACCAATGTAGGAAGGAGGTGGAGATGTTTGTAAGTGTGTTGCTGAAAAGCCTCAGTTTCTCCATCTGTCAAAGGACAATCACATATATACCTGCTGTTGTGAGAATTGAAAGCGAGACTAGATGTGGAAGGGCTTTCAAAAGCTTAAAGTATTCTACACATGGGAGGAGACCTAGGAAATTCCCACCCAAGATACTAGCCCTAGAAAATCCTTTTTAGTCTTACTCCAGCTTTTTGTTTTGTTTTGACCATGGGAATACAAGTGAGTAAGATACTGATTGGTCCCAAACCTTCCAAAGTGATCTGGTAGAAGGAAAGCACAGCACCCCCTCCACCATTGACTAGTTCTGGGACCAGGCACATCACAGCCTCTGAGTTTCAGGTCCCTTATCTACAAAATGGTAATAAAAACATTGGCACCAGCTACCCCACACATCCGTTTGAGGATCAGGGAAGATAATGGAGATGCGCTTTGCAACCCCAGAAGGAGCAGCATGATGTAATGATAATTGTTGTTTGTCCTTTGTTTTAGAAAAGGACTAATGACATCATGGGGTGACATTGTGACTCGCTTGTGAATGGGATTTAAGTGAGGCAGAGATGCACAAGGACGTCAGCCTCACTCTCTCCTCCAGAGTCATGGAAGTCCAGAGGCAGGACAAAAGTCAGGAGGACTGGGGTGGCCTGGGATTCAGTGGCATCTTCCATGTCTGACTGGCATCTTCCATGTCTGACCAAGCTCTGAGTGCTCCACAGTACCTGCTTCAGCCCCTTCGTATGTCTTAGAACAAATTGTTTTCATTCTACCAGGGAGTCTTCACATGCTCAGGGTAGACATCCCTCTCACTCACCAATGGGTTTGAGGCCTGCTGGTTTAGCCCATCTGCCCCCATGGTTTATTGAAGTAGGGCCACTGTACATGCTACAGCTCCCTGCTCTAAGAATAATAACATCCAGCATTTATATAGTGAATTAAGGCCTGCAGGCACTTTATATGTCATCTCATTGGATTCCCACAACTCTGTGAGTTGCCATTTTACCGATAAGGAGACTGAGGATAAGAGGTGAAGGGACCTGCCCCTGGCCACAAAGCTAATACGTGTCACTATCCTGTCTCCCAGTCTAGCACTCTGTCCTCTGTGCCACTTAGCTGTAGGGGACAGAGTATCAGCCTCAAAGCCAAGACCTGGGTTCTAGCCTCTAGTGCCTGTGTGACCTTGCGCGAGTCACAACATCTGAGGGCATCCAGACTACCTCTAAGACTACAAACCCCAGAGACAGTCCCTTTGTGACCAGGGAGAAGGGGTTTCCTCACACAGGAGTTCCCTACACTAGTGAAATCACAGGCCCAGCCCTTATCTAATCACATAAGTCTGCAGAAATGTGTGAGTCGTCATTAGCTGGCAGGACTCGTGGGTTTTTGCTGTGCAAACAATAAGCGAAGATTTTCTTTACTCTCCCAGCTGTCCTGACCATCTGTCCTCTGTGCAGGATTGGAGAGCGAGGACTACTCAAGTTACTTGGGCCATTTGAAAGGGAGCTGAGGGGCCGTGAAGAGTCCCCTGGACTGTGAGTTTGGAGAGCTGGAGCCTAGTCTTGGTTCTCCCACAAACTGGTTTCACGCTTTCCAACGACTCACTTTTCTCAGGCTGAATTTCCATTTCTGTAACATGAGGGGCATGGACACAGAGACCTTTAAGGTCTCTCCCAGTTCCATCATTATCAAGAAGCATTTATCAAGTGCTTTACTATGTGCCAGGCACCGCACTAAGTGCTGAGGATGCAAACAGAAAGCAAAAGAAAGACAGTCCATGCCCTCAAGGGGCTCACATGCTTTGTTGTTGTTGTTTTTGAGGAGGGAAGGCAAGGCAATTGGGGTTAAGTGACTTGTCCAAGGTCACACAGTTGGTAAGTGTGTCAAGTATCTGAGGTGGAATTTGAACTCAAGTCCTCCTGACTCCAGGGCCAGTGCTCTATTCACTGCACTGCCTAGCCTCTCCAAGAGGCTTACATTCCAACGCATGAAGAGGAAGAGGATGTGGTGGAGAAAGAAGTCTGGAGACATTGTATTTTCCTCATGCTCTATGTTCTCAGATCCCCCTCGATTCTGATTTTGTGGGGGAGAGAACATTAATGACTGGGGAAATCGAAAGGCTTCCTGGAGGAGGTAATGCTTGAGCCAAGCCTTGAAAGAAGCTAGAGGCTCTAAGGAGCAGAGTTATGTGGGAGATCTGAGGGTCACCAAAGATGACAAGTTGTATAGGAGAGGCTGCCAGGAGACCCCTCTCACTATGCTTGAAGGTCCCTCCCAGTGCCAACATTCTTTGTCCTAAGCTCCTTCCTAGCTCAACATTCCATGTTCTAAGGTTCCTCCAGACTCTGACATTCTCTGTTCTAAGCTATGCAACCGGAGCTTTAAGCACAAGGCTCTTCCTGTTAGTAGAGAGAACTGTGACTCCCTGCCGGAATTCATGATGGGAAGAGCTGGTGTTTTGGAGAAAAAAGACACTCCTCATTCCTGTCTCCAGAGACACATGTGGTTCCATGCTTTCTTCAGGGAGAGACACACCCATGGAAACTGAAATAAGACTTTAGGAAGAGGCAGACGTGTAGAGGAGCTGGCACCTCATCATGCTCCCCTGGAGATGCTCGAGAATCTCTCCTTGGGTGAGATCAGAGAGTATCTCATGGTTGAGCTGAAATGGTACATGCCCAGATCCTACTCACTTGGTGTATTTTCTGGTGTATTCTATGTAATTTTTCTGATTTCTGTTTGCTATCATCTTGGATAAATAGATTTGCTTGCTATTTGTCATATGGTGTCTTGAGAGGGCAGCTAGGTGGTGCAGTGGACAGAGGGTAGGCCCTGGAGTCAGGAAGACCTGAGTTGAAATCCAGTCTCAAATACTTACTAACTGGGTAACCATGGGCAAGTCACTTTACCCATTGCCTCAGTTTCCTCATCTGCAAAATGAGCCGGAGAAGGAAATGGTGAACTGCTCCAGAATCTTTGCCAAGAAAACCCCAAACGGGGTCACAAAGAGTCAGACATGACTGAACAAGTCTTTTGTGTAACCAGCATTTAGCGGGAAGGAGTATATACTCAAAGTCACCCCTTCTCCTTCTAAAGTATATCAGGCAAGAAAATAACATGAATCTAAATCAAATCCCATGCCTCTAAATCAGCAATATGGGAGAGAGGGGTCTGAGAGATGTACTTCTTGTCCTGAATCCTCTCTTTAGGAGAAGAATAGAGCAAGTAGGAATTAAGGTTTTCCTTAGAGAAGTGTGGCCAAGATTACAGAGATGTTCATGCCTGCCTCGGATTGAATTCAGATGTCCCATGTCAACATGCATAATATATCTAAGCAACAGACACCAGATAGATAGAGAGATGAGATGGACTGGATAGCCAAGACAGATAGATAAAGACAGATCAAGCATTAATTAAGTGCTTCCTGTGTGCCAGCTGTGACATTCTGTGCCCTAAGGCCACTCCCAGCTCTGACATCCTGTGTTCTAAGGGCCCTCCCAGCTCTGACATCCTATGCTCTAAGGGCCCTCCCAGCTCTGACATCCTGTGCTCTAAGGGGCCTCCCAGCTCTGACATCCTGTGTCCTAAGGCCACTCCCAGCTCTGACATCCTGTGTTCTAAGGGGCCTCCCAGCTCTGACATCCTATGCTCTAAGGGCCCTCCCAGCTCTGACATCCTGGATTCTAAGGGGCCTCCCAGCTGTGACATCCTGTGCCCTAGGGCCACTCCCAGCTCTGACATCCTGTGTCCTAAGGGCCCTCCCAGCTCTGACATCCTGTGTTCTAAGTTCCTTGCTAGCTCTGACATCCTGTGCTCTAAGGGCCCTCCCAGCTCTGACATCCTGTGTCCTAAGGGCCCTCCCAACTCTGATTTTCTGTGTTCTAAGGGCCCTCCCAGCTCTGACATCTTGTGTTTGAATACTCCAGGTCCTGACATTCCTCCTACCTCTGATAGAGTGTTCCGACTAACCGACCCAGGAGAGTGCATAGGGATTACTACTAGGACAGGAGACTTTTGTTTAGTTGGGTCATGAGTTCTGCTCTCTTGGCAGGAGCACTGGCCTCAGACAGCAGAGACTCAGGGAGTTTCCTTGGAAGGAACCGCTCCATGGAAGGCTTTGTTCCCCACTATATACTCGGCAGAAATTCAGTGGGAAAAACAAGGCTGAGCGCAGTTCAGAGGATTCCTACCAGTTTCTCCCCAATGCCTCCCTGTCGTGAGTCGGTTTCCTGAGACTCTGTGCTGGAGCATGAACGTTTGCTCCTCTTGTCTCATTTCCCCCGTTTCAGAGGCGCAGCCCTGTCTTTGTTCCTCACACGTGATAAGAGGCCCAGCTGAGTGAAGCAACTTAGCCCTGCCCTCGAGGAGAAGTCTACACTTGTCCATAGGGGCTGTAACTTTGTATCCCCGGGGCCCAGCTCAGAGGACGTGATTAATAAATGCTGGTTGATTAACTGATTGAACATCAGGTCCATTTGTTTTTCATTCAAGAGTCATCGGGGTCTGATGGAAAGAATCCTAGGTGTTGTGTCTGACATTTTCCACCTATGTGACCTTGGGCAAATCACTTAAACACCCTGTGACTCAGTTTCCTCATTTGTAAAAGGAAGGGGTTGGTCTAGAAGCCTCATCCAGGACCTCTAAGGACCCTTCCAACTCTCAGTCTATTACCCAGTGATCACCCCCCTACTTGTGTGACCCCCAACCTCCGGAGTGAAGAGACTACTCAATCCACCCAGTCTTGGCTGGGCCCATGTGTCCAAACATGCCTGATAGTTTGTTCTCATTTCAAACAACTGTAGAATCTGAGAACTGAAAGGGGGCTCAGAGGTCACCTAGCCCACCCTCCAGACATTGCCTCCCTAACCCCACAGCCAGCCGGACAGGGCTTAAACCCTTAAGGAGTTGCTGGTGGCCCATTCTGGTAGTCTGCTCTGTGGGTGACAACCCTGCTGTTGGAAAATTCTTTACTTGGGTCGAGCTGAAATCTCTCCCTCCCCTGTAACTAACTCCCCGTTGTTGGGAGTTCCCCCTGACTCAGAGGAATCAGAAGAAAGTACTGGAGTCTTCCAGGAGGCAGCAGCAAGTGAAAACAGGAAATAAGACCTCTGTGAGTTAAAAAAGAAAAGAAAGGAAAGACTGGCTGACTCGACTTGGCCTTTCTGTCTTACCCTAAAAGTCTGCAGACCACAGAGCAGGGAGACTCTGAATGAGCGTCTTCCCCTCCAGAATAGGAACACTACTGATGAAATAAAGAGCTAAACAGCCTCCCACTCATCCTGGCCGGCTGTCACCAAATGTCATTGAGTTCTTGCCATGCCTGTGGCCAGGGTGCACCCGGGTGTCCTCAGGCACATAGGCTCTCTTGCCAGATGCAGAGAGTATAGAGGGAGGCATGGTTCCTGACTTCTTGGAGCTCACAAGCTGATCCTGCGCCCTGCTTCTCCGATCACTGTTCCCCATGGTTTTCTCCACGTTCCTCCCTGACAGGGACAGCTCCCCCTTAGCTGGCCCTCCTCCGTCCAAAAGCCTGGAGAGATGTCTCTCTTCTGGGCATTTAAATGTGGGCTCTTTTCAGATAGGGATTGTTTCTTTTGTACTGGTACCCCTCAGCGACTCACCTGGCACATAGCAGTGCTTACTATTTGATTGAATAATAGATTGATTCCTGATTGGTTGAATAATAAATTGAAGGCAGCATCCCAATTTTTACCAAGCACCTTTATGGGGCAGAATGCCTATGGGGAGTGAAGAATGGGAAGGCAGGGGTGAGAGTGACATTAGGGAGGGAGAGGACGATGTTGAGAAGACACTAAGGGATTTCCATGAATTAAAAAGTGGGGACCTCTTGGTCTTCCCCAACACCTACTTATTCAGTCACTTTTCATGTTTGCGATTCAGTCTGAAACTTTAAAACAAAAGGAGGGGGTTTCCCCTTCTATCAGCCTTCCACTTGCCTCCCACAGATCTGTGGTTTATGTTCACACCAAGTTCAGATGCCCTGAGGAAGAGGAAGGAGATGGGAGTTGGGGTCCACTCATCTACTGGTGGTTCCTTAGACAACACCCTAGATAATGTGATTGCAGGGAACCTTAAAGGTTCCCTGCCCTCAAAGAATTCCCATGTTTGAAAATCTAGGGATTAATTTTTTTGGTATTGACTCTCCCAGGCTTCTCTTTAATATGTCTAAGGGGAATTTTGATAATCATCTAGAACAGCAGTTCTCAACCTGTGGGTCACGAATCTTTTGGGGGTCAAACGACCCTTTCACAGGGGTCACCTAAGACCATCAGAAAACACATATTTCCAATGGTCTTAGGAACCGAGATACAGCTCCTCTATCCATCTCCAGGTGGGTCCGCCCACATGCAGATACACCCACATATGAGTATTAAAGGGTTGAGGCATTAGGAAGGTTGAGAACCACTGTTCTAGAAAGAGCCAGACTCCCTGGGAAGAAGTGGATTAAGCGTTGAAGGAAGAGACAGAAGGCCAAGCTTCAGCTGGCATTCTAGCCTTCATCATAAAGCCCTAGTACATCTTACAAACACAACCCCCCCCACCTCCCTCCCATGCCCCCACCCTTACTCTCCTTCACTGCCCCCTCCTCAGTGAAGTCCCCAGTTCCTTGCTGTGAATTGACCAGGCAATGATAGCTCAGGCTTCTCTAAATCTCTTCTCTTAATATCCTTGTGAGGGAGGTAATCCAGTGCTTAACACACAGAGGCACACTGTAGGTACTTAAGAAAGGCTTATTGACTGATTATTCCCCAGGAATCTGAGCCTTAGATAATTAAGGTCCCACCAAAGAAGTCACACTTTTGGTGGTGAAGAGGAATAGTTCTGGACTGGAAGTGTGAGGTGCTGGGTTTGAATTTTGCCACTTACTTGCCTGTGAAATCCTTGGGCAAGTTTCTTAATCTCTACGGCCTCAGTTTCCTCATCTGTAAAACAGAGCATTGAATGAGATAATCTCTATGGTCCCCTCCAGATCTATGCTCTCAGATCCAATGAATCTGGCATGCTGAATCTTGAGAAAAGAAGACTAAAGGGAAGGAGACCTGTTCCCGGTCTTTAATTGCATGAAGGGCTGCTATGAATCATACTTGATCAGGAAAGTAGAACCAGGAGCAACGGCTGGAAATAGATGAAGATGGATCTTTAGCTTTTAAATATTTATCCTCACCTACTGTCAATATAGGGGCAAGTAGGTGGTGCAATGGATAGAAAACTGGGCCTGGAGACCAGAAGACCTGAGTTCAAATTTGGCCTCAGACACTTACTAGCTGTATGACCCTGGGCAAGTCACTTAACCCTGCTTGCCTCAATTTCCTCATCTATAAAATGAGTTGTAGAAAGAAATGGTAAAGCACTCCAGTATCTATGCCAAGAAAAGCCCAAATGAGGTCACAAAGAGTTGGGCCGGACTGAAATGACTCAACAACCACCACCACCAAAGTGCGTGGTGAGTGGAAAGACATAAAATTGAGACAAGACAAGTCCTTGCCCTTCAAGAGCTGGCAATGTAGAAGATGGCCAAGATACCAACATTGAATGCTCTAGGAAGCCTGGGAAGTGACTGATAGCATGATCAGGGCAGACTTCCTGCAGGGGACAGCATTTCAGTTTGGTTTTAAAAGATAGGGAGAGACTCAGTAGGGAGGGAGGACGGCATCCCAGGCATAGGAAATGGCCTGAGCAAAGGTACTGAGGTGGGAAGCCACAGTGGTATTCAAGGAACAAAAAGTGGTACAGTTTAGGTGAAGCGTACAAAGTGTATATGGGAGTAACAGGAAATAAAGCTGGAAAGGGTAAATCAATCAAGCATTTTTAAAAGTACCTACTATGTGCCAGGCATTGTTCTAGGTCAGTGGTTCCCAACTTTTTTGTTCCAAGAACCTCTCTCAACAACAACAAAAAAGGTGTTGTGACTCCCCAAGGTAATTTAATATGCTACTCATAATAATCTTGCACATTTATTCATTAAGTCCTTATGTAACAGTAGGCACCCCTGGCCCCCACTGCCTGAAGGTCAGGTATGCTACATTTTGCCATCCCCCCAGGAATCTCTGGTACCAGTCCCTCTACCATTGACTCCAGGCCACACCAACTGTGTTCCCCAAGTTGTAGGGGGTCCACTGCACCCAGCCCATATAACCACTTGACAGTCAGATTAGCTCTTACAAAAGAATGTTTACTTCAAAGATATAGCAAGAACAAATATATGAAGATCACCCCCCAACACCTGGGGGGCTTAATTCCCCACCCCCACATTACCTCCGTGTCTAGGAAGGAGAGGAGAGTTAAGCTCACGGCTTAGCTCACTTCCTATATAGTTTCCACCAAGTTCCAAGTCCAAAGCCCCCAGGAGACTCACTTCCCAGGCACCCTGTGTCTCAGGACTTCCCTGACAGGCTGGTCACAACATAGAGTTGTCCTGCTTCCAAGGTCCCCACACCTTAAGCTCTTAGTTCAGGGGCTCCACTGTCTGAGTCTAGAGCTGACAAGGACAAACAAGAGAGAACAAAACTCCAAACCTGCTTTTCAGGGTCACAGGGTCTAAAAAAGTAAGGAAGAAAGCTAGCCCTCCTCACCCAGGTTAGCTCACAATGCTCAGCCTGTGGGTGGACCGGCCCTTCATACACCTCAGACGCATCTGAAAAAAGAGATTGTGCCAGCCTGGTCATCTCAGAGATGCGGCTTGTTCCAGCTACACAGACAACCCACATGGTAGGGGAACACAGGTGCCTGCCTTCTCCCATGGGTTTTCTGAACATTAGCAAAGCAAATCTTATTCCATGCGCAATAACTACAATGATAATTTTTACCTCCAGAAGCCCTGAATTAAAATTTGTATTATATAACTTTAATTATAAAATATAAAATGTCATTCTACCTCAGAATTATTAAAACTTTTAAGTATAAAATTCTAGAACTCTACTTATAAAATAATTATGAATATTTTATGTGGGATATTTTGTAAGAATTTTAAAAAGCAATCTAGCAAGGCCTCATACTGTTTATTATTATCTACAAGTCTTCACATGACATTCCTTTATCTTATAGATTTTGTTGAACGCAAATAACATTTTGATGAAACAGGTCAAAATTTGGAAGGTGTTTAATATAATATAATAATCATATACAAACTTAATTTCAATGTTGTACTTTTTTATTTGAATAAATATTTGTAGTTTGGCTCAGCATCAGACAACCACAGAATTAGATATAGTTTCATATCGTTTCTTTTTGTATTTTTATTTAAAACAAGAATAAAATGAAAATGCTTGCTCACACAAATATGTGATGGAAAAAGAGAGAAGAATTTTGCAAGCTCTCTTGTTGAAAGGTAGAAATTCGTTCAAAAATTTTTAGCCACCAGGGGCAGCTAGGTGGTGTAGGGGTGGCTAGGTGGCATAGTGAATAGAGTACCACCTTGGACTCAGGATGACCTGAGTTCAAATCTGGCCTCAGACACCTAACACCTACTAGCTGTGTGACCTTGGGCAAGTCACTTAACCCCAATTGCCCTGCCTTCCCACCTCCAAAAAGAAAAAAAAAAAGCCACCTAAACAGTCAATGAAAATGGCAAAGCTAGTTACAACATAAAATGTTTACTTTTCTACTGGTTAGTGACAAGCACTGTATAAAATGACAAATATATTTAAAGTTCAGTTTCATTATCTACATGTTTATTTGGGTTTTTAACAACAATTATTATATATAAACCAACTTTTGTGAGGAAAGGAGGAAAGAATCTTTTCAGACGTGTCTTTCTTCTCTTCTACTGCTGGCACTGCTACTCTCACAGAAAGTGTTGCCAACCAGCTCGTTAAAAATCTGCCTAAGAGAATAATAATAATAACATAAATAGAGAATTAGTTTAAAATGAAAAACAGCCTTAATAATGAGAAGCAAAACAAGGGGTTTTTTCTGCAGAACATTTGTGATGGTTTCAAGAGAGCTTGTAATGTGCATAACTGGCAACCGTGGCTTTCATACTAGTGGACATTCAATGGGCTGACCATCCTGCATGCCAGAGTCTGGAAAATATACATTTCTCATCCATTTAGTTTTTCCTGTAGACACTGTTTGGTCATGATCAGGGATCTCCTTGAGTAGGCCCTTTGATGTTCTTGAGCTCCATGAAATCAGCGTAATAGCATTGGCAAACAGGAGCATCCGGAGAGCTTCCCTAGATATAAAGAACTTCTCTTGGATTGGGATTCTGTGCAGGCCACCCTCCATCACAGTGGTCAATACCTCTGGTGAGCACACATTGCTGTTTTTAATTCATTGGGCATTAATAATCAGAAGGTCATTGAATAGAGTCATCTTGGGCACTTCATATACTGAGGAATCTTCTATGGTTTTGTACAAAAGACTCCTCTCCAGGAGGCTAGGTGGCACAATGAATAGAGCACAGGCCCTGAAGTCAGGAGGACCTGAGTTCAAATATGGCCACGGACACTTAACACTTACTAGCTGTGTGACCTTGGGCAAGTCACTTAACTCCAACTGCCCTACCCTCCCTCCTCCACAATAAAGAAAAGAAAGACTCCTCTGTTGGAGTAGAGCCACTTAGGGTACATTTTTTTTAAAAATGAACAAACAATAAAGACAATGGGATCTTGTGTTTTTTGCACCTTTCAGTCAATTTTGTGGCTATGTAGATGTGATCTGCTATAGAAAATTGATTAAGAAAACTGCGTCCATCTCACATTTTCACCAAGAATTTTTTTCATTAAATCTGTATTATTATAAAGATTTATAAAAATGAAAAAGAAGGCATATGAGTTGGCCCTTATTGACATCATCTCAACTGCCTCTTTGGGGTAGTAATGACGTCTGTGATTTTTTTTCTGTTCTTTTGATATCTTCCCTCCTAGAGATAGTAGACAAACAGGTGACAGCCTGGGGCCAGCACCTCTCCACCCAGAGGTGGGTAACGCGCTTCATTATCGGTCCTCTGCAATCATAGTTAGTCATCGTTCAGAGGTCAGAGTTCTCAGCTTTTTCAAAGCTGTCTTTACAATGCTGTTATTATTGTATAAACTGTTCTCCTGTGTCTGCTCACTTCACTCTGTATTAGCTCATAAAAATCTTCCCAGATTTCTCTGAAACTATCCTTTCTTTTCTTATTTTTTACATTACAATGGTATTAACAACTATACCAATAGTAATGGCTAGCCCTTACACTGCACGGGCTCAGGGCCCTGCCTCGTCTTTGCTGCCCTCTTCCGGACACTTCCCAGTTCTTCAATGTCCCTCTTAAACTTGGGACCCACAGCTGGACACAGCACTCCAGATGAGGCCTGTCAAGGAAGGAATGAAATGGATGATCTCCCCCCTCTTCCTAGAAGCAGCGCCTCTCCGGACGCACTTTGCAATAGCATACGCCTTTTCTGGGGCTGCCGTATTTGCTGACTCACACTCTGCTTGCGGTCCGCTGAAACCTCAACACGTTTTTACAGGTCAGTTGCTATCTAACCACACCTCAGCCATACTGTGAAGTTGTCTGACTTTTTTTTGGACATTTTTTTTAATGGCTGATGTGTCCATGTTTGTGCATATTTGTTACAAGAGTTTTCTCTCTCTCTTTTTTAAATGAGAAGTGGTGGGAAGGACAGAAAATTCAATATTTGTCAATTAAAATAAATAATTTTTGGGGTGGAGTCAAGATGGCAGCATAGAAGCAGGAGAACTCCACAGCTCCCCCCACAACCACCTCAAAATACCTGTAAAATATGACTCTAAACAAATTTTAGAGCTCCAGAACCCACAAAATTACAGAAAAACAAATTCCCCCTGAAGGCAGCCCAGCAGGCAGATGGGAAGGGCTCATTGCAGAGTGCTGGGAGCCAAAACCAGCCAGGCCTGAAACCATGGCTTAGCTCCAGGGCAGCCAGGACAAGCTGCAGCTGGAGCACTCGAGAGAGTGGATCACCAGCAGCTACGGCAGTTTCCAGAATTATCAACCCATAAGAGCCAAGGACAAAGTGAAAAGTCAGTGGAACTCAGCTAAATTTGGGGGAAAGGAGCGGATCTGGCCAACTGTGCCAGAAGCAGAGGCCCTGCAGCCACCTCCATGTGGCTGCTTCAGAGCTTGTGGCCTGTAGATTGCAGGGGGGCCAAGTGATCATTCAGAGGCTAAATGCTCTTGCATTAACCTGCCTGGATCTGGATCACAATCTTGGGTGGCGGTCCTGAGGTGCGTGACCAGTGAGCCAAAGCTGGTGGGGGCTACAGAGACGGCAGCCTCCTAATAGCTCCAGCAGCTGCAAAAACCCCAGCAATTTGGGACAAAGCTCTCCCCCCAGGAAGCAGAGATCTACTGTGGCTCAAAAATCAAGTTAATTGACTGGCAACATGAGCAGGCAAAGGAAGCAAACCAAGCTCAGCAATTAAACTTTAGGTTCCTTTTTTGGGGACAAAAAGGATAAAAGCAGGGAACAGGAAGAAGACAATACAATCAGAACTCCCACACCATAAGCTTCCAAGAAAAATGTAAACTAAATACAAGCCATAGAGGAGCTTAAGAAGGATTTTGAAAACCAAATAAGAGAAGTGGAGAAAAAATTGGGAAGAGAAATGAGAATGATGCAAGAAAATCATGAAAAGAGAGTCAACAACCCGACTGAAGAAAATAACACCTTAAAAAATAGATTAACTCAAATGGCAAAAGAGGCCCAAAAAGCCAATGAGGAGAAGAATGCCTTAAAAAGCCGAATTTGCCAGATGGAAAAACAATCTCAAAAGCTCACTGAAGAGAATAATTCCTTCAGAATTAGAGTGGAGCAAATGGAAGCAAAATAACTTTATGAGAAACCAAGATACTATTAAACAGATCCAAACAAATGAAAAAAATAGAAGGCAATGTGAAATATCTCATTGAAAAAAACACTGACCTGGAAAATAGATCCAGGAGAGA
>CM053582.1:110514047-110548566 GCA_028627135.1 Pseudochirops cupreus | reverse complement strand
CCTATCCTCATACTGAGAAAAGTTTCATAAGTTACAATTATCGTTTTTCCATATTGGCACGTAAATAGTTCAACTTTGATAAGTTCCTTATGATTTCTTTTCCTTGTTTACCTTCTCATGCTTCTTGTATTTGAATGTCAAACTTTCTATTCAGCTCTGTTTTTTTTTTAATCAAGAATGCTTGAAAGTCCTCCACCTCATTGAAAGACCATATTTTCCTGTGAAACATTATACTCAGTTTTGCTGGGTAGGTGAGAAATGAGTGATTTTAATGCGTGTATGAGAGATGCCTTGTTGGAAGAAAAGTGTGGCATGAACTGTTCTTGATGAAATCATGCTGGCCTTTAGTAAGGAACACTTCCTGCTTTAAATGTACGTAAAACATCCTTTCAACAATATGTTTCAAAGTTTTACAAGGAATTGAATCAAACTCACTCACTGTCCTATTCACGTTTTCAAGACTCCATCCTTTCCCCTCTTTTGAGAATTGGAACAATAAACATCTGTCCCCTTTCCTGCTCTCCACTATCTTTCAAAGGTTACAAACAGGGGCTCAGCAATCCCATCTCCCACTGCTTTCATTACCCTGGGATATGATTCATCCTGGTTTGGTTTCTTGAATTCTTACCACTTCCTCACATCTTGGGTACCAACTCCTTGTTAACCATCCTTATTTCATTTTTCCTGGTCTAATAATCATCCCCAAACTAAGAACTGAGTAGTTCTGCCTTCTCTCCATTGTCTAGGTGGTGTAGTAGATAGAGAGCTAGGTAGGCCTGGAATCAGGAAGACTCATCTTCATGAGTTCAAATCTGGCCTCAGAAACTTATTAGCTGTGTAACCTTGACCAAGTCACTCAACCGTTTGCCTAGTTTCTTCATCTGTAAAATGAACTGGAGAAGGAAATGGCAAACTACTCAGTATCTCTGCCAAGAAAATCCAAAATGGATCTTGAAGGATCAGGCATGGCTGAAACAACTGAACAACAACAAATCAGCCCACCCGCTATCTCATCTCTGGCCCTCTTTCTTGTCCTTAGTTCAAAATTAGCCTCAGCCTCTTTTGGATTTTCATGTTCTGGACACTATTTTACATTATTTTCTCCTCTTTAGATTCATCCTCCTTGGCTTGAGAGTAAACTAACTTGCTTAGCAAATGATTAGCAGCTGCCCACCAAAGTTCCAGTTGAGAGGAGCTGAACTGCCCTTGCCAACTGTGACAGTGAGAACTCTAGCAGCCTCTCCTTCTCAATCACTTCCCATTTCTTTCTACCTTTTCTACCCTCTTCCACTGATCGGATCCTCCCCTCTTTCTTCTAGTGCTTTGTTGGGTTCAACTCCAGACACTTTAGCTTGAGAATCAAGGCACTCCAGCTCTAGCACCAATCTGCTTTTCCAACATTTCTCCCAACGCTCCCCTTTGCATGTCCTATGCTCTACCCAGACTGAACTATTCCCTGCCCTGATTCAACATACCCAGGAAATGGTTAGTTCTTCTTCTAGTTCTTACCTATGGAAATCCTGCCCATACTTCAGGAAGTTAATAAATATTTATAAATTCCCTACTGTGTGCCAGGCACTCTGCTAAGTTCTGGACATGCAAAGAAAAGGCCTCAAGGGACAGTTTCTGTCCTCAAAGAACTCAGTCTAATGGGGGAGACAACATGCAAACAACTGCGTACAAACAGGCTACAGGCCGGATAAATAATAAATGAAGGGAAGGCACTAGAATTAAGGGGGAACAAAAAGACTCCCTATAGAAGGTGGGGTGGGAGCTGAGACTTTCAGGGAGGCCAGGAGGGGGAGAAGAGGAGGGAGAGCGCGAGGGGCGGGGGCAGCTGGTGAAAATGCCCAGATGTCAGAAGAGTGTTGTGTTTGAGGACCATCCAGGAGCCAGGCTAGTCACCAGACTGTGGTGCACGCAGACATGCAATGTGTAAGAAGACTGCGAAGGCTGTAATGGGCTTTGAATGCCAGAGGATTTCCTCTTTGATCCTGGGGGTGATGGGAAGTCACCAAGATTTAGGGAGGTGTCATGGTCGGTGCTTTAGGAAGATCACTTTGACCATTGAGAAGAGGGTGGGCTGAGGGGGGGAGACACTTGAAGCAGGCCCCTCCCCTCCCAGCAGCTGGGGCCATGATCCAGGTGTGAACTGATGAGGACCTGGGCCAGGACAGTGGCAATGACGGAGGAGAGAAGGGGGCATGGGAAGGATATCGTGAAGGTAAAAATCACCACTCCTCAGCCATTGCGGGGAGGTGTGTGGCAGAGCAAGGAGGCATGGCAGAATGTTCTCTCCTTCGCCCCTGCAAGCAAGGCAACCCCGGGTAAACTCACACGGGCATCACCAAATTTTTAGTGTGAGCATTTACACCTCAAAAATCAGCAGAGGACAAATTAGGGCTTGACATTGTTTTGTCATCACCTGGAGTCAAGGCGATGGAAAAAAATGTTCCTAATGCAAATTAAACTAATTTGCTCTGCATAATCCCTCCTCCTCCCCAAAGCTGGCTGTTAAACACACACCAGCCCACCACCGGGTCTCTCCCCCTAAAGTGGCGTTTGCTTTTGATCTGGAGATTGATGGGGCCTGGAGAGCACTGTCCTCTCTCCCCACTGATCCCTCAGTCCTCAGTCCTCCCCTGGAGCACTTGGGCCTGGTTATTCAAATTGCCGTGGGTTATTTGCCCAAATCTCTGGTTCTCGGTGCTGGCAGCTGCCTTCTGGGGAGAGAGCATTTGAAATAGCTTCTTGGTAGCAACAGAGGTGGGGATGATAGTAAATGTTCACTCTAACACAATAGGAGCTCTTATTAAACTGAATAATTAAGTGTCTGTTGAACTAGTGGCCTGACTCCCTCAAGGGGAGTCCTCATCCCTACACTGCAGGGATGAGGAAAGAAAGAGGTGTATGTTCACTTTCACAGACTGTTGTGCTGGGTTTCTAAAGCTAAGGAGAATCTGTGTATGGCCCTGTGTGTGTGTTTTCTCATCAATTACGTCTCTTCAGTTGGGGGACAGAGGGTAAGTTACTTAGAATTTAGTGATTAGATTTCAGGGTCTTGGTCTTCTGGCCCCAGAGTGTGTGTGTGGGGTATCTATGGCTGACCTGTGACGGGGACTGGCTTTCAGAATTTTCTTTTTCCTAAATCCTCCCTTTCTTGCCCTTTCCCCAAATCTCTCTCATTTTGTTCCTTCTCCTCTTTCCACCATTCCTATCCCTCTTCCCCTTCTCTTCTCCCTCCTCTTCCCCTCTCTCTTGTCTCCTTCTTTATCTGATCTCCCTTTCTCCTTCTTCCTCCCCCTCTCCTTATCTCTCCCTTGCTTTTCCCCTCTCCTTTCCCTTTCCATCACCTCCTCCCTCTCCCTCTTGTTTTCTTCCTCTTCCCCTCTCCTTGTTTTCCCCTCTCATTTCATTCTCCCTAATTTTTCCTTTTCCTTCTGCCTTTATTCCCCCTCTCATCTTTCCCCCCCTTCCTTTTCTCCTCTCCTTTCTCTTTACTCTCCCTCCCACTCTCCCCCTCCCTCTTGTATCCAATTCTCTTTCCTCCCCTCTCTCCCTTTTCCCTCTCCACCTTCTCTTTCTCCTTCCTACCTTTCCCCAGAACCACCCCAAATTAAAATGAAGAGCACCTGATTATTTCATTCTTATTTCATTCTTCCTGACTTCCCTGAGGGAATAAAGTCAGCCTGCCTGGCAGGTTTGATATTTTCGGCTTGCATGGGAGGGGCATCCTTGGATTGGGCAAGAATCTAGATAAATAAATATTTAGTTCTGGAGACCTAGAGAACGAGTGTGATCAGGTAGTGGGGCAGGAGCGCTCTAGCTAGGTAAGATTATCCTAGCAAATGCAGATGCTGAGCTGGTCAGGTTCAGGGTATGTAAGGAACCTGGACAAAATCTCATACTAAGTTCATATACTTAGAAGGTTCATTGACAGTGTATGTAACACATGCCGGGTTAATTACTGAGTTGCAGATTGTGGGTAGTACATTTCCCTAAGTCTCTAGGGGTGTCTCTGAGGTATTGGGGTTATCTTTCTAAAGCTGTTACCTCAGGGCCCCCTATCATGTTCTCTGCTATATTGTTAGTTGAAATCATGTTGTCAGCAGACTTAAATAGCTTTTAGAAAGAGGTATGTAGGGGCGGCTAGGTGGCACAGTGAATAGAACACTGGCTCTGGAGTCAGGAGGACCTGAGTTCAAATTTGACCTCAGACACTTAACACAAAAACTAGCTGTGTGACCTTGGGCAAGTCGCTTAATCCCAATTGCCCTCCAAAAAGCTAAAAAAAAAACAAAAAGAAGTTCCTTTTAAGCATGTATGGATAGATGAATGGATGGATGGACAGATGGATGGGTAGATAGATGGATAGATAGACAGGTAGGTTGATAGGTGGATGGGTGGATAGGTATGGATGGGTGAATAGATGGATAGATAGAGGGGTAGATAGGTAAATGGATGTATGGATGAGTGGATGGGCAGATAGATGGATGAATAGAAGGGTAGATAGGTGGGTGAATGGTTGGAATAGGCATTTACTAAGTGCCTACTATGCCACACATCCTCACATTTCTGGAATGACATCCAGTTCTCAAATAGTTTGCTGATGTACAGACAACCCCTAAGGTTTAGTGAAGTTTCCTTAGCCTATTGAAAACACTCTTGAACAATATCACTCCAGGAGCAAGTACCTTTCACAATTAATCTAAGGTTTATTTTAATGTAGATGCTCTTTCAGGACCAGGCTGGTTATACCACCCTCAGGGTTCCAGTGTACCCTGAAGGGTTTGTCACTTTTCTCAGCTGCCATTGGTTTGACAAGCCACTAGCTATATACTCCCCATTATCAGGGTCTGTAACTATCCTCCCAGTCCTATTTAACTATATAACATTAAATAGGATTTACAAACTTCAAAGATATAATAAGAACAAATTTGCAAAGATCTACCCCAATACCTCCAGGACATGCTCTTCCTTACACCACCTTGAACTCTGGGACAATAGGCTTAAAACTTGGCTCAGTTCTTAAATAACATTAGTCACACCAAGTCTATACCAGATTTACACAACTGGCAGATGAATTCTTCTGCTGGGTTGGAGTCCCTTAGTTCACTCCCAAATATTGCTCCTTCATCCTCAAGGCATCAGTGCTGGGCTGGCTGCAATGCCAGCTCTCAGACTCCTGTGGTTTGATCTCTTGATCAAGACCAGAAACTCTGCTTCCTGAAACTTGAAGTGAAAAGGATGAACCAAAAAACCAAGGTCCCAGGCTCTTTGGAGGTGGGGGGGTCATTAGGTTCAGAGGGGAAGAAGGCTTCACATGCCTCCCCCTTACATCATGGTCTCTCAATTGATGCTATCATACCACCAGAAGGCAGCAGAAGACAATGAGGTGAAGAAGGACAGCAGGAGTCAACTAGGGCCTTTTAAATGCTTCTTCAGCCAGTCAAGGAGCTTCCCATTCACCACTCAGTCAGACTACAGTTAGCCTACCAATTACAGAATGTCTATGTGTGACTATCTGGGATGCAGACTCCCAGGCTCATCACATGGCAACTCTCCTAGGTTCTCTGCAAAAGTAACAGTCCCTCCCCTCCCCATCCCCCACAATATACTATGATTGATTGAAACATATTCACCTTTTCAAGGTATCAGGGCATCTTATCACATACTTAAAGTGGAGTAGAGTGACTTGATTGAGTAAATGAAGCAAACCCACCTTTATATACATAATCTGATTTGGAGGACATCCTCATAAAGAATGTACCCAGGAGGGGGCAGAACCAAGATGGTGGAGTAAGAGCAGGGATTTGCTTGAGATCTCCCCCAAACCCCTCCAAATACCTGTAAAAACTGACTCTAAACAAATTCTAGAGCCACAGAACCCACAAAATGACAGAGTGAAACACATCTCCAGCCCAAGACAACCTGGAATGATGACAGGAAGGGTATATTGCACCAGGCTGGGAGTGGAGTGCAGTCCCACATGGGCCATGCCAGCACAGACAGGACTAGAGCAAGCCTCAGGGGACTGAATCACTGGCAGCTGTGGCAGTTTCCAGAATTCTCAACCCATAAATGCCAAAGACAGCATAGAAGGTCAGTGGGAAAACTCTGTGGGACCTGGGTAAAAGAGGAATATGGTCCAGGTGGGGTCTGACCCCAGCCCCAGGATGATGGAGGTGGTGGGTGGTGGCAGTGGCATCAGTAGCATCAGCAGTGGCTTCTTCTGGAGCTCTGGGTCCATAGATGGTGGAGGATGCAGTGGCTGATACAAAACCCTTGAAGGCTGGAACAGTACACCCACACCCACCTTTACTGGAAACAGAGTCCTACCTTGACAAAGAGTTAGAAAGTCAAGTATTTGCTGGAAAGATGAGAAAACAGCATAAAAACTCAGACTGTAGAATCTTACTTTGGTGACAAAGAAGACCAAAACATACAACAAGAAGAAGACAACAAGTCAAAACTCCTCCATCAAAAGTCTCCAAGAAAAATATGAATTGGTCTCAGGCCATGGAAGAGCTCAAAAAGGATTTTGAAAATCAAGTAAGAGAAGTAGAGGAAAAATTGGGAAGAGAAATGAGAGTGATGCAAGAAAATCATGAAAAATGAGTCAACAGCTTGCTAGAGGAGACCCCAAAAAATACTGAAGAAAATAACACCTTAAAAATAGAATAGCCCAAATGGCAAAAGAGGTCTAAAAAGCTAATGAGGAGAAAAATGCCTTAAAAAGCAGAATTGCCCAAATGTGAAAGGAAGTCCAAAAGCTCACTGAAGAAAATAATTCCTTCAAAATTAGAATGGAGCAAATGGAAACTAATGACTTTATGACAAATCAAGATACTATAAAACAGATCCAATCAAATGAAAAAATAAAAGGCAGTGTAAAATATCTCATTGGAAAAATCACTGACCTGGAAAATAGATCCAGGAGAGATAATTTAAAAATTATTGGACTACCTGACTGCCACGATCAAAAAAAGAGCCTAGACATCATCTTTCAAGAAATTATCAAGGAAAACCGTCCTGATATTCTAGAACTAGAGGGTAAAATAGAAATTGAAAGAATCCACTGATCACCTCTTAAAAGAGATTCCCAAAAGGAAAATTCCTAGGAATAATATAGCCAAATTCCAGAGTTCCCAGATCAAGCAGAAAATATTACAAGCAACCAGAAAGAAACAATTTGAGTATCGTGAAAATACAATCAGGATAATACAAGATCTAGCAGCTTCTACATTAAAGGATCAAAGGACTTGGAATATGATATTCTAGAAGTCAGAGGAGCTAGAATTAAAACCAAGAATCACCTACCCAGCAAAACTGAGTATAATACTTCAGGGGAAAAATGGATATTTGATGAAATAGAGGACTTTCAAGCATTCTTGATGAAAAGACCAGAGTTAAATAGAAAATTTGACTTTCAAATGCAAGAATCAAGAGAAGCATGAAAAGGTAAACAGGAAAGAGAAATCACAAGGGACTTATTAAAGTTGAACAGCTTATATTCCTCCATGGAAAGATGATATTTGTAACTCATGAGACCTTTCTCAGATTTAGGGTAGTTGGAGGAAATAGATAGATAGATAGATAGATAGATAGACAGACAGTCAGACATAGAGGGCACACGGTGAGTTGAATAGATGATATCTAAAAAATAAAATTAAGGAGTGAGAGAGCAATATATTGGGAGAAGGAGAAAGTGAGAGATAGAATGAGGTAAATTATCTCACATAAAAGAGGCAAGAAAAAGGTTTCACAATGGAGGATAAGAGTGGGGAGGTGAGAGAGAATGAGTGAATCTTACTCTCATTAAATTTAGTTTAAGGAGAGTAATACACACTCAATTGGGTATCTTACTCCATAGGAAAGTAAGGGAGAAGGGGATAAAAGATGTGGGGGAAATAGAAGGGAGGGAAGATTGGGGTAGAGAGTAGTCAGAAGCAAACACTTTTGAAAAGGAACAGAGTCAAAGGAGAAAATAGAATAAATGGGGGGGAGGATAGGATAGAGGAAAATATAATCTTTCACAATATGACTATAACGGAAGTGTTTTGCTTAACTGCACATATATAGCCTATATTGAATTGCTTGCCTTCTCAATGAGGTTGGGTGGGGAGGGAGGAAGGGAGAAAATTTGGAATTCAAAGTTTTAAAAACAAATGTTAAAAATTGTACATGCAGCTCAGAAATAAGGTATATGGGCAATAGGGTTTAGAAATCTATCTTGCCCTACAAGAAAGTAAGGGGGAAGGGGATAAGGGGTGTGTGTGATAGAAGGGAGGGCAGACTTGGGGAAGGGGTAATCATAATGCATACCATCTTGGTGTGAGAGGGAAGGAAGAGATGGGGAGAAAATCTGGAACTCAAAATCTTATGGAAATGAATCTTGAAAACTAAAAATTAATTAAATAATAATAAAAAGAATGTACCCAGGACCATCTGTGTGCCCCTGGCTTCACTGTCATCTCTGGGCCCTGCTTAGATTGCCCCTCCCATCATAATGTAAGCTCTACAAGGCAAGGACTGTTGCATTTTTGTCTTTGTATTCTTGGTGCCTACCATGGTGCCATGGGGCTTAATAAATGCTTATTGACTTATGGATTGGTCAAGAGAAATGACACCTCACTAGTGAATGTGAGTTAGTCCCTAGGCAACTGTAAAGCCAAGCACAAGTAGCTCTCCAGAGTACTGCTGCTGTGAATAGCTTTAAGGTTCTGATCATATATTCTAGTGAACTCTCCATTTATTCAGCAGTAAACTAAAGCAAAACATTCACATAAACCAAAGTTCAACATTCACTGTGATATAACACAACAACTTATTACTAAAGTGGCCACATAGTTTTAAACAAAAGATACCATTCAGGAATACAAAGTGCAAAGGTCTCCCACCCCTAGGTCATATTGTCTTAATCATGTCAGTCATAAAGTCTTCTTTCTTCTTGATTGGAAACTAGTTTCCGATCATCCTTAACTCAATCATCCTTACAAGGTACAAATTATGGAGTACAAAGTTCTCTCACCCCTAGGTCACAGTAAATCATGATCTTGTCAGTCAGCACTAATTACCCAAGGAGAGGTTCTTTCATCTTGGCTTGAGGTTGGCTCCCAAATCCCATGGTTCCTTTTCCCTGGTCCCAGTTCTTGCCTGAATTCACCCAACCACCACCTGTATTCACAGGCAGCCAGCTCTCAGCTCCTGGTCCAGCTCCTGGTCCAACTCCTGGTCCAACTCCTCATCCAATTCCTTGTCCAGCTCATTATCCGGTTCCCATTCCATATTGAAGCTCATGGTGACCAGTCCACCCCAAGCCCTTTGCAGCTTCTGTTTCTGAGAAGACAAAGCTTAACAGAGCCACAACAACATTCACCCACATTGCTGGCACTATCATCTCAATTCGGTTTCTGCTTGTGAAATCAACACAAGTCAACAGACAGGGTGCATCTGTCTGACAAAGTAACAAACACAAATCAACACAGACAGAACAGATAAACAGAGTGCTGGACACCACAAGTATTCTCCTTCTCAGTTCTGCTCTATTCTAGTTTGTGCTCCTGCTTTTATATGGTGGTTCTTCTTCCTGTTCCACCCTTCCTGTTGCATCAGAAAGTTCCTCCCACCTTCAAATCACAGGTGGGGTTCAAAGGCAATTGAAGAACTGAAACAAGGTGCTAAATACTTGAATAACTGAAACAAGGTGCTAAATACTACTTTGCTTGCCATTACAGCAACCAGCTCAGTAGCCTTCGGCATTTCTAGATGGCCTGCCGATGTTAGGGGGGTGTGAGGTTTTATACGGGAGTAGACAGAAGTAGTTAGAGTCTCTTACAAATGACAAATACAAATACTGAAATTAAAATGAAAATACAAAAAGGTAAGCTACCTTTTTCCTTTGGACACTGGTCAGACCTTGGCCTAACAAGTCTGACTCAGGTCCCATCCACAGTTTTGTTTTTTTAATTCACATTTCTGTGACTACCCCAGAATATTATTTCTGAGTTTTCATGTCCTCTTTTCCCTTATAAACAAACCTTGGGGAATGTACTCTTTTGATTTAAGCCAGGGCTAGAGGGTATGGGTTAGGTGCCAGAGCACCCAAGAAAAGATAGAGAGAGGAGACAAAGAAGAAAGAGGCAATTAGGGATCCAGGTGCAGTGATTTCAGAGCAGGTAGTTGATCAGCTAAGAAAGAAGGTCCCCAGAGGACTCTCAAGGAGACTGAGAAAGCAGTGATGGGAGTGAACATTGGGTCAAGGGCAAGGGCACCTGGATTGACTTGGAGAAGGAAACAGAAAACGGGAACCTATGACTCAGAACTGCTGTTCTGGGCTCATAGGGTCTGGGTTTGAACTTGGGGCCTTTTTCTAACAATCTCTGTGGCTTGTTTTGTTTCCCTCCAGGATACTCCCAAGAACTGGAGAATCTGGCTCATTCCTAACAAACCTGACAGCTATCACCAGCTCTTCTTACAGAGAGGCAAAAGTCTCAAACATTTCTCTTTTGGCCTCTCTTTGCCCAGGCCCTTGCAAGGCTAATGAAAGCATTGAAACATAGAACAGGCTTATTTAAAAGTACATTAAGGAGAGGAAAAGGACCTTGCTTCTGTATCGAGATAGCAAGGGAATAAATAGCTATAACCCTGCAGAGCCTCTGGCATCGGCCAGTTAAGTCCCGGCTCATGCAAAGCCATTGCCTTTCCCGGGGCTGGGTTGATGTCAATTACCTTCTCCTTGGCTCTGAGGTTAGCATCCCTTGATCCAGGAACTGCGACCTTTTCCAGAACGGGTCCTGTAGTTCTCTTAGCTCCTGGTTTGGCCTAGGAACTCACCTAGCAGCCGAAGCTGCTCTTGTCAGCTCTTGTTCCTCATGTCAATACAAACCAGATGGCCCTGGCCTTGCTCATATGAGGTTGCCCTTCCCCAGAAAACTCTTCTAGGAGCTTTTCATGTGCTTGTACCCTTGAGTCCTCTTCCAGCCTTGTCAGTAAAGCCAAGAGGGGATGGGCTGGCTTAATTCTTTTCTCAGGACCTTTCAGCTACTTTTAGAATGAATGTTCTTGGTGCATGCCTGATACATTCTTCATTCCCACTACCCCCACACAAGTTAAAGAATTGTGTATTGCACCTGATACACAAGGACAGATTATAAATACACATTTAGAACTAGAAGAAACCTCAAAGGACTAGAAGTCTAAACTTCTTTATTGATGGGGGAACTGAGGCCCACAGAGGTTCAGTGACTTGCCTAAGGTCACTGGAGTATTGGAAGTGGGATTTGAACCCAGACCTTATAACTCCAGGGCCAGACATCTACTCACTGTACCATATCATCACCCAGGTACACAGCTCATAGCACAAAACAGAAATCTATGCTCCAGCGGTCACATGAAAATGTTTCACATGATAGACCTCTTGTTCAATCTGGGCATTGTCATTTCCCACATTGTAGCATGGGCCTTTGTGCCAGAGAGCATAGCACCCACACCTATCACTGACAACAGTTTAGTCACTGGCCAGAGAACTTGGGCTCTCTTGCAGTGACCCACTGTCACTTCTGAATGCTTGGTCTTCCCATCCTTGACTGGAGAGCAGATTCTGGGACTGCCAAGGACCCAGGCTGACTGGTGCCATTTCTGTGCCCAACTCTGTAGGTTCCCCACCTCTTTTCCCCTGGGACTTATACAGCCTAGCTCTGGGCAGGAATGGAATAGCTTCTGGATTTAATTATTCTCCTTTGCCTAGGCTGAGGCCACCCTTAGGCAGGGCCACTTTCAGCTTCCTGTACTATTCACTAAGACGGGAAGGAAATCCTGCCTCCCCTGCCACTAGATTTTGGTGGTAGCTCCTCCCTCAACAGGCCACTATCTGCCACTGGGGACCAATTCCCTAACTGTGCTCCTATCCTCCTACTGGGTAGAAGGTTAGCTGCCCCATGAACAATAGGGAGCTCTGGTGCACGTCACCTCTGCAGGACCAGGACCACTCTCTGGGGCTCTTTAATAGCCAGTCAGTCAACATCTATCTAGCACATATTTGTGCCGGGTTCTGTGCTAAGCTCTGAGAATACAAGGAAAGGCAAAGGACAGACTCCCCACCACTGGGAATGGGGCAGATTTTCCATCAGTCCATCATCTTGAGTTTTCCCAAGACACCAAGACTTCAAAGCACAATCCTACCTCCTGGACAGAGTTCTTGAGAATGAATTTCTTATATGATACTGCTGCGTGTTCTTCTCCACGCTCTCCTGAGTCACAGACACAGGAAAGCAGTAAACCTCCCTCATCTGTTCTCTCAGCAAAAAGAGGTACTGGTTTCCCTATCCTCAGAGACTATAAAATATAATAATGAAATAATAAAATAAAAATATATTATTTATATAGAATGTATTTACTATATTAAAATATAATATGAAAACAATAACAAAAACAATTGTTGTTCAGTCATGTCTAACTCTTTGTCAGCAAAGATACTGTAATGATTTTTTCTGTTTCCTTCTCTAGTGCGATCCCATTTTACAGGTGAGGAACTGAGACAAATAGGGGTTATGTTATTTGCCCAGGATCGCACAGCTATTAAGTGTCTGAGGTTTGGTTTGAATTCAGATCTTTCTGACTCCAGGCCCAGTGCTTTCTCCTCCGTACCACCTAGCAGCCCCTAATGATGACTAATAGCTAGCCTTAATGTAGCTAGATTGGCAAGGCGCTTTACATACATCATTTCATTTGGTTCTCATGACAACCCAGTGAGGTAGGCTTTTTTACAGATATGGAAACTGAGGTAGAGGTAAAGTGATTTACCAAGGGTCACATAGCTGGTAAGTGTCTAAGGTTGGATTTGAACTCACGTCTTCCTGACTCCAGGCCCAGCTTTCTATCCATCGCACCACCATTTAAAAGCACAGATTAATCACAATGACTTCTGTCCAAAGCTCAGTGTGAACAGCACAAAGTCTTCAGCACTGTTCACAGTGACATGCCAGGCCTGTGGGCCATGCCAGCTCTTCTCGTGTTTCCAACATGCTTAGTGGGATGCCAGCCAAATATTCTATGGGTCTCCTTGCCAGGGCTTCCTTCAGTAGAAAGTGAGGAGCTATGGATATGGAATGTGGGCTGTGTGGCTCATAGGCTTCTTGTCTCTGGACAAGGGCTGGAAAAACATAAGTGCTGTCCTTGTTGGGAGGGACCTGATCCACATCACGCTGGCCTCCCCAATCCAGAATGCAATTTTGAAATGAGCTCCCCAAGAAGGCATCTGACCTGGCGGGGGTCAAGATGTCTGGAACTATGCTATACTATTAACATTTTTACAAAATTGATGCTTTTTATATTTGTTACAAGGGTCTGCAAGGCATCTAGGTATATATACATTCATATACATATATACACACAAACCCACACGTATACATATGTATGTGTATACACATATACATACACACACATATGTGTGTGTGTGTGTGTGTGTGTGTGTGTGTGTGTTTATACTCATTCTCCAGGTAAGCTGTTTTAATCCTATTGTTGTTCAGTCATGTCTGACCCCTTGTGACCCTGTTTAGGGTTTTCTTAGCAAAGATAGTTGAGTTCTTTGCCGTTTCCTTCTCCAGATAGTTTTACAGAAGAAGAAACTGAGTCAAAATGGCTGAAGCGACTTACCCAGGGTCACATAACCAGTGTTTGAGGCTGGATTTGAACTCAGGTCCTCCTGATTCCAGGCACAGCACTCTATGCACCACCTAGTGTCACCTAGTTGGTCCAATATAATTCTTTAATTCTAGTGCTTTCCTTTGAATACTTGCCTGATGTGTTGCCGTCTTGGGCCAGGAGAACCTGTTTCACACCAGACTCAGAGTCTTCTATTGACACAGGCATGCCAAGTTCTCATGGAGGACTTTCACCGAGCCACAGATGGCCTTTCTGTACTTTATGTAGGATTGGTTATAGTATAATACATTATACAGTTTAGAACACAATACATTAATCCTGGGCAGAGTTCCAATTTCTACCACTCCTTCAACAACAGAAGACCTCAGGGGAGCTGAGCTTCATTCCCTCTGGGGCTGTGGCCTATATATACACAGCCCTCTCTCTTGGCCAGTTTTCCTGCTTGTAGACCCTTGTCCCAAGGCTGAGCTCATGGCTAATCAGGGCCAAACTGGACATGAAGTTGGTTCAAAGCTCAGTAGTGTACTTCCTGCAATGTTGTACTCTCTGGAGGGAGTCTCAGATTTTCAACCATGCTTTCTCCAGAATATATATCAAGACCTCTTTGTATCACTAATTGCTTTCAGCTTCTCAATTCCAGAGGTAAAGGTTTCTGTGGGTCAGGGCATCAGTTTTGTTCTCCCTGGTTGGTAACTCATGCCAGTTGATAGTTGCCTGGAATTGATACCCATATCCAGTCAGTGGCATTACCACCTGTGAGGTAAAATCAAATCTCTAAACTTGAATGATGGCCTGCTTCAGTATATACTTTTCCTCTCCATTCCTTTGGAAACCAAGTATGCCAACTTTCAGATGATACATAGGACCTTAATGTCACAGAGTTACCTGCTGACAAATACAAATAAGCTTCTAGTGGTAGTCATCCTTTTGGTTATAAAATGACCCTCAGATCTGAATAATTGGAAAAACATCAGTTGCTCATGGGTAGGCTGAGCTAATATAATAAAAATGACAATTCTACCTAAATTAATTTACTTATTCAGTGCTATACCAATCAAACAAAAAATTATTTTTTAGAGCTAGAAAAAATAATATCAAAATTCATCTGGAAGAACAAAAGGCCCAGAATATTAAGGGAATAAATGAAAAGAAATGCTAGGGAAGGTGGCCTAGCCATACCAGATCTTTTATAAAGCAGCAATCATCAAAATCACTTGGAACTGGCTAAGAAATAGAGGGGTAGATCAGCCCAAAGACCCCAGCTTCTGGGATAAGAACTCACTGTTTAACAAAAACCTACTGGGAAAAATTGAAAATAGTATGGCAGAAACTGGGCATAGACCATATACCAGAATAAAGTCCAAATGGGTACATGATCTATGTATAAAGGTTGATTCTATAAGCAAATTAGGGGAACAAGGAATGGTTTATCTGTCAGATTTATGGAGAATGGAGGAATTTATGACCAAACAAGAGATAGAGAACATTATGAAATGCAAAGTGGATAATTTTGATTACATTAAACTGAAAAGTTTTTGTACAAACAAAGCCTATGTGACCAAGATTAGGAGGGAAGCAGAAAACTGGGAAAGAATTTTTACAACCAGTGTCTCTGATAAAGGCCTCATTTCTAAAATATGTAGACAACTGAGTCAAATTTACAAGAATACAAGTCATTCTCCAATTGGTAAATGGTCAAATGATATAAACAGGCAGTTTTCAGAGGAAAAAATTAAAGGTATCTATATGTAGTCATATGAAAAAATGCTCTAAATCACTTTTGATCAGAGAAATGCAAATCAAAACAACTCTGAGATACCATATCATACCTATCAGATTGGCTAACATGGCAAAAGAGGAAAATGATAAATATTGGAGAAGATGTGGGAAAGTTGCAACATTAATTCATTGTTAGTGGAGTTGTGAGCTGATCCAACCATTCTAGAGAGCAATATGGAACTATGACCCAAGGGCTATAAAAATGTGCATGCACTGTGACCCAGCAATACCACTTCTAGGGCTGTATCCCAAAGAGATCATAAAAGTGGGAAGAGGACCCACATGTATAAAAATATTTATAGCAGATCTTTTTGTGGTGGCCAAGAACTAGAAATTGAGGGGATACCCATCAATCAGGGAATGGCTAAGCAAGTTATGGTATGTGAATGTAATGGAATGCTATTATAAGAAATGATGAACAGGCAGACTTCAGAGAAACCTGGAAAGACTTATATGAACTGATGCTGAGTGAGAGGAGCAGAACCAGGAGAACATTGTACACAGTAACAGTCACAGTGTTCAATGACTGATTTTGATAGACTTAGTCCTTCTCAGCAATGCAAGGACCTAAAACAATTCCAAAGGACACATAATGGAAAATTCTAGCCACATCCAGAGAAAGAGCTATGGAGTTGGAATGCAAAATAAAGCAGACTATTTTCTTTTTTGTTTTGTTTTATTTTGTTTCTTTTCTCTTTCTCATAGTTTTTCCCATTTGTTATACTTCTTCTATGCAATATGACTAATGTAAAAATGTGTTTAATAGGAATGTATGTGTAGAGCCTATATAAGTTTGCAAGCTGTCTTGAGGAGGAAGGGAGGGGGAAGAAATTTAAAACTTATGGAAGTGAATGTTGGAAACTAAAAAAGCCCTTAAACGATCCAGGCTGCTGCTGTGCACAAAAGGCTTGACAGAATTGGCCAAATCCAACACTCACTGGTACACTCGAGGGACAGCTAAACAAGTCAGTGCTGAAAGACTTTAACAGACTACCCACCCCAGGAAATCTTCAAAAGTGCCCAAGGTAGGGGAGGGTGTAAGCTCAGAATGCTCTCTTCTTCTGACTTTTGGTATTGACTGCGTCCAGTGACTGCATCCCAGAAAACTCCTACATTCTTGGAGAATTCCTTAGATGTGGTGGTGACAAGAGCTTTGATTGTCCTAGGTTCCATACTCATTTCCTGACTTGGGTGCTTGGCAGAACTAGGGTATGTCCACTGAGAGCCTTAAAACAGAGACTTGTGGTCCATTGGATGCCTTGAGTGGTTCATGTTCTTCCAACATCTTCTCAAGTAAAATAATACCATCTGGATAAACCACTGTTCCAAGTAGTTCAGATCCCTAACCACCTTTATTTACCATGAATTAATGAAAAGGGGATGGGGTAGAAAGCTCTCAGTGCATCTAATTGGTAAAATTACACTGGACCTATAAAGCTAATAATAAAGTACGGGGGGGAAAGAGCTATGTAGTTCATTGGTATAGCACTCTAAGATTTGCAAAGCACTTCACAAGTATCTCCTTTGATCCTCACAACCACCCTGAGAGGTAGGTGTTATTTTTGCAGATGAAGAAACTGAGACAGGTTAAGTGACTTGCTCATTTTACAGATGAAGAAACTGAGACAGGTTAAGTGACTTGCCCAGAGTCACATAACTGATGAGTGTCTGAGACCAGATTTGAATTCAGATCTTACTGCCTCCAGGGCCAGTGCTCTATCCACTGCAACACCTAGTTGCCCAAAAGAAAAAGTGAGCACTGACTTTGGAGGGAAGGAATTTTGAATACTGCTCCTGACATTAACTCCCTTTGTGACCTTGGGTAAGTCACTTAACTTCCTTGGTCCTCAGTTTCCTCAAGTGTAAAATTAGGGGATTGGACTCAATGCTCTTTGGGGTCCCTTCCAGCTCTAGGCAGAGGATCCTTCTTGATAAGCTTCTCACTAGTTTGGGTAGAAATCTCCCAGAGTTCTCTTTATCTCTGGGGGAGTTTTGCCCTGATCTTAGGATTGGTAGAAGGGCTAAGTTGAACTCACAAGTCCTCCCTTTCCCACTTTTGGCCTTATGAGAAGAGGTTGAGAAGCCACAAGAATCAAAGGTAGAACCATCAGAAGGGCTACATCCATGAGGTTGCAAGCACTGGATTCCAGGTTCAATCCAAGAACAAATCATTCATGAGCCATGAGGCGGTTCCTGCCTTGTTAAAATCCATGTGGACTGTAGACCAAACCCAGCCATTTTTCATTCTTCCATTGTCCCTTCTTCTTCTTCTTCCTGGTTCTTGAGAAGGCATAAGCCTAATGTCGCTTTTCCCCAAACCCTTACCTCCACTTTAGTTGGCTCACCTTTTTTAAAAAAATGCATTTTTACTGCTATGTTTTGTTTTATATATATATATTTAATATGTTCTATATAAGGATACCCCTGTATCCTTCCCCCTCCCTCTTCCCCAAGAACCATACCTCATAATAAGGATTTTTTTAAAAAGAAGAGAAAAAAATTCAGCCAGACCTATCAACATACTGAAAAAAAATCTAATTTATATAGAATGTTTATAGGCCCCAACTTCTGTGAAGGAGCAAGGTCATGGCAGGAGGGGAGGTGTGGTCCTTCTCATTCTTTGGAGCCAAACATGTTCTTTATAATTCTGTAACATCCAGTTTCCATTGTTTTGGGGTAGTTCTTTCCATTTCCACTATTGTAGTCATGGCATAACTTGTTTTCCTGACTCTGCTTACTTTACTTTGCATCGGTTCATCTAAGTCAGCGGTTCTCAACCTTCCTGATGCCGCAACCCTTTAATGCAATTCCTCATGTTGTGGTGACCCCCAACCATAAAATTATTTTCATTGCTACTTCATAACTGTAATTTTGCTACTGTTATGAATCGTAATGTAAATATCTGATATGCAGGATGTATTTAAATTGAACATAACCCTCAGGTTGAGAACCGCTGATCTAAGTCTTTCTATGTTTTTCTGTATCATATTCCTCATTTCCTACAGCACAATAGTATTCTATCACATTCATGTTCCACATTTTGCTTATCCATTCCCCAATTGATGGGTATCTACTTTGTTTCCAATTTATTACCACAAAAAATGTCGCTACAAATACTTTGGTATGTATGGAGCCTTTCTTTTTTGTCAATGATTTTCTACCTTTGTTTCTTAAAAGTGTGTCCAACCTTTTACGATTAAAGGTTTTGTTATTGTTCAGTCACGTGCAACTCTTCATGAACTCATTGGGGTTTTCCTGGCAAAGATACTGGAGTGGTTTGTCATTTCCTTCTCCAGCTCATTTTTACAGATGAGGAAACTGAGGCAAACGGGTAAGTGACTTGCCCAAGATAACACAGTTACTAAGTGTCTAAGGCCAGAGTTGAACTTAGATCTTCCTGAATCCAGGCCCAGCAATCTACCCACTGTGTCATCTAGATGCCCTGGATTAAAGGTTTACTTTATCTCTTAAACTGGCAGATGCAATAAAGTTATTAGCCATTGCATTGTTAAACTTCATGTGCTACTATTTGAATACAGCCTTGAAAGGGGTGGTTGGCAGCATCTAGAAAAGGGAAAAAGATAGATTCAAAACAAGACTATCTTGCCAGAGTGAGATCTCTGATGGGCTTAGAGCTAGAAAAGAGTGATTCATCTTTGTGACCTCCCAGACAGAGAGAATACTTTGGAGCTTCTTAGGCAATTGAGTCAGCAGCAGCAGGGGCTGGGCCAGCTAGCTATAGGCTGTGCTGGCTTTGTTGTGAACATCTGCCATTTCCACAGGCCTGGTTTGAAGTGAATGCTGTTCTCCAGAGGAGAGGAGCCAAGGCAGTGCTAGAAAGTTATTCCCCGGGGGAGTCGAAGCTCGGCCCACCAAAAAGGTGGGGAAGAGCAGAGTGCCTGCAGGGCTCCTACCTGTGCTCACTAGCTCATCGGAGAGCAGCCAGCTCCGTGACAAGCAGGAGCTCATCTAGGAATTTTAGAAGTGTCTTTCTCTCTTCTCTGATTTTGAATGCTATTTTATTCCTCCCTTCCTGTTTCTTTTAAGCAGGCTCTCCCCCCTGCCCTGACATTACTGTTTTATAAGCATTGGAGACACACTTACTATGAAAAGATTTTTTAAAATATATTCTTTTTTCATTTTTCCCTTGATGTGTTTGAGTTTTAAACTGAATTTAGGGCAGGGGGGAGGGAAGAAGGGAAATAATTGTATTTTTTTGTTTTATTATTTTGATATACAATTTTGAAAAACACATTTTTTCCTTTCTCATTCAAGCTTTTACTGAACGACTTTTAAAATCCTATTTCCAGTTTTTTATTTTTGTTGGTTTTCTTCTTGTCTTGCATTTTTTTCTAGCCTTCTACAGTCATTTCCTTCTGTCTCCCTAAATCTGCTGCACTGCTCTGACAAATATGTTATTCAGTGCTGCTAACAATGCAACAAACACATATACGATAAAACTATGTCAGTGCTGCGCCTCTGGCTTGAATGCTGCCACGGCTTACTTAGATATCAGTTGCTGATAAGTGACTTTCATCTTGTTTCACTTTTATTGGTACTTCCCTTTTACTGGCTCAGTGAATTCACTGTGTTGGTACAGACATATCTAATATGTGCTTAACATTTAAAGCTACTTTGTTGGTTGCTTAAATAAAATATGGATGCCATGACATGTGATATGTATTACTGTGCTGTGGATATAAAGTCTCATAGGGGCTTCCTGATATTAGGTGTGGACCCTGAGGTTAAACACAGTGACGTGGATGTTGAAAGACACTGTTAAGTGGTTGGGGAAGTAAGCACAAGAACAGTGTTTTTTACCAGAGAGACTGACAACTAGAGATGTTTTGTGAATTGCTAGGTACACTTGGTCACTCAAAAATTCCTAGCAAAAGCACAGAAGGAATCAAGACCTGGCAATTACCTTGCAAACACACCTGAATGAGGAGATAGTCAAGAACTGTGTAGTCTTGCTGAGTCAAAGGGGTGCCTCAGTAGACTTATGCCAGAAATAGAAGCCTCATAAGGGAATGAAATTGAGCTAACCTGTAAGCGAGGCAAGAGCTAGATTCTGTGAGCCAGACAGAGAAGCATGGCCAGCAAGGCAGGCAAAAACCACATCCTCTTTTTCAGAGATGGGAGCCTCTCCTGTGGGAAGAACAGACCCGCTGGATCAACAGAGAAGCAAGGACTGAGTGAAAGGCTACAGCTAGGTCTATCACTGCAGGTGGATATTGTAAACCTGAGTTAGGAATCTGCTGTGGGAAAGTAGCTCGTCCTCATGTGGAACAAGTAGAGGAAGTTTGGATCAGCAAGGTGACGGTTGCTATGGAAATTGCAGGCATTTGGGTTTTAAAAGATGAATTATGGTTAATGAAAATGCCTCAGAGGGTTGGGTTTTGGACTTGCATAGAACCTGAAGGATATTCAAGCTGGAAGTAGATTTGCAAATCTGTCTGCAGAAACCAGAGAGATTTAACATAGGTCGGGCTCTGGCAAACACTAGATTGCTGCATTAAGACTTCTTTTCAGTACAAAGGGGAAGAGTCCACTGACTTTGTAGTTCATGTGAATACTTGACTAAAGAGACTAGTACAGAGAGGAGCAGTAAAGCCTGAGGAAGTGGATGAGTTCAGACTGGAACAAGAACCTGATGGCTTAACACACAGTGAAGAAATAATATGGTGGAATTCGGGTTAAGATGGCCTTGGGAATGGTCCCAAAGGAGTCTAGCTCTCATATATGTACTCCAGCAAAAACCTAAAAAAGGCACAAGACTGTATAATCATCAAGAAAGCCAAAGAGATAAAAGAAAATGTAATGAATCAATTATCAAAAACAAGTGATCTGGAAAATGGGTCAAGGGAAGATCATTTAAAAATCACTGAACTCCTTAAAAACCTGAACCCCGCCCCCCATATTTAAAAAAATAATAAGATGAAAATTGTCTATTTTAGAACCAGGGGGCAAAGTAAAGATAGAAAGAATCGATTTACTTCCTGAAAGAACCCTCAAAACAAAAAATTCCCCAAAATTTCTTAACCTAAAACCAGAGATTCCAGGTCAAAGGCCAAAGAAAAAAATATTACAAGCAGCCAGAAGGTAATAGTTCAAGTGTCAAAGAGCCACATTTACAACCATACAGGGTTTGGCAGCTAGTATTACCAGGGAAAGGAAATCCCGGGATATAATACTTCAACAAGAAAAAGATAAAAGTTTACGACCAAGAATAAATTACCCTGAAAAAAACTGAGCATGTTCCTAAAGGGAAAAAATGGATCTTAAAGGGAATAGAGGACTTTCAAGCATTTTTGCTTAAAAGATCAGAGCTGAGTAGAAACTCTGAAATGCAAACACAAGTGTAAAGAGAAACCTAGAAAGATAAATCACTCTGAGCAGCTGAAAAGAGCTACAAGATGATTAAGTGTTTATATTTTAATTAGGGGAGAGGAAACATATGTCCCTTTTGAACTAGACAAAAGAGGATTGGAAACAGATGCAGAGTTTGGTATAAGAATACATTAAACTCAAGATGGGAAATAGGAGGGGACAAGGAAAGGAGAGAGAGTGGGGTTGAGAGGGCAGAGTTGTAGAGGGATCACAAGTATTTTACTTTATCTTTCTATATATTCTACTATTCTATTTTGAAAGGTGGATTGTGAAGGGAAAATTAAAAGGAAAGAAAAAAAAGGGCAAAAACCAGTCATCATGTTCCAGGTGAAGGTAAGAAAAGAAGGGCAGTAGACTAGAAGCACATTGCTTCAGTAGTTTCATCACCCCCCTTTTTCATCACCTTTTTCTTCTTTATAAGAAGGCTGGGGGAGGGGAGAGAAGAAAATGTATAAAAGGATATGATGGAGGGAAACACACAATTACCAATCATGAATGTGACCTTGAGAAAGATAAACTCATACATAAAATTTAGGAAAATAACAGAATGAATAGGAAGCAGATTTCACCAATGTTGTTTATAAGAAACAAACTTGAAACAAAAAGATTCAGAGTTAAAATGGAGGCTGGAGCACAATTTATTTAGGCAAATTAAAAAAAACAGGGGCAGCAAGCATGATTCTGAACAAGGAAATAGCAAAAATAGAGTTAAAAAAGATGAACAAGGAAATTGCATTATGCTTAAAGGAACAATAGAAAATGAAATAATATAATTTCTTAATATTTATGCAACAAATGGCATAGCTTCTAAGTACTTAAAAGAAAAATTAAAATAGAGATACAGATTAAAAAAACAATAACAAATGAGGATCTCAATGTCTGCTTTCAGATCTAGAGAAATCTAACAAAAATATAAACAGGAAAGAATAAAAGTCTGCATAGAATTTTGGAATAGTTAGTTATGATAGATTCTGAGAGAGGCAGAGTCAAGAGGGCATAGTAAGAAAAACCATTTTTGCCTACCTCGCCCAGCACAGACATCCTCCACAAAAATCTAGAAAATTAACCAGACCAAATTCTGATTGGGAAAACCAAGAAAAAGTCACAGTGAGTCATTTTTTTTTTTTAGCCTAGGGCAGCTTAGGTAGAGAGACAGAGAGGTCTGTGGACAATGGGGACAGGGAAATGGCCAGGAGTACAGGTGATGGCAGTGGCAGGAAGCATTCTAGACCTAGGGAAAGAAAGGACCCAAACAGATCCACAGGGCAGGAAGTACCAGGGCAGAGCAAGAGATCCTTGGGATCCTTGAACTAGTGTTGGGTATAGAAATGGATGCCACTTGGCAGCTCTGTTGTCCATTGGCCAGAGCTGGGTCATGGATCCAGGGCAGAGAGGAGCAGTGGCCAAGAAGTATGGGTCTGTCCTAGATGTGACCTGATTAAAGAACAAGATCTAGACACAGAGCAGTGTGGCTCTGAGCCCAAGAACAGAGTAGCAGGGACTCAGCTCTAGCCTTTAGCTCAGCACCTAAGCCTTCCACCTAAGCAGGGGAACAACCAGGGCAGGAGTCCCAAGACAAAGAGGAGCTGGCAGATCAGTTGCTTTGAACCTGCAGAACCTACCAGCAGGCTAAAGTGATTGAATCTGGCAGTAGTTTACTGCAACTCAACTACACACAAACCAACCGTTCCAAACCTGGCTTAGGAACTTGCAAAGCTCAGATCAAGAGGGCAATGAACAGACCTCTCCATGAATCATATTAATTTGAGAAAACTGAAAACTATGAAATTAACAGAAGGATGTAAAAGCTTAGAAATTCAGGCCAGTTGACACCTCCAAAAGAGCCCAGCATTGACATAAAGTCTAAGGTCAAGAAGAAGGCTAAACAAGAAGAAGCACAGACACAAAAGGGAACTTGACCATAAAAAGCTTCTATGGTGACAGTGAAGCTCAAGACAAAAACACAGAAGAAGAGAATGACTTGAAAATATCTATAAGCAAAGCCTCAAAGAAAAATGCAGATTGAACACAAGAGCAACATGAATTCCTAGAAGAATTACAGAAAGAGTTTTAAAAGATTCTAAAAACTAAATGAGAGCTACAGATAAAGAAAGATATGAAGGGAAAATTAACAGCTTGGTAAAAGAGGTACACAACTTTAGTGAAAATTAGTATTGGCAAAAGAGAAGCTAATGACTTTATGTCTGAAAAAAACAGAATAAAATGAAATATCTCATAAGAAAAATAATTTTAGAATCACTGGAATATCTGAAAGCCATAAACAAAAACAAAAACAAAAGGAGGTTAGATATCATATTTCAAGAAATCATTAAAAAAAAAAACCCAACCCAACTGTACACATATCTTAGAACCACAGGGTAAATAGAAATTGAAAGAATTGTCTGGTCAGGATGAAGGGAAATATACAAATAGTAATTATAACTTTGAATGTGAATAGAATGAATTCACACCAAAATGGAAATGGATAGCAGAATGGATTAAAAGTCAGAATCCAATAATATGCTGCTTTTAACATTTTTAAAAGAGAGATATAGAATTTAAAGGACTGGCATAGACTGTATTATGCCTCAGCCAATGCAAAAAAAAACCAAACCCAAAACCAAAAAAGAAAACAGGGTTAGCACTCACGATGTTAGGCAAAGTCAAAAGTAAACTAGATTTAATTAAAGGAGATAAACAGGGAAACTACATTATGATAAAAGTTATCAAAGATAATGAAGCAATATCAATACTAAACTTACATGCACCAAATACCATAGCATCTAAATTTTTAAAAGAAAAGTTAAATGAATTACAGGTGGAAATAGATAGTAGCGCTATAATACTGGGAAACTTTAATCTTCCCCTCTCAGAACTAGACAAATCTAACCAAAAAATAAATAAGAAAGAAATTTAAAAAGTGAATAGAACTTTAGATAAGCTAGATATAATAGCCATCTGGAGACAATTGAATGGAAATAGAAAGAAACACGGCAGTATTTTCTTAGCAGTACATGGTGCCTTTACAAAGATTGACCATAAGTTAGGGCACAAAAATTTTGTAGCTAAAAGCAGAAAAGCAGAAAATTTAAATGCTTCCTTTACGGATCACAATAGAATAAAAATTATATTTAATAAGGGATTATGGAAACATGGAAAAAACTAATTAGAGACTAAACAACTTAATCTTAAAGAACATATAGGTTAAAGAACATATAATAGAAATAGTAATTTCATTAAAGAAATTGACAATAATGAAATAACATATCAAAACCTATGGAATACAGCAAAAAGCAGTAATCAGAAGAAAATTTCTATCTCTTAAGTGCTTATATCAATAAAAAAGAGAAAGAGAAGACCAATGAGCTGGATATGCAACTAAAAAAAACTAGAAAAAGAACAAATTAAAAATCCCCAGTTAAACACTAAATTGGAAAGCCTAAAAATTAAAGGTGAAATGAACAAAATTGAGTGTAAGAAAACCATTGAATTAATAAATAAAACTAGGATGTGATAATAAAAAAATCAATAAAATAGATAAACCATTGGTAAATATGATTTTAAAAAGAGAGAGAAGAAAACCAAATTACTAGTATCAAAAATGAGAAGGGTGAATATACCACTAAAGAAGATGAAATCAAAGCATTTACAAGAAATTATTTTATCCAGTTGTATGCCAATAAATTTAATAACTTAAGTGAAATGGAAGAATATTTACAAAAATACAAACTGCCCAGATTAGTAGAAGAGGAAATAGAATATCTAAGTAGACCTGTTTGAGAAAAGGAAAATGAATAGCTTATAAATGATCTTCCTAAGAAAAAAGCACTAGGACCAGACGGATTTACAAGTGAATTTTATCAAACATTTAAAGACCAACTAATTCCAATATTAAATAAATTATTGGAACAATATGCAAAGAGAGTGTCCTACCAAACTCCTTTTATGAAACAAATATGATATTAACACTTAAACCAGGAAACATAAAAACAGAAAAAGAAAATTATAGACCAATTTCATTAATGAATATGAAAGCAAAAATCATAAATAAAATACTAGCTGAAAGATAACTACAATATATTACAGAGATTAAAACAGTTTGACCACACAGGATTCATACCTGAAAGGCAAGGATGGTTTAACACAAGGAAAGCTATTAACATAATTGATTACATCAATAATAAAAGTAACAAAAAGCATGTGATAATATCAACAGATGCAGAAAAAGCATTTGACAAAGTACAACACTCAATTCTACTAAAAACACTTGAAAGTATAGACATAAATGGATTTTTCCTTAAATGTATAAGAAGCATTTACCTAAAACCATTAGCAAGCATTATTTGTAATAGGGGTAAGCTAGAAGTCTTCCCAGTAAGATCAGCTATGAAACAAGGATGTGCACTGTCACCAATATTATTCAATATTGTATTGGAAATCCTAGCCATAGCAGTAAGAGGAGAAAAAGAAATAGAAGGAATCAGAACAGGGAATGAAGTAATAAGACTATTTCCTTTTGCAGATGACATGATGATATACTTGGAAAATCCTAAAGACTCAACTAAAAAGTTAATTGAAATAATTAATAATTTCAGCAAAGTAGCAGGATTTAAATAAACTCACACAAATCATCAGCATCCCTATATATTACCAACAGGATCCCACAGGATGAGATAGCTAGAGATACTCCATTTAAAATAATTCCAAATACATTTGGAATACATCTTCCAAAACAAACCCAGGATCTATATGAACAAAACCATAAAAAACCTTTGTACACAAATAAAATCAGATTCAAATAAATGGAGAAATATTAACCGTTCATGGGTAGGCAGGACCAATATGATAAAAGCGACAATTTTACTGAAATTAATCTATATATTCAATACCATTCCAACTAAATTATCAAAAAATTATTTTATGGAGCTAGAAAAAATAATAACGAAATTCATCTGGAAGAATGAAAGGTCAAGAACCCAAAAGTAAGTAGTAGAGGAGAGTAAAAGAAGGAGGCTTAGCAGCGCCGGATCTCAGACTCTGCTCAAAGGCAGTAGTCATCGGAGCTATCTGGTGCTGGCTAAGGGGCAGAGAGGCAGACCAGTGGGACAAAGCAGAAACACGACCTACCACAGCAAGCAGATACAGTTATCTGGTGGTGTTCAGTGGTGACAAGTGCAAAGACTTAAATTTTGGGGATAAGAATTCATCATGTGGGAAAGTTTGTTGGGAAATCTGGAAAGCAGTCTGGCAGAAATTGAGCACAGACCCAGTATCTTACACCAGGGGTGGGGACCCTGCGGCCTTGAGGTCACATGTGGCCCTCTAGCTCCTCAAATGTGGCCCTCTGACTGAATTCAAACTTCACAGAACAAATCCCCTTAATAAAAAAATTTGTTCTGTAAAACTTGGACTTAGTCAAGAAGCCACACCCAAGGACCTAGAAGGCCACAGGTTCCCCACCTCTATCTTAACACCATTTACCGAGATAAAGTCAAAATGGATACACGACCTAGATATAAGGGGAGATGCTACAAGAAAATTTTAAGAACATGGAACATATTGCCTATCAGACTTACGGAGAGGGATCACGGAGGAGTCTAATTAGCCAGAGGGCTTAAATATAATTATTTTATATTTGGGTGAACTTAAAAGAGTAGAAGGGTGGAAAGATGAACACACTGGGTGTGGGGGGCAAAAAGAGGAAGAATGGGGGAAAATATCTCACATGAATGAAGGAACAGTTTATAAAACGGAGGGCAAAAATAGAGGAAGGAGTAGGAGACATGAGCCTTACTTTCATCTGAACTGGTTAGAAGAAAGAAGAATACACATATGCACACAGTTGGATACAGAAATTCATCTTATCCGATGGGAAAGTAGGAGGGAAAGGGGATAAAGGAAAATGGAGAATAAGGGGGAGGTAAGAAGATCGGTCACAATCTCAAAGCAAAAACAAAAATTGTTGTTGTTGTTGTTATTAATTTGTTTCAGTCACGTCTGACTCTTTGTGACCCCATTTGGGGTTTTCTTGGCAAAGATATTGTAGTATAGAGCTTCTCCAGTTCATTTTATATATAAGGAGACTGAAGCAGACAAGGTTAAGTGACTTGCCCAGGGTCACATGGCTAGTAAGTGTCTGAGGCCAGATTTGAACTCAAACCTTCCTGATTCCAGGCCCAGCACTCTATCAACTATACCACCTGGCTGCCCTAAAAGCAAATATAGATCTAATTTTTAAAAAATTAAACAAAGAAACCAAATTTTTGTTAAAAAAGGTTACCACAGAAAAAGATTTAATAGCAACACTACATATGTATGCATCAAATGTCATAGCAACCAAATTCTTAAAGGAAAAGTTAAATGAGATACAAGAGGAAATAGTAAAATTGTACTAGTAGGGGACTTCAATTTATTCCTTTCAGATCTAGATAAATAAACCCAAGCACAAAATAAATAAGAAAGAAGTTAAGGAGACAAATAGAATTTTAGAAAATTTAGAAGTGATAGACCTCTGGAGAAAGCTGAATGGGATTAGAAAAGAGTATACCTTTTTCTCAGTTGTACATAGCACCTTCACAAAAATTGACCATGTACTAGGGCATAAAAATTTCACATATAAATACAAAAGAGTAGATGTATTAAATACACCCTTTTCAGACCATAATGCAATAAAAATTACATTCAATAATGGCTTTGGAAGCATAAAGATTAAAGATTAATTGGAAACTAAGTAAAGTAATCCTAAAGAATGAGTAAGTCAAGGAACAAATCATAGAAACAATCAATTTCATTAAAGATAACGACAACAACGAGGCATCATACCAAAATTTGTGGGATGCAGCAAAAGCAGTGCTTAGGGAAATTTTTATATCTCTAAATCTCTAAATCTACATCAATAAAGTAGAGAAAAAACAGGTCAATGTATTGGACATGCAACAACAACAACAACAAATTAGAATAAATTTTAAATCCTTAATAATGCACCAAAATAGAAATCTTGAAAATTGAAGGAAGGATAAATAAATTAAAAGTTTTTTTTTATTTTATAAACAACACTGGACTAATAAATAAAAGTTGGAGCTTGTTTTATGGGAAAAAACATAAAATAGATAAACTATTAGTTAATTTGATTTTTAATATTCCTAGGAGTTTTCTTTTTGGGATCTTTTTCAAAAGGTGATTGGCGAATTCTTTCAATTTCTACTTTGCCCTCTGGTTCTAAAATATCAGGGCAATTTTCCTTGAGAATTTCTTGAAGGATGATTTCTAGGTTCTTTTTTGATCATAGCTTTTAGGTAGTCCAATAATTTTTAAATTTTCTCTCCTGGATCTATTTTTCAGGTCAGTGGTTTTTCCAATGAGATATTTCACATTGCCTTCTATTTTTTTTATTTTTTTGGATCTGTTTAATAGTATCTTGATTTCTCATAAAGTCATTAGTTTCCATTTGCCCTAATCTAATTCTTAAGGAATTATTCACTTCAGTGAGCTTTTGAAATTCCCTTTCCATCTGGCAAATTTGGCTTTTTAAGGCATTCTTCTCCTCATTGGCTTTTTGGGCCTCTTTTGCCATTTGAGTCAGTCTGTTTTTTAAGGTGTTATTTTCTTCAGTCAGGTTGTTGACTCTCTTTTCATGATTTTCTTGCATCATTCTCATTTCTCTTCCCAATTTTTCCTCCACTTCTCTTACTTGATTTTCAAAATCATTTTTTAGCTCCTCCATGGCCTGTAACCAGTTCATATTTTTCTTGGAAGCTTTTGATGCTGGAGTTCTGACTTTGTTCTCTTCCTCCCATTCCATGCTTTGATCCTTTTTGTCCCCAAAAAAGGAATCTGAGGTTTGACTGCTGTGCTTGCTTTGCTTTCTCTGCTTGCTATGTTGCCACTCAATTACTTGACTTTTGAGCTCTTTGCCACAGTAGAACTCTGCTTCCAAAGAGGAGAGCTTTATCCCAAATTGCTGGGGTTTTCGCAGCTGCCAGAGCTATTAGTTGGGTGCCCTCTCTGAAGCCCCTACAAGCTCTGGCCCACTGGCCACACAACCCAGGACCTCCACCCAAGACCACAATCCAGATCCAAGGTTAAAGCAAGAGCAATTACCATGTGAATGGTCGCTTGGTCCCCATAAAATCTGCTGGGCAGGAGCTCTGGAAGTAGACACACAGGCCTTTGCTGCTTCTCACCCTGGGGGCAGAGGCTGGACTGCGCTTTTGTGTCTCCCCCAGTTCCTACAGAGTTCTACACTTGTTCTTTGGCATTTATGGGTTGATAAGTCTGGAAAATGCCACAGTGATTCATTCTCCTGAAGTCTGCTCCAGGTGCCACTGGTCGGGGCCACCCTTTGGCTGAAACCATGGCTTACCGCAGAGCGGGGCTCGGCTCCCAGCGCCCTGTGATGGACCCTTTCTGTAGGCCTGCTGGGCTGCCTTCAGTGGGACATTTGTTTTTCTCTGTCACTTTGTGCATCCTATAGCTCTAAAATTTGTTTAAAGTCATATTTTATAGGTATTTGAGATGAGTGTGGGGGGAGCTCACAGAATTTTCCTGTTTCTATGCCACCATCTTGGCTCTGCCCGCTAATTTGATTTTTAAAAAAGAAAGAAGAAAACCAAGTGACCAGTATCAAAAATTAAAAGGGTGAATGCACTACCAATGAAAATAAAATTAAAGCAATTATTAGGAGCTATTTTGCCTAATTACATTACAGCAAAACTAAGTGAAATAGATAAATATTAAAATTATAAAGTATCGAGATTGGCAGAAAAAGAAATAGAATATTTAAATAACTCTTAGAAAAATAAATCGAACAAGTCATAAATAAACTCCCTAAGAAAAGATTCCCAGTATCATAAGATGGATTTACAAGTGAATTCTACAAAACAATTAACTCCAATATTATATAAAGTATTTGAAAAAAGAGGCAAAGGCATACTACCAAAATTCTTCTGTGACATAAATATAATCTGGATACCTGTACAAGGGAAAGCATACATAGAAAAAGAAAATTATAGACAAATTAACCTACTGAATGTTGATGCAAAAAAATTTAAGATAAAATACTAACACAGAGATTACAGCAATATATTAATACACTATAACCAGGCTGGATTTATATCAGGAATGCAAAGCTGGTTCAATATTAGGAAAACTATATGCATAATTAATCATATCAATTTTTAAAAATATAACAAAAACATATGATTATATCACTAGATGCTGAAAAAGGGTTTGTTTGTTTTTTTTGCTTTTTGGAGGGGGAAGGTAGGGAATTTGGGATTAAGTAAATTGCCCAAGGTCACGCAGCTAGTAAGTGTTAAGTATCTGATGCCGACTTGAACTCAGGTCCTCCTGACTCCAGGGCCAGTGCTCTATTCACTGCACCACCTAACTGCCCCCTGAAAAAGTTTTTAACAAAATACAATGTGTATTCTTATTTAAAACATTAGAAAGCACAGAAAAAAATGAAACTTTTCTTAAAATGATAAGTAGTGTATATCTTAAAACTATTAGCAAGCATTATCTGTAATGGAGATAAGTTAGAAACCTTCATAATAAGATCAGGGGTGAAGCAAGGATGTCCGTTATCACCATTATTATTCAATTTGTACTGGAAATGCTAGCTATAGTAATAAGACAAGAAAAACTGAAGGAATAAGCACAGACTACAAGAAAAAAACATAATTACTTTTTGTAGATGATGTGATGGTTTGTTTAGAGAAGCCTTGAGAATCAACTAAAAAACTTGCAGAGACAACGAACAAATTTTTAAGAAATTGCAGGGTATAAAATAAGCCCACACAAAGCAAATGCATTTCTATATATTACCAAGAAAACGCAGCAGGAAGAGACAGAAAGAGAAATTCCATTTAAAAACAACTACAGAAAGATAAAAATACTTGGGAGACTACCTGACAACCATATACCCAGGAACGTGTGAACACGGCTGCAAAACACTTTTGACACAAATAAAGACAAAACCAAAAAGTTAGAGAAATATTCATTGCTCGTAAGTAGGCCTAGCTAACATCATAAAGATAGCAACACTATCTAAATGCACCGTAGTTAGTGCCATATCAAACTACCAAAGCCTTACAGGCCTAGAAAAATAATAACAAAATTCATCTGGAATAACAAAAGGTCGAGAATATCAAGGAATTAAATGAAAGAAAAAGTGAAGGGAGGTTGCTTAGTAGTACTAGATTTCAAATTACGTTACAAAGTGGCAATTGTCAAGACAATTTGATGCTGGATAAAATATAGATAGGTTGATCAGTGAAACAGATCAGATATTATATAGAAGTTAGTTACCGCAATAATCTAAAAATCTTCTATCTGACAAAGCCAAAGATGCAAATTTTGAGGGCAAGAACTAAGTTTTTAGCAAATATTTCAGGGAAAACCAGAAAGCAGTTTGGTAGAAACTAGGTATAGATCAACATCTAACATTATATGCCAAAATACAGTCAAAATGGGTGCATGATTTAGACATGAAGGGTGATAGCACAAACAAATTAAGGGAGCATGGAAAATTTTACCTCTCAGATCTATGAATAAGGGAAGAATTTATGACCAAACCAGAGATACAGATGATCATGGGAGATAAAACGGATAATCATCATTACATGAAATTCAAGTTTTTGCACAAACAAAATCAATGCATCCAAGATTAGAAGGAAAGCAGGAAACTAAGGAAACATTTTACAGCAAGTTCTCCGATAAAGACCTCATTTTTCAAATATTTAGGGAATTGAGTCAAATTTATAAAAATAGGGGCCATTCCCCAGTTGATAAATGGTAAAAGAATATGGAACAGGCAATTTTCAGAAGAAATCAAAGGTATCTATAGATATGGAAAATGATCTAACTCACCCTTGATTAGAGAAACACACATTAAAACAACTCTGAAGTACAATTTCACACCTCTCAGCTTGGCTACCATGAAAGAAGAGGAAAATGACAAATGCTAGAGGGGATGTGGGAAAATTAGGCATTAATGCACTGCTGGTGGAGTTGGGAACTGTTCCAACCACTCTGGGGAACAATTTGGAAAGGACCTATGTGTATAAAAATATTTATAGCATCTCTTTTTTTGTGGTGGCAAGGAATTGGAAACTGAAGAATGGCTAAACAAGTAGTGGTATAATACTGTGATGGAATATTATTGCGTTGTAAGAAATGATGAAAGAGATGGTTTCAGAAAGACTTGGGACAACTTGTATGAACTCGTGCAAAGTGAAGTGAGCAGAACCAAGAGAACATTATTCACAATAGCAACAAAACTGTAATGATGATCAACTGTAAAAGACTAAGCTACTCTGATCCAGACAATGATCCAAGATACAATTCTGAAGGATTCAAAGAAAAATGCTATTCACTTCCAGAGAAAGAACCGAAGAGCTCGGAGTGCAGACTGAAATATATTTTCCTTCTTTACTTTTCTTGACTTTTTTTTTCAAAAATGGCTAATACAAAAATATGTTTTGCATGACTTCACATATATAATGGTTATCATATTGCTTGCTTTCTCAATGAGTGGAATGAAGGAGAGAATCTGGAACTCAAAATTTAAAAGAATATTAAAAAACCCTTAGTAGCCCAGTATTACCCAACTGCTCCCTGTGAAATTGTTACTTTCAGACTCAAATGATCACAAGAAAATATAAAATTCAATGTAAAAGTTCATATTAGAGAGGTAGCCATCCTCCATATATCTATGATGTAGCTATTCTGTTAATAAACTTCCTGTAAGTCTCCTAAAAAAAATTTAATTGGGAACTAAACAATCCTGGAGAAGGAATCCTAGAGAATTTAGAACAAATGATAGAAATAATAAATAGTTTCATTAAAGATAATGACAACAATAAAATACCAAATTTGTGGGATGCAGCCAAAGCATTATTTAGGAAAAAATTTCTGTTTCTAAATGCTTACATCAATAAAAGAGAAGAAGGGGGGGCAGAGCCAAGATGGCAGCATAGAAGCAGCAACACATCACAGCTCTCACATAGCCACCCCAAAACACCCATAAAATATGACTCTAAACTAATCCTAGAACTCCAAAATGCACACAAATATACTTTCCACTAAAGTCAGGTTGGCTACGAGGAACCATATCAGCACTGCGAACTGAAACCAGCCTGGCCTGAAGCCCTGGCTGAGCCCTGGGGGTGGCTGGATGGGAGGAGCCTTGGATTAGCGGCAGCTGCCAGCAGTGTTCAGAACTAGGTCAGTGGGACTTGTGAAACTGGGGGGAGAAAAGCAGTCTAGCCAAAAGGCCTCCAGGGCGGGAAAGCAAAAGGCAGAGGTTTTGTACCCGCCTCTGCATTGCAGCTTCCGCGCCTGTGGCCTGCAGACAGCAGGGGGACTAAGCGATTGTTCAGAGGCCGAGTGCTCTCGCGTTGAGCAGCCTGGATCCGGATCGCGGTCTTGGGCCTCGGTCCTGGAGTCTTCATTATCCAGTGAGCCGGAAGTAAGTAGGAAAGGGACACAGCACCTTCCTGAGAGCTACAGCAGCCAGGAGGACCCCAGCGACTTGGGACAGAGCTTTCCCTTCTGGAAGCAGAGCCCCACAGAGATTAAAAAAAAAATCACAGACTGACCAACCATGAGTAAGAATAAGCATAAGAAGCAAAGTAAGAAGAGCAACCAAACCCTAGATTCCTTCTTTGGGGAAAAGAAAGATCAT
>CM053582.1:110497823-110513547 GCA_028627135.1 Pseudochirops cupreus | reverse complement strand
TGGGGGAGGGGGGATACACTGAGATGGCTGTTCTGGGGCGGTAGGTAGGGGAAAGATGGGGAGAAAATATGTAACTCAAAATCTTGTGGAAGTGAATGATGCAAACTAAAATAAAATTTAAAAAAATAAAAAAAATAAAAGACAAGAAGTGGATCAGTGAATTGGGCATGCAACTAAAAAAAAAAAAAAGAACCACCACCCAATAATTAGAAAACCAAAAAGTTACCCCCCCCCTCACCAATTAAACACCAAATTGGAAATCCTGAAAATTAAAGGACATATGAACAATATTGGAAATTAAACAACTGAATTAATAAATAAAAGGAGCTTTTGAAAAAAATTTAGATAAGCCATTAGTTAATTTTTTTAAATTTAGAAGAAATAAGAAAAACAAATTACCATCATCAAAAATGGAAAAGGTAAATTTACAACCAATGAAGAAGAAATAGAAACATTTAACTCAAGATATGGGGGAAATGAGACATTAATGTATTTTTAGTGGAGTAGTGAACAGATCCAACCATTCTGTTGAGCAATTTGGAACTACTCCCAAAGGGCTACAAAATCATGTATATTCTTTGACCTAGCAGTACCACTACTAGGTCTATATCCCCAAAGAGATAAAAAACAAAAAGGAAAAGGACCCGTACATACAAAAATATTTATAGCAGCTCATTTCTGGGGGCAAAGAATTAGAAACTGAGGGGATGCCTGTCAACTGGGAAATGTCTAAAAAAGTTGTGGTTATGTGATTATGATGGAATACTATTGTACTAAAAGAAATGACGAGCACTATGCTCTCAGAAAAACCTGGACAGACTTGCATGGGCTGATATAAATGGAAATGTACTGTGTACAAAATAACAGCAATATTGTGCAATGATCAGCTGTGAATGGCTTAGCTATTCTCAGCAATACAAGAATCCAAGACAACCCTGAAGGACTTATGATGAAAAATGCTATCCATCCCCAGAGAAAGAACTGTTAGTGTCTGAATACAGATTGAATCATATCTTTTTACTTTATTTTTCTTGAGGTTTTTTGGGGGCTATGTTTTCTTTTACAACATGATTATTATGGATGTGTTTTGCATGACCACACATGTATAACCTATATCAAACTGCTTGCCTTCTCAATGAAGGCGTGTGAGGAGGGAAGGTGGGAGAGAATTTGGAACTCAAAGTTTTAAAAATAAACGTTAAAAATTGTTTTTACATGTAATTATGGAAAAATAAAAATAAAATGCTAAAAAAAAAAAGCATTTATTAGGAGCTATTTTGCCCAATTATATGCCAATAAAATTGACAATCTAGATAAAATAGATGAATATCTTTTAAAAAATACAAATTGCCCAATGCAAATTTGTAACAAGAGGAACCATTTTTCAACTGATAAATGGTCAAAGAATATAAACAGTTAGTTTCAGAAGAAATCCAAGTTATTTACAGTCATATAAAAATGATTTTAATCACTATTGATTAGAGAAATGTAAATTAAAACAACTTTGAGGTACAACTTCACAACTATCAGACTGGCTACCACAAAAGAAAAGGAAAATGACAAATGCTAGAGGGGATGTAAAAAAAAGTTGGGACACTAATGCTCTGTTGGTGGAGTTGTGAACTGATCCAATGTTCTGGAGAACAACTTAGAACTATGCTTAAAGGGTTATAAAACTGTGCATGCTCTTTGACCCAAAAATACCATTATGAGCTCTGTATATCAAAAAAATTGAAGAAAAAAATAGATTAACAGAATAGGAAATAGAGTGCTTAAATAATCCTAACTTAGAAAAAGAAATTGAACAAAACATAAATGAACTCCCAGAGGAAAAAACTCAAGAACTAGATGGATTTACTAGGGAATTCTATGAAACATTTGAAGAATGAGTAATTCTAATATAACATAAACTATTTGGAAAAAATAGGTAAAGAAGGGATCCTACTAAAATTCTTCTATGACACAACTGTGGTCTTGATACCTAAACCAGGAAAGTCAAAACAGAGAAAGAAAATTTACCTAATGAATACTGATGCAAAAAATTTTAAATAAAACATTAGTAAGGAGATGATAGCAATATATCACAAAGATCATACACTAGACCAGGCTGGGCTTATGCCAGGAATGCAGAACTGGCTTAATATTAGGAAAACTATAAACGTAATGGACCATATTCATAACAAAACCAACAAAAATAATTTCAATAGAAGCAGAAAAAAACTTCTGACAATATCCATTTCTGTTAGTTAGGAACAGTAGAAAACATGGAAATAAACTGAGTTTCCCTTACAATGAGGAATAGTTTCTAAGGAACAAATGGAGCTTTCTCTAAAATGATGAGTAGTTTCTATCTAAAACCAGTAACTGTCTTGGGGATAAATTAGAATCCTTCCCAATAAGATCAGGGTGAAGTAAAGATATCCATTATCACCATTACTACTCAATATTGTACCAGAAATGCTAGCTATAGAAATAAGACAAGAAAAAGAAATTGAAGGACTAAGCTTAGGTAGGCAATGAGGAAAAAACACTATTACTTCTTGCAGATGACATGGTGGTTTACTTAGAGAAACCCAGAGAATCGACTGAAAAAGGAATTGAAATAATGAGCAACTTCAGCAAATTTGCAGAATGTAAAATATACCCATACAAACCATCCACATTTCTGTATATACGTTATAAAGAAGATGCAGCAGGAAGACATAGAAAGGGAAATCATTTGAAATAACTACAGGCAGTACAAAAATATTATGGAGTCTACCTACCAAGACACACACAGGAAATACATGAACACAATTGCAAAACACTTTGCGCACAAATAAAGATATCTAAAAAACTGGCTAAGCAAAAAAAAAATGACAGTACTACTTAAATTAATTTAGTTATGCAGTGCACTGCCAATTTAACTACCAAAGAATTACTTTATGGAGCTAGAAAAAAAACCTTAAAGTTCATCTGAATAAGAAAATGTCAGGAATACCAAGTAAATCAGTGAAAAACGGGGAGGGAAGGGCCCGCAGCAGCAGCAGCAGCAGCAGCAGCAGCAGCAGCAGCAGCAGCAGCAGCAGCAGCAGCAGCAGCAGCAGCAGCAGCAGCAGCAGCAGCAGCAGCAGCAGCAGCAGCAGCAGCAGCAGCAGCAGCGGCAGCGCCGCATCTCAACGGTAAGGCGGCTGCGCGCACCGAGGCGGTTTGGGCTGGGGCACGGGGAGCGCACAGCACGCGGAAACAAGCGAGCGCCGCCGCCTGGTGCCTGAGAAGCCCAAAGATGCCGGTTTAAGAACTCACCGTCTGACAATACATAAAACAAACTTGGGAAAAGTGGAAAGTAGTCTGGCAGACGCTGGATTTAGATCAACATCTTACATGGCGTACAAGGACAAGCTCAAAATGGGCGTGTGATTGAGACATAAAAGATAACATCATAAGCAAATTAGTGGGACATGAAAGAATTACCTGTAAGATCTATAGATAGAGGAAGCGTTCGTGATCAAACAAGAGGTTTCCAGGAGGTAAAATGGATTATTTTATTTTATTTTATTTTTGCTTTTTGGAGGGGGGAAGGCAGAGCAATTGGGATTAAGTGACTTGTCCAAGGTCACACAGCTAGTTAGTGTTCAGTGTCTGAAGCTGGATTTTAACTCAGGTCCTTCTTACTCTAGGGTGGGTGCTCTATTCACTGTGCCACCTAGCCGCCCCCTAAAATGGATAATTTTGATTGCATAAAATTAAAAAAATTTTGCATACACAAACCAATACAATTAAAATTAGAAAGAAAACTGGGAAAAAGTTTTTGTGGCAAGTTTCTCTGAAAAAAGCCTTATTTCTAAGGGAACTAATTCATTTTCCAATTGTCAAATGGTCAAAGAATACAAACGGGCAGTTTTTAGAGGAAGAAATCCAAAGTAGCCATATGAAAATATTCAAAATCCAAAGAAATGAAAATCAAAACAACTCTGAAGTACCACTTCACACACGTCAGAGATTGGCAAAATTACCAAAAAAAGGAAAATGAAGAATGCTGGTGGGGATGTGGAAAAATGGGGACACAAATGCACTGTTGGTAAAATTGTAAACTAGCCCAACCATTCTGGAAAGCAGTTTGCAACTATATCTCAAAAGTAATCAAACTGTGCATGCTCTTTAACCAAGCAATATTGATAGTAGGAGCATTCTCAAAACAAAAATTAAAGAGGGAAAGAACCCATATGTACAAAAATATTTATGGCAGCTCTTTTTGTTGGGGCAAAGAATTGGAAACTGAGAGATGCCCTTCAACTGGGGGTGGCTGAACAAGTTGCAGTATGTTAATGTGATGCGATACTATTGTATTGTAAGAAATTATGAATGAAAAAAATCTGGGACAACTTGTATGAACTAACTGATGGAAAGTGAAGGGAGCCAGGAGACCAATTTATAAAATAATGGCAATACTGTAAGGATAATCAGCTTTGAAGACTTAGTACCTGATCAATATTATAATGACTAACCACAATTCCAAAAAACTCATGAAGAAACACCGCTATATCCAGAGCTGATGGACTCAGAGTACAGACTGAGCCTCCTACTTCTTTGTTTTTCTTCCTTTATTTACTTATTGATTGATTAGTTTGCTTGGGGTGTTTTTGGAGGTGGGTAATGCAGGAATTTGTTTTGCATGACTACATAAATTTGTAATGGGTTTTGGTTTTCTTGCCTTCTCAATAGGTGGAGGAAGGGAAGGGGAGGGAGATAATTCAGAACTGAAAATAAAATAAAGCTGAATTGTTTTAAAAGATATGCTAGCTCTCTGGTAATTGCTGAATGGGAATGGAAAGGAGTACACAAATTTCTTAGTTATATGGCACCTTTACAAAAATTGCTAGGGTATAAAAACCTCATGAATAAATGCTGAAAAGCAGAAATATTAATCACCAAGAGGTGGAGACTAATTTAATCCTGGAGAACTGGTGATTCAAAGACAAACAAATCATAGAAACAATAGGTTATTTTATCAAAGAAAATTACAACAATGAGAAAATTTGCTGAAACTTTTGGCATGTAGCAAAAGCAATCCTGGGGGAGATTTCTGTCTTAACAGTGGGTTAATTAATCAACAAGCATTTGTTAAACTGTGTCAGGCACTGGGAAAAGAAAGGCAAAAAACCAAAAAGTCTCTGATCTCAAGAAACTCCCCTTCTAAAAGAGGAAGCGTTCTGCTGACAATTATCTATATCTAAGATTGTGTATAAATGGAAAGTAACCTCAAAGAAAAGGCCCTGGGGAGGGGATAAGAGACGGACTAAGAAATCCTTTTGCTCAGGGATTTTAGCTGAGCACTGAAGGAGACCATGGAAGTCAGGAGATGGAGATAAGAAGGGACAGCATTTCCAGAAAGAAGTGACAAGCCAGTGACAAGCCAGTGACAAGCTGATTGCCAAGATGGCCACCTGAAGTGGAAGCAGAATGCACACCTTCTACATATCTATTCCAGCAAAACAAAGAAAAACCTGGGAAGGTAAATTATTTGAGCAACATTCACCCAAAGAACTCCACAAGAGGTCAGCCATCTTAGCCCACCCTTCCCATATAGATACCTCACTCCATCCAGCATAGCCAGTGTCATTGCAGGGCAGTCTCCTCCCATGACCAGAGATGGCCTGGGATACAAGTAGCCTGCAATACTCAGTGTCCCGAGGTCAGTGATGAAGGATGTCCTGAGAAAGCCCCAGGGTGGGGACCTTGGAAGTCCCAGAGAGTAGCTGGGGGCAGTGACCAGCATGGTGTCTCACAGCCCACATCCAGGTTGGAGGTCCTTCCACCTCTGTCCTGAGACACCAGAGAAGACTCCAAAGACCCAGAGAGGCCTAATCCTGGGAGATGGAGGTCTATGGCCCAATGGATAGACTACTAACTGTGGGATCCTGGGCATGTCACTTAACTTCTGTTTGCCTCAGTTTCCTCACCTGTAAGATGAGGATATTTTGTAGGTCTCAAATAAGATAATATCTGTAAAATGCATAGCATATCGCCTGGTACGTGGTCTTGATCAATGAGTTTGGTGCCTGGCTCAGAATCTTTTCTACCTCTTCAACTCTTGCCCTCATACAAGGGGATTTCAACATATGTATTGATACTCCTCCAAACACCTTAATCTCACAGTTCCTCAATTTACTCTTTTTTCTTTTTGGAGGAGGGAAGGCAGGGCAATTGGGGTTAAGTGACTTGCCCAAGGTCACACAGCTAGTAAGTGTTAAGTGTCTGAGGCTGGATTTGAACTCAGGTCCTCCTTACTCCAGGGCCAGTGTTCTACTCACTACGCCACCTAGCCTCCCCAATTTACTCATTTTGTAGGACCTACTTCCTCCATCTTGCCTCAGTCACAAAGATGGTCATATGCTCCTTTTTGCCATCACCCACAAATGCACCATTTCCATATTCACAAATTCTAAAATGCCTTTAGTTGATTAAAATCTATTGGGTTTCCACCTCTTTCTCTATCTTGCAATTCCAAACCCTGTTCTTAATCCACACTGTGACCTCCATTCCCTTCTTGTATCATCAAGCTTGCCCCACAAAACCTCAGCCTTGGATCACTCCCATCATCTACTGCCTTCATTCCTACTCATATACTGCTGAGTGAAACTAGAGAAAATCATGAAACCAAACTTGTTGGGTTCAAATGTATGTTACATAACTTTGACTGGGCCCTCCCCACAACAAGGCAATCCTTTTATACTTCCCTAATTAACTCACCATCCAATTTACCATAGTTGCTCTTCCACATTTTTCCATACCCACCATGGCTTCCCCACCTCCACCTTCTCAGTTGAGAACTTTATTTTGCTGAAGACAATTGAGGTAATTCACTACAAGCTCCCTCTTCTGCCCTTCTTCATCTTTCTCCTCCTTTATCCATCTGATATAATGACATGACCCTTCTCCTTGCTAGGACAAACCTCTCATGCACAAGGGATCCCATGTCATTCCATCTTATCCACAGACTGCCCCTATTATCCCTACTCTACCACTTGTTTTCAATCTCTCTGTCACTGGCAGCTTCACTACTACCTACAAACATGTCTATGTCTCCTCCATACTAAAAAAATATCTCACTTGATCCCTCCCTCCCTGCTATTGTCATATATCTCTCTTCCCCTTTGTGGCTAGAATTCACTTATCACCCCCTGAAAGGATATCCAAAAGAAAATATCCCAGGAGTGTCAGAACCAAAATCTGGAGCTTCCTCATGAAAGGAAAAATACTGCAAGCATCCAGGAAGATGTAGTTCAAGTATCAAGGAACCACAGTCAAATTCCCACAAGACCTAGTAGCTTCTACCAAACTTTAGAGGAGATCTTGGAATACAATATTCTAAAAGGTAAGAAAGATAGGTTTATAACCTAGAATAACTTATTTTGAGAAGCAGAGTATAATCCTACAGGGGAAAAATGAAGCTTTAAAGGAAAAGAGGACTTTCTGGAATTAGTGGTGAAAAATCCAGAGTCAAGTAAGAGCTCTGAAATACAAACACAAGAGTCCAGAGAAACTTAAAAAGGCAAACTTATTGGAGCAGTTGGAAGATGTATGATGATACAGTGCTAACATTCTAACAATGAGAGAAGAAACAAGTGTCCCTTCAGAACTTTAATGTTTTCAAAGTTTATTGAGGGAGTCCAATAAGAAAAAGGAGAACTCATGGGGATAAATTAGTTTTGCTCTTCACATTTGAGAAAAGGAAAGAGAAATGATAATAAAAATAATACACGAGTGAGGAAAAGAGGAAGAGGACGGAACCTGCAACATCTCATAATTGAGGTGCGTGAGAAGAAACAAACAGGGAGGAATGAGTGGAAAGGATGGGTATTATATTAATTTTTATCTGAAACAAATGAGAGTTGGACACACACAGTTTGGTACACAAAGATATTAAACTCAACAGATGAATAAGCAATTGAGGTTGAGAGAGTTATAAGGAAAGAAGTGAAAGGGAATAAGCATTATTATATAGTACCTACCGTGTGTCAGGTATTAATGCTAAATACTTTACAAATATTATCTCGTTTGATCTTCATGACAACCCTGAGAGGTGGGTGCTGTTATAATCCCCATTTTATAGTTGAAGAAATTGAAACAAAGGGTAAGTGACTTGCCCGATGTAACACAGCTAGTAAGGCACTAGAATTAAGATGGGATGGGAAGCCTTCTTGTAGAAGGTGAGATTTTAAGTGGAGATTAAAGGAAGCCAGGGAAGTCAGTATTCAGAGCAGAGGAGAGAGAGCAGAACATTCCAGGCATAAGGGGAAGCCAGAGAAAATGCCTACAGTCAAGAAATGGAGTAAGAGAGTAATGTGTAAGAAGATTGGAAAGACTGGGGTGGGGGGAGGAGATTAGGTCATGAAATGCTTTGAATATCAAACAAGAGATTTTGCATTTGGCCCTGGAGGTGATAGGGAGCCACTAGAATTTACAGAGTAGGGGAATAACATGAGAATAGAGAATTTCAGAAGGTAGCACAGAGAAGCCACAGGGTTTTGAAAGTAAAATGTAGCATTTAATATATCCTTTTTTTTTTTTTAAAGATAGGCAATGTGAAATGACGCGTCACAGTTTCATTATGGGTTCTGCTGTGCATATGGAAATATTTTTTTTGTATTTAAGTTCTAAATTTAAAAAGCAAATTTAACGAGTTGGAAGATGGAATGTTGTGTCTGAAGAATATCAATTAGGCCAATATAGCTAGAATATAGAGTACGTAGAGGGGAAAGTGTAAGAAAAACTGAAATGTAGGAAGGAACTAGGTTGTAAAGAGCTTTAAATGTCAAATCCTTTCATCAATAAAAGAGATCAGAAAAGCAACAAATCAACACCCATATCAAGTTAGAAATTCTAAAAATCAAAGAAGATTAATGGAATTGAAAGCAAAAAGCCCCATTAAATGTACAAATAAAAATAGAATCCATTTAAAAAAACAAAATAATAAATCACTAGTTTGATTTTTCAAAAGAGAAACCAAACTAATATAAAAAAGTTTAAAAAGAGAATTAAGAACAAATCAAGAGAAAATAAGGGAGATTATCAGAAACCACTTTGCCTTATTATAGGCCAACAAAATTGATAACTTAAATGAAACTGAAAAAGACATAAATGAATTCTCAACAATAACAACAACGAAACAGGACAAAATGAATTTTTAAGTGAATTCTATCAAACATTAAAAAAACCCAATTAACTCCAATATTACATACTGCTTATAAAAATAGAAAAGTAGGGATACTATGAAATTCTTTCCATGATAACAAATATGGTCTTAATTCCTAAACCAGGTCCAAAAAAAAAAGCAAAGAAATAAAACTATAGATGTTTATGCCTTATGCCTAATGAATATTGCAATAATATTGAACAAAATACTAGGGAAAAGATTAAGCAACATATTAAAAAGATTATATACTATGACTCAGCTTCATTTCTACCAGGAATGCAAGATTAGTTCAACATTAGGAAAACTATAAGCATTATTATATTAATACAAAAATAAAAAACCCTTTCATTGCTAGAGAAATAGAAAAGGTTTTCAAAAATACACCATTTCTGAAAAACAAAACCAAATTTCCCCAAAACTCTAAAAATCATAGGAATGAATGAATCTTGTCTTAATATGGTAAATAAAATCCATCCAAAACCAAATGGCCAGCATTAAATATCAAGGAGACCATTACATAGTGACATACAGGCATTTCCAACAAAGGTCTTTCCAATTATAGCAAGGGAAAAGTATAAATATCCATGATGACTAATATTATTTTATAAGTGATAGAAACGCTAGTATTAGCATTAAAAAAAGAAATTGATAGAATGATCAGAGGTAAAGAGGAAATAAAATTATCATTTATTGTAAATGATATAACAACCTAAACAGAGATTAAATTAAAAATTAATAGAAATGGTCGCTTCCTCAAAGTAACAGGATAAAAAATAGACACACGTAAATCATCACTTTGTTGTGTGTTACTAATAAAACCCAGAGCTAAGAGAGAAATTCCATTCAAAATAACTACCAAATATATACAACACTTGAGAGCCCACCTACCAAGACACATAGGGACTATATGACTATAATTACCAACTATTCTTTATAGAACTAAAGACATCTAAATAAATTGAAGAGAAATGAACGATTCATGGTTAAGGCAAGCCAATATAAAAGTGATACTCCATAAATTTACTTAGTCAGTGCCATACAAATAACATTATCAAAAGGTGACTTTGTGGAGCTAGGGAAAAAAATTGAACTAGAGAAATAGATCAGGAATCTCAAGTAGAATAATGAAAAAAGTGGAAAGGAAGAGGGCCTAATAGTATCATATCTCAAACTATAGTATAAAGCAACAATGATCAAAACTATATGGTGCTGGTTTAAAGAATAGAGATCAGTGAAATGGATTAGATTTTTTCTTCTTCTTCTTCTTTTTTTTTTTTTGCTTTTTGGAGGGAGGAAGGCAGGGCAATTGGGGTTAAGTGACTTGCCCAAGGTCATAATGCTAGTGTTAAGTGTCTGAGGTCACATTTGAACTCAGGTCTCCTGACTGCAGGGCCAATCCTCTATTAACTGTGCCACCTAGACACTCCCCCCCCTTTTTTTTTGACAAAAAGCATTTTTATTTTGACATCTGAATGACTCCCCTGGACGCAGCCTTTGGCATCTTTTCCATTAGCTTGTTGCACTGTGCCTTTCTCAGAAGCATAGATGCCATCCAAAAGTTTTCTGATATCCTTGTTTTTGACTGTGGTGTTCTGTTGGATCAGGGCGGCTGAGTTTGAAACAAGTTCAATATCATTTCCTTCAAGAATTAATTCATCTTTTTGGGCTTGAGAAACAGCACAAGCAACCCCTGGTCTCATGTGCACTCTTTGGATATATTTTTCACCCAAGAAATTTCTGATTTCAACAAGTGAGCCATTCTCTTGAATAACAACATTGATGGGGAAGTGAGCATACACAGACTTGACATCCAGAAACATACAAACTAGTATAGTATTTGATAAACCCTCAAACTCCAATGACTGGAGTAAGGGACTATTTATTAGACAAAAACTACTGGGAAACTTAGAAAATGGCCTATCGATGTTGACACCAACAATTTGCCCTATAAAATACCACAAAGAGGTCCAGGTAAATACATGACCTATATATAAAAAGTCACAAATTATACGAGCAGAACAGGAGACACCTTTCACATCTGTAGATAAGGGAAACTTCTTGACCGAACAAGGGATGAAGAAGGTCATAAAATAAAATGAACAATCCTAACATGTAAAACTGAAAACCTTCTGGATGAACAAAATTAATGCAGGGCAAACAGTTAAACTGGGAGAAAAAAATCTTTGCAGCAAGTTTCTCTGATACAAGTTTGATATCTAAGACATGAGAACTGATTCAAATATATAAGAACAGTCAGTTCTCAAAATAAAGCAAAACACTAGCAACTTTACAAGGAGAAAAATGTTTCAATGCACTGAGAAATACCAATTAAAGCTCAGAGATTCCATCCAACCCACATCCACCAGATTGGCAAAGACAACACAAAAGGAAAATGACTTGTTAAACAGGCTTTGGGAAGACAGATACCCCAAAGCACTCTTGGGGGAGCTGTGAATTGGTCCAGCCATTCTGGGAAGTGATTGGGAACTATATCCTCCAAACTAACCAACTGATGCCTACTCTTTGGCCCAGCAATACCACTTTGAGGTATATATCCTAAAGAGATCAAAGAAAGAATAAAGGATCCATATGTACAAAAATATTTATAGCAGCACTTTTTGTTGAGGCAAAGAACTAGAAACTAAGGAAATGCCCATCAACTGGGGAATGGCTACACAAATTATGGTATATGAATATAATGGAATATTACTGTGCTGTAATGATGAAACAGATGGATTCAGAAAAACCAGGAAAGACTTTTATGAATTAACATGGTGAAGTGAGCAGAATCAGAACAATTTCTGTTACAACACTGTAAATGACACTTTGAAAGATTCAGGACTCTGCCCAATGCACAGACCAACCACAACTGAATATGACAAATGACGAAACATGTTATCTGCCTTCAACAGAGACGTAACGGACTCAAGATGCAGGAGACACACATATTTGGACATAATCACTGCATGGATTTGTGTTGCTAACCCTATGCTTATTTTGTGATGGGAGAGAGTTTTGAAGTTGGGAGGGTTTGATGGGTGGGAAATTATTGATAGTGATACCTTGCCACCTCACCCCCCAAAAAAAGAAAGAAAAGAGGGTCTTTGAAGCATTTCAAATAAAAGCACAGAAGAAAACAAGTCAGATGGAAACAGACAAGCAGGCAGCTTAGAAACTAGCAAGTCAAATTATATAAAGAAAACGAGATGTCATAGAGATCCATGGTTTCACATATAGACCCATTTTTCTGCTCTTTGTATTTGAGAAATGTTCAAACTTAACTGATTCTGTGACCCTGGGCAAGTCACTTAGTCACTGCCTGCCTCAGTTCCCCATCTGTAAAATGGAGATAACAGCACCTACCTCCCAGGGTTGTGTGAAGTCGAATATTTGAAAGAGCTTATGAGCACAGTGCCCAGCACAAAGTAGGTACGATGGAAATCTTCACTAGTATGTTCATTGACAGTGAGGTGGTGCATTGGATAGAGTACCAGGTCCTAAGTCAGAAGACTTCTCTTCCTGTGTCCAAATCTGGCCTCAGACACTTACTAGCTGTGTGACTCTAAGCATGTCACTTAACTCTTGTTTGTCTCAGTTTCCTTAACTGGAGAAGGAAATGGCAAACCACTCCAGCATCTTTGCCAAGAAAACCCCAAATGGGGTCACAAAGAATTGGACTTGACTGAACAATTTTGTGCATATGTTTTGGTTGAGTTCAGTTGGACTACAATAATTTTTAAATTTTTCAACACCTACTACTGAGTTTGAAACTAGAAACACAAAGACCAAAACAAAAAATCTTTCCTGTCCTTGAGGAGCTTACATTCTACTTAGGGATGCAAACAAGTACATCATACAGGGTAACTTGGGGAGACATGACTAACGGTTTGGGGATTAAGAAGGGCTTCCCGTAGGAGACGGCTGCACATCAGCTGAACCTTGAAGGAAGCCAAGGATTCCAAGAGGTCCAAAAATGAGGAGAGGGCAATCTTGGTATGGGGGTGGGGGTGGGAATGGGAGTTGGGGAACATTTGTCCAAAGGCATGGAGACAGAATGCCCTCCCTTAAGCTTACTCCCTACAAAGAACACATTTACAAATACAAGTGTGAGACAATTTCAGAGACGCAGCACTAACAACTAGGAGGTTCGCCTGACTTGAACTTTGAAATAAGCTAAGCCAGGTAAAGAAGTACATCCTAGGCACAGATTGGGCAAAGGCAGTAAAGACAAAACTGCGAGACAACAGTGGCAGAGGCTGGAATATGGAATCAACTGTGTGAAGAGGTCTGGAGTCTGAATTTGAAACACCAGGCTTAGAAAGTTTTTCCCTCCCTAAACCCTGGAAGTAATGGGGAGGGGGGGTGTCACCCAATCTTCTGCACAGAAACAGAAAAAGTCCAACCCGTGCTTTAGATGGTAACCTTGAGCAGTCTGCATGCAGGTGTTCCATATACTGCTCCCTGCCTCAGGTCTGCAACCATTTACCTATAGAGGTGATCATCTGGAATTAAAGAATGCTTGATTTGGAAGGCTTAAGTCTCAAGACCAGAGAATGCCATTCATTTGTTTCCTCATCATTCAACTAACTTCTTGCCAGCCTGGGGGAGCCAGGACCCCAAAGATTCCCATCCTTGCCGAGCTTGTACTTTTATTGGAGACAGATCTGAGGCTGGGGTGGGGGCACAGCCAGACGTGAAGAGATTCTTCAGATCACATATTAAGATATTAGAGATCACTTTTGAGTGGCTGGGGGAACTGACAAATTCTTCAGAGGCAGTACCTAAGGTGGTCCTTGATAGGCACAGCGGGCAGGAGCAAAGACAAAGACCAAAGACGCCAAGATCAGAGTGGGTTAGTCCTGACTGGTAGCAAAGAAATGAAACTAAGTGACGTGAGATATAGTTTGGAGCAATTCAGTTGGCAATGGTAAATACTGATGGTCCAATCACACTGATACTTTAGGGAAATTATTTGAGGGGCAGTTGGTAGAGTGGACAGACTGGTTGGAATCTCAAGGACTTGGAAATATTGCTTTGAGAGATGAAAGAAAAGAACTGGATAGATGTCAGTAGTAGAATACAAATTGAAGGGTGCCATCTCCCCCCTTTTTTTAAAGACTGGGTACAGTGGGAATCTGGGTTAAATGAAGGCAATTTGCATGTGTTATCTGTGGTGACTGTCATACATCCAGGGCCCTGAAGTATAGCAGGTTGCTGCACATTCAAGATGTGAATAGAGAAACTGAGGGCACAGATCTATTCAGAAATTATCCTAGAGAGGTGATGAAGGTTTAAGAGAATTACAGAGGGCACAGGTAAGAAATGACCTGATAGAGACTTGATAAACATTACAAGGGATAGAAAAGAAGAACCAAGAAGAGGCAAAGAAGTCAGACCTTAAGATACACTCAATCTCTCCCTTATCTTACCTTTGAGAAGGGTTTGTTAATGCTCAAGTTCCAATCACCGTAAGTTGTAAAAATGTAATTCAAAGATCTTAGAATTCAGACATCACCTCCTAACCCCCAAATCCTTTCTCCAAGAATCTGGAAAAGCTGTGGCATTTAAGACCAACTAGCTCATTTTCTGTGGGGAACCCAATATCCAGAATAGAAACGTGAACTGGTACTACAAGCCAGATCTTTAGATTCTCTGACCTGATGTACTTCCCAGCATAACAAGCCACTTTCAGTCACACTTCAGTGTGTCAAGCGGGACAGTCAGATGTGGGATTTGAACCAGATATTCCGGATTTGAATCTAATGCTCTGTCCACTAAAGTGCCATTTTATGCTCAACATGAACTTCAGGCCCTACACAAAGTATTACCTTGGGTATTATACCCTGAAGGTTAATTAACACCATGGATGAGGAAGAGGCAGTGAACACCTCAGGAAGCTTAAAACTGCTGCTAAGACATTCTATTATCAAAACTGGACTCCACAGGATATAAAAAATATTTAAGAACAGTCCAAACCAAACTGTATCCCAGCTTTATTAAAGATACTTTTCATAAACAATCATGGTAATTCAGGCAGGACATGGGCTACAATCGGCAACAACAACTTTCAAACTCCCCTCCTCCATGGACTACCAAAAACATAAAGTCACTATAAAACCCAATGAAGAGTCTTTATTTTATACTTTAAACAGGGAAAGTTTAGAGTGAGGGTGGACACTTTCACATTGAGCATATGTTGTTTAACAACTTTTCATGAGCCTACCCTGACTTTGACGAAACGAAAACTGCAGAATTCTTAATTGGAAAAGATCCCCCAATACAAAAGGAACTTCGGCTCTTTTGAGGAGGCCTCCTCAGGGCCATAATTCAAGTCCAGATCACCTGAAAGACTGGTATGCAACACAATTGATTTGGGAGCAGAGGGAAGAAGGGAAATAGGGGCAGGTCGTGATAGGCCCCTGGGTTTGGAGGAGTCAAGTTGATGCTTATGGCAGACAGGGAAGAAGTACAAATTTTTGAAGTTAATCACTCCTACCCTCACCAGACAGGCCGAGGATATCAGTGTTCATATCTATGTACCTGGGG
>CM053582.1:110460159-110497323 GCA_028627135.1 Pseudochirops cupreus | reverse complement strand
AATCACTCCTACCCTCACCAGACAGGCCGAGGATATCAGTGTTCATATCTATGTACCTGGGGGGTGTGTGTGTGTGTGAACCTCCTCTTGGTATTCAAGAGAAGTCCTCTCAAAAACCAGGAGGGAAAGACATCCCCATCCATTTCAACCCAGCTTCTGAGACATCCTATCTGTAACATCTGCCCCATCCCCTCAAAACAACAACAAAGCGTTCTGTGTGCTAACAACGTAGCTTAAAAAAAAAGTAAAACAAAATTCTGCATTTTTATAAAACTTGATAAAAAATAGTATTTCAAACTGTACAGTCACCAGAAGTACACAGTTATCAAAAATTCACACAATTCACTTGGCATCTCCTGCACCTTCAGCTTTCTGTGCCTGAAAGAAAAAGAAAATGGTTATTAATAGCATGGATGGACACGATGGGCAGCCAGGTTCACTGAAAATCTAAATAAGAGTTCTGTCTAGGCACTAACTCACTGTATGCCCCTGGGCAGACCCCTGTCCTTGCCTCATGAATTGGTCCAACTCTATGACGGGAATTGTTATTGCCTCCCTGACAGGGCTACTGTGAAAAAAGCACTTTGCAAATGATAAAAAACCCTACATATCTAACATGTGAACAACTGACTAATAATGAATCTTGCCTGAAACCTACTATTCTATTCCTTTCAGCATGTTTCTTCTTCCCTCCCATGACCAGGTTTTAGTTAAGAAGCATTGTTAGGTACTTTGAAGAGATTGACTTGTTATTTAAAATTCAATTAAGGGTTACTATGTGACTTTGGTCAAGTCACAGTCACAGATTCAGAGCTATCAGGAACCTTCAAGATCTAGTCTACTCCCCCCATTTTAGAGATGAGGAACATTGAGGCCCAGAAAGGGAAAGGGTGCCTTGCTCCAAGTCCCACATGTTCTAATTCCTCTCTCTGGGCTTCAGTTTCCTCATCTGTAAAATGTTGTTAGACTAGATGTCATCGGATGTCCTTTCTGGCTCTTAACATTTTTACCATTTTATGAGTGGTGCTTCTGGAGTGGAGGGCAAAAATTTACGAGGTGCATGCAATATTCTCAGCAGTCTTTGGGACAACTGGCAACACATGGCAGTGAAGGAGCAAATTTCTTATTGCAACTTAAAACGTCAGTTCAGTGAATTCCTGCTTTAAAACGGGCAGAAGGAAAAACTGCATTAACTGGAGGACACAAATGTTCAGATCCCAATGAGATTATGATGTTGCCATTAAATGCAATAGATAGTCTGAGGTCAGTAACTGGCTGAATGAACAAGACTTTACCTGGTCTGTTTTGGCATCTCCATTCTCTGCAGGGTTGTTCGCATCCTTACCGGAGTCAGCCTTTCCTTTTTTCCCTTTGGGTAACTTCTCTCCCTTCTAGTAAGAAAAAATATTTTGGTACCACTCATTCACAATTCACAAAATGTTAGAAAAAAACTCACCAATGAGAAAAAGTGAGGACTAGAACTTCTATATAATGCATGCAAATTGAATTTCCTACCTAATCTTTTATAGTACTGTTGCATTTCACTATAACATAATAAAGCACATATAGACGCACCGTGAGAGAACCTGGTCCAAAAGCTCTATTCTTTCCTAGTTCTGTGACCCCAGACAAGTTGATTTAATGAGGATACCTGGCACGAGATAATTGTCAGGCACTACAGTGAATTTGTCACCTCTCTCCTCTAGACCATAAACTCCATCAAAGCAGCTCTGGTCATATTTATCTTTATTGCCTCCTAAATTAGCACAATAAGCCTTACGTGTTGAGTTGAACACATAAACATTCAATGTGCAATATATTATCACAAGGATCCTAATCAGCTTAAATGTGGATGCATAAAATAAACAAAATCCAATCAGATAAACCTGGTCAAGGTTTTGTTGAAAATTCTGTTTAGGGCAGCTAGGTGGCACAGTGAAGACAGCACTGGCCCTGGAGTCAGGAGGACCTGAGTTCAAATTTGGCCTCAGACATTTAACACAAAAACTAGTCGTGTAGCCTTGGGCAAGTCACTTAACCCCAATTGCCCTCTAAAAAGCAAAAAAAAAAAATTCTGTTTAGAGAAAACTTTATTAGGAAACCAATTTTGCAAAAAATGTCAAGAATACCAATAATACCTATGAATCTGGTCTCTCTAGGCCTCAGTTCATGTGGAAAATGAAAAAGTTGGACCAGGCCTTGAAAGGTCGTTCTATTTCTAATATTCCTTGATTTCCTTTCCTCCCTCCCTTCCCCCCAACAGACCCAACTTACCTTTGCAGGTGCCTTTTTGGGTTTGGGTTCTGGCTTCGGAGGTGCAGGTTTCTAATTACAAAATGAGAGGAAAAATGCATCTAAAACGAAACAAACTATAGACTAGGAACAACAGGCTCTATCTTTCATTCAAAACTTCTGGTCTCCATTAAAATTCCCCGACCAACTTTATTTCAGGTTATCTTCCTTTAAAGGCCCACGGGAAAGGTCTGGTGCTTTGGACAAGTATGCGCCGGCCAGTTCCAGCAGAAGCTCAAGAGAACCCCATAAAGGCCCATCTCACCCAACCTCCCGTAAGTTACAGTTAAAAGTAGCTCCATTAAACACTAGACTAACTTCGCATCTACTCTGGCCTTTCAGGAACACGGAGAGAAGAGGAACTTACAGCAGATAACCGCGCCGATCTCCTCTGTGGCTGGAGGAGAGAACGGAGCAGAGTTAGGGAAGGGGACCCCAAGCCCAGAGCGCCCCCGCCCGCTCCCCGGTGCCTCCCGCACTCATCTCTCCCGGGGCGAGGACACAAACTTACTTCGTCCTTCACCTTGGTCTTGTCTCCCTTAGCATCTCCTTCAGCCTGCAGACAGAGCGCGGGGAGAGGCTGTTAGCGGGAGGGGGCTCCCCGGAGGTCTCGCCGCCTCCGCCGGGAGAGCCGCCAGGCTTGGGTGTCTCCACCAGACGCACAAGCAACAGCTGCAGACGGTGCAAATAACCCCCTTCCTCCTCCTCCTCCCCCACCCCCGCGGAGGGGAGGGGCCGGGGGCCCGTTTCCATGGCACCCGTCGAGCGGTGGAGCGCGCGCGCAGAGCGGCTGACGCCGGAGGAGTGAAGGGGGTGGAAAAAGAGAATAATAAACCCCCGGCGCGCGTCGGCGTGGGGCTCGGGCGCGGACCAGGGGGGCGTGGGCGGCCTCCGCTCCGTGCGTCCCACTCCGGCTCCACCGCCCCGCCCCGAGGGGCGGGGCGCGGGCACGTGGTCCGAGCCCCGCCTCCGCAGGGGGACGGTTGGCCCCGCCCCTCCCTTCCCCGCCGCGAGGCGGTTTTTTGGCGGCAGCGCGTCCTTCCCCTTCCCCCGCCCCCCTCTCGTTCCCTTCCCCGCCCCCCACTCTCCCTCTCCCCCCTCCCAGTTCCACTTCGCCCCGCGCGCGCCTCAGCTTTCCCGCCCTTCGGGTTTGAATCGCCTGCCCGGAGGGGAGGGGGCTCGGCGCGCGGGGTCGCGCGGGCCCTCGAGACCGGCGGAAGGAGGATGACAGGCCCCGAGAGGGAGCAGGATCAACAGCCGCCAACATGGCTCCTCCCGCCGCCGCGGCGGCCCCTCCAATATGGCCCCTGCCGCCCGCAGGCGCCGGAGCCCCAGGAGCGAGGAGAGACCGCGCTCCCCCCGGCCCCGCGGCCTCCCGCCCTGGGGCCGCCTGCCGGCCCCCAGCAGCCCAAGGGAAGACGGCGGCAGTGACGGCTCCGTGCCCGAGCCGGGCCCCCGCGCCACGTACCTTTCTCTTGGGCATGGTGGTGACGGTGGAGGGGCGGGAGCAACGACAGCAGTGGAGTCTAGGCGCGGGATGCAGCGGCCGGTCCGGGGGTCGCTCCCGTCTCCTCTTCCTCACACTGCTTGGGCTCCGGGGGGGGGGTTTATAAAGTTTTTATAGCGCTGGGAGCCCCGGACCGGTTAGAACCGGATTTCACCTCCCGCCGCCGTTCATTGGCCCAGCTGGGGTCACGTGGGCGGGGTTTAAACTCACCTCCTCGCAGGGGATGGGGCGAGATTGGAGGGGGGAGCGCGAGGCGACTGCGCGCGGTGGGGGCGGGGGGGCACCAGGCCGACTAGGGAGGCGCGCGCTAAATATGAGGCGCTAGAGGAGTGGGCTTGGACTCCCGCCTAAGCCTTGGTTTTGCAAACTCTAAGTTCTTTCCACCTTATGCAACCTAACTACTTCGTTTTCAAGCAATAGCCAGAGCATATTCTGAATTCCCTCCCCCCGCCCCCTGTCAGGGGGCCCCAGGGGTGGGGGTTGCGAGTCTCCTCCGAAGGCAGCGGTTTGTTGCGCGCAGCTTGGCAGCGTCCAAGCCACCAGCCTGCGCTGCTCCCGCTGCTTCGCATGCACACAGCGATTAAGTGGGGGAAAAGAACCAAGTCGGGCATACAGCTTGGTGCAGCCGGACGTGCAGCTCTCGGAGGCGCCGCTCCGCGGACATCTCCCAGAAAACTTACCTGGAGGCTGGTCTTTTCCCTTAGTAGAGAGGGGTTCCGGGCTGGGCGGAACCGTACTATTCGGGTGACGTGAGACCCGGCAAGCAGGCCAGATGGGAGCTGTCCTTTCAGCACCCTCCACGCCCAGTGGCCGCCCCACAAATAGCCCCCACCGTAGCCCCTCTAGTCACTCTCGGCCGGCAGTGTACAGGACTGAAGGAAAAAAACCTGCCACACTCCGTGCACAACTACCCCAGGCTGTCCGAATAGGACCAGTCTACGCGGGCACAGCAAAAGTGATTGGTAGCTTCTCTTACATCCTCAGCCCGTGTTTTTTTTTTTTAAACCTATCCTAAAAACAAAGAGTTGCGGGGGACGCACGGGACTAGAGACCAAACAGGTAAAGAGAAAAGGGCGTTTTCCCTGCTCCCACCGACACTCCACAAAAGGGACACTGGGAATCTGGAAAAGTAGCTAGTCACCCTCTAAGCAAAGCCTCCCATTGCCCTAGGTAGCAAACAACTTATTCAGGTGAGACAGATACTCCTTTTTAATGTATTTGAAGCCCAAGAGACCACAGATTAATAAATGGGGGTAGAGAAGGGTGAGGCTAGATTACAGGAAGAGAGGGCCATTTAAATTAGTTACTATCTCATTTCTAAGTTTAGAGTTTGATAAAGGGGTGAGGATGGAGATCAACATTTCCTTGCAACTAAGGTGTAGCCACAACAGTACAAAGTCAAACCACCTGTGTTTTGCAGCTCCTGCTCTAGACTGCAACTGTGGTCTCTTTCTCTAAGCTCTCCGCTGCATCCCAAGGTGTCCTGAGGTAAAGCTCCTCCCTGCTCCACACACCTTTCCCAGAACCCACTGACAGCCAATTAAGGATACCAGCTCCATTAATCACCTGGGCCACCCTCTGTTGACCCAAGTTAGTCTTGACCGATCCTGGCAGTTCAAGAACCAGTAATGCACTATTCTTCATGTCAGTCAAGCTCATCTAGAGGCCAATTCTGTTCATCGCCTCCAGCCCCTTGTTCTTTCTTAATTGTAGGGCTCCAAATTATAGTATTATAATTCATGGCTCCCTAATTAAAGCTGTCAACAGCCCCATTTTAAAGCTGGGAAATACATAGCACCTGCTCTCTGGGAACCCTGTGCCAACACTAAGTGTGTGTGTGTGGGGGGAAGTGGAAGAATTATTCTAAGGGAAAGATCGTGGCCAGTACCCTGAATATTTCTGGGGGAAATGCCCGATTCCAAAATCGATGACAGTAAAGACACTTGTGGGCTAAGTAACTTGGGAAAGGACGTTCTTGGACAGGTCTGGGGGAAACAGTCTGGAAATCTCCAAGAAGAGACAAGAGCGCCTGGATTCAGGATAGGATTACTGCCTTACAGCTTTTGCTGCTATCCCAAGCACCTGAAGTAGAGGAGCTCAACCAAGACAGCCCCTTTCAAAGCCGCAAAGGGGCCAAGCTGGTAATCCTCTGAGCAGCTTTTCGGGTCTTGGTAGGGCAAGGAGAATGAAAGGAAGGACATACCCCCTGACCCTTCCCTCTGGTTCATACTGTGGGGTCCACCCCACTAAGGCTGAAAGCAGAGGAACTGCTGCTACCAAGCGGAGCTTTCCAAGATGGGTCAAACATGAGCTTTGCTTATTAATGGAGCCACTCCTGTCACAGCCAGGGCTACGGGAGGTGGATATCAAAGCCAACAGGGAAGAGATGTCCTTGCCTACTGGCCTTGATGTCATACAGAAGGGGAGTCCCAGCCAAATGGACACATTGGTTCTTCCCAGTTAGCCAAGTTAAGAGGACCAGCTCTGGAAGGGAGGAGAGGCTGGCCTCATGACCCTGCCTGAGAAAAGCATGTGTGGGCTGAGTCAACAATAGGTAATTGGATTGTCATCACAGGCCTAGTTCCACCATCGGAGGAGCCCGGGGTTTTCAGCAGAGCAATCAGGCTGCCTGACAAGCCAGGAGTGGGGGAAGATCCAATAGCAGAGCTCAGGTGGACATGCTCATGACGGGAAGCAGATGACTAGCTTTTCCATCTTCTCCTTACCCCCACTCCATAAAAATTCCAGCTTTCTGCCGTCAAATCCAAAGTGAACCTGTTGTGAAGAAAATGGAAGCATGGAGGTAGTGGGGTGGCAGACTGGGCTGGGCAACATGGTAGTTAGCAGTACTTTCTGGGGTGAGGAAGTGCTCTACACCCAAACAACCTTATACTAAAAAGCCCCATACTGAGGGGAGAGATGATGTTTGTTGGTCGGTAAGGCAACCCGGCCACCAGCAGCTCAGGAGGCGACAGGTCTGAAAGAACAGGTTGACTTTAGGACCTGATGCTTACCAAGTTGCCTATGGGTACCAAGATAGCTACAGGGTGTCACAAGGAAGACATTCACCTTCTGTCATCCCTAACCAACCCCTCTGTGGGGGTTGGACAAAGGGCATCAATGGAAAAAGAATCTAGCTGGGCAGAAAGGCCCAATCCCCATTGCACCTGTTCCCAGGATTATAGCAAATCTCATTATCCAAACCCAAGTTGACTCTGCTCAGGAATGGGGGAGTGGGCCCTCGGCCAGTGAGCAGGAACACGAGCAGGCCGTCTGCCCTCTCACGCTGATGCTGTGCCCAGGCGTGCCAGCCACTCTTCACGTTTGCGCTCCAGAGCCTGCAGGAAGCTCTGGACCCTTTCCTCCCGTCCTGATGAGCGTTTGTGCAAGAGAGTGCGCCGATGCTGGCTGTCCCTGCCAGGCCCGCAGCCCTCCCGGAGCAGCTGCTCTGTTACTGCGGCCTGGTCACTCTCCAGCTGCTGCCTCTTCCGTTCCTCCACATACATCTCTCTGGCTTTCTGCCGGAGATAAGCAGGGGAAAGGGAACATGGATAAGGTTCAAGCAGGGGAGGGTGATGAATAGGGTGGCTGCCCTGGACAAGGGCAAGAGGTGCGAGCTGGTCTTGGACTCAGAGTGACCTGGGAGGTAGTGAAGCAGAGGGAGATCAGGGGAGATAAGGACAAGTGCTAGACCCAGCTTAGTGACGCTGGAGAAAACCTCCACATGCCTCCTTACACCTGGGAGGACATCAGCAGAGAGACCCAACAAGGAAGAAGGGGAAGTGCCACACAGCTGGAGCTACTGAGAAGCTGCCTCCCTTTCCTCGTTTGTATTTGCTCGCCTCCTCCCAATCCCATCTCTGCCTGTTCAATTCAAATTCAGCCTTGAGGCACCACAGGCAGCAGTTAAACAGCCCTACACATACACAAACCACATGCCTTACAACTAGCTAGGAGAAGTAAGTGGCACTGCCTTACTTTACAGATTAAGGAAGAAAAGTTCAGATAGTTTAGGAGATTTGTTCCATGTCAGTGTCGGCATCCTGGTTCTCAGGCCTCTGATTTCAAGTCCTGTGCCCTTCTGACATCATACTGCTTTTCCATAAAGCTCCAACTCCTAGTTCTTTCCTTTTTCTGAACTCCTCTAGAGTTAAGTTCATAAGTCTCTTGGTCTCCTTACTGCATTGTCTCCCCTACTAAACTACAAAGTCCATACTAGTGGGGAGAGGAAATGAGCACCTTACCAGCACCATGCACCAAATTAAGCACCCACTGTGGACCAGGTACTATGCTAAGTTCTTCACAATTATCTCATTAGATCTTCACAACAATCCAGGGAGGTAGGTGCAATAATTATCCTCAGTTTACAGTGAGGAAACTGAGGCAAACAAGGCTAAGTGAATTGCCCAGGATCACACAGCTAGGCAGTAAGTGTCAGGCTGGGATTCAAACTCAGGTCTTCCTGACTCTGCACCATCACGCCACCAGCTGCCTCTCGGAGCAATGGCAGCCTCTTATCACATCACCGTTGCATCCTCCATAGGAGAGGCATCAAACACACAGCCCACAACACTCCTTAGTTCGGCCTTCTCTCATTTTAATGTGTTGTTATATTAATAAAAAAGAAATATAAAAACGTGTGATTTTCTAAGTCACATGCGACCAGCAGGGATTCTTGTGTATGGATTCGTTTCTGAGTCTGCCACCGCTGCTCTCTCATGCTGAGAATAGGGGCCATCTCAGACTCACCAGATGTCAGAAAAGACTTTAGTGTATAGTGTAACTCTCTTTTTTTGACAAGAGAACACTGACACCTGGCTCTCCTGGATTCCAGGTCTGATGCTGTTTCCATCAGGCAGAGCCTTTGCCTTGAAGGAGGTCAGCTAAGATTTGTTAATCAAATGAACTCCTCTGTTATTTACTGTCTGTCATTCATCATGGCTCCCTATCAGATTGCAAGCTCACTGAGGGCAGAGGCTGTCATTTATTCACCTTTGTACTCCCTTTAGTGCCTGGCAAGTGCCTAATTAGAGTACAAACACCACATAATTTTTAAGTGACATCCCCAAGCCCTATTTGTCTATACCACCCACCTCAGCATTCATACATTAAAAAAAAAATTATAACTGAACACCAGGTTATAAATTCCTTGAGGGCAAGAACCATATTAAATTATATTCTTGGTATTGCCCAAAGCCAAGCACTGGGATCTACAAGTAACAAACTTCTGAGGTACAAACTGTACTATATACTTCTATCTCCCAAGTGGCCCAGAATGATATCGACTGAAAACATACTTTGTGTTAGATCGACAGTACTCATTATTCTCCAAGGTGTCCCCATAGACTAGGGACTCAGGTCAAGGCCTGGCACAAGTGAACAGAGAGGCCTGCTGGGTCAGAACGAAGACCCTACTGCCATCCCCCATCAGGGGGATCTGAGAGTTAGAGCATCTCACTCTGCCAAACCCAACTCACAAGAAAACCAGTTCTGTGAGACCAAGTGCCTTCCTTCCCTCCTTTCCTAATCATTTTTCCCCATTCAGAGTGTTCTCCCCTTTTACACCCACTATTTCACTGATCTTGAGGACATTCTCCATTAAGTGACTTGGCTGAGATCACATAGCTAGTAAGAGTTGAAGCCAGGCCACGGTTAGGTCTTCTGAGGCAGCTAGGTGTCAAAAGAGACCAAAATCTGAGTTCAAATCCTACCCTGGACTAGCTATGGGACCTCTTTGTTTCCTCATGTGTGATGCAGGGACAAAAAGCACCTCCCTCCGAGGGTTGTTCAGGGGATCACATGAGAATATATGCAAAGTGCTTCGAAAACCTTAAAGAGGTCAGCTATCATCATCATCACTGTTATTTTGAAACAGCCGTTCTATCACAGAATCACAGATTTATATTTCAAAGAGACCTTAAAGGTCAGGTAGTTCAACAGCTTTATTTTACAAATAAGAAAACTGAGCTCCAAAGGGATTGTGTCCAAGGTCAGCCAGGTACTAAAGAGCAAAGCCAGAATTTGAATCCAGGTCCTCCAACTCCTAATTTATTGCTCTTTCAACTACCCACACAGCCAAGGGCTCAATCAGATCCATCCTCTGACCTACCAGCTGGAATCCTGGTTGCTTTTCTGTCCCATCTGTAACGTCATTCCAGTAGAATGGGAGGGGAAGAAAGTATATATTCCCAGCACTGTACAGTGTCTAGCACACACAGGCACTTAACACAATTGCTGATTGACTGATTGGCTCTATTTACTTACTGACTGATCCATGGCATTTACAAATAGCAGAATTTCAAAGAGATGGAATGGTCCTCAGAGGTCCACTAGTCTGGCTGCTTCATTTTTTAAGAGAAGGAAATGAAGGCCCAGAAAGATGAGGTCACAGAGTGGACAAGAGGCCTTTGAGTTAGAAGCTGGTGAGCAGAGCTGGGCTCAAGAGGGCAAAAAGGACCCTGCCTAATAGCCTATTGTCATTTGAGCTTTTTTGCAATTAAGGAAATAGCCAAATGGCTCTGCCTCCTTTGGAAAGAACAGGACGCCTACTCAATCAGGCACATCTTGGACATCAAGGCTTTACTGAGAAGCTCTTATCACAACTTCTGGGCCAAAAGGCCTTCTAGGTCACTGCATTCTGAATGACTCTGGCTATTCCGGACCAAATTCGTCCCAAAGAAAGGAGGGAGCCAATGACCAAACATTTGCTACCTTCCTTTCCTCCCCCTCAAGCTCCTTGAAGGCAGCGATCAGATCTTATCTAAACTTTCACATCTCACACAGTGCCCAACACTGGGCTCTGTATACAACAGTATATATTTTCTGTGATCATGTTTGCATTCACTGACTCATCAGCCTTGTGCTGGGCACAGGAAGGAAGGAGGAGGAGGGGAGGGGGATGATGGCTCTGTGAGCCACGTCACGTCTAAGGTGCAAAAGGTCTTGTTTTAGTGCCATGCCTTTGGTCAGATCAGAGCAGCCCCTACAGCTTCATAAGCTAAGGAGGAAGGGTGGTATAAAAAGAGCAATGAGGAGATCATGAAGGAAGCCTGCTCTGGCGGCTCCTGGCCCCGGGCATCAGAAATGTGAGCCATCTATACCCTATCCATCTAGCCATCCATCCATCTTTGGTCTCTGCCCAATGCATCAAAAGAGATCTGGTGGCTTTGCAGTTCCCCCTTCGTAAGATCCTTCTCAGAGGCTGATGACTGAGCTCAAAACCCCTAACCTCGGTTAGTGATCCCTCATCAGCTGATGTATCAGGACAGGCTCTGTTCTAAGTCCAGGAAAACGAACTACTGACCACTGTGATCCCCCAGCGTGTGTCACTATACTTCCGAGGAGCCTCATTTGAGGGCTGCAGCCTAGACTCGCACTGAATACTTCTTCAAATCTAAGAGGCAGGGTATAAAGTAGAACATATATAGAATTACACGTCAAGTGAGCAGGCTCTGATCCTGCTGTGCCACCAACTCACTTGGCGACGTCAGGGAGCGATGTCCCCTGCTCTCAGCCTGTCTTCTCCTCTAGAAAACGATGGGAGGGGCAGGAGTGAGTAACGTCTTTGATGCCTCCAGATCTGAGCTGTGGAGATTCCATGATATTTCTAGCTGGTTCGCTCACAAGTTTATAATCCTCGAGGAAGAGTTACAAAGATTCCTTCTCCACTGACGCAGAGCCTGTCTCTGAAGGCTTGCCCCTTCCCGTCCCTCCTCCTGCCCATGACTGCACACCTGGTGGCTTTCTCAATGCTCCCCTAGCTGGCCCGGCTGGCTTCTGTGCAGCTCCCTGCCTCCTCCTGTGCACTGAGTTCAGGGGACACCTGCCAAGGCCTTTCTTGCTTCCTTCCAACTTCTCTGAGGCCTGGCTGATCTCAAAGCCCAGCTCAAGCTCTGCTTTCTCCACAAAGCTCTCCCTGACCAATCGAGTGAGAAGCGATCTTCCTTCAAAGTCCTTTATCGCTTATTTTCACTTTATAGAAACTGAGGCCCAGACTGGAAAGATTACTTCTCCAAGGTTGCACAGCTAGTGGGAGACGTGGGAATGAGCCTAGGTGTCCTGACTCTCTCTTCCACATGTAATCGATGCCAGTTCAATGGTACATGAGCACAATTAGCACCTTATCCAAGAGGATGCAGACACCGCAGAGTCCCTCACATTGTTCAGTATCTTTTTATGGGCACAAGTCACTCCACAATCACACTCACAGCCACTTCACAGCGTACAGGCAGGGACAACTTACTTGTTCTTTGTATTGCAGGCAGAGTTGTGGAGAGAGCATTAATACTCAGTCAAGAGAGGCGGCTTGTTCCTAGCTCTGACAATAAATGGGTACCTCCTGACGAATCTCTGGGCCTTGACTTTCTACTTTATAAAAGAGGGAGAGTATGTGATAGGCAGTGCAGAGTAATGAGCAGAGGGCTGGCCTCGGAATCAGGAAGATCTGTGTTTAAGGCTTGCCTCTCCTACATATCAGTGATATGACCATGGCCAGGCTCTTTAATGTCTCAGAACCGGAGCTGTCAATCTGCCTTGTTAGAGGGAGTTTCCATACCACATATGCCCTACAAGGATAAAATCATAGGTCTGGAACAAAAAATCCCTAAAAACCCCTTCCTATCAATCACAGGGTTGTTGCGATAAGAACATATTTGAAATACTAAGATGCTTCACAAATGTGAGTTATCATTGTTCTTACTGTTACGACTGTTTTACCCCGTCCCTTCAGTAATGGTCCTAATGATGAAACATTTTACATTTGTATCAGCCACTGCGGCTCCCCAAAGGCAGCACTGCGTGGGCATAGGGCTGTGCAGTGTGTGAGGACCCGAGACCGCTGGGGCAGAGCCCACAACCAGGAAATACTCACAACCTACCCCTTTGAGAAGGCTGCTGGACATGTAATACTATCCATGTGCAAGGGAGGAGGAAAACTGCTTTAGAGTGGCAAAGTGGCAACTTTGTGAAGGTCCAGGTCTGCTGAGGGTAAGCCCTCTGATTCCTAGGCCAAGATTCCTGCACTCAATCTCCATATTCAGAGTCTGACTGTGGATACTCTCAACAAACATTTTAACTAATCAAGCTCATAGGTAACTTTCCTGAGAGTCAACCAATACACCTTTACAGGGCCAAGAACAAAATAATGGCCCTGGAAAGCAGAGCCAACTGCCCCACCCCCCCAATCCAGCCAGGACACTTCAAAACTCTTGTGGCACACACAAAACCACAGCTCACTGTTGTCCTATCAGGCCAAGATAAGCTGGCCAAAGCTACCAGCAGATGTTGAGTCTACACTATGGTCTTACTGGTTTTAAGGAGAAACGATTTCTTTCTGGATTTTGTTTACTCCTGGAAACCCTGCCAGATGGTACCAGTATGCTGGCCACAAAGCTGGGCTGGTTAATGGATTACAATGTGTGCCAAGCACCTACAGGGTCCTGATCTGAAACAGGGGTGGGAAGAGGAAATTTGACAGCCATGATTACTGCCACAAAGCCCACGTTTTTTATTTACCCCCAAACGCGCATCACAAGCCACCCTTACTTCAAAGCCTAGCCCTCCCTCTGTTTTAGATGTAATTCTGATTAGCCAGATTATCTAGCCTTTCCAGCCTATAGGAGATATGAAGCAGTAAGTCAGAAAAGACCTAGGCTGGTGCTAAAGGCAGGCAGAGTGACAGTAAAAGTCATCCAGAAGGGTTAAATTATATACAGTATACTCTGTTTAAGAAGGCAGGGAAATGTGTAATATCTTTTAGCAAGACAATTTCCATTTAAAAATGGTTAAATTTTAAATGAAAAGGTTTGGCTCTTAAAGGGGTGAGCTGTAAATAGGTAGAAAATTGCTCTCTGTGGAACAGTTCATTTTCTGGTGATGCTCAATAAATGAGGCATTACTGTACTCTCTTCAAGTTTGACGACAGAAGTGAAGCACCCTGCAGAAGGGCAAGTTCTAGTATTTCGGGGCTCACTGAGTAAGACCAAATCATCTGAGGCCAAGCAGCATGTTGGTCCTGAGCCTATCCCTTCCTTCACCATCCTTTTTGACCCAAAAGTCTGAATTACACAGAAATCACTGCTTTCACCCTGCAAGACCTAGAAAGCCTAAGGTTTTGTGCAAGAGCCACCGGCCACTGATGCTCTGCGTGACTCAGGCTTCACTTACCACTGAAACACTCTGAGGATCTCAGGCCGCAGAGGGCCAATGTGCCAACAAGCCTCCCTTGTGGGGGCCGAGGAGGGCTGTGCGAGTAGATGTCCTCCACCTTCTCCCCTGCCGTGCCTTTTACTCAGGCAGTCTCTGGGGCTCTTACCTGTAACCTGCTGTGGTTCATCTGGAACTGCAAGATGGCTTCACAGAGGTTCCAGAAGGAGTATTCTGGCCAGAGGACGGGCTGGAACACCAGGCAGGAGTGAGATGTCTAGCAGGGGTGGGCAGAGAAGGGAAGAAGATAAGCACAGCTCAAGTATTCTAACTGTGAGACCTCAGTCTCCCTCCCTGATGGCCCAGCTGTGAAAGCCTGGAAAAAGGAAGGTCAGAGCAGCATGGTGGCTGGAGCGCTGGCCTGTGATACAAATCCCATCTGATACTTGCTTTGTGGCCTTGGGCTGATCCCTTCACCTCTCTGCCTTCATGTTTGATCTGTAAAACAGGTACACTACTATTTAGGAGGAAGCTGAGTCAGCTAAATAACACAGTAAACTGAGAGAGCCAGGAGGCCTTGAGTTCAAATCCCACCTCAGACACCTACTAGCTGTGTGACTCTGAGCAAGTGACTTAGCCTCAGTCTCTGCATCTGTAAAATGAGCATAACAATAGCGCGTCCCCTTCAGGGTGGCGGTGAGGCCCCAAAGAGAGAAGACTCAAGGGCTTTGCAAAGCTTCTTGGGCTCCATCGCTCCTTAACAGTAGGGGCTGCCAACGTCAGCAGCAAGCATGTACCTAAAGCCCGCATTTCCCACAGCTGCTCCAAAGCCAGGAGGGATTTTAGAAGTTATCTAGTCCAAAAACCCCTCTAGTTTCTTGAATGGGATTCATGGTTACCCAGGCTTGGCTCCAAGACATGCAGTGATAGAGAAGTTTTCCTCCCCAGTGGGAGCCCATTTCATTATTAGACAGTTCTGTTTGTTCTCAGACTGAGCCATAAACTGACCACGACTCCCTCCACTATATGAGGGCTCCTCAAAAACTCTCAGATGGTAATCATGTATCTTTAGTTTTATCTTTGGGTTCAAGGCTCTCAGCTCCTTCAGACTGTTCCTCACATGGTTTCCAGACTCCACCCCCTCGAGCATTCTGTTTTTGCTTTTCTGGATGGACTCTCCCACTTGTGAACCCCACTTAAAATGTGGCTACTCTGCCTGAACACAATAGCCCAGATGTGGTCTGACCAGCACTGAGGAGAGTGGGCCTATCATTTCCCATGACAGGATACCTACTTCGATTAAGCAGCTCAAGACTGCATTAGCTTACCATGTGGTCTTTTCATCAAAGCTTACAGTCAGTTACCACCCCCCCCCCTTCACTTGACCTGCTGCCAAGCAGACTTCCCCACAGCTTGTACTTTGTTTTGTGGATAATCTGCTCTGTTGACAAGGACCACTCCCCTCTATGTCCAGCTGGGCCCCAGCATCAATGTGTATGTATGAGCAACAGTTCTAAAGTCAAACAGAAAAGATTTTCTTTGACAAAAGTGAATAGGGATAGTCGAGTCTGCACAAAGTCTATGTCACATTTCCAGTGTCGTACGGTGAAAACACACCATCTCTGACAGTCAGAGAAGCAGGGCTGGAATTTCCTCCTTCAAAACATTCTAGGTATGCACGTCACTTAAACTCCCTGGGCCTGATTCCTCAGCTCTAAAAATGAGGAGTTGGCTTTCAAAGTCCCTTCAGGCTCTGAATTCATGATCCTAAGACTACCATGAGGAAGCTTTGATTTTCCTCCTTGTGACTTCAGCTGTGCCCCCCTACACAACATAGGGAGAGGCACAGGTACGAGAGAAGAGGAACAGGACCCTCACCAAGCTGATGGAGAGACAGAAACGATAGCCTTCAGCTACACAGCCTAAGGCCTCCCTTATCGGACTGTCCAACATGTTGTGCGAAATCCAATTAAAGGAGAGAGTGCACTTCCCTAAGCCTGTCATTTTTCACGCATTCTTCCACAGATCCTTGTGGTACAGACTGAAACATCACAGTCTGTTCACTCTCCTCATATCAGAGCTCTTTAAATATCTGAAGAAATCTATGTGGCCCTTAAGTTCTTTAGGGGAATATTCCTTCACTAACTCCTCAGATTCCTTACCCTTTGTTTCTGGCTGTTAAAGTCAGTTTTAAAGAGGATGCCCAAACTGAGAAGATGTGGTCTAGGCAGAGTTCGGTGTTAACAACCATGTTCCTTCACTCCTCCTAATGGCCAGGAGGAGTTAGCAATGATTTCTCTGAGAGGCCTTTTATTCCTCCATAGCTCCACGTCTTCATTCTTAAAAAAACCTTCACTTGGCTCAACCATTCACATCAGCTTTGCTAAAAGAGTCTTTTAAAAGCCATTGGTTTTTATCTTTTCTTGGCTTTCCCCTTAGGAAAAGTAACTGTCTACACTAGGTGCCTAGACCTTCTCTCTTCTAACTTGATTCTAAAACCTATACAAACTGGCCTTTGACTGAAACTATTTTTCTGAAATTGTTGTCTCCAGTTACGGTTATATCTTAATTGCCAAATCTAATGGCCTGTTCTTACTCCTCATGCTTCCTGATCTCTCTACAACCTGAACGACCTTGCCGATTGCCCTCTAATGGACATTCTTCTTACTAAGTGTTCATGACACTGCTCCCTCTCAGTTCTCTGCTACCTGTCTACTACTCCCGTTTCCTTTGCTGCATCTTCACTGAAGTCACCCCCGCTAACCTGAAGCTCCGTCCTGGGCCCTCTTCTCTTCTCCCTCTATACTATTTTGCTTGCTTTCAGCAGCTACCAAGGGTTCAATTACCATCTCTTTGTAGCTGACTCCTGAACTTTATTTCCTAACCTAACCTCACTCCAGAGCTCCTGCAATACTATCTGCCTTTTATACAACTTGAATTGTGCATCTTGTAAACATCTCAAATTCCACCAGTCCCAAACAGAACTCCAAGGATACCACTGTCCTCCCCCTCTCCCAAGCGGCCACCCTTCACTCCTCACTCTCCCTCAGCCCACACATCCAACCTGTGGCTACATCCCATTTTTACTTTCTCAACATCCTCTGTATAGAAGTCTCTTCACTTACACAGCCGCCACCTCCATCTATGCAGGCCCTCATCAACTTGTGCCTGGACTACCACAATAGCCTTCTAATGGCCTTCCTGCCTCAACTCTCTCCCTCTTCTTGTTCTTCTTCCATGCATCTGTCGAAATGATTTTTCTAAAGCACAAGTCTGACCAGGATTCGACCACCAGGAAGGAATAATCCCAGGAAAGAAATTCAATTAGCAAAACTCATTCCTCTGGTTCCAATATCCAGAATCATACACCTTAATATGTAAAACCATTCTGCTACTGGATGTACAAATGATTTTTGTATGCTGTTTATATGGAACACATGATCACAGCAGTTTGGGGATGAGGACAGGATTACTGGGGATGGTAGTGTTGTGGGGTGGAAGATGGTGTTGGATTATAGGAAGATAAGACAATAGTGGAGCTATTAAAAAAAAAAGCTTACAATGTTTTAAATAAATAAGTTCCAGACTCAGAGCATTCTGAGGATTCTTAGAAGCATTTGAATCCAACCTCTTATCCAGCACTGGAATTCCCTCTCTAGGATCCCTGTATGACAGATGGTCATTCCGTATTGGCTGGAACACGTATGTCGACAGTTGGATGTGGAGGGAGGACAGCTGCTTCTGGCCATGGCTCTGCCACATGCTATACCTTGGGCTCTGCAGATTTTGTTTCCTTGTGTATAAAATGAGGGATTTGGCCTCCTATGTGATTTCCAAGATCTCTTCCTGTTGTAAAACCCATGATCTCTCAACTAAGGTAAAGAAAAGTGAAGTGTCCCAGAGGTTTAGGGGCACTGCAGAAGATGACAGATTGAGAGCTAAAAGGGACCCCAGAGATGGATCATCAGGCTCAAAGCCCTCATTCTACAGCGGATGTCTTCATCTGTACTGCTAGCCTGTCAGGCCTATCAGGCCATGAACTTCATCAGCTGCTGCCAATGTGAAGTTGTCCTGGAGAGCACTGGCCCTAGACAATGTGCACATGGGCTTAAATCCTGCCTCTGAGGCTTAGAGCCTGTCACACTCACCCTGGAGACTAAGAGGCCTCATCTATACAAGAAGGGGTTGGAGTAAGTGGTCTCTGGGGTCCTTTCCTGCTCAAATCTGGTATCCCTAAGGGGCAGATCCATGTACCTTTTAAAATGTACAAAACCCCAAACTGAACATAATGGACTAGGTATGGTCTAACCATGGCACTGTATGACAGAATTGCTGCCTTCCTACAGGATTCAGGATGCTCTCCCAAGGCTCCTAATCACTTTGTGTGACACTGTTGGATAGTCCTGGTCAAGAAAGGTCTTCCTTTTATCCACCTACTTCCAACTTCCCTGGCCAATATATGCCCTAACCTGTCAAGAGAGTGATAGAGATTATCCTCAGTGCATACAACTTCATAAGACTTCAACTGTCTTCAACATGTTCTAATACATTAATATAGTCTCTCTTTTAAAATCTAATGCCCACAATACTCGACATGAGTTCTGACCAAGGAGGAATATGATGGGACTAGCACCTCCCTAAAGCTAAATTTACTATCAGTCTAGTTCCTAATGTCATATGCTCTGAGAGCAGGGTGGCACAGCAGAGAGCCAGTCTGAGGTTAGGAAGAAGCAGGTGCCACTCCTGACGCATTGATGTGAACAAGTCACTTAATCTCTTGGTGTCCTGGGCAACCCAATAAACTGCACATCAGCTGCCAAGGTGCACTGGCAGAGGGAATTTCCTCACCAGGAAATCCAGGCTGGATAAGATTAAAAAAAAAGAAACAATCCCAATTTATATTTGTGAAGCCTGCTGACACATCTGTACACACCTGGCTCTTATAACTCTCTCCAGATTAGAGTACCAACAAGGAGAGGGCAAAGAGATGAAGTCTGTCCTGGGGTTTGAGAAACATTTTTTCTACCCCTCTGCATCAAGGCTCAATCATTTTATACAGAGATCTGCCTCCAGGAAGTTTATAGACTAAAGGGATACCCAGGAGATGAACAAGCAAATGGCCATAAAACACCTTAATTAAATTATTACTCCTTGCAAGTTCAACTCCTCTACGTGGGCACTTGATCATATACACTCCCATTTTCTCCAGCAGACTGCAGTCTCAATTGTGCCCCCCTCATATGCTCATCTTCTCCCCTTCCACTGGGTCCTTTCTCCTGCCTTCAAATATGCCCAAGTCTCCCCTTCTCAAGCAAACTCCTCACTGCCTTATACTTGTCTCCTTACTCACTCCTTCGGCCTTTGCAATATGGTTTCCAAACGCATATCTCAACTGAGTTACCACTAACTTCCTATGACGACCAAATCTGAAGGTCTTTTTCCAGGCCTCATCCTGCTGCCTTGCCATCACTGACTATGCTCTCTCCTCCTGGAGACTCTCCCTTCTCTGGAATTTTGTGACATTAGTCTCTCCTGCTTCTCCTCTTACTAGTCTCATTCTCCTTTGCTGCCTTAAAATGCTCCCTAACCATGGGGACTTCTTAAGATCATGTGCTAGGCTTTCTCTTCTCCCTCTACTCATCAGCTCCCACTGATCTAACTTCCAGCTCTATGTAGATGATTCCCAGATCTTTGTCTCCAGCTCCAATCTCTCTCCTGATCTTCATCACCTACAGCCTACATCACCAATCCCTTACTGGGCATTTCAAATGGAATGCCCCAGATACACTTTAAATGCAACATGGCCAAAATGAAACTCATTCTCTTTCCCCCAAACTTCCCATTTCTGTCCAAGGCATCACCATCCTTTCAGTATCTCAGGTTTACGATCTCAGCATAATCCAGGACTCTCCCCTTATCCCACAAATCCAATCAGTTGCCAAATCTTGCTCTTTGTACTTTCACAATATTCCCTGTATCCAACCCCTTCTCTCCACTCATAGCTCCCACCTGACTTCAGATCCTCATCACCTCAACTAGATTACTGCAGCAGCCTCCTAATTAGTTTTCCTGCCTGAAGCTTTTCCCCATTTTCTGTCCATTCTACACACTGATGCTAAAGTACTCTTCCTTCAGCACAGATCTGACTATGTGACTCTCATACTCAACCAACTCCAGTGGCCTTCTATAGCTTCTAGGATAAAATACAAACTCTATTTGGCTTTTAAAATCCTGACACAATCTGACCTCAACCTATCTTTCTAGTCTCAAGGGACACTACTCACAAGCTTAATAAATTGTTTGAGTCAATTTCTCCAGCTGTAGGAGATGTCTGGCTCAACATTTGCAAGAAACAACTATCAGAGGGCACGGGAAAGCATGTGGGTCTAGGACTTTCAGACTTTGATCCAGCGGTTAGGTCTTCTAGAACTAGGTGCAGATATTCCTGAAATTGCTCCTACCCAACTGCGGCATTTAACCCCTTATTCATAAAATTTAGCACACACTTTTTCCTTGGTACTTCAGGACTAGGGATTTTAAAAAATGTATTCCAAAAAGCAATAAATAACACTTATTTTTAGAAGGAAATTAACAAGCTGAAGTATATTCAGGATGATGAGGGAATTCACAAGTACGCCACGTGAGGTTTGGCTAGTCAATGGAAGGTACACAGCCCAGAGAACAGAAGACTTGGGAACGGACCTCTTTCTCTCACGCACACACACTTGCTGCCAACTGCTACATATTAGGTGCCTACTGCATGCAGGCCTTTGTACTGTACTCTTTGTAAGTGCAGGAAGGTCTATCCCATGGATAAGGGTTTCAATTTGTTCTGCTTGACCCTCCCTGGGCAAGACTAGGAATAATGGGAAGCAGATTTAGGCTGGAAGGTTCCTGTAACTGGAGGCTGCATGACCTGCTGTTGGGTACGTTGCAGGGGAAGGTTCATGCTTTGGGTCTGGACTGGACTCTCTAGCCCCAATTCTATAACCATCCCAGCTTCTCTCTACAGTTCTACCAGGGAGATGAAGAGAGGGTGTGAAGTCCTGAGAAGAAAAACATTCTCCTTGTACCCTCAAGTCCTAGTGGCAGGGGGCTCTTGGAATGACTGACTCATCTACCAGGACATTCTTCCCTGCCACCTGTCCACAGACATGGCTGAAGGACACCTACCTGCCACAGCAAGAAGTCACTCAATCTCACTTCCCCAGAAGTCCGTATCAGGATGTCAGGATTGGGGGAGTTGTTGGTGTACAGACACTTGTCGAGCAGAGACTCTGACACGTCACTAAGTGAAGAAAAAGAGACAGATGCACATTCAGCAGTGAAGGGAGCAGCCCCCCAGACTTGGTGCTGGACTTTCACTGCTCCCCCTGCCCTCATTTGACATGGGCACCCAGCAAGAAAGAAATCTGCCCCTTAGCTGCCTCTCTGCATGAAGCTTTCCTTTGCCAAGCACAGCAGGTATGCAAAGTCTCCCTATCAGGAGGTTCCAGCACTTAGTCAATCGAGTTCGACAATTATTCCGCCTTCTCTATCTCCAGGAATAAATAGAAGAAAAGGAATTTTGTTGGCACTACCATATCTTGGGAGATTTGGAGGCAAAAGGCAAAGAATTTTGTCCGTGTCGATGGTGACTTTATCTCAACCTCCTTCGCCTGCAGAATGGGGAAATCATCTACACTATTTTGAGGGAAGGGAACATGCATGACTTAAATACTCACTATGAGGCAGGCACCGCGCTAACTTCAGAATCATTATCTCATTTGTTCCTCACAACAATCCTAGGGGTAGACATTATTATTACTCCCACTGTATAGGTGAGGAAACTCAGGTAAATAAAGGTTAAGCGGCTTGCCTAGTCTCACATGGCTGGATTTGAACTCGGGTCTCCAGACCCAGTGCTCTATCACTGTGCCACCAGCGACTATGGGTCAAGAGCTCTTGCAGTGGATCTTTGAGGCAGAGCCACTCAGAAGCCCGAACTCTGACATTTACTAGTTAGATGCTGTGGGTTTCCTCATCTCCTTCTGCTTTCTCATTTGTCAGTCATGGATAATCATTCACATATGTTATAGCTCACAGCACTGGGGATGGAAGTGCTCTGTATGCTGTAAATTACTCTATAAAAAGAGCTAGTAGTATTAGCACCTGAAAGATAAAAAAGATGAAGGCTGCCACTTAAAGAGTTTCACTGCAGCAGGGCTCCAGTTAGGAATCCCTTGATCTGCTATTCAATCCATCCTGGTAACATGATCTAGTACAAAGAAATCTGGGCTGGGAGTCTGGAGACTTAGGCTCTAGTCATGGTCACTCCTGTGCTGGGTGACCTCAGTGTGTACAGCACTTCCCTGGCTAAGTTTCATATGCCAAATGCGATGACTTACTGCCTTGTTGATTACAGGTAACAGGCAGAGTTAAAACCCAAGGTCAAAGTAGTTTTAGTGGAGCCAAGATTGTGGAGAAAAGGCAGGGACTTCCCTAAGCTCTCCCAAATTCCCCTCCAAACAACTTTAAACAATGCTTCAAAACAAATTCTGGAGTGGCAGAATCCACAAAAGCATGGAATGAAATAATTTTTCCAGCCCAAGAAAACCTAGAAGGTTGGCAGGAAAGGTCTGTCCCACTAGGGAGTGTGGCTCAGTGCAAGCAACACCCCAGCAAAGCCAGCAGCAGGCCTCGGGGGCAACGACATCAGCAGCAATAGCTCTGGGAGATCTCGGCCCACAGATGAGCTGGACAATTGGTCAGAGAGAGATTACAGGGGACCCTTTACTGGCACTGGATGTGGGGCTCTGTTGCATCGCCCATCTATGGATCTAGGTCCCAGTCCTGGGTCCTAGCCCCAGGGCAAGAAGGAGTACTAGCACACCAAAGCTTGTGGCTTCAGAGAAGCAGGGACATTGTTCACAGTTCCAAGATGGAAAAGAGTGGTCACTCACAGACCAGAGCACAAGTCAGAAGAGTAGAAAATACACCTCTCAGGAGATCATACCACCTTGAAAGAACTGAAAATCTGCACACAACTCCAGAACTAGCTCTGGAAACAGCTGCACAAATCAAAAAAAAAAAAGTTTAAGAAACTGTGCTTCAGTCTGCATCCAGACTCCATCAGTTCTTTCCCCAGAGGTGGACAGCATTTTTCACTTATGAAGAGTGCACAGTTTATTAAACTTTTTTGGGAGTTTGTGTTTTCTTTCACAACATTACTAACATGGAAATAGGTTTTGTTTGAATGTGCATGTATGGCCTATATCAAACTGCTTGCCTGCTCAAGGGGTAGGGAGGGAGGAAGGGACAGAAAATTTTAGAAAACACATGTTAAAAAGTTGTTTTTTACATGTAATTAGGAAAAAATAAAATATTTTTAAAAAAACGACGAAGTAGTTCTAGGATGAATGTTACAAAGAGAAAAAGGAAAAATATAAGCAGGGAAATGCTCAGAATAATGGGAATCCATAAACTCCAAAGGCACTGTTCCCAGTAATCACCTATACCTATAGTATGATTTGGAAATCACTATGACTAAGATGATTCCAGAGATGTCATTAGAAAAGTGTCAACCTAAAATGTAACCCATGTAAAACAGTCACATAGGAAATGGCTGTTGAAAGGAAGAGGGAAAGTCAAGACGGAATACAGGAAAAAAGGGGAGACTGCTATTTTCCAGCATGGTCCAGAGGAAGAAGACACAATCTAAAAGACAGGAATATTGTGATCACTAAACTATCACGCTGACTTGCCTGGAACCTTGATGCCGGAGAGGGTAAACCCTGGGAGGGAATGAAAATTCTAGAAATGAAAATGTTTCATTCTTTCTGCCTTGAATATTAGTAAATTGATCTCTTAGTACAAACTTGGCCTTGTGTACTCTGTATTACCTTAGAACTTAATCTTCTGGAGATTAACTTGAACATCTGAGTTCAAAGATTGAAATGTTCAGACCCTGGATCCAACCTGTCACTCTCTTTATCTACGCCATTAGGCCCATCTCTGAGAACTGTTAAGAAAACATGACATGGGGCGGCTAGGTGGCGCAGTGAAGTCAGGAGGACCCGAGTTCAAATCTGACCTCACACACTTAACACTTACTAGCCATGTGACCTTGAGCAAGTCACTTAACTCCAACTGCCTGCGTTGCCCTCTCCAAAAAAGCCAAAAAAAAAGAAAAAAGAAAAAAAAGAAAACATGACATGAAAGTGCCTGGGACGGTCTGAATTAGGTGGGAAGAGCAGTGACCAAGAGCCAGCTGACTTGGGCATTTACTGCCCCCTATGTTGGTTCCTCACCTGTAACATAAAGGAGAAAGCATGGTCTAATAAAAAGACCATTGGATTTGGGAGAGGCCTGGATCAGAATCAGAGCTCTTTTGTTTTGTTTGTCTGGAGAATGGGATTCCCTAATCTTACACAGGCAGGAAGCCCAGCAGCCACTCTGGGCCCAACCCCATTCCCCCAGAAGCTCTGACCTTGTTTCAGATCTGGATCAGTGTGTTCCTCCTTAAGCAGCCTGGAGGCCAGTTGCTCCTGGAGCTCACTGTCCTGGTGCGACACTTGGCACAGGACTTGGTGTAGACACCCACATTAAGGTTTAGCCTGACTGCCACTCAGAACGCCCAGTTCTCAGTATCCATCAGTCAGTCTCAGCCTCCCCTAGCAGCAGGGATTACAGGCATGTATCACCCCTGCAGGCCAGAAGCTCTGACCTGTTTCAAAACTTCTGTTCTGAGAAAAGTACCTTACAGTCATGAAAGCACCATATCATAAGGGTTATTATCATTATTAATTTAAAATTGCTTTGCAAGTTCTAAAATCTTAAATAAAGATGAGTTCTTTGAATAGGGAATAGTGCCCTATAAAATACTGCACTTCCAGGGTCTCTGATATCAGAATGGATACTTTCTCCACAGACACAAATTGAAATTCCTCTCGTAGAAATTGTCTACAAGGGCGGCTAGGTGGCGCAGCGAATAGGGCACTGGCCATGGAGTCAGGAGGACCCGAGTTCAAATCAGGCACTAGATACTTAACACTTACTAGCTGTGTGACCTTGGGCAAGTCACTTAACTCCAAATGCCCTGCCTTCTCCCCTCCAAAAAAAAAAAAGCAAGCAAGAAAGAAATTGTCTGTAAGAGTTATAAATTTAAAAAATCCTGGTTGGGAAGCTGGTGGCTGGCCAGCTTCTTACTATGAGAAGTGAGGTTGGCTTTGGGATCCTGTCCCTCCTTGGCTGTCCAGGCTGACAGTATTTGTTAGTTTCCCAGTTTGGGAGAGCCTGTGGGGCCCAAACTGCCTCCATTCCACAGGCAGGCCTGGAAGTGGCTTTTAGTGGGAGAAAACTCTAGTTTCCATTTCTCTAACATCACCTTTGCCCACAGCATTGGCATAGGGCTTTAGTGGAGAGCACGTAAGAGTATTAGCTATTAATTTTAAATACTAATGACTTAAATTAGCAATCACACCAACTGACCAAGATCCTTTCAATCAGAAAAAAGTTCTGGCCCGTACAGCAGGCAGCCCAATAGGAAATATAACAATTTCTGTTTTGTTTGTAGTCAGATACCTGAATCCTGCTTGAGATTTGCTAGCAAGAAAAAAAATTAAGCCAGCCCATTCCCTCTGCGTACCACATCCTGTGTCAAGTCCACGAAGGGACGGACAATCAGGCACGAGAGAAGCAGGTAACGTTTTTCAGTCTAAATGGCATTTACCTAACTCAGACTCCCAGAAACCTCCCTCCATGAGGGACGCTGACTCAAGCGTACACCAGGAAGCACGAGGAGGCAGCCTCTGATGCAGAAAACCGAGAAACCTGTTCAGAGGACAGCTGCTGACCTGCTGTTGGAGGATGACGTTTGATCAACACCGGCTTTAAAGTGTCTTTACTTTCTTATAGTGGCTAGTAGTGAGGGCCAGGGACGAGGAAATCCTGAAGGTAGTAGGTACAGAAACCCGGATCACCCTGAACCTTCTCCTGCACCACCTCACTCTGCAAGTTACAGGTTGCCAAGCCTCGAACTCAGAGGCTAGCCTGGTGCTCCCCAGCCCTGCCAGTGTGACAGAGAGAATAAGGTGAAGACTAGAATAACTCCAGCATAAGCTCATTCTCAACCCCCAAACCACCAGTGTGTGGGCAGTCAAGTGGCTCATTATGGGCTACCTGGGATCCAGTAAACCTTGCTCTACTCCCCATGCCATTTCTTTCACAGCATTGCTGATTTCATGTCGGGATGTATAGGCAAAGCAGACATTCAGGAAGCACCTGTAAAGGAGAACAGTTTTGTTCACTAAGGACTCAGGAGTAGTTCAAAGTAGGGGTGGGACAGTCTTAATTCATAGCCCTAATCTGTAAGGGTCACTTAAGTCAGCTATGAAAAATATTCACATATCAGCAGCTAAACTTTGTTCACCCCCAAGACAGAAAGAAAGGGAGGTCTCAAAATTCCAACCCAGATCTCCATTGTCTTCTGGTAACCTGGGAAGAGATCCAGCCACAATGTCAGAGGAAAGAGGGAGATCCAGAAAGAAAGCCAGAGCTGATCTGAACTTCTTCTCTTTTCTAGCTTACTTGGCTTTGCTCTCTGGAGGCTCAAACTGGGTCTTTGCTAAGGCTTCTGCAATGGTCATCATTCTCCCTGAGTCAGGGCTCAGGAGCCAGGAGAGGACAGGGGAAAAGTGCCTGGGTTCAGTGGATTTGTCTAATATAGCCATTCTTACCTAAAGACAGTCTGTTCTAATGAGTAGACCACTGGACTAGGAACCCAAACAAGCTGGACTAAATCCTTAATGTACCATACCCTAAGCTATGTAACTTTGGACAAACTGCTTTCTTTCTCTGGGCTTTTTGTTACTTTAGCTATAAACTGAGGAATCTGAGGGGGCTGGACTAGATTTCTAGATGGCCCTTTCTAACCGCCAATGATTTTGTCTAATTTTTAATCCTGAGATTGCTCCCCACTCCTAGCACACACACCTGGTCACCAACTACCTTTCACTTTGGCCCACCTCTCTGGGAATTGGGATTGTAAGTTAATTGTTATGGCATAAACAAAGTAGAATTGAGAAGGCAATATGCATATTTGCAATATGCAAAATATGCAAAAGAAAGCCAAACAAATCATTTTTTGATTATCTAAACACTGTTCCCTTCTAAATCTGCAGAGCTATTTAGAGCTTGTCTACCTCAAATTAGGACAAGGGTGAAAAACAAATCCCAAGGAGGACCAGTTTTTGGAGTAGAATCTACTGTCCTTCCTTCTTCCTTCTCTCACAATGAGAATAGGACATATTACAAAATGCCACCCCAACTCTCCTCTTCTCACTCCCTCAACAGAAAGGAGGGGAGCCCTGAAGATCCCAAACCATGAGAAGCCTGTCTTCCAGTAACCTTAGAGGAGATCCAGCAGGCCTAGCCTAGCAAGGGAGGAAGGGGACAGGGAAAGCCTGACTGGGAGCCGGTCCCCCTCACTTGCTATAGTTTTGGGTGGCCTGAACAGCTTTTGCAATCAGCTCCTGGAGGTCGAGGGGCAACAGCTGAAGATCACCCAGGACTCGGATACACACCCCATGCTTCTCCAGCTTCTCCCTGTGCAGGAATCAAGCCACAAAAATTTATGAAGCAAATAATAGATACGAGCATTATGCTAACTAAGTACTAGAAACACAAAGAAAAGCAAAAACAGTTCCTGTCCTCAAAGATTGCCCACACTGATAGAGAAGACGACATGGACAGACATTAGTACATATGAGACACACACGGAGGGGACAGAAGGCAACCTAAGAGGACTGGGCGGGGAGGAAGGCCTCTAGCAGGTGGCATCTGAGCTATCTCTTGCAGGAAGCTCCAGGAGGGTGTTTGCAGGAGATATCCTTGTCAAACCTGGTGCTTAGAGAGAAATATGCCGTCTTGTTACCAAGTCACAGTTGCCGTATGTAGGTGATACTTTTCCTATTTTGAACGACAATCACTAGAGTACTGTGTATTCACACGTGCTGGGGCTGCACATCTCTACACTGGACTTGAATCATCAGTGCCTCCTCCCTAGTAGGGCTTCACGCACAGGAGGCATTCAACTTCATCTCCCAATTCTCGGACCACACGTCCCTCTCTTGTTCTCAGACAATCCCCGGCTGCTTAACGATCTTGAGTAAACCTTTTTCCCTCTCTGAGCCTCCCTCAAGTATCCTCACCGTAAGCTCTACAGTCCCCAGGAGAATGTCCAGTCCTGGGGAGCAGAACCTCGTTTCCATTTCATCTTTGTATCCCCAGGGGATAGGACAGTGCCTCTGCACACAGCAGAAGCTTAACAGATGTCTGTAGGTTGAGACAGCAAGTTCAGGGCTGGAGACCACACTGCACTGCTTTCAAACCTTGCCATGCACCTGGGCCTAGCACTCCTGCACATGGTGGGGCAGAACTGTATGAACTGAACATGACACAGAATCTGCATGGGCTCAGAAGGTCAGGGGTTGTCTATTCTCACAGAGGAAGAACACCAAATCTTCCCAAAGTGTAGTGGAATAAATGAAGGACCAGGCTATGAATCCTACCCCTGCCATTAACTAGTTGTGTGACTTCTGGCAAGTCATTAACCTAATACTCAATTTCCTTATCTGCAAAATGGGCAAGATATTTATAAAGCAGTATCAAATGAAAGAATTAAAACAGAGCACTTTGCAAACTATAAAGTGCTTTATGTCAAGTATTTTTATTATGACCTAAATGGTGTTTCTCAAAGGATGAAAGCAGACCTAAAAACTATGTTTCCTTTACCATAAGCACCATGAGACTATTAAAACACAAGCATAGGTACCAGACAACCCTTTTTGCCTGGGTCCTGGGTCCTTTTCAAATGAAAAGACTTTGCTACCTTTTATGAAATGATTTACTAACATCACTCTGTTAAGGGTGACCAATTAGACCAAGGTCAAGGATCAGGAAAGAGAGATCATTTACAAAAGGTCAAATGAATGTTTTCTGGTTTTATTGGTGGTGGGAAACGCTTCTCTAAGATGGTCATTACTACGAAAATGCTTTTCTCTTTCTAGATGGCTGAAATACCTTTACATTGTATCTACATCATAACATTTCAGGCTGTTCAAAGTATATAATATTACTTTCAATCAACATCCACATAATTCTTACTAATTCTTTTTCATGTTTTCAAGGGCCAGACATGAAGCTCTGAGGAGCTCCAAGTCAGCTCTCCTTGAAATAGCGTTCATTTATGTCTTTCTGTATTTATTCCAGAGCCACGTGGCCACTTGATTACTGGGTGAACCACATAAGGCTGATATAGCAGAGCTAGTTTCCTTGAAAGCTTGTTTTAAGGAGCTTCCTTCTTAGGTGTGACTTGGCTGGAGACTTTCTGGGCACTCACTCACTCTTCCTGTTTGGAATGAAGAAACTTGGCTCCTACTGGCCAGCTGAAATTCCAAGCCTTAGAATCACTCATTTATCCCTGAGTTTCTTTCCTCAACAGTGAAAGAGAAAGATGTCACTCAAGGCTTTTCCCATATTCTCTCCCTGGATCAAGTTTTTGCATGAAACTGTGAGGGAGAATGACTATTACCAAGCTTGTTGTTGGCACTGATTTCCCCATGAATGGAGCCTTAGGGTCTTACGCTCATTCCAGGAGAACTCAGAATAAATGCCAAGATCCCTCACACATACTCTCTAGGAGCCTGGGGAACACATGGAATATTCTCCCTCCCACCCCTGCATGGCATCTTACTGTTCTTCCATCAATCGACTAAATTTCTGCCTGGCCAGCTCCATTAGCCCATCCACCTCATTCTTTGAGCGTTTGAAGTTCTCAATGCTGAAGGCATAGACAGTCACCTCTCGGATGCCCAGGTTCAAACACCAGCGCAGGGTCTAAGAAGGGAGAAAGGGAGAGTGCTAGGATCTCTGGGATGGGAGGGCAGAAAAGAGACACTTCACATCCTGCCTCATTGCTAAGTGGGGCAGACAGAACCTGTGAAGATGACAGAGATGAGGACAGAAAAAAAATTCACCTAAACAACAGGATTCTGGTCCTTGGATCCCTCATTAACTAGCTCTGTAACTAGGTAAATCATTTAACCTGTTCAGAACGAAATTTCTTCTTCTCTGTATAACGGAGGATGTCATTTTAGCCTCATAATATCACTGAGGAATGATATTAAAATACAAGAAATAATGATTGACAGCATCATTAACTGTTATGATCATGGTGGAGAGGGAAGGATCACGGGAAGGATTACCCAGTTAAGAACAACTCTCTATTACATACTCTTCTATATCTGGAAATAAAGCTGGTGTCAGAAGACAAAATGCTGACGATGCTTGGAGAATAAAGGGGAGTGTGAGTCAACCAAGTCAAACAGATGAGGGGACGAGGCTTTCCCTAAACCAAAGCACCTTAAACTATGCCCAGACTTTTAACATCCCAATGAAAACTGGACATGCCCTTTGTTCAGATCCAAAAGAATCTGCCTTCACGGCAGTCCCTCTGGGTAGCACCCTACAAGTGGTTTGGAACAAGGGACAAAACTGAGTCTCTTAAACACTTAGGCAGAAGTTGCAATCAATCAAAACTCCAGAAGGCCAATAGGCAGTTTTAGAAATAAGTTCTCTGCTTCCTCACCCAAAAATAAATCAAGAATATTCAGGTTATTAACATGATGGCCTTCACTGAGGGAGGGAGGCAAGCTGGCTGGCTGGAAGGCTGGCCAACACCCAGGGAGACTGGTTCACATAACAATGGCTGTTTATACTATCATAAGCAAGAATCATTCATTCCACAGCTAGAAAGGCTGCTTGCTGGTAGCACAATGGATAAAGTACCAGATCTAGATTCGGGAGGATCTGAGTTCAAATCCAGCCTCAGACACTTATTAGCTATGGGACCCTGGACTAACCTGTGCCTACCTCAGTCTCCTTATCTGTAAAATGGGGGGAGGGAGTCATAACAGAAACCACCTCACAAGGGTACTGTGAGGATCAGATGAGACAGTCTCTGTAAAGTGCTTAGCACAGGGTCTGGCACCTGGCACACAGTAGTAGGTGTTTTAATAAGTGCTTGTTCCCCTTCCCATCCCACCTGCACCTGGGCAGAGAAGCCTCTGTAGCAAAGCAAAGACCAAGTAACCCCAAAGACTAAGGGTCAAACATTCTGATGTGAACCTCAGTGCACACAAGCATTGCCCAGGGGCACTGCCTCCCACCTCAGCCAATTTATTGAAGCCCTGTGTATGGCCCTCCTGGCGCTCCACCTGGCACTTCTGGGCGTAGCGGCGGTTCCCATCCATGATGAAGGCAATGTGCTTGGGCATCGGGCCTGCCTATGGGGGCAAGAGAGAAGTCATGTCCAGGCCTGTGGCAGGAGAGAAGCTGGGAGGGAGGAAGATCCTCATTCTGAAGTTAATAGGGACTGGCCTGTATGAAAGGAAGGCTATTCTCTTTAGCCTAAGGATCCAGGCAGCTCCCTCATCCCACTCCCACCCAGATCCCAGAGTGCCCACTGAGGTGACACAGAAAATATTCTAGAGGGAGTGACTCCATATTGCCCACCGAGACCAATTCAGTGGACTCTAAGCTCTTGAAAGGACTGTTTGTACTAACTGCTTAGCGTGGCGTCTTGTTCCTCCCACCCCCATCCCATTTACTTATTTTAATCATTCTTTTTACACTATGAGTTCCAAATTTTCTTCCTCCCCCACCCAGTGAGAAGGCAAACAATACAATATCCATGATACTTGTGAAGTCACTAGCATAGTGCGCACACATCACAGACTCTTAATAAACAATGCTTGGATCATAACCTCGCCTTCTCTCTTGTACCAGGTGGTGGGTCCTCCAGTTGCTCTTCCAGGTTATCTCAATACTGCCTCTCAACACCAGCCAAACCAATCTGTTGGCTGTCACTGACATATTATTACTGAGGTCCCCAAACGTTTTGCAAAAAAGCTGGAGTTTTTTTTACCAGTTCCTCAAGTGCCAAAGCCTTAAGATAACTACTGGGAGGGCAGGAGCAGTAGGGAAGAAAGGGGAAGGATCGAGAGTGATGACAGTGAAGCTTATGAACAGCACTGGGCCTAGATGTAGAGCCTGAAGGAACTTTCAAGTCCAACCCCACATTTTACAAATAAAGAAACTGAGGTCTGGACATGTTATAGTTACCCTGCCCAAAATCACACAGATAGTTAAGTGGCAGAACAAGGATTAGAACCCCAATTGTCTGACTCCAAATTCGATATTCTGTGTCGTGCTGATCTCCCAACGTGATAACCCAAACCTTATAGAGACTGGAATAAAAACAGCAACTGGATTAAAGATCTATCTATCAGCTGGCTGGAGATCATTATACCCTTGGGGTAGCTCTTGCTAAACAACAATAATAAAAATGAATTATATATTATTTTTCTCATTAATGATAGATACTTCAAGGATTAATGAATTCATTGGCATGGTGGCTTCTTCCAACAAAAACTGCTCTCTCTAGGCCTTTAGGAGGCTGCTGAAAGAGCTGCTGTGGCTAAAAACCCTTTATGATCAAGTTATGAGGAGCCTCTCTGAACCTTGCTAGGCTGGTCCTTTAGCAGCCTTTCTTGCTTGGCAGAAGCTGGGCAAAGCTTGTACACTGGCAGAGTTTGATAATCACAGAAGAGTCTTACTGGAGGAACAAAAACTAACATAATCATATAAGGTGGGTAATTCAGGTATTTTATTGCCAATTTTCATAAGAGAACAAGCAAGGCTTGGAGAAGCTCCTTCCCCTAGCCCACATATCTGAAATCCCTTCAGCCTTATAGCAAACAATGTTTCATAATGTGTCAATATCCATTCCTGCAACCTTTTCCCATTTTCATCTTCAATGGCTTGCTGAAACATGTCAAGTTAGAGGTATTTTAGCTGTATGCCATATCTTTCTCTCATATATATTTTTTTCTTTAAGACCCAACTCAAAATTTGCCTCCTTTAGGAAGGAAGGCTTCCAAGACAGAACCTTTTCCTTACCTTGGCCATTCTTTAGGAACCAGGAACCAGCATTAGCTTATACTCAAAAGGCTCAGCATTTGATTAATTTGCATATTAGAATTTAAAAAGCAAATCTGTCCTCAAGGAGCAGGGTAAGCACAGCTAGTACTTAGCACTAAGTACACAATAAACACTTAAATAACTGCTCCTTTCAATCAAATCCTACTCCTGTAACCTTCCAAAGGTCATGCTAGTGGCCCTGAGAGCTACCTGAGCTTGAAGAGCTTCGGGTATGGACATGAGGACACAGTGTGTGTCTGTTCTGAGTGCTAGCCTGGCTAAGTAGACAACAGACTCATTATCAGAGGGCTGGGTAGCAGATGATAAAAGCTTTACCACAGAAATTCATGAAGATCTAACCAAGGTATGGAAGGGTTGTATCCCACCTTGGTGAAAGAAGAACCAACAACAATTAAATTCTTTACTATTCCAAAATAACTTACTCAATTAACAGATATTTAAACCTTCAAGCTGCAAAATGGGAAGAAACTAATTACCCGAATTCTTGATTCTGCCTCTAAGAACCAATAGTAGCTGGGATGCATTGGGAAAAGTACTGACCTGAGAGCTGGGACCCTGGGCTTCTAATCCTGGTTCTACTCATGCCTGAATGAGTAACCTACAGATTCACAGGACTAAGGGAGAAGCCACCTAATCATCAACATTGTTCAATTCTCCTCATGTTACAGACTTGTCTTCCTGAGTTCAGATCTGCCCTCAGACATTTACTAGCTGTGTGACCCTGGGTAAGTCACTTCACCCTGCTTGCCTCAGTTTCCTCATCTGTAAAATGAGCTGGAGAAGGAAATGGCAAACCACTCCAATATCTTTGCCAAGAAAACGCTAAATGGGGTCTCAGAAAGTCAGGCATGACAACAGAACAACCACTTATTCTATTACCCTACCCATACCTTTCTAACTTAACTTTTTGCTTCTTTCAAAGATTTTCCCAGCAAGGAGGATCTAAGGTACATTTTGTAAAAAGACACACAAATAAAAACCTGGTCTCCCAGTCTAAAGGACCTGAGCTCAAGCCCTACCTCTGACCCACACTGGTTCAGCAAACATCCTCAGACCATAAATTGCAAAGCAATTGTCCATCTGCATTGACAGGATTTTCTTCCCTGCCAGTCTCCTACACCAATAAAACCCCGAGTCCAGGCCAAAAAATATATAGGAGGATGAGGTTGCTGTAGGATTGTAAGTCTGATGGTTTTCTCCCCTTGTAGTGCGATAAATGCCCACCGTGCCATCCTTCTCCACACACTCCCCCTGGTGACACAGACGGCTGAGAGTGAGGGGTCAGCCAGCCTTTACCTAGGACACAGAATGCAAGGCGCCAGTCCACACTCCTTCCTCACCTCCACCTCCCAGAAAACTCTCCGCTTGCATCAACGATCATCTCTAGTCTTTCCTGATGTTTCCAGCTGTCAATGCTCTCCCTCCTCCAATGACCATGTGTGTCTAGCTCTCCTGACCGCCAACAGAAGGGAGTTGCCCAGAGGGCAGGGTGTGTTTAGTTTGTATCATTGTATCCCCAAGGCTGAGGACAGTGTCTCCTTCTGACATGACGGCACAAGAATCAAAGAAACCTTGGGAAGACCCATATAAAATGATGCAGAGTAAAGTGAAAAGAATCAGGAGAACAACATGTACAATAATGACAATACTATAAACATGAACACCTTTGAAAAACTTCAGAACTCTGATCAATGAAATGATCTGCCACAATGCCAGGGACCAATGCTGAAGCATGCTGCCCACCTTCTGACAAGGGGATAGGAACTCAAGATGCAGAAAGAGACATGGCCAAAGGGGACTATGCATAATGCTTATAAGAATTTTTTTTCTTTCTTTCTTAATGGAGGAAACAGAGAAAATAACTGCTAACTGAAAAACATTTAATTAAAATAAATGTTAGTAAAAATGAACTGTATCCCCTGCTGAAGTTGGGGAGAAGATCTTGGTTAAGAATTCACTCCCTAAAGCAGAAAATTGGTAAAGGATTTTTACAGTGTCTCTGATAAAGGCCTCATTTCTAAAATATAAAGAGAACTGAGTCAAAAATATAAGAATACAAGTCATTCCCCAATTGATAAATGGTCAAAGGATATGAACAGGCAGTTTTCAGAGGAAAAAATTAAAGATTTCTACAATCATATGAAAAAATGCTCAAATCATTATTGATTAGAGGAATGCAAATCAAAACAACTCTGAAGTACCACATCTCACAGGTCAGATTGGCTAACATGATCAAACAGGAAAATGATAAATGCTGGAGATGTGGGAAAATTAGAACACTAATGCATTGCTGGTGGAGTTGTGAACTGATTCAACCATTCTGGAGAGCAATCTGGAACTATGCCCAAAGGGCTATAAAAATGTACATACCCTTTGACCCAGCAATACCACTTCTAAAGCTGTATCCCAAAGAGATCATACAAGTGGGAAAATTGGGGAATGGCTAAACAAGTTATGGTATATGAATGTAATGGAATATTACTGTACTATAAGAAAGGAACAGCAAGTGGACTTCAAATAACCTAGAGAGACTTATATAAACCGATGCTGAGTGAGGAGAGCAGAACCAGGAGAATTCTGTACACAATTACAGACACATTGTATGTGTGATGACTGACTTTAATAGACTGGGCTCCTCTCAGCAATGCAAGGTTATAAGACAACTCTAAAGATCTCATGATGGAAAAGGGAAAGATTTATGTAGTCTGAATGCAGACTGAAGCAAACCACCTGTTCTCTCTCTTTTTTGTTTTGTTTTGTTCCTTCTTTCTCACTGTTCATCCCATTGGTTATAATCCTTCTTTACAACTTGACTAATGTTTAATGTGAAGGTTTTTGTAGAACCTATATCAGATTGCATGCTGCCATGGGGGGGAGGGAGGAGGAGAAAATTTGGAACTCAAAAGCTTACGGAGCTGAATGTTGTAAACTAAAAGCAAATATTTTTTTTTTAAAAAGGGAATTCACTCCCTACATTATAGTCCATCTAAGCTAAAAAGGGCATGTGGTCTAAACTTTTTTTTTTACCTTAATAATGTTGGCACAGAACCGCTCTAAGAGTGTAAGTTCTCCTTCCCTGATCCACGACATAGTCTTTGGTTGCTTCAGGAAACCAGACCTGGGTCTCCTGAGAATGAGCAGCACCTGGGAAAAGTCAGCACAGGTAAATGAGAAGTTCCAGGATCTAGCTACAAGGGGGTCTTCAGGGGATATCACCTTGTCCCTTAGACACTGGGGAATAGCCAGAAATAAAACCCCAGCTGCAAATGATCTTATAGGATACAGGCTTTGAACAACCTTCCACCACAGAGTTACAGAATGTACAAGTATGGGACACTGAGAAGACAACAATAGCTCTGAAAGCAGCTAGGTGGCGCAGTGGATCAAGTGCCAGGCCCGAACTCAGAATGACTCTTCTTCCCGAGTTGAAATCTGGCCTCAGACACTTACTAGCTGTGTGTCCCTGAGCAAGTCATTTGACTCTGTTTCCTCATCTGTAAAATAATCAGGAAAAGGAAATAGCAAGCCACTCAAAGAAGATAAGAGGGGGCTGCTTGGAGAAGGGTGAGGAAAGAGAGGTGGGGGGTCTGCTTGGAAGAGGAGAAGGGAAGGGGAGCTGTCCGGAGGACCCCAAATGGGGTCACAATGAGTCAGAAAGGACTGAAACAACTGAACAATAATAACCACAGCTCTGATACTCTTCCCACCCAACCACTCCCTCAAAACCAGGCTAACACCTACACAACCCTAGGGTAAGGCACCCACTAAGTGATCTCTCCTTGCCCTCCTGTACCCAAAGGAGCCTCCTCCTCCTCTCTTCTCCTTTCTCCATGCCCACTAAGAGCTTTTCCTTCACTTCTCTTCTTTCCTCCTCTACACTCCTATTTCAGAGTCTCTCTTCCTCCTTCAGACAACACCCCTCCTCTTCTTCCTCTCATCCTCTTTTAGGTCGCCCCCTCAGGCAGCTTCACTCCTCTTCCCTCTCTTTCTCTTTGCACCCACTCAGGCAGCCCCCTCCTCTCTTCCCCTCTCCTCCAGGGAGCCCCCTCCTCTCTTCCTCCTCCTCCAGGCAGCCCTCCCTCTCTTTCTCCTCCTCCAGGCAGCCACCTCCTTTTGCACCCCCCTCTTCTAGGCAGACCCCCACCTCTCTTTCCCCCTCCTCTTCCAGGCAGCTCCCTCCT
>CM053582.1:110400756-110453945 GCA_028627135.1 Pseudochirops cupreus | reverse complement strand
CACACACACACACACACACACACACACAGACATTCTCATTCTCTCACACACACATTCTCTCTCTCACACACACATACTCTCTCACACACACATTCTCTCTCTCTCCTTTCTCTCATTCTCTCACACATTCTCTCTCCTTTTTCTCATTCTCTCTCTCATATACACATTCTCTCTCTCTCTCTCTCCCCCTTCTCTCTGTGCTCTGCACTCACTGGGGTGAACCCCCTCTCCACAAGCAGGATGTCCCATTAAAGCCAATCCTTTCCTCCCCCATCTAATGCTTTCAAGGAGGGACAGAGTGAAAAACTGGGTGTATAGAAGGAAAGATTGAGCAAGTCAGTGAGGGCAGGGGAGGACAGCTCCCACAAGAACCCCCAAACTCGAGGTAGATGAACAGATGCAGTTTGTACAGTACAATCAGCTGCTGTGTCTTTGTGTTGTTAAGAATAGGTGAATATACTTATTCCTGCTGGGTAGTCCTAGAGCTGCCGCTGAATTATCCCTGAGATTGCTCACATACCTGAGAACACAGTGCAGGAATGAGGGCCTCTTGGATTAAAATATACAAAAATACAAAACCAGAATATTTATATTAAAAAAACAAAAAAGGAAAAGCCGCAGACGTGATACATCACAGCCAGAGTCAGTTGATGTCTCAGCTGCGAAATGGGGTCCCCCCCAAAGGGTGCAGAGAGGGGGAGGTGTAGGGCCCAAGGTGCAGACGTCCAAGTGAGCAAAATAAATAAAATCAACGTGGAGGGGGTGGTGCCCTGGGCAAGAAGAGGAGCCAGGCTTGTAGCAGTCTCACCCTCAATCCCTTTGCCAAGGGGAGGGAGGTGAGGCTGGGCGGAACCCTGAACCTGGAGAAGACCCAGGACAAAGAGGATGCTTACCCCTCCCCCACCATTCCTGCTGTCCCCACCCCCACCCAGGGACTCATCCCCAGGCAGCAAAAAAGATGTGGGGGTGGGGGCCCCTGGGCTTTAGTCCATCCATCCAAGGCTATGCCTCCTGCCACTCCAGCTTAAGGAATCCTTCTCCTTCCCACCCCCCTGCCCTTGTCTACACTGAGGTCTCCCTCAGGACAAGCCATAGCTTATGTGGCTGGTGGTTCTGGGATGGAGGCAGGCCATGGATGGAGGGGCCTCTGGATATCCCCCTCCACCCTCTCCTCGAGGGGAAGGGAACAGTGCTGAGGACTCTGGACCCAAAATACTCAGTAGTGCCAGCTAGCTCCCCCCCACCCTGTCCCATCCCATCCCACCCTGACATTCCCCACTCCCTGTTGACTGATGCCTGCTCCTTAAAGCTTTCCCATCCCACTGGACGGCCCCAGATCCCCACTTCAATCTTGGGCTTCGGGGAGTAGGGCTGGACCATGGATCTCTTCTTCTTCCCGGAAGTAAGCTGGTTTCCCCTGTGAACTGGGAGACTGCTGAGCCTTCAGGGGGCATGAGGCCACCATGTGACTGATACTCTGGCAGAAATGGCATTTCTTGGGCTGGGGTGGCAGCTTGCACTCCTTGGCATGATGATCCAGCCCTCCACAGTTGTAGCACCTGTGGGGTGGGAAGGAAGAGTTGGCACACCTGGACAGCCGTAGATTTGCATACTCTAACATAACATGGGCCCTCAAGCAAAAGGACCCCACAGAGCAGCTACTTCCTAGCAAAATGGCCCTTGTACCAAGGTACGCAAAAGGTACCCATCTCCTAGAGCCTTGGAGCATTTGAGTTTTTTTTCGCTCAAATAAATCTTCATTATCTTCCTCTTTAACCTTGAGTCAAATCTGCTAGAGAAGCAGAACCATGGAGTTAAATAACCTTCCATTTATCTAGCACAGGCTGCCAGATCCACCTTCACTTAACCTTTCAGCCTCAGTTTCCTCATTTGTAAAGTAGGGATAACAACAATACTGAGCCCTCAGGATTGTGGCAAGGATCAGAGGGATAACATGTAAAACTCTTTGCAAACTTTAAAGGACTAGGTAAATGTCAGTTACTATTATCATTGTAATTATATAATGCTTCAAGGTTAGCAAAGTACTTTCCAAATATTATCTCATTTGATCCTCACAATAACTCTGGAAAGGAAGTGCTGTTATCATCTCTTTGTTATGGATGGGGAAACTGAGGCAAATAGAGGTTAAGTGATTTGCCCAGGGTCCACAGCTAGTGAGTGTCTGATGCAGGATTTGAACTCAGGTCTTTCCAACTCCAGATGCAGCTTTCTTTACTGAGCCATCTGATAGTTGCTGCAAGATTATTATTGATTAAAATAATCTAAGAGTAGATCAACACTCTCCCTTCAAAAATGTCCAGCACTTTTCTATTGCCTATCTAATCATACCTAAACTCCTGGTATTCAAGACCTTCTAATCTGTCCCCAACCTTTGTTTCCAACTTTATTTTCCTCTTATATACCCTGTGCTTCCGTCCGACAGGACTTTTCTAACAGCATATCCCTGGCTCTATGGATTTCCACCCACCCTTAAGGTTATTGTTACATACTTGGATTCTTGTCTGCACCCATCACCACCTGCTGAAATCATCCCCGTCCTTTAAAGCTTTTCCCCCTCCAATGCTATATTCATGAAGCTTTCCTTGATCTCAATCAAAAGACAGAAAGAATATTATATTTGGAGTGAGGAGACGTGGGTTTGAGCAAGCCCAACTCTGCTACCTGCTACCTATTTAACATGGGGGCAAATAACCATTCCTTTCTGGGGCTCAGTTTCTCTTCATTTGTAAAAGGAAGTTGGACAAGATGAGGGGTTCTTCACCTCTTTAGTGTCATGAGCCTCACCCCTGCTCCTGCCTCTCACCCCAGTCTGGTGAATCCTATAGATTTCTTCTCAGAATAAACTTCTTATAAATAGAAATACACAAAACTACAAAGGAGACAAAATATGATGAAATAGTTATTAAAAATATTGTGTTTAAAAATCTTTTGGCTCTCAGGGTAAGAAATCTTGTGCATGGATGGCCTGTAAACAATTCCACAAAGAGCTGACTATGGCATTGAGCAAACTACTTTTGACTCTATGGCTATCCACATCAAGACAATGGGCCACTTCCTAGCTTGAGTTATGATTATGAGCTCCCCAATGGGATTAATTCTCACAGGTTCCTCATTAGCCTAGGAAAAACCACATCACTACTTAGTATCTCCAAATCTTAAAAGATCATATCTCCCAATACCCTCTTTTAACAAGTGAAGAAACCAAGGTCCAGAGTAGGGAAGCCAATTGCCTAAGGTCATGAAATTAGTGGTTCCATGGGTTCAGACTTTCCCTGGATAGAGGTGAGGGGTGTGGGGTGGATAATACAAACCAAACCATCTCCCAAATCTGCTCAGTAAGGATCCTAACTAAGATCAGATTTCTAGAGCTGATATGGACCTCAAAAGACCATTGAACATATAAGGAAACTAAGCCTGAAAGAGGTAGAGATCACATAGCTGGTCAGTTGCAAAGTTGACTTCAATCTAGGTCTTCTAACCCTAAGTCAATTCTTTTGACTGCCATTCCTAAGGTAAGTGACCTTTGCCCTCTTATTCCCATCACCAGTCCCCCTTCCCCTTCCCTCCTCCACAACACCTTCCTTTCCTTCTTTCTACCTCTCCTCAGTAGGAATGTAGATATCCTAAGCCAAGGATGATGAAGCTGATGGTCTGAGTATGGGAGACATGGAGACTCCCTATTCTAGAGAAAGCTTCTCTATAAGCATTGTGAACCCTGAACCTCTCATGGCAAAAGAGCTACTCATCATGGGTTAGGATGGGACCAGGGGAGTGTATTCATAGGTTCCTTCTGCCATCTACCTCCCATGGGAGAGGGCAGTGGGTGTTGAATCTTTACCTCAGGAATCAGGGAAAGAGGGCCTCTCCAAACCTTTAGAAAAGTGAGAAACAACCATCAGGAGGACCTGGGGAGAAAGGACCCTTGGGGACCAAAAGGGCCTTTGCCATCCTCCAGTACCAGATCTAAATGTGCCCCCCACAGCCTCACCCCAGCCTTGCCCAGCTCTGTCTGCCCTCCCCATCATCATACCTGTCTCCTTTGCTTCTTCGTTTCTGGAGTGTTTTCCCCTTGGGCCGTCTCTCACTCCCAAGGCAGAACACCCCACCAGGTCCTGTCACCCGGATTGATTCGAGGCCTTTTGCTGACTTCTTAAAGGTGAACTCCACAGCCTCCCCTTCCTTCAGGCTTCGGAAACCTTCCATATGTAGCTTACTCTGAAGGGTGGGAAGACATTGAAGTCTTTAGATCATTTGTACTGTGACCTTCGTATCTCCAGCACCTAGGACAGTGCCTTGCATAGCAGAGACACTGATTTATAACTGTTTGTTAAAGGAATTCATCCAGGCAAAAAGATAAGAAGAGAAAGGTGGGACTGTAGGAATTCACCCTAATTCATTCCTAATTGAATTGGAGGGTGAATGGAGATTGTAGAAGCTTCTGGGTGTACCTGGGGAATGGACCAGCTCTTCTGGGACAGAGCTGCCGATTCTGCAGATATTAACAATGCAAGGATCGATACATTATGCATATACTCATAGAGATGAATTACATTTGAGAAATAACACACTTCTCCACACCTTGACACAAAACTGATCTTCTTTAGCACTAGCATTCTCCTGATGATGCTATTATATATGATTCTGAATCACAGAAGACCACAGTAGCCAGAGAATCACAATTATATGCAATCCAAAAGTCAATGGAGAGGTATCCAGCATTAGGGGTAGGGGGTGGGGTAGAAAGCATTACTCAAGATAACTAGCTAAAAAGATCTCATTAAAAAATGGAATGATGAGAAAAGGAGGTGGGCCAGTCACCCTCATGTCATGTGTCAAAGGTAGGAATCGAACTCCATTCTTCCTGACTCCCAGTGTGGGGCTCAGAGTGAGAGATGACAAGTCAAGAATTTGGGTGCTGCCTAGAAACCCAATAGATTAAAAAGACCTAGAGGAAGGCTTCCAGAAAGGTTGACCTTTGCACCAAGGGACAGAGAGGGTCTCCACATCCCATAGATGACAAGTGTGAAAGCAGAGTGATCAGAGTTGTTCCCAGTGGAGAGAGCACTGGGTCTGGGGTCAGGAAGACCCTGAGTTCAAATCCAGCCTCAGACACTCCCAGCTGTGAGAACCTGAGTGAGTCACTTAACTTCTATTTGCCTCAGTTTCCTCATCAGCACAACAAGGATAATAATAGCACCTGGCTCCCAGGGTTATTGTGAGGATCAAATGATCTCATAATGGTAAATGCTTGTCACAGCATCTGACACATGGTAAAAACCATATAAATGTTAGTTGTTGTATGTGTATATTTTTTGTTTTTTTAGCCAGATTTGTGACTTCATTAGTATAGGGAATTCCAGGTCAGGAATTACATCTACCAGTGCAAATCATCAACTGGTTGGCAACTCAAGAGAACTGGCTTTGGCACAGAAGTTAAATGACTTACCCAGGGTCACACAGTCACTGTGTGTTAAAGGCAATACTTGAACCCAAGTCTCCTGTCTCCAAGGACAATTTGATAGCAACTTTGTTATGCTGCCTCTATAAAACCATATATGTGTATATGCGCACATGCACAGGAGCACAGGAGGGTGATGGCGCTGGCGTTGGCTCTGAGATTTCATTGGTATAAGGAAATTCAGACAAATTAAGTTTCTTCTATTGATGCAGAGCAATAGCTTCTCTGCAACTACAGGATTGACTGGGACACTGAGAGGTGAAAAAAATCTGTCCAGGGTCACAAGCAGGGAAATCATAGGAAATCTTATGTTTAATATGAGAGAAAAAGTGCTAGAGCTGTAATCAGGAAAAAGAGAGTTCAAATGCACCTCTGATACTTATTGGTTATGTGACCTCTCACCCTTTGTTTCTTCTCCTGTAAAATGGGCATAAGCATACCTGTCTCATAGGGTTGCTGCGAGCCCCCACTAGTGCAAATAAAATGATTTTCAAACTTAAAAAAAACAAATGACCTTTAAAACTTATGTCAGTTATCTTGGGAGCATCCAGGGAGCCAGATGGACAGTCTATGAAGAATAAAGCCAGTCCCAGATGGACAGTCTATGTAGAATAAAAACAGTCCCTCCTGAATGGAACTGAATTTAGAAGCTCTGTGAATGTTCTCTCCTTCCTCCAGAGAACCTGGAGTTCGAATCCCACCTTGGCCACTTGTTACCTATGTGACCTTGGCTGATTACATCACTCCCTCTACCTGGGCCAGTTTCCTCATCTGTTAAATGAGAGTTTAAAGGAGGTGACGTCCAAGAAATCTTCTGTCTCAAAATCTATCTTCCCATCAGCTCCCAGCCCCAAACCACAACTTGTGGTTACAGTTACAAAATAATCTGGAGATATTCTTTCTGCAGATACGGAGTTAGGGGCAGAAACACAGCCTTCTCATTGCTGACCTCCTACTTATCACAAAATACCTACTTTACACACATAGGGGACACACAGAGCAACTCACATGTCACATGCCCCATTCTACCCTCCCAAAGTCCCATAGACATTCACAAAATACATCCTGGCTACTCTGCTCACATAAAGTACCCCTTCACCTTGTGAGGAGGTGTAGAGGCAGTCTGTCCTAATAGAAATAACCCAGGACTTAGTCCTCAGTCATCTTCTGTGGTTCCCAGTTGCCTATAGGATAAAACCCTTAACCTGGAATTCAAGGCCCTCTGTTATCTGACTCCATTTTTCCACTTCAACATTACTGTACATTACCCAGAATTCACCTTTTCCCAGCTACATGCATTCAGACCAGCCCAGTCATTCCCCTACTCTCTCCCTACTCTTCAGTTTGGCTGGTTTAAATCCTCTTCTTTGGAGGCCCAGCTCAGATTTGACCTCTTCCAAGGAGCCTTTTCTTTTCTTTCTTTCGTTTTTTTTTTTTGGATGGAGGAGGAAGCAATTGGGGTTAAGTGACTTGCCCAAGGTCACACAGCAAGAATGTGTCTGAGACCAGATTTGAACTCTGGTGCTCCTGACTCCAGAGCTAGTGCTCTATCCACTATCCACTGCTCTATCCACCATCTACCTGCCCCAAGGAGCTTTTTCTAACCTTCCTCCATGAATGTTCTCTCCTTTCTTATTCATAGAGATGGCTCAGTTTTGTTTTGTTTTGTTTTTTATCAACTGTTGTATTGACCTGGATTTTAGTCCAAGCTTTGCTAACAAATCAGCTGATCCTGGGAAAATGCCTCAGTGTCTCAGTCTTAACTTCATCTGTAAATTGGGACTGGCTACTCCATCTTAGAAAACTTATGAGAAAAGTACTATATGTGCATTGTAAACTGCTAAAGAAAACGTGAACTCCTTTTCTCACTGTTTTTCTTCTTTTTGCTCCCTTGACTAGAAAGACAGGTCTTAGGAGAATACTGTTGAGAGAGGTGAGGGAGGCCAAGACCCTCATTCTACATAAGTTCCTCAGGGTTTAGGAGATTGGAGAAGGCTCCGAAATTCACTGTATACATGTATATGTATGTAGATACCTTTATATATACATACATACACACATATGGGGTTATGAAGAGTCAGACACAACTGAAATGACTGAACAGTAAAATATATGTGTGTATGTAAATATGCACACACACTGGGTGGATGGATGGATGGATGGATGGGTGGGTGGATGGATGGGTGGGTGGGTGGATGGATGGATGGATGGATGAATGGATGGGTGGGTGGGTGGATGGATGGATGGGTGGGTGGGTGGATGGATGGATGGATGAATGGATGGGTGGGTGGATGGGTGAATGGATGGATGGGTGGGTGGATGGATGGATGGATGAATGGGTAGATGGATGGATGGATGGATGGATAGATGGATGGATGGATAGATGGGTGGGTAGATGGATGGGTAGGTAGATAGATGGGTGGATGGATGGATGGATGGGTTGATGGACAGATGGACTAGGGAAGCCCAGAGCCCTCATTCTAATTCCCTTGCAGTTCCCATCCCCTCCCCCAACTACACATTTGGACACCCAGGAATTAACTTGCTCTTCTTCACGTTTCTTTCTCTTTTGACATTCTGCCCTATCCTACTGGTCACTGTGTTAATTGAAGTTTTTCCTTTGAGCCTCTTCCCTAGAGACTGTGGTTAAGTTGCCTGGGGATGGGAAAAAGCCCCATTATCCTCAGCTCTTGTTCTCTTCTAGTCCCTCCCCAACCCCCAAGCCCAGAGCCTTTTGTCTCCTCCTAATTGCAGAATGACCAGGTTCCTTCAGCCAGGCCTGGGCCCCTGTTCTATAGTTCACACATACCTTTTGCCTCACATCTTCCTTAGGAAAAGAGTGACCAGACAAAATAGAATCAAATATAAGATGGCCAACCCTGAGTCCTAAGTCAATATCTTGACTCTTTGGCCCCCCTTTTGATCCCCCGACCTGGGCCCCTCTCTCTACTCAGCCCCTCTTCTTTGGACTTTGCTCCTGAATCCGCTTTCTAGCTAAAGTTTACCTCCTGTCCCAGTTAATGTCCTGGTTTTAGTTCTCTCTAGTCCTTTGCTCCAAGGGAAAAATAGTTAGACGCTTCTACTTTGTCAATCAATTAATCAACTCATAAGCATTTATTACTATATACCTGTAACACCCGGTTAGGACGGTACCTGGTACATTGTAGATACTTAATATGCTTGTGGTTAATACTCATTGATTGATTTTATGATTTCCTCTCTCTAGGGCTCAGTTCCTTTCCCTGCAAAAAGGGATTGGATTACATACGATCCCTAAGGCCCCTTCCAGACCTAACATTCCAGGATTCTTTCCACTCATCTTTTCCTCAGTCCAGCCTATTTCCCATCCCTTACCCTCAGAGTACTCTTTCTCAACCAGAAGAGAACAGATGAGGAAAACCCCCTGGTCTGGATAAGGGATTTCTCCATTTCCCCATTCCCCTATCTGGGGTAATCATGAACTCTCACCACAAAAGGTCTTCTAGAGGCAGCCAGGTGGCAAAGCAGATAGAATGCTGGGAGTAAAGTCAGAATGACCTGAGTCCAAATCTGGTCTCAAATACTTATTACCTGTGTGACCTTGGGTAAGTCACTTACCCTCTGTCTGCTTCTAGTTACCTCATCTATAAAAATGGGGATAACGGGGGCACTCAACTCCCAGGGTTGCTGTGAGGGTCAAATAAGATAAAGCATTTTGAGGACATTATAGTGCTATATAAATGCTAGACATTATTCTATCCCTATATCCTACATTCTCAGAGCATTTTGTCTGTACTTCCTCTGTACTTATCACAGTTCTTTTGGGCACTGGGGTTATTTGCACCTTTGTTTCCTACCCCTTTCTCCATTAAACTTGATATTTACTACTGTGTGACCCTGGGTGGGTGCAAGTTTCTTAACCTCTTCAGGCCTTAGTTCCCTCATCTGTAAAGTGGGAATAATAATAGCACCTAGCTCTCAGGGTTGCTGTAAACATTAAATGAAGTGATATTGTAAAGCACTCAGTCCTTGGCATACAGTAGGTGTTATAGAGGTTATCTACTATTTCTAGAAATGGAATTATAGACTCTTTTAAAAAGTTGGAACTGAAGCACACACCCAAGGACAAATGAAAAGCCTAATGGTGTTGGGATACTTCCACCAGCCCGGATGCCAGGAAAACTTGGGAAAGAGAAAAGGAGCAAGCATTTATACAGCACCTATTGTACATCAAGCCTGTGCCAAGGACTTGGGTGACTCACAGCCTCTCCGTGGTCTAGACAATTCTCTAACCCAAGACTTTGAGTTGCAGAGAACGACACAGGAGCCTTCTCAGCTCTCATAATTCCAATGTCTTCTTTCTGTTAATTGTTTCTTATTTATCGTGTCTAGAGTTTGTTTGCAGGGGCAGCTAGGTGGTGCAGTGAATAGAGGAAGACTCATCATCCTGAGTTCAAATCCAGCCTCAGGCACTTTCTAGCTGTGTGACTCTGGGCAAGTCACATAGCCCTGTTTGCCTCAGTTTCCTCATCTGTAAAATGAGTTGGAGAAGGAAACGGCAAACTGCTCCAGTGTCTCTGCCAAGGAAACCCCAAATGGGGTCCCGGAGAGTTGGACGCAGCTTAACAAATAGCTTGTTTGGATATATTTGCTTGCATGGCGTCTCCCCAGTTAGGTTGTAAGCTCCTTGAGGACAGGGGCTGTTCTTTTGCCTCTTTTTATATCGGGGCTGAGAAGATGCTGACCTGAATGAACAGAGCAAGTTTCCTATCAGGGAGGTCCCTGTTTCAATGAAATCTCAGGATCAATCCCTATTCACTATCTCTCTAATCCCAGAGGCAAGTGAGTGACAGGGTTGACAACACCTATGCACCATCCAATAATAGTGACCCTCATTTCTACAGCACTTTCAGGTTTACAAAGCATTTTCCTCACAACTACTAGGTGAGGTGAAGCCCTAGAAGTATAATCATTTCCATTTTTACAAAAGAGTTGAAGCCTAAGGAGTTAAAGTGACTTGATCCAAGCAGTAAAACGGTTAAGTGTAAGCTTCGTGAGGGCAGGGACTATATCTTACTTATCTTTTACACCACACACCCATCCCAGGACCCAGAAAAGAGGCAGATTGCAGGTTCCAATACATCTTTGAACATTTCAAAATCACAAGTCTGGGGCAAAGCCATTCAATCCCCTCTACCTTTTCAAGTTCCTCTTCACCCATTTCTGCTGTCACTGGGGCCTAGCTTGCTACCTTCCTTCCTCTCACATGTCATTTGGGGGGCCATCTCCGGTCATTTTGATCTCTATCTGGCCACTGGACCCAGATGGCAAAAGGAGAAAGTGAGGCTGGTGACTTTGCACAGCCCTGCCTCACTTAAATCCAATTCTGTCCCCTTTGAGAATGAAGGACAAACAATAAAAACACATGTCATTTATCTTTTTCTAAAACAGAGGTTCCCAGTCTTTTTTTGAGGGTCCATAACCCTTGATCTTTGGCAAACTTTTTGATATCTCCTATTCAGCATGAAATGAAATAAAAACTAGAATTTATCATGTATAGGCACATAAGAAATAAAAGCAAGAAATTCACTATTTTAATTGGAAAATAGTTACTTACCCCTGATTTCCCGAATCCCTTTGACAAGCTTTTTATAACCCCTTGGGGCATGCATTGGAAGGGGTCTCACCTGTCCCCTTTCTGGCTCTAACCACCTTTCCTAGTCTGAACCACTCCATCCTAAAACTCCCAACTCTAAATAGAATCAATTTAAGTTTTTATGTGGGACCAAGGACTTTGTGGGGACATAAAAAATATGGCCCTTGCTCCCAAGTAGCTTACTCTCCAATTAAAAAGACAAATTAGAAGGCTGGGGTTTGTCTTTCTTGGTCAGTGAATCTCTTTGGACCTCAGTTTCCTCAGCTGTAAAATGAGATAATTAGATTAAATGACTTTAAAAGGTACCCAATTACCAGATCAGATTTGGGCTTCTAAGGTTCTTGTTCCCATCATTAACATTCTGGGCTGAAGTCCCTTTTCCTTTGACATTTTCATCACTCATTCTAGATTTTAATAACCCTTCCTTTCTCTAACAGCATAAAGTCCCTTCTAGCTCTGACAATTCACATCAATGTGATTTTTAAAAAAAAATTTAAAAACAATGGACTGGATGAAAATTCAGAAACTAGAAATTCTTGTTAATCAGTAGTTTATTATCCACCATCACTGCCCTAGGCTTTGAGCTGAACAGAAACAGAATGGTAGTCTCCGGGGTTCCCTCCTCCATCAACCCCCACCTTCCCAAAACACACATATTTTGAATTCCTTCGTTATCAGATAGGTAATCAGCACATCCCCAAAGCCAGGCTTCTAACTCCTGCATTTGAAAGGAAGGGGCCCAGAATTCCTCCCCAATCCCTCCTCCCCCAGCCACACACAAAGCAAGACATTCCCAAGCTGGGCCCTGCCTATCTTTCCTTCTCAACCCCCCCACCCACTTCCAAAAAAGAAAAGGCATGGGGGGGGGGGGGAAGGACAGGGGGGGCATAGGGCTGAGCTTCTCTCCATAGGGCCAAGCCAGGAAAACAAAGAGCTGATGCTGGTTGGTCCTGGTGTCCAGATTCCAGGAGTCGAAGAGGTGGCAACCCTCCCCCACACTCCCCTAGCATCTGAAATCTTCCTTTCCTCATCTTTCCCTTGCATTCTCAGAAGTCCGTCTAGACAGAGCTGCTGACCAACCTCCCATCCCCCCTTACTCTCTAGACTCACATGAAATGAGGGACACACACATAGCTTATTATCCTCCCCAATACGCTTCTGGCTGGCAACAGCTGCAATATATCCAAAGTGGACAGGATGCCCCATCTCCAAGGGTTTCCCCTACTTCCCCTTTCACTAGTCAGGGCAAGGGGTTGGAGTGAGGGGAGAGGAAGCTGGCTTCAGACTCATTCTCCCTCCTGCCCGAATTTTAACTACTTCAGAGGAGTGAAGCTTTGAGGGAATAAAAGTCTCCCATGTGCTAAATAAATGTTTTTTCATTCATTTCGATTTTGAGGAACAGGGGGCTCAGAGTGCTTGTGTCCCTTCAGCCCAGCTGGCCAGAGTATTCTGAAGCACCATCCCTGGGAGTATTCAGAGCTCACAGTGGCAGGCACATTCACATGTCACTTCTTCCAGGAAACCTACCCTCATCCCACTTTGCAATCCTCAAAGCACTTGGTTTGGTAACTCTTTTCAAGCAAAGTCCTTGCTAGCTTATTTGAGGTTCTTTGCCAGCAGGACACAAGCTCTGGCAGGGAAGTCCTAGCCAAAAAAGCCTTGGATCACAAGCCCAGTGATGTCTGATGCCATAGCCTAGATAAGTTTGGACAAGCTCAGAACCAGGTCCATCTGCTATGGGTTGATGGGATTTTTTAGCCATAATAGAGGGGTCTGAGAGTTGCGCCACAAATCGTGAAAGTACTAAAGAGAAGTACAGTTACGTGTGTGTGTGTGTGTGTGTGTGTGTGAAAGAGAGAGAGACAGAGAGACACTTAGACTTAGCTAAACTTTGACTCTACCCAAGGACCTTCCACAATGCTCTGAAAGAAGGTGGCTAATGAATGCTTTTTGAATGGATAAATGTTTGTTGAATGGGAAGGCCAGGGCAGAAGGGCTCCAGTAAGAAGTGACATGATTTTCAAACAATGGACCCCTTCCCATACTCTTCTCCGTAGGTCTCTCTGTCTCTCTCTCTCTCCCCCTTCCTCTGTCTTTTTGTCTGTCTGTCTCACATATACCCCACCCTCCACCCTAGGAAGCTGAAATCTTTAGAGAAGAACAAGGCAATTGATAAATTATAGTACTCTAGGTCCTAAGGAATTTCTGAGACCCCAAACAAGTTCATTGGGTCGACTTTGGGAGGATACTAAGTTCAGAATAATATGAACTCACACTTCCATACCCTCTTCCCTTATACTCATCCTATAAAGTGGGTCTTATAATTGTTATTGTTCCCATGAGAAACCCGAAGCTCAGAAGTTAAGTGACTTGCCCAACCACAATCACAAGAGAACAGTTGCTATTAAATATCTCTCCCACCCCACTGCCCAACTTTAAGAGGTTTGCAAATTCCTTTCCATGTGTAATATCTCATTTGATCTTACAATTGTTCTAGGTAAACACTACAGATATCTCCATTTTCTAGGCGAGAAAACTGAGGTTGCCATTAAGTGACTTGGCTCAGAGTGCGCCCAGGAAGGCTCTGAGTCAGGATTCCAGGCAGGTATTCCTGCCTCCAAGTTCAGTCCACTCTACCCCCTATATAGCTTTTCCTGTTCAGTGACTCCAGTCACGTCCGACTCTTCATGACCCCATCTGGGGTTTTCTTGGCAAAGATACTGAAGTGTTTTGCCATTTCCTTCTCCAGCTCATTTTACAGATGAGCAAATTGAAGCAAGGTGAAATGACTTGTTCAGGGTCATGCAGCTAGTATCTGAGGCCAAATTTGAACTCAGGTCTTCCAGACTCCAGGTCTGGAGCTCTACTCATTGTACCGCCTCGTTTCCCTAAGGCAGTTCGGTGGTGTAAGCGATGAAAGTGTTGTATTTGGAGTCAGGATGACCAGAATTCAGGTCTGACCTCAGACGCTTCTTAGTTGTATAACCCTAAGCAAGTCACCTAAAAAAAAAACAACCCAACTCACCCCTGCCTCAATTTCCCTATCTGCAAAAAAAGGTTAGACTTTATGACCTCTAGGGTCCCTCCCAGCTCTAAAACCTCTGTTTGGCTTTTAATTAGAGCCCTCCAGTCTTCTTACATCCCTCAACATACTCGTCCTTTCAGTGACGCTGACTTCTTTGCTGTTCCTCATGTAAAACATTCCATCTTCTCACTCAAAGACATTTTCACTGGCTATCCTTCCTTCCTGAAGCTTTCCATCCCCATCTCTGCACATAAACTTCTCTTAAGGCCCAGATGAAATCACACCTTCCACAAGAAGCCTTCACGCTAATGCCTTCTCTGTTGATTATCTCCAATTTTTCCTGTAAATGTCTTGTTCGTATGTCATTGCTTGCATGATGTCTCCACTAGACTGTGGGTTACTTGAACTATTTTTTTTTTGCCTTTCTTTGTATACCCAGTGACTGCCATATACTAAACACTTAATAAAATATTAGCTGAATGACTATGAATGACCATAATGCCCTAAACTCCCCTGGATCCCCCCTGAACAGAGAGGGCTATTAGCAAAGAGCTCCCATTTCCACTGAGCCAAAGTACTCTCCTTAACAATCCCTGTGCTAGGTAGAAAATTCCTGTTTCTCCAGCATGTTAAAGACCTATACGAGGCAGATGTTTTATTAGACACCTTTTGCAAATGTAGAAGCGACTGGGCATAGTACCCAAGTCTTTTGACTGTCATTTTTCCACTAAGCAATGTTGCCTTTACCTCTTTCAAGACAAGTCTTAAGAAATACAGACGTTAAAAAGGAAGAAAAGAAATCCCAGCCTTGCCTATCCACCCTACTTGTCGACTTGACTTGACCAGCAGGTGGCACTGCTGGAATGTCTAAGGAACCCACTATTCTCCAATTTTCCTGTAGTTTCCAGTCCCAGTACCTCTTGGTTTTCAGTAAAACTTCCTATATTCCCCATTTATTTGAAAGGAAATAAATTCTATTGTCTATTATGAATATGCACATAAGGAAAAAAACCACAGACTTCCAACAATAAGAAAGGAAATGGCATCTTAGAATCTACCATGCATATGCACATGTGAAATAAGCCAGATTAATCAATCACAATAGGAAAAGATTTATCTACCTCATCCTCTAGAGGAGCTCCTCATACCCCTAGGCAGAAAACCTCAACCAGGATTGAAAGCCATGGAAAATAGAAAGTAGCGGCTAACCGGCAGCAACAAAATCGTGGCCTTCCAACTGAGGAATCCATAAAAATTCTTTGCTATATAGCCCGGAGTCACAGGAGCAGGAGAGGGACAAGGGAAATGTAGGTGATGTAAAAACAAAAGATATCAAATGTTCTTTTCCCCCCACCCCCACTGCCGCTAAGAAAATACTAGCTCCCAAGGAGATCCTATATGGCATGAGCAGAGACAGGAGAGTCTAGGTCTAAGTGTATCTACAGTAGAGAAGGGGCCCAGTTATCTTCAGCACACACCCACTCCCCACAGCTTGCCATTCAGGCAGGTTTTCTTGGTCAATGTTCTCTGCCTTTTCTAGAGGTCAGTAGACGACTCTTCAAGGGGACTTAAGATCGATCACAGGTAGAACCAGAAGAGATTTTGCAGATGAGGAAAATGAAGCCCAGGGAGGTTATGATTTATTCATGGTCACATAGTAGTAAGCACTCTAGAAGGCATTTAAACATCGAGCCTTTGTCTACAGAGCCCGTGGTCTGTCCACCATACCACACCCCAACCCTGGGAGGCAATGAATGATATATAAATGAAAGAAAAGTGCCCTAAGAGTCAAGGGTTCTTGTTTCTCTACCAGCAAGCTGACTCTGGACAGTTCAGTCTCCCTCTCTGAGCCTTAGTTCCTTATACAACAAAAGCAACAAGCATTTATTAAGCATCTTGTATGTGTGCTGGCCAGATAGAAAGTTGAGATAATACAGGGACTCTGACTTCTTGGAAATCAATCTAGTAAACTATGGTGGGTTTATAGTTCCCTCTCCAGCTCTTAACATCCTATGATTCTGTCAACACCATACAGTATGACCTGCCTGAATTACCCCATATGTTAGATGGCCTTCCACATGTTAATAAGAGTAATTCAGTTCCATTACTCAAACCTGGGGGGGGGGTGTGAAAGTGAAAGCTTTACAGGAGAGAGAGGGGGAGGGAAGGAGGAAGGGAGAGAGAGAGACAGAAAGAGAGAGAGAAAGAGAGAGAGACAGAGATTCTGGGGTGATAGCACCTTTACTAGCATAGCTGATTAGTGGTAACTAGAGGTTCCCCCTTCCTTCACTTAATTAAAAGGACTGTACTCTCAATGTGACCTTTTTACCTTACTAATTGGTTCCCCCTTTGGATACCCTAATTAGTCTCATGCTGATCTCAAGGGAGGGAACCCAACCTTACCATCCTCATCCCACCCCTCTATTCCAGGAGGTAGAGGACAAGCCAATCCTCACACCAGATTAATTCAGCAAACATTTACTAAGTACTTAACTAGGTTCTGGGGAATACAAAGACTTAAAAAAAAAAAGGAATAGTTTACATTCCACTATCTCATGAGATAATTTCAAGATCCTCTGCAATCTCTCTTTTCTTCCTGGCCTCTCCTACACCCCAGGATTTCAAATCACTTAATGAAACATACCTTTCCAGGGAAGAATTGACCTTCTGGAATGTTGGAATGAAAAAGTATATAACCAAGTCAACCTTTCTACTATATGTGGCCACCCACCACATCTGAGTTACAAAAGTCTTTAGTGTCAACCACGAGGCTACTTTAGATTCTTTTCCCTAGAAGTGGCCTCATGATTAGAGTTCATAGCTTAACAAAAACCAAAGTTCTCCCACCTTACTGAGGGAGCTTGGACACTCGTATTGGCCCTGCCCTCCTGACTTTTAACCCATGACCATTCGTTCAAACATCACAGCCCTGCTATATGCAGAGTACCCTGTAAGATATAGGGATGAAGGGGGAAAGGAGGACTTTGTACTGGGGGTGGAAATAAGAGTGAGAGATGTAGGAACTGGAGCCAGAACTTAGAGATCTTCTCATCTAACCCCTACATTTTACAGATCAGGAAACTCAAGCCAGAGAAAGGGTGTGACTTGTCCAAGGTCACAGTAATAGTAGTAAGTAGCAGAAAGGGCGTTCAAGGCCACGTCTTCTGACACTAAGTCCATTAAACCACAAACTACAGAACACGTGTTTGTGCTATCATTTAAAAAGTCAAGACCTGTGGGATTTTACAGTTGGAAGGACATTAAAGGCCATAGGACTAAATTCTTTAACATCAGACCATCTAGTTCAATCTCCTCGTTTTAAACGTTTTACAAAGGCGGAATCAGTAGAAGTAACTTGCCCAAGGTCACAGGGGAACACTGAAAACTGGTGGCAGTACAGGAAGCGTTCTTGGCCAAACTAGGCATGGGAGGTCACAAGAGATAAAAATAGATAATTTTGTTAACATAAAATTGAAAAATTTTCCTACAAACAAAATCAATGCAACTAAGATAAGAAAGAAAGCTGTTCATTGGGGGTGAAAATCTTTGCATCAGATGTCCAAGATCTATAGGGAATTGATATGAATATATAGAAGAGTCATTCTCTAGTGCATAAGTGGTCAAAGGATGTGACAGGCCATTTTCCAAATATTGTCAACTATTAACAACCATGTGAAAGATCACTCCAAACGACCACTAAAAGATATGATTATGGCAATAGCTTTTACTAAGTGTTTTAACCTCATACCTAGAAAATTGGCAATGACAAAAAATGGTACTAGTCAAATGTTGGAGTGACCATAAAAAGACAAGTACCTATTTAATAAAATGTTGGTAGAGCTGTGAAGTAAGTCAACCATTCTGAAAAACAATTCTGGAAAAAGTGACTAAAATGTCCATATCCTTTGACCCAGAGGTACCGCTCCTTGGAATATGCCAAGTTGGTCTAAGACAGATAGATCCCATATAAAAAAACATACAGCAATATCATTTGTAGTAGCAGAGAATTGGAAATAAATTGGGAAATGGTTAAATGAATTATAGTATGCAAATATAGTGGATTATTATTACACTGTAAGAAATGACAAATAGAGACAAGGCGAGAGCTGAGTGAAATAGGCAGATGAAGAAAAACAATTATGTTGTTGTCATTTACAATGATGTAAACAGAAGCAATGGCCATCACCACCACCACCACCACCACCATGACAACAACAAAATCTCAGAATCTTGTGTTATTGTAATGACCAATCACGACCCTAGAAGAAAAGAGCTAATGTCCTTCCCTCCCTCACTCCTTCCTTTTGTGGAAGGCACCTACTGTCAGACTCAGTTGATAGGTTGGTTAAGTTTTGCTGACTTTCCTTTTTCCCCCCTCTCCTCTCTTTTTTAATCATTATAACAAGGTAGATGTTGACAGAATGGGAGCACTGGAATTGGGAAGATCTGAGCTCAAATCCAGGCTTGGACATTTAACTAGCTGTGTGACCCTGGGTAAGTCACTTAACCTCTGCCTCAGTTTCCCCATCTGCAAAATGGGGCTAATAACAGCAACCCTACCTCAATAGGTTGTTCTGAGATCAAATGCAGTAATATCTGTAAAACGCTTAGTACAGTGCCTGGCACAGAGTAGGAGCTTAATATGAAATTTTTTTTAAAAAATGAAACTTAAAGGAGTTGGTGGCAGAATTGGAACCAGAACTAGGTCCCCCAGACTTTAGTTAGGCATTTTACCTCTGTGGGCTCAGGTTCCTCATTTATAAATGAGAATGTTAGACTCAGTGGCCTCTGAGGCTCCCTTCCAACTCTAAATCTGTGATTCTAGGTCAGTTCCCTTCCTAATCTAGTACAAGACTTCCTAGGACAGACTTTACTAGGAGGACCTTGGAGAAGAGCACAAAAGGCTACCAGCATACACCCATCAAAGGTTGTCCCAACCAATGTTTGGTAATCTCATTAAGACATCATAACCCAACCTTGTGCCACATGTGCTCATTTTCTAGGGATCAAGGTCAATTGCTCCCATTCCCTTTCTGTTCTAGGCATAATCAGAAATAGAGCCTCAATAATTATCCTCTAGGCCAGTGGTTCTCAACCTTTCTAATGCCTTGACCCTTTAATAGTCGTATGTGGGCGTGTCTGCATGTGGGCAGACCAGCCTGGAGATGGATAGAAGAGGTTCCTAAGACCATCGGAAATATGTGTTTTCTGATGGTCTTAGGCGACTCCTGTGACAGTGTCATTCGACCCCAAAGGGGTCGCAACCCACAGGTTTCGAACCGCTGCTCTAGGCTTTATACAGATCCACCTTGCTGACCTTCACCAAGAACTGTTGTAGGTACCTGGAAATCACCCACTTCTCACTAGTACAATAAAAAGACACAAGGGGAGAGAACCACATCCCAGCTCTGTGGGCATTGTAGTTCTCTGTCTACATTTCCCTTCTCAAAGGGCTGGCACAAGGAAAAGATTTCATAAATCATGAACTATGAAGCACCATAGGAATGAGGGGGATAGTGATTATCAAAGTAACTGACATTCACATAGCATTTATCTTGTTTGATCCTAACTTGGGAGATAGATGGGACAGATGTGATGATTGCATAGCACCTTATCAGAGTCATTGATTTAGAGAAGGAAGGGACCTGGAGAGGCCATTGAGTATTTTCTGGATGAGAATCTGAGGCACAGAAAGGTCAAGTGACTTGCCCAGGGTCACACAGCTAGTCTTCCTGACTCCGAGTCCACCAATCTTTCCTCTGTACCTTACCCCAACTAAGGTTACCTACCTATCATCTACTCCTTATCTACCTGTTTGTACATGCTTTCATCACCATTAGAATGCAAGGTCCTTTCGAGGAAGAATTATTTTGTGCCTTGATTAGAACAGTGCTTTTACACACAATAAAAGCTTAATAAGTGCTGGCTGACTGATGGCCATCAGACTTAGTATGAGGTAGGGCCCTTTCTTGAACCTCAAGGATAAGAGATGGAAACTCTCAAAAGCCACCATGAACCAGAGAAATGGTTTTACTGCCCCCCTGCTCCAGTCATTTCAATAGAGGTGGACCAGGGACAGGCAAGGGTTGCCCTGTTTTACTCCCAGAAATGAGGTCCCAAATTATTCCCACCTCTTCTCAACCCCTAAATCACATTTTCATGGTGCTTTAGACATGCTTTCCTCACAACCCAACTTAAGGCAGGCAATACAAGAATTATCATCCCTTTTTACAGATGAGCACAACTGAGGTTTGGACAAAAGTACCTTCAGAATAAGAATTGGCAGCCCTGGGACTCAAATCTTAACTCTGCAACTCTATCCTTGTGTTACCTCAAGCAAATAATTTTCCTTTCCTGGGTCTTCCTTTCTTCATCCATAAAATGAGGAAAAACATATTGGTCTCCTGTCTTCAGTGGTAGCTGGATTGATTGCTTGTCACCGGTGTTAGAGAAGGGACTCTTCCTTGGGATGTGAATTGGCTTAGGCTGGATGGCCATTGGAAATCCTTCCAACTTTAAAATCTGTGACACTAAGACCCTTCATAGCTCTAAAGCCCAGGCTGTTTTTACTACTCCAAGTAGCCTTTCAGGGAAGGTCTTTCTTCGATCCCTCTTCCAGCACAAGGCAATTGCTATTGAGAGCAGATTGGGTTGGGAAAATGGACTTTTCTTCTTAACAGGCAACAAGAGGGAAGGGCTTGGAAAGAGGGACAGTTCTTCATTCCCGAGGGAAAAACTTGGCCAATTGGAAGAGAAAAGAGACTAATTAAGATGAAAATAAGTACCATCCCCATTCCTATTAGGACCAGACCAGGAAACTGGTCTAGAATGTAGAAGGGTAGAGGGGTACAAAGGCGGGTGAGGAAAGGGACAGAGCAAAGAGTTCACTCCTCCACAGGCAGAGACAGTAGGAAGTCTCAAAGAGGACTACCATAGCTGGTAGCAATGTCAAAGAAATGCTATCCCCCTGCCCCCCCAGGAAAGTGTAAGCTTTTAGGAGATACTTTCTGTCTTAATATTCTTAGGGTCCACGCCCATGGAGTTTTGTACATAGTACAAAGCTTCATAAAGGCTTATTGAATTCATCTGAAGGAAGAAGAGTAGCAGGGTTTCTACACCTGGGGTTTTTGAGGATGGGTTTCTTTTTTAATATTTTGATAACTATTTCTATAAAATTAGTTTGTTCTATAACTCTATGCATTAAAAAAAATCCTTCTGAAAAGGGGGTCTATAGGCTTCACCCAACTGCCCAAGGGGTCCCAGATATAAGAGACTGAGCACCCCTGTTACAGAGGTTAGAAACTATGACAATGGAACACAATGTACTAAATCAGATTTATTTTTTATACATTGGTTAATTTCACCCAGCTGCTTTTTATCTCTTTTTATTCTTTGTTCTAAGGATGCTTGTCTGGGACCAGGGAAAGGAGGATTATATTGAGAAATAAAAGTGATGAAAAAAATCCCCAAAGATATCAATAAAATTTTAAATTAAGAAAAATAAGGGGAAAGGGGAAAGTAAAAAAAAAATCAATTGTGATGAGAGGGAAGGCGCAGTGACAGTAGTTTGTCAGCAGGCACTGGAAAAAAGAGTTGATAAATTGGCTGGGTTTTTTTCCTTCTTCCTCTTTCCTCAGAAAAGGGAACTCCCAGCATACCTCCCCCCTGCCAGATGCTACCTCCTGGGATTCCCCACAAACATATGCTTCCTTGTCTGTCCCCTAACTGAAGGTCCTGGGTGATGCTCCCCCCATACCATGTCCCTTAGAAAAGGTGCTATCAATTCTAGAGAATTGTTCCCTGCTCAGGCCATTAGAAATCAGCTTTGGGGAAATCCCAGCTTGTTGGAATTAAGGTACTATAATTCAATTCAACAAATACTTATTAAGCATCTACTGTATTCCATGCAAGACACTTTGAGACCATAGTGAAAACATTAAATTCGTTTCTGTAAGCCTACAAGTAACTGACATTCTACTGGAGAGCTGAGGGTTCAACCTGTACACAAACTGAGTACTGGGTACAAAGATCGCTAAAAAGGGAGAATACAATACAGCTGACAAGAACCATCATTGAGAACCAAAGAAGACTACCATTTGAATGCAGCTGTTTGCCAGATACCAGCTATATGAGATCTTTCCCCTCGGACTTCGTTTCCCCTGTCCATCAGTGAACATGCATGTACTAAGATTTTATTTTGTGCCAGGAACTATATTAAATGGTATACAAAGAAAAACAAAATCTAGGTCCCTGCCCTCAAGGAGCTCACAGTCTAATGGGGGAGACAATATTCAAGTATGTATAATGGGTACATGGAAGGTGGTCTCAGAGGTGATCAGGTGATCTCAGATAGGCACTGGTAGGACAAAACAGGGAAGGGGAAGGTGGAACTAGGAAAGGTCTCCTGTACAACCCTTACCCTAACCAAGTCTCCCAAGAGATTGAAGTAGTTGGACTAAATGATCCTGGAGGTCCAGTCAATCAATCAGCAAACATTTATTTGGTGCCAGCTGGATGCCAGGCATATAAAATAGTTAGGAAATATAAAAGTAAACAGAGGATAATTTTGGAGGGGAGGTAATAGCAATAGCAGATAGAAATACCAAGAAAGGACTTCCTGGGTGGTTGCAGGTATGTGGTGGCACTGGAGCTTTGAAGGAGGCTAGGAAGTTTAAGAGGAGAGGAGGGGAGGGAGTGCATTCCAGGTATGGGGGACAGCCAGTTCAAAGGCAGGGAGTTGGGTGGGTATGGAATGTGACTGGCCAGATTGGAAGCCAGGTTGTAAAGGGCTTTAAATGCCAAACAGAGGCATTCATATTTGATCTTAGATGTAATTGGGAACTACTGAAGCTCACTCAGCAAGGCTAAATCCTATGATCCCATAACATTGCCTCTCCCTCCCTTCTACCCAGTTCTTGCAGAAAAACCTTTTTCAGTCATTTAACCACAAGTGCAGGTACCCTCCTTGCATCCATCAATTCCTCACAAGGCTAAAAGCCCTAAGGTGGAGGGGGGGTCAGTCTCAGGCAGAGACAGAAAGCTTGCGACTATGGGAGATCCAGAGAAGCCTCATTCCTGTACACACTACCTTTTCCAAGGATTCTTCTACTTGGGAATTCTTGAGCCCAGAGGACAAGGAGAACTTATAGCTTCCTTTCCTCTCTCATCTACTCTTATGGCCCTAAAGGTAGGGTGTGTAGCCATTAGCTCCTCCCTGATAGGTCAATCATCTAAGTTATGGCATGGTAAAAATTTACATCTTGAGGGACATAACACTGGACTGGGACTCGAGACCTTGGGCAAACCATTTCCCTTCTGGAGGATGTTATACTGAATGACTTCTCCATTCAAGCTTTTCTATGTCCCTATGTATCTCCATCACCTGGAACAGCCTATTGATAAAGTATAATTGTTCTAAGACCCCTCCCAGCTCTGACTTTCTATGTTCTAGGATCCCATTCAGCCTTTGATTATATGATGGCAGGATTCCAAGATTATAGGGTTAACAACTCACCTATACAGATTAGTTGGAGTCAATTAGAGTGGGTTCTGATCTCTGGACAGAGATCAGAGCCCCACCTGCTCCCCCAAACCCAACTCTTCCCCTAAGGAATGAGGGAAGGAGAGGTGGAAAATCAATGCAAAAGTCCAAGAATTCAAGAGGGAAACCACTTTATCCCCTCCCTGGTTCAGTAGCCTTGGGGAAGGGGGTGGGGGGCAGGAGTTGAGGTTAACTGACTCCTTCATTTCAGCCTCACAAAGTTGGGGAAGCTGCCCAGTTAGTCTCCAGTCCTACAGAGATTTTAATCTCTTTGTGATCAGATAAAGGGGAGAGAGGGGGAGCATTGCCTCCCTGCTGGGGAGGGCCATTCAAAGCTGGTTCCTGTAATAAAGTGATTTAATAGATCTAAAGAGGCCAATTCCCTTCTTTCTCCCACAATTACTTCCTGTGGGTTATTCACATATGTAAATGAGGCAGGAAGGGGGGCAATGGAGAAACTTTTAAACTAGACGTCTGGTTGGGGAGGGGGGTGTATGGTAGTGGGCTAGGGACTAACGATCACTGTGAAATTACCATCTACCAAAGTCCCCCTAAGCCTCCATAGACCAACATGCCTTCTCCTCCCACCTCATCATGCCCCCCTTCTCCCAAGTCACTTCTCTCCAACTTTTCCTGCTCCCCAAAGCATCCTTCTTTCGGGTTCCTTCTCTTCAGTCACAACTGGCCTCCCTATCCTTTGCAATGGCTTTTGGGGATACAGTCTGCTGTGACTCTTCCTTTTCCCTGCAATGTCCTCCCCTTTCCAGCTGCCTTCCTGTCCATCTTTGTAAGCACAATTCAAGTATCATCATCTGTGATACCTGGCTCAGATTTGGTGTGCTTCTTGAATGCATTTGGACAAAAAACCATCCAGGCTGTGAATGCACCTTCTCCCTCACATTGAACTTTAAGATCCTTGAGGGCTGCATCTTCTTTAGTATGTAGCCAAGTGCACAGAAGGAACATCTAAACTGAAAGGGGATATGAAGTAATCAGGTCTGCAGGACTTCACTTATCTCCCCTCGCACACACATTCACAGTTCTTCTCCTGGTCCCCTGGCTGTTTGTGATTGCAAGCTAAGCCCATTCTCTCTCCCAATCTTCCCTTCCCCTCCCCCAAACAGTCCCCAACTCTTCGGCCCTTGGGCTCCAATTCAATCCCTTTCATCCCCCCCACCCCCACCTCTAAGCCAAAGGCCCTAGAGAACAGAGCTCAGTCCTTCAAACCCCTAAATCTTTGGGCCTGGTAGAATGGTAGTGACAGGGGGAGGGGAGAGAATGCCCTAAAGGTGAGCCCAGAACTAAGGTCTAGGTTGCACCCCTTTTCACCTGTCTAGCTGCAATTCTGGGGTAATTCCCGCCAAACAAGGGGTGAGAAACCCAGGACTGAACAACTTAGCTTTAAAGGGGGGGGATGAGAGATCTCTACATTCCCTAACTCTGGAGGGAGGGAGGCTGCAGACAGACTAGCCAAATCAAGTGTAGGGCGGCTGAGTGAAAGGGTGGGGGGAGGTCCAGGAGCCCCAGGCCCCTTCTGTTTGTGTCCTGGAATGTTAGGGCAGCAATTTGAGAGCCGTCTGGGGCCATAAATGCCAAGCCTGGAAGAATAGATCCAGAGCCTAGACTGCCCTCCCTCCCCCTAGCCCCGCCGAGCTGGGGCGACACTGAATTTCACCCCCACCGAGCTGAGCTGCCTTCTTTCGCAGAGAACTTGGGGTTGCTCCGGCCTCTTAAGAACAGCCCTAGCCTCTGGCTCTTGGCGTCTGTCTCTTTCTTGGTCAGCTTCAAATGCAAGCAGCATCTGGGTCACTGGGTTTGGTGGGTTGGGGTGTGTATGTGCAGAGGTTCTACTGGGGGGAGGAGGGAGAGGAGATTGGACATAATCAGCATTAAGTCCCATTTCTGCTCTCTGCTCTCCCTTATTCCAAACCACGAGTTTTGTCTTTTCCACAGCTCTAGTGGATAGCACCCAGGGAGGGGGAAATCCAGATGCTTTAATTCCCTGGCTCACCCAGAAGCTCTCCCTCTTTGCCAAGTCCAGTGGAACAGTGGTGGTCAAATCTGATAGCTTAGTGGTGTTTCCCCCAGCGCCGCCACCCCCCCCAACTCTCTCGACCTTCTAAGCTCACTGCTCACCGCCACCGTCTCCCACCAGGCAGGACAAAACCACCTCAGTTTCTGCCACATGGGGGGGGGGGTCACCTCCCTTGTCCCTGACCCCCAAGGGAAAGAAGTACAACGGACACGTGGTGAGTCGGGTAGGGGAAAGGGAAGTTACTGAGGGGTCCAAGCTGTAGGGAAGGAATGAGGGGGGATTAATTTGGGGGCTCACACTACATTCACTGGAGGACCACTTTTGGGACGAAGCATGAACAGTAGGGAGATTTTCAGGAGTGGGTGCAGAATTGGAGGTCTCTCCCTTTGGCCCCGTGGTGAAGACATAGGGGCGCTGCGGCGGGGCGACAGAGAAGGGGGATCAGGACACCTCTCACCTGGTGCACAAAGACGTCCACAGGCGGGTCGAGCGCTACGCCCGCGCGGGCGGTCATGGACAGGAAACCGAAGCCCATGCGCACATTAAACCACTTACAGATGCCGGCGCCGTGGAGCGGCTGCGGCTCCTCTCCAGCCCGGGCCGCTTCCCCGGTAGCCGCCTCCTCAGCTGCCTTTGCACAGCCACCTGGGTGGGGAAAAGGGCCACAGAAAAAGCTCAGCTCAGCCTCTGAGCCCGCGACTCACCTCCCCCTGGAACCTGGACCCTTCTAGCCGGTGCGTGGGAACCTTGGGGTTCCAGCCCGCGAGATGGGAGAGCTAAGGGTCTGACCTGAACCATCTGCCCCTCTCCCTCTTTCCCTCCCACCGAGCACAGCCAGTCACTAAAATTCTAGATGGCCCCCGAAAGTTTCCTCTTCCTCCCGCAACTCCAAGCTGTCTCCGCGCTTTCTCTCGACCGGCGAACCGGCAAATGTCCTGGCTCGCTTGGGGATGGATGCCCCTCCTCCCCCCGCTTGCCCCCGCCCCTGCCGGGAAGAGGCAGCTCCGGAGTGCGTGCTGCCCGGACGCCTGGGTTCCTGGGGCCGAGGTGTGGCCGCACGGGGCAGGGTGGCCTCCAGACCCCTCGGGGTGCCCTGTTCTATTTCTCTCCCCCCGACCCAAAGATGTTTCCATCCTTGCCCAAGTTCCCAATCGCGAGACCTAACCTGCGAATTGCTGGTTGGACACAGAGCCCATGATGGTCGGCTCAGCACCCGCGGCCCCGGGCCCCTGGTCGGGCGGCTGCAGGCCCCAGAAAAAACGTCCGAAGGCAAAGGAGGGATCCGGGAGGAGGCCGCTACATCTCCACCGGCACAAAGGCGGTGGGAGGGCCCACGGCTTTTCAAAGGCTCCCAAATTCTAAAAGACAATAACCCCCCGCGGGCAGCCCCCTCCTCTCCTCTTCCCTCCCCTCCCCTCCCCCACCCCCAGCTCTGCTCTGTCCAGTTCTCCCTCCGTCCCTCCCCCCCAACCCCATGCCTCGGCCCTCTGACACCTCTGAGCTCTCCTAGCTCTGCACCTGGAGGGCCACCGGACAAACCTTTGGCCAAGTGGACCCCCTTTTATGACCCCCCAAAATACTGAGAAACCTTGAATTTGGGGACACTTTCGCTTATAGGATCAATAGGGGCAGTTAGAGATGAAGAGACAGTTTGAAGTGGGAGGATCTCTGGGGGGGGTCTTCCCAGGGTCCCCCCCTTTCCCCAGTCACGTGACTACACCCCCCCTCTCCCATCTCCCCGCGAGGATAATTACACATTCCTGAGAGTTGGGGGAGGGAGGTGTGAGTCGGAAAGCATCGGCCAATCAGGGACACAAACCACCTGTCAAGGGAGAAATGGATGAGTCCTCCCCCTCCCCCCCACTGAGCTTCCCTCCCCCTCCCTCTCCCCTCCGGCCCCTGGGCTGACCAGCCTGTTTGGCGCTGACCCACAGTCTTCCCTCCACCCCCACCCAAGTTCTCTGCCCCTTCTCTGAAAGGGATGTGGGGGAGAAGGAGGGGAAAGAAGACTGCATACATCGCCTAACTCAGCGCCTAGTGACTTGCTTTTTGCCTGCCCATTTCTGAGTATGTTGGTTCGTTCAACAAAATTCAGATCTAACACGTGTGTTTCTCTGAGAGTGTAGCAGTCTTCCTCTCCGCATGTTTCTGCCTCCCTCCTCCCTCAGCACCCACGTGAAGCTACCCTCTCCCCATCTACGCAGTCCAGACTGCAACCTCCCGGGTTTTCGAGTGGAGGATGTAATTCTAGGGCTCCACAGCCAGGTACCCTGGAGCAGGAAACTAATTTCAACTCGGGACCGCGCCGGGGAGTGGACTGAGATCCACACCTCGCTCCACGGCCCGCCTCTGTCCTTTTCCCCGCCCTGGGAGCTAGGAATGGGATGCCTCCATAGAGTCCCTCAGGCGCTGCACCCTCTGATCCGCGTCCCCATCCCAGCGTGGAGTCTACCCGAGCCGCAGAAATTGCAATCTCGAGGATCCCCCGGGGAAGTGGGATCCCCGGGGTGGAGACTAGCGGAGGCAGGTTACTCCAAGAAGACTGGAGGAATCTCTCCTTTTGGAGGAGAGGATGGAGGAAGCGGGAAGATAGGCCATTTGGAAGAAGAAACCAGGGGACGTGATTTCCCAGTTGGGAAGGGAGTAGGCAGCCAGTCCCTCAGCCCTCCTGGGGTGTGTGACCAGAGGGAGGGGAATCAGTAAGAAGGTGGCCACGGCCCTGGTCGGTCCTGGACAATGGCCCTGGGCTCTCCGCGCGGCCCCAGCCCTGCCCCTTCACTTCCGGTGCTCAGTTCAAACTGGACAATGCCAGCTCCGGCCAGTTCCCCACCCTCCCTCCCCTCCCCCACCACTCTAGCCCATTTAAAGGGACAGAGCATCCTTTCCGGGACATCACCTTCTTCATAGTCCCTTCTTCTGCCCACGGGAACACTTCACTCCTCTTGTCTGACCCCCACACGCTAAAATCTCTGATTCGAAGTGAGGGGGAGAGATCACTTCCCCTTTCACCCTCAAGGGGGCGCTTAGGAGAGAGTTACGACCCGGGTATTAGAGGGCTGCGGGCGGGCGTCGGGGGTGGTGATGTTGGAAAGAACACTGAATTTGGAGAGGTCCGACTCTGGAAGTAACTGTGGACCTCAGTTTCCTTATCTGTAAAATGAAGAGATTGGACTAGAGTCTAGTCACTAGATGACCTCTAAAAAGCTTTCTAACTGTACATTCTGTGATTTAGAAAATTGAATGGACAAAAACTGTACACTCAAAACCCTCTACAAATGATGATTATTTTTTAATAATGTGGACGCCACCCTGTAGTTCCCTAGCACTTCCACTCACTCAAATTTGGGCTCAGATCTTCTAGCGCTTTTTCAGTGTCAAAGTATTTTCCTCTTTCTCTCTCACTCACACACACACACACACACACACACACACACACACACACACACACACACACACACACACACACACACACACAGCTGTGGGAGAATCTTTGGGTTGCCCTCCCATTCTTAGTAGTCCCCTTGACCTCAGATCTCCTTTTCTTGATCAAGATCCTAACTACCCGAGGAGGCTGTGGCGACTTCAGTAGAAGAAGGAAGTGAAGGATCTTCGATAATAGGCCTCTAGGGGGTCCAACAGCCCTTCATCAACCTGGTCTGACTGCAGAGTTGCTGGTTGAAAGGCAGCCAGGCAGATCCCGAGAACAGATTCTCTCTCTGTCCAGGGTGCTGAGGTTGCACTGTGCCTCTGTCCGTGGTGCTGATATCTGTGCCGTTGCACAGTTCGGCAGTCCCAGGCATTGATGAACCTCCAGTTCTTATTCTGAGTGCACCTCCATCCCCCTTTCCAAGCTTCTCCCTCCTCTCACACACACAAACATACCTCCTCCACCTACCCAACCAAATCCACTAACTCAGGATTCACTCTACAGCATCCTCAACAAGTGTTCATTCAGTTTCTGCTTGAGGATTTTCTAGAGATTTAAGGGGGAAAAAAGCCCATCACCTCCAGAGGCAATTTATTTCACTCTTGAAAAATGAACCGCATACCAAGCAACCTGTTTGATATACAGAGAGTGGAAAAACTGGGAGACTGAAAAAGGAAAATGAACCTGGGAGTAGGCTCTCATCCAGAAAAGAGTGCAGGGAAACTGGCAGCCAAAGTTGCTTTCTAAACCTGTTTTCTACTTCTGAAAAATGGACAGGAGTATTCCTGAATACCTGAGGTAAGAAGATAGATGAAATAAGCAAAGGAGCCCAGAGCAGAATTCCATCATGATGAAAAATGAATACTTTTGTGGTTAAAATTCATAATACTAATTCATCCATCTAGAGATCCTGGCTCCCATTTCTTTCCTGAAGGGAGAGGAAAGACTTCATCCCCTCTAGAGAATGGGAGAGGGATGATGATAGATGAGCAGAAAGCAGTTCCATTTATTAGCTGTATGATGTTGGCCAAGTCATCTTACTTTTCTGATCCTCAATTTCCTCATCTATAAAATTAATATTTTGACTCAGTGATTGTTAAAGTTTCTTCTATTTGCACTTAACACAGCTCTTGTTGAATAGTAAGTACTTAATAAATGCTTTTCCATCCTATTTTATTCTTCCAGCTCTGACATTCTGTGACTCTATCAAGATCCAGTACTTTTCTTCATCAGATTGTTTTTAGAGGTGGGGGATGGAGAAGATAAAGAGATTCAGTTTCCTACTGAATTTCACTTTCTTCTCTTTCCCTCCCCTACCTCTACTAAGTATATTTCACTCCATCCATAAAGTAGGGGTTATAGAATATTAGAACTGAAAAGAGATCCTAAAATATAGAATGTTAGAATGAAGAATAAGAGCTAGAAGAGACCTTATAATATTGAATGTTAGAGAGAGAAAAAAATCATCTAGTCAAACTCAGTCATACATTTTCTATTAAGGGAAATAGCTCCAAAGAGAGGAAGCGACTTTCCAAAGAATACACAGTGAGCCGAGTCATCCCCACTGCTTTCCTCTCCAATCTCCTCCCTTCTCTGTGACTTTCTAGAGATCTAACCAGAGTCAAAGGACATGACAAGGGCCATGAAACCACTGGAAATTCTTTCTATGGCCTTTCATTTCTGAAATATTTCAAGGTCTCTGTAGGAGAGCCTGGGTCATTCCTTGGTGATTGTCATGAGCTTCAAACTCTGGCTTTCTTCTGTTATATTTGCATATGCAAGACTATATGTATATATGTCAGTGTACTTTTGTGAACACATTTTTGAGGAAATATGTGTGTACCTTGTATATACATGCATGTGTATATATCTCTCTTGCACCCACATTATATTTATGCATGGATGTGCATATGTGGCATGGAGTGTTGAATAAAACTGACCCTCTGTGAGCTCAATTTCTGTGTCAGATGAACTAGTTCTACTACATAATTTGTAATCAGCCCTGTCCTGATATTCTATAGTGGTACTGGGTAAACACACGTGTGTGTGTGTGTGTGTGTGTGTGTGTGTGTGTGTGACAGAAAGAGAGAGAGAGAGACAGACAGACAGACAGACAGAGACAGAGAGACAGAGAGAGAGGTCAAGGGAGGAGAGAGATTTGAAGAGAGGTGAGAAAGGAGAGAGGCAGAGAGATAGATGGAGGGAAGGGGGAGAGAAAAAAAGATGAGAGAAAAGATGGAGGGGAGGGGGAAGAGGAAGAGAGAGAGAGATGAGAGAGAAAGATATGAAGAAAGGGAAGAGAGGAAAGAGAGGGAGAAAGAAAGAGAGAGGAGGGAGGAGAAGAGAGATGAAGGGAGGAGAGAGAGAGATGAAAGGAGGAAAGAGAGAAAGGAGAAAGAGAAAGTGGGAGAGAGATGGAGGGGAGAGAGGGGAAGAAAGAGAAAGGGAGAGAAAAATAGAAGGGGGAGAGAGGTTCCTTCCTAATTATGTAGAGTTATCTGAGCCTACTGCTGGGTGTGTTGCTTCCTCTCACCCCTTTTATTCTGCCCAGAAAGTGAGACTCCCAGTGCCCAGCTTGAGCTGTGCTGTCTTCTGAGGCCTGTTGAATTGTGTTGAGGGTGAGCCAAAGGATTCCTTCCTGTCCTTTCAGCCCTATTCTCTATGCTGGCCCCACTTCATGCAGGACACAGGGCACTGGCTTTCACAAATAATGGCTTCATTAGATTGAAAGGAGAAGAAAGTGACCTCAGTGAAATGGACTTCCTGACCCCAGCTGACCTCTGACCCTCACCCTGACAGCCTCTAAATCTTTTCCTCTGTCCTGTTTCTCTTGAGTTATCCCTTCAAGGTGAGAGCAGGAAGCAAGAGCTGTGTCCTACTGTAACTCACTGCATGTCAGACTATAACTCACCAGGTGTCCAACTACAGAATAACTGACAATATATTGCCTGTAACTTCCTCCCAGTGTGAACTCTAGCTGTTATTCATAGTATGCCTGCCTGTCACTCACTGGTATTCCCTGGGAGTGGACCCAAGTGTAAATGCAAGGGGAGTAAAAAGCATTATCGTGCCTCCTCCTCTCCACTCTGGATGTGTTGCTTGCAATTTGTTTGGTGTCAGGCTATAACAATATAATCAACTGACAGTCACTTACCTTAATCCAGGCCTTTCCAGGTAGGTATTTAAATCACCAGACAATGCAAATCATTGGGTGTTTTCAATTGTTACAGAGAAATGAAGATTTCCCTGGCACTAAGAATGTGAGATAGCTGAAGAGATGATTTTGAACTGAAGTTGTAACGAACATAGAATCACATAGAATGTAATAATGAGAATGGACCTTAAGACATAGAATCTGAGAACTAAAAATTACTTTAGACCGTAAAATATTAGAACTGGAAAAGCCCTGAGAACATAGAATGTTAAGAATTTTCAGATCCCTCAATAGGGCAGCTACTGTTCTCCCTTCCATCAGGTCCTGAACTGAAGAGGCATTTCCAAGATCAAGGAAGGGCAGAATGCCCAACTCCAGCTCCAGCATTCTAAGATTCTATGAAAAAGTGGAGTTAAAATATCCCACTCAACCTCAGCCCCAGGGGTGGGGTTGATTCTTACAATTTCCCATTGTTCCTTATAATCTAGATGTCATCAGAAGGCTATCTATCTATCTATCTATCTATCTGTCTATCTATCCATCTATCTACCTATCTACCTTATCTATCTATCATCTATCTATCTATCTATCTATCTATCTTTCTATCTATCTATCCATCTATCTACCTATCTATCCTATCTATCATCTATCTATCTATCCATCCATCTATCTATCCATCTATCTATCTATCTGTCTATCTATCTATCCATCCATCTATCTATCTACCTATCTATCTATCCATCCATCTATCTATCCATCCATCTATCTATCTATCTGTCTATCTATCTATCCATCCATCTATCTATCTATCCATCTATCTATCTATCTATCTATCTACCTATCTATCCTCAATGAGCTCAGAAAACACATACATGGATTGTTATAAGTAGAAGCAACTGTAGGGATTATCTATGCCAATCCTTCACTTTAAAGATACAGAAACTGAGACCCAGGAAGTACATGATCCAAAGTCATATAATAAGACAATGGCAGAATTGAAATTAGGAGCTGGTTCCCTTGATTCCCAGAACAGTTCTCTTTCTACCATGTTTCAAGTCTATTGTATCTATGCTGACCTCCCTATCTGACAAACTTGATCACAGAATTGAATGTGCTGAAATTTGGAACAAAGTTAAGGGTACCCAAAGGGGTCATTATCTAGCCTAGAGCCAAATGAGAGTTCATTCTGAGAAAGCTACCCACTTGCACTGAAAACTGAAAAAATATTGGGGATATATCCATCCCAAGGGTAAGAAGTGGCACTAATTTTGAAAATCTAGTTTTGAAGCATAGTCTTGCTCCATAGGGATCCCTAGGGGCCCATGCGGGGACAATGCTGTTCCTCCTGTCCCCCACCTTGCCCCCTGTGATGACCTTCGGTAACCTAGATCAATAGACCAGGCCTCTCCAGTTCCCAAGTGACCAGGAACAGCTCAAGAGAGCAGGCCTGAGTCTGGGTCATTAAGTAACTGTCACTCACCCTGGCCCCATTGGGGGCAGGGCCCTGGGGGTGTGAAAGAGGCACAGGTGTGGCCATCTCTTCCCAACTCCCACCCTGCCAAGCCCTGAATTTCCAGTCCCTGTTCCCCATCTGCTCTTCCTTTTTCATCCTCTTATAGTCCCTTCAATGGCAGCTAGGATGAATGTATAGAATCCCAGTCCTGTTGAGTAACCTCCTTCTCTATACCCTTCTTCCTACTGGGTTCATCAGCAAGGCTTCCTGCTTTTGGCACTAAGACCTCTTTTTCATTGCTAATTCCACATCCCTTTTGATGAGCCCCCATGTGCTTATAGGGTCCCAACTTTAAGCCACATCTCTGAGTACTCATTCCTTTCTCTGAGCATTCAAGTTCTATACTGAATCCCTGATCCTTCACTGAGCCTATATCTATCACATTGAGCCCCAATTCTCCTCATCAGGTTCCCATGTTCCACACTGAATGCCCCACCCATATCTAATTTCCACTCCATCATTTAGTCAACAAACATTTTTTAAGCACCTACTACATACCAGGTACTGTGCTCAGTAATAGAGATACAAAGAAAGGCAAAAAGGTGGTCCCTACCTTCAAGGAGCTCACTGTCCAATGGGGAAAATACACACAATAAAAATAGAAGACAATCTCAGAGGGAAGGTACTAACAGAGGAAGGGGGGAGAAAAAGGGAATCAGGAAAGGCCACCTGCACAGGCTAGAATTTGAATTAAGTCTTAAAGGAAGTCAGTGAAACCAGGAAGGACGTTCAAAGCATGGGAAACAGTCAGTGAGAAAAGCTAGAGTGTCATGTTTAAGGAATAACATGTGGTCCAGGGTAGCTAAATCATAAAGTTCATGTAGGGGACTGTAGTGTAAGGAGATTGGAAAGGTAGGAAAGGTTCAAGTTGTTAAAGGATTCAAATGACAAATAGTGCACTTTGTCCCTATCCTGGAGGTAATAGGGAGCCATAGGTGGTGACATAGACCTGTCTTTTAGAAAACTCTCTTTGGCAGCTGAATGGGAATTGATTGAAATGGGGAGATACTTGAATCCTCTAATGGAGCCTCCATCCTCTTTACTGGACACTCATCCTCTTCACAGAGTGTCCATCTTCGTCACCGAACCCCCATCCTTCCAGCAGAGGCCCTGTCCTATCAGTGAATTCCTACCACAACCTTGAGACCCAAACACACACTGATCACTCACATCCATCCTTTACTGATCCCTGTCCTACCCACAGAATCTTATCACCTCACTGAATCTCCACTCCACCACAGAACTTCCATCTCTTCACTGAGTTTTTTTTTTAAATTAAAATCTACTTTATTTTTAAAGATCAGCCCCTTCTCTCCAACTCCACCCCATACTGAGAAAGCGAGAAAAACAAAGCCTGTTATAGGAATTGAGTCACACCACTGCTGCTATCTGGTGCTGCTGTTGCTGCTGGCTTCTGAACTTCCTCCATTGTCCATCCACCACCCAGGGCCTCCCTACCCAGAATGTCACTGCCATGCACAAATCCTTCTCTCATCCCACTCTGGATCTTTGACCCAGGATTGGATAGTAAGTTACAAAGCTGCCAATTGGCACCTTGAGGTGCCCTCTATGCCCTGTGGTGCGAGAGAGTGGCCCATGACACTGTAGTTTCCCTCTTGATCTTCTTCTAACAAAAAGAAGGGGATATTTTTTTATTATCTGTTTCAATTATAGTGTTTTTGTTTCTTCACTTCGTATCAGGTCACACAAATCTTCCCAGGTTCCCTGATTTCCTCCTCCTTCTCCCCCTTATTATCATCATCGTTATTATTATTAATTATTTGGAGAGGGGTAAGGCAAGGCAATTGGGGTTAAGTGACTTAACCCAAGGTCACACAGCTAGTTAAGTGTCAAGTGTCTAAGGGCAGGTTTGAACTCAGGTCCTCCTGACTTCACGGTCAGTGCTCTTTTCACTGCACCACCTGGCTGCCCCCCCCCCTTCTTAATTTTTATAGCACAATAGTATTCTATTCTAACTACTACATTTTGTTCAGTCATTACCTAATCAACAGAGAGCTACTTAGTTTCTAATTGTTTGTTACCACAATAAAGCATATACATACAGCCTTTTATTCTGTCTTTGACTAATTCAGAGTTCTTGTCCAATTATGGAATCACTGGGTGAAAGGGTATAAACATTTTGGTCACTTCATAAAAAAAACATAATTCCCAACTGCTTTCTAGAATGCTTGGATCAGGGGCAGGGCATCTGCAGCCTCCAGGCCACGTGTGGCCCTCTGGATGCTCAGGTTTGACTGAATCCAAACTTCACTGTTATAAATGGAATAAAAGTTACCCAGTGTCTTGAGGTCTGGAGGCCACAGGTTCCCCATCCCTCGCTTGGACCAATTGACAGACCCACTAAGTGTATTGGAAAGGAAAGGAAGGAAAGAACATTTATTAAACACCTACTGTGTTCTAGGCACCGGGCTAATCACTTTACGTGTGTTATCTCATTTGTTCCACTCGTCTTCCCACAGCCACTCCAGTATTTTTTATTTCTGCTTCTTATTATCTTCACTAATCTCATAGGTTTGATCGGGAGCCTCAAAGCTGTTTTCATTTACACACGTTCTATTAGTGATCTGGAACATTTTCAGGTGGTTGTCGATAGTTTGCATTTCTTCTTTAAAATTTTTTTCACATATTTTTCTCATTTATATACTTGGGAATCATAATATATTTCAAAACAAACGGTTATCTTGCTTTTACAGATGCTTTTTGTGTTTAAATCATTGCCATTTGCAAATACATCCTTCCCTTCTTCCATACTCATCAAGCCTTCCCTTGATTCTAAACTAACCAAACCATCGATTAAGTTCAACAATATATGCAATATTCCACATCCATAGCCCTCCACCTCTGCAGGGAAGGGAGGGAGATACGGTTTTTCTCAATTCTTCTCTGGGGTCATACTTGGTCATTATATTTACACATCATTCAGTTTTATTTGTTCTTTTCAAGTACATTATTGTGGTCAGTTTGTATATTATTTTCCTGGTTCTACTTGCTTTCTTCTGGATCAGATCAGATGTCTTCCCATGCATCTCTGAATTCCTCGTAGTCACAATTTCTTACTCCATAATAATATTCCATTACATTCATGTACCACAATTTCTTTAGCCATTTCCCAATCAATCTAATTTAATTCTTTGCTACCACAAAATGTACTTCTATGGATATTTTGGTGTAAATGGCACTTTTCTTCCTGTCTTCAACCACCCCAGGGGAACTATGCCTAGCAATAGGATCTCTCGAGTCAAAGTGTACAGATATTTTATTCACTTTATTTGCACGATTCCGAATTGCTTACCAAAATGTTAGTACTGATTCATAATTCCAATAACATCATATTGGCGTGCCTGTCTTCCCACGGTCTCTTTTGTCTTTCATTACCTTTACCAATTTGATGGATATCAGCTGAAATCTCAGAGTTGTTTCAGTTTGCATTTATCCTACATAAGTGGTTTGGAGCATTGTAAATATCTGTGTGTTCACAACCTGCATTTCTTCTTTGGGGAATTTCCCCATCTCTTTGATTCACTTACATTCTGTAATTACATTCTGTAATATGCTGTCAAAGCAGTTTTGAGAGCCCCCTTTCTGATGCAACCATAATTTTCAGAAGGATACTTTCCTGAAGACCCCAGGACCCATTCTCCAACCAGAACAAGGGGAGAGAGACCTGCCGTCTCTCAAAGCTGAAATAGCCTGGCCAGGGAACTTGCCCTGGGGCTGAAAGCCAGGCCTGTCTCCCTCCCCCACCTTTCCTTTCCCCCAGGCAGTGCAGGCTTCCCCTTCAGCTCCCCAAAGCCCTGGTCAGTCACCACTGATTGATTGATTGGGGAGGGGGGAAGGGAAAGGGAGAGAGGATCGATGGAGGAATCTGGATCTATTCATGTTGGCTGCTAATGGTCCAAGGAAGAAGGAAGGAAAATTAATAGTGGGGTGACAACATTCGCATCCCTAAACTAGTGTTCTCATCCAGGCTTTATAGTATTGGGCTTCTCTCCTTTAAGATACCCTTAGTCCCTCATCCGAGGGAGGAGATGATAAAGTAGAGGGATGGATGGGGGTGGGGAAATAAAGCGGCAGGAGCTACTGTCAGACTTGGTGTTACTAAATTCTTCACAGCACTATAGGGAGTCAAGGCAGACTCCTCAGTCCAGACCCCTTCAATCATTCCCTGAACCTCCCTCCCTACCTGTGATATCTTCTCCCCTTCATTCTCCAATGGCCCACACCTCTCTACAGCCCCCTTTTCTTCTCTTCCCTAGGGTTAGAGATGACAGTTGTTCCTTTTTTTCTGTTCCATCTCTCTCTTCTCCCAGACCCTCACTATCCATCATTTTCTCAGTCTCTCTTTCTATCTCTACCCTTGGCTCTGCTTCTCTGTTTCTGTGTTGTGGATTGAGAGTCAGGGGACCTGGGTCTGGACTCAAGGTTTGCCTGTTCCTGCTATGTGACCTTGGGCATGTAACCTATGGGTTTCAGTTTGTTTATCCTTTCATCAAAGTGTAGGGATCAAATTAGGTGATTCCTAAGGTCTTTTCCTAATCTAAATCTTGTGATTTATCTGATGGAGGACATGATTTCAAGGATAGAAATCCTCGGTGTTCATCTCCGTTCTCTCTGTCCCTTTATTTCTGCACTATGGTCTCTTTTGCTGCCCATCTCATCTACGTCCGTTTTGCTGTCCCTTTGTCTATCTCGGGCTCTTCTCCTGAGTACCCTGGAATGGAGTAAATGACTGTTCCAGGAGTGCACAGGAGACCTAGGATGTCTGAATACAAACCTAAATGAGATTGTTTTGGGTTTTAGTTAAGAACATAGACCATACTCAATCCGTAGACCAACATTGCCTGGTCTGTTTGATTTCATCCACCTCTTTGCCAGTGAAAGATCTTCCCCGGATCAGGTGGAATCCAGATGCCCGGAACCTTTTTAGAGGTTCAACATTTGGCAGTGACAAGGTTCTCACATGCTGTCTGAATCTCTGGCCTCGTTCCCATCTCTACTCATGTTGCTCTGTTCCCCTTTCCTTCTCCACCACCCCTGAACTACCTTCCTCAAACCTACTTTCCAGCTACACACTGCTTCCTAACACCCTGAGAAGACTCTACCCTGAGACCAACTGAACTCATTCTTCAACGATGAACACACCAGGTAATATCCTCTCCTTCCTGGTGATTTGGAACCCTTGGCTGTCATTGTTCAAATCTCATTTACCATCCTTCAATGGCTACTTCCTCATTCCCCTCTTTCTCAATGCCCCTTTCTGCCCAATGTCCCACTTTAAAGCTCCCTACCCCTCCCACTGTGGTCTCTGGAATACCTGCTCCACAGGTAACAAAATTACTTTCATCTTGAACCTTTTCCTTTTGAAGTCCTTCCATCTTGTACTCACTGAGATCTGGCTGACCCTTTCTAGTATTGGCCAAACTTTCACTTGTATTTTCCCTCCCCCCAATCTCATTGGTTACAAGCCAGCTTTATTCACTTGCTCCCCATTGCCATTTCCAGGACCTCTCTCTAACTTCAACCCTAAGTAATCTCTCCTCCTTTGAAATTCATTCAGTCCATATTTAGTACCCTATCAAGATTCTGATAGTTGCTCTCTACTGACCTCTCCTTCTTTCCTCAATGAGTTCAGTGTCTGGTTTACACTGTTTCTCTGGTCCCTAACTCCGGGATCCATACTAGAATGTACATATTGATACTTGGTCTTCAACACAGGTAGACTTCAGCACACATATTGATTCTTGGTCCTCTTCGAGAACAAAGGACAACAACCAAATGATGCTACCCCAATTTCCCTAAATTTCCAGTTCCTCAACTTACCCATTTCCCATGACCCACTCTTCCTTTCTGCCTCAGCTACATACAGAGATGGCCATACCCTTGATCTTGCTGTCACCCACAAATGTTCTAGTTCCATGTTTATGAACTTTGAAATTCCCTTATTTATTTATTACATTCTCCCTCTCTCTCTCTCTCTCTCTCTCTCTCTCTCTCTCTCTCTCTCTCATTTATTAATTTTCTTATCTGATGACAGTCTGTTGGCATTCTACCTCTCCCTCACAACCCCAGACCCTGTTTTTTGTCCTTACCATGACTTCCAAACCCTTGACCCATCAATTTTTACCCGGGTCATCACCACTGTGTTAGCTATTCTCTCTTCTCTTTCTCATATAGACCCTCTGGTGAACCAGTTCAATGCCACACTGTCTTCTTCTCTTAAGTCCTGTGTTCCCACATCCTATTACGGAGCTTGTCTACCGAACCTCAGTCTTGGATTGTGACATTTGATGTCTTCACTCCTACTCGTGTGCTGCTGAATAAAGCTGGAGAAAATCATGCAACTGTGTTGATTCTATTCACTACCCATGTGTTACCTCAACTGGGCTCTCACTATAGCAGTGGTTCTCAACCTTACTAATGTCACGACCCTTTAATACTCGTATGTGGGTGAATCTGCATGTGGACAGACCGGCCTGGAAACGGATAGAGGAGCAGTGTCTAGGTTCCTAAGACCATCAGAAATATGTGTTTTCCGATGATCTTAGGTGACCTCCTTTGACCCCCAAAGGGGTCACAACCCACAGGTTGAGAACTGCTGCACTATAATAAGATAAAGCTTTTACATATCCTTAAAGAATTTATTATTGCACACACCATAGCAGCTTTTCTAAACTTTCTTGTCCCTCCTCCAACCTTCCGTGGCTCCCCCTTGCCCCAGCATCTCAGCTGAGAATCTTGCTTTATGTTTCACTGAAAAAAACCCTTAAGGCCCTTCACAGAAAGCTTCCTCTTACCCCATCTTCTCATCCCACATCACTTCAATAATGCTTTCTGCCACCAATTCCCGTTTCATCCCTGTCTCCCATGAAGAAGTGGCCCTTCTCTTTGCCAAGACAAACCTCTATGCACCAGAGATTTCATTCCATTCCACTTCCCCCCAGTAGATTTTCCCCTTTGTCATCCCCATTCTCTTATCCTTAATCTCCTCTGGTCTCTGGCTGCTTCTCTACAGCTTAAAAACAAACCCAAGCCTTTTCCATCCTTAAAAAAGCCTCACTTGATGCCTCCATCCTTGCTGGCTATTGTCCTATATCTCTCCTCCCTTTTGTGGCTAAATTCCTCCAGAAGGTTGTCTGTAATCCATCCAGCTATTTCCTTTCCTCTCACTTTCTTCCAAACTTTCTGCCTTCTAGATTCTAACCTCATCATTAACCAAAACTGTGCTCTCCAAAATGACCAATGCTCTACCAGTTGCCAAATCTAATGACTCCTTTTCATTCCTCATCCTTTTTGACTTCTCTGCAGCCTTTGACATTGTCGATCACCCTCTTCTTGAAATTCTCTGTTCTCTAGGTTTTCTGGATCTCTACTTATATTATGCCCCCAACCATGGGTGCCCCCTAAGCCTCTGTCCTAGGTCCTCTTCTCTCTTCATCACATTACACTTGATGCTCTCACCAGCTCCTATGACTTATCAGCATCATGAAGGTGACCCTCAGATCTATTTGCCCAGTTTTAACCTTGACCTCCAGCCTAGAATCTCCAACTACCTATTGAACATCAAAAACTGGAACATTCTGTAGTAGGCATCTTAAACTAAAAATGTTCAAAATTGAATTATTCCCCCCCCCCCCGCAACTCTCCCTTCTTTCTAACTCTGCCATTGCTGTCAAGGGCAGCACCATCTTCCCAGTTGTCCAGGCTTAGAACCTGAAAGTCATACTTGATTCCTCTCACTCTTTCTCATCCTCTATATCCAATCTCTTCCCATGTGGTGCTGATTCTACCTTCATTACATCTTTCATATATACCCCCCAATCCTTATACCTTTCTCTCCTCTGAAACTGCTGCCACCCTGGCGCAGGCCCTCATCACCTCAGGCCTGGGCTGTTTCAATAGACTGTTGATTAGACTCCCCATCTCAAGTCTTTTCCCACTCCAGTCCATTCTTCACTCAGCCATCAAACTGATCTTCCTAAAGCACAGGTCTGAGCATGTCATAATCCCACCCCCAGGATCAAGTATCAAATTCTTTTTAATGTTCAAAGTCTTTCATAACCTGGTCCCTCCTAGTCTTCTTATTCAACTGACACTGTCCTCCTTCCTGACTCCAGGCATCACTGACTGTCATGTATGCCTGGAATTCTCTCCTTCCTTATCTCCACCTCCTGGCTTCTGCAGCTTCCTCCAAGTCCCAGCTAAAATCTGACCTTATGCTACTGCCTTCCCTCTGCTGATTTTCTCCAGCTTGTCCCTGTACATATCTTGTTTGTAGACAGTCACTTCCCTCTTGTCTCTCCCACTAGACTGTGAGCTCTTGGAGAGCAGGGATTGCGACAATCTTTGCTGGTACTCAATAAATCCTTGCTGATTGGTTGGCTGACTCTTCCTTCTCTGCCTCTCTCTCTATCCTCGTCCTTGCCTCTGCTTTTGGCCTTATGTCTCTCTGGCCTTGTGCTGTATCTTCTTGACCCCCAGGCCAGAGTTCTTTCTACCACACCAGGCTTTGTAAACCATAAATATGCTAATAGAAGCTATTTTAAAAATATTACATGGATGACCTTAGAGTCACAGACTGTCAGAACCAGAAGAGTCCTTAAAACATAAAATGTCAAAAGGGGAAAGGGTCTTGGACAATGGAATTTCAGAGCTGGGAGGGGGCTTAGATATGGTATACTGGCAATGGAAGGGATCTTAGTGCACACACTGTTGGTATGGTGGAAAGAATACTGGATTTGGGGGTTAGGGAATTGGGTTCAAATATAGACTCTACTACTTTCTGCCTATATGACCTTAGCCAAGTCATTTACTTCTCTGGGCCTGTGTCTTCATTTACAAAATATGTCCTCTAATGTCTCCTTTAGCTCAAAATCTATGATGCTGTTATAAAGAAATACCAGAGCTAGGGGTGGTTAGGTGGTGCAGTGAATAGAGCACCGGCCCTGGAGTCAGGAGGACCTGAGTTCAAATCTAGCCTCAGACACTTAATACTTACCAGCCTTGTGACCTTAGGCAAGTCACTTAACCCCAACTGCCCTGCCTTCCCCCCTCCAAAAAGCAAAAAGCAAAAAGAATGCCAGAGCTGATAGGGATCTCAGACTATAGAATGGCAGAGATACAGGTCATGTTAGAAGTCATTTTGTATAACTCCCTCCCTTGGGAGTTTTGTTAATTATCTCTTCATGTGTGTTTTCTGCCTTAGATATTCATCTTTTTGCCTCTCTCAAAGGGCTCTAGGGGCAGCTAGGTGGCACAAGGAATAGAGTACCAGACCTGGAGTCAGGAAGACCTGAGTTCAAATGTGGCCATAGACAATAACTAGTTGTATGACCCTGGACAAGTCACTCAACTGTTTGCCTCAGTTTCCTCATCTGTAAAATGAACCGGAGAAGGAAATGGCAAACCACTCCAGTATCTCTGCCAAGAATACCCCAAATGTAACAAAGAGCCAGAAACAACTAAAAATGGCTGAACAGCAAAGAACTCTACGAAGAGTAGGTACTTAATACTTTTTAATAGTGACTGATTCTGTAGGATGAGTGCTAAATTTTGACATGGAACCTCATTAAGGGACATGAGGATAATAGTTGATGTTTATACAGGGTTTTATGTGAATTATTTCATTTGGTCCTTCCAACAACACCATATCATTTGGATGTTTTCTATTTCAAAACCTTACTCTAGTGTTGTAGGTCCTGGAACTCACACATAGAAGGTCTTCCAAATATCTGCATTATTATTTATCTTTTACAGAGAAAATTTAGAGAAGCTAAGCCACTTGCCTGGGGTCACATATCTAGGAAATATCAGAGATGAGATCTGAACTGAGGTTTCTCCCATTCCATGTCAACCCTTCCTCCCACTACACTATGGTGTTTCTCAGTATCACCAACAAATACTTGAGGGGTGGGAATTCCCAAATAGGACCATCTGTTGACAGATTTACCAAAATAACTTTCATCCCTGTGTTTTGGAATCCTTACTTCCTCTGTCTGATGACAGAGGTTCATCACTGGTGCCAGGGAGGTTATGGGACCAGCAGGGGTGGCCTGACTCAGATCTCCCCAGCAAAGAAGGCTCAAGGTAATTTGAAGGATGTTTTCATCCATTCTCATCCCATTGACTTACTCTCTCTTGTAAACCTGAGCTCCCCATCTTTCCAAATATTCAGGATTGCTGGAAATCTGGTTTTTCCAGGTTGTCCCATGATGCTGCCATAGGGAGTATACAGTCAAGTGATAGGTAAACCATTTAGAGATAACTTCTACCTCAACCTTTTTCTTCCCAACATCTACTTATCAGGGAATTCAAAACATTTTCCAGAAATTTAAGGATATAATGGATAATGGGGCCTATAAGTTCTGTCTTCCAATTCCAGGCCCTACTATAAATTTTTGCTATTCCAAAACCAAATTCGAATGGGGGTGGGGTGGGGTAGAAATCATGTGATCATAGATTCCAAGAGTAATGATTTGGAATTCAAAGGGGCCTTAGAAATAATTTAGTCCAATCATCCTTTTTTACAGATGAGGAAACTGAGACCTAGAGAGATTAAGTGACTTCCTCATGGTCACATAGTGGGAAAATGGCAGAGCTAGAGTTTGAAACACAGATTCTCTGACTCCAAAACAACCACTCTTCCTACAAAAAACCAAAAAACTGGCCACCTTGAGCTAAATCCCTAGAATGGAATCACTAGAGAGTTAATCCACACTGCCTTTTCTCATATCACATGCACATATTTACACAGGGCCAACAAGTCAGAGGTCAGCTTGGTATGGTCTCTTGAACTCAATGAGAGGAAATACAATTCTGATCTTAGCTCTGTCACTAACTAGCTGTGTGACCTTAGGCAACCTGCTTCAGTCATCTGAGCCTTGATATCCTTATCTATAAAATAAGAGTTCAAAAGAGAGTCATCATTTCCATCTAGAAGTGATGAGATGAGTGACTTTGTGGGGAACTCAATATTGTGAAGGACACTGGTATTCGAATCCAACCTTAGAAATTTTCTAGTCATTTAACTTCTTATAGTTTCAGCTTCTTTATCTGCAAAATGAGGCTAATACTTGAAATTCATACCTTACAAGTTGTTCAATTAATCAAGCATTTATTATGTACCTATATTATATTATGTACCTATTATGTAGCAGGCATGGGGTTTATAAAGACAAAAATGAAACAATTCCTGTCCCCAAGGAGCTTACATTCTATCAAGGGGAAACAACACATACACATATAATGGCATATAAAATACATACAAAAATAGAAGATAATTTCGGGAGGTGGGAGAGAGGCACTAACAGGGGAGGGGGTCAGGAAAGACTTTACGTGGGAAGCAGCACTGAATTATGGTAGGTATCTATGTTACAAAAATAAAGAAACAATTCCTGCCCTCAGGTGACTTATATTATGTGAGGTAAAGATGAGGAAGCACAATATCCTGGCCGGTGTAAAGGCACAGAGACGGGAACACTTGCACAACAGCAAGAAGGCCAGATTGCATTTCACCAAATTATACTTAATTTTTTTTTCTGGTTTGGAATTTCATTACTTGTTGAATTGTTTCTTCCTAGTAATTTACTTTGTTGTTCTTATAAAACCCAGTCATACGCTGTCGTAACAACATCTGAGTAAATCTTTTTCTTTCCTCCATCCTCATGTCACTGGAGAAACTGAACTAGTAGCAGAAAACACAGCCACCCAAAAGCAGAGAAAGATACATCAAGGACAAATACAGAAAAAAGTGGATATATAAAGATAGCCACCTGAAGAAGGAAGCAACTCCAGGGGCTGTGGTACCTTGTACCAGAGAAGAATGCTAGCTATGAGCTCAAGAAAAGGCTCCTAGACCATTAAATACCAAAAGTAATTTATATATCTTGTACATGTACTACTGTGGCACTCTAATTTTCATCCCACTTTTTCCATGGATTTATGTGTATTTATGAAAGAGTGTTTTTGGTTTTGATCAATTAAACAATCTTAGAAAATACCTTTGCTAAAAGCTGATTGAGACTATTGGCTGATTGTCAAAGGGAAGCACACTGGTAGGGGCTCATGAGTCGTAGTACTAGAAATCCCAGACCCTCAGAGTTACTCCTAGAACCCTGAAGGAAGTTTTGTCCTTTGGGCTGGTCAGTATAAGTGGGAGATGGGAAAGTAACCCCAGAGGGGATATTATAATTGCATGCCCCAAAGTCATAAAAGATATCATTTTATGATACACATAGAGGAAGCACTGTACAGCCCAAGATACACTATCTCTGAATTCAGGGGACCGACATTCAAATTCTGCCTTCGATGCTTATTACCTGAGTGACCCTGGGTAAATCAGTTTACCTCCTTGGACCTCAGTTTCCATATATAAAATGAGGGGGTTGGACTAGATAGACTCTAGGATCCCTTCTAGCTCTTAATTTATGATCTATGATTTAAGTACTTTATTGGCCCACATAAATCCTGATAGCAGCTATGGAGATCAAGCTTGTAACATAAAAATCTAGATAAATTCCTACTTACTTCTCTTAAAAATATTCGGTAAAGTACATTTTTCCCCTTCTATGAACCTTATGATGTTCAAATACATTGTTCCCATCTTCTTCCCTTCATCAAATTTCATACGAAAAGTGGGAATGTCTCTGTTCTGTCATTGTTTACCATCGTTATCATGTCATTGGCTTATATTGGCATAGTTGTGCATATGCCAAGAAAGCTTCAGGGAGAAGACTCCTCTTTTGCCCTCTTAACAGTCTTCCTGAACTTAGGTATCTGGTGCCTCAGCCCACCTCCTATTTACCACAACCTGGTCCTTGCTAATTTGGTGTTCCTGTGGCCTTCTGGGGAAAGGCTTCTCTTTTGCTGATGTCCTGTATTTCTTGAATTTAAATGCTTGAAAAAATAATCCCTAAAGATAAAATAGAAAGATTAATTTCTAAATACTATAGAGGCATGAGCTTCTTCACCCTGGTTCTTGCTGCTAGCAAGTTTTCCTTTAATTCTTTGGTTCCTGTAACCAGACAAACATCGACATAAAATTTAAAAGCAAGAATAAAAATGAGTAGATAGGGCATGCAATTACGGCAGCTTCAACCTGCCTCATTCAAACAAAATACTGTTTCAAAAAAAATGTGAACTAAAACAAGGGAAAACACACTACCCTGTACTACCACTTACTATAGAATATAACCAATATAAAGCAGTCACCACAATGAGGAGGCCAAAAGATCCTGAAAAGTGCCTCAGTCAGCAAACATCTGATCTTTTCAAGAACAGAAACAAGGAAATTAAGGATGATACTAGTTTAAAAAGTAAGTTTATTTGAAAAATCTTATTGAAGATAATGATAGAAAGTATGAGAAGTTATAGCTCATAAAGTGATGAGAAATAATGGAAGGGAAAAACATTTGCAAAAAATCTGTGAGTAATGATACAATGTCAACTCGAAAGAGGGTTTCTAGTACAGTGCCCAAGGGATCTATCCTTAGATTTGGGTTGCTTGAGATTCAGATCAATGACTTTGATAAAGGTACGCATGGTATGCTTACCAAATTTACAGTAGGCATGAAGCAAAAAGGGATAGCTGCCATGTTTTATCATCATAAAACGAGAATCCAAAAACAGGTTAGAACATGGGTTACATCTAATAAGATGGAATTAAATAAAGAGGTAAATGTAAAGTTTTACACTTGGGTTCAAAAAATCAGTTTCACAAACATAAACATGTTTAGATCAGGGCTTCTTAAACTGAGGGTTGAGAATAATTAGCAACAGTCAAAGGTTTCTGAATAATTCAATATCAAACTCGTAATGAATCTGAGGTGTTTTTGTCAGCGCTTGCCTAAGCCCCATCCTGCAACTTCACTATAGCCTTGGTTCTAAACACAAAGCAATGCACTTTGCCTTGAGCATGCCCTCAGATCATGCAACACCAATGTATGCTACCAAAAACAGAAAAGGGGTCTTGAGTGGAAAAAGTTTAAGAAGCCCGGGTTTAGATAACATGTTTTCATTCATTTGGAAAATGATCAACAGATTTCAGTGAGTCAATAGATTTCAGCTGAGTCAACTCATGAAATTAACCAAAAATGCAATTGTAGCCTGCTTTAAGAGAGTAAGATGCCTTTAAGAGAGGCATGATGTTCAGAACAAGGAAAATGAAGATATGCTACCCTGGTCAGACTCTAACTGTAGAACTGTGTTCAATGCTGAAGGACACATTTTAGAATAGATGTTAAATAAACTAGAGAACATCTGGTAAAGGATTTGAGATTGTGGCATATGAGGATCAATTGAAGAGATCAGAAGACCTAGAGAGAATGTAATAGTTACCCTCAAGTATTTGCCGGGCTGTCCCTAGAAGAAGGGTTCGCCTCTGGCCCAGAGGACAGAAGTAGGAGCAACAGGTAAATTTGACAAAGATGCAAACTTAGTCTTAATGTAAAGAAAGACTGACAGTGGGATGGGCTGCCTTGGGAACCAGTGAATTCTTACTCATTATAGATCTTCAATCACAGGCTGAATGATCACTTGAAGGGATGATTCTTTTTTGAGTACACATTAGACCAGATGGCTTCTGAGGTCTCTTCCCATACTGAGGTTCTGTGATTTTGTGAGATCCGGGAGGAGGTTGGACTATGTAGGTCCTTAATAGTGTTCTATACTATGCATGCTCTGATAGTCTGTGTTCTAAGCACCATTACAGATCATATGCTCTAAGAGCCTTCTAATTCTGACATTGGCCGTTTTAATCACGTCCAGCTCTGACATTCTGTGTTTAACATACCTCCCAGATCTGACGTTCTGTGTTTAACATCCTTCCCAGATCTAACATTCTGAGTTCTAAAGGCTCCTTGTTGTGGCTGAGTACCTTATCATAAGGGAGAGCCACTTCAGCAGAATGCCAGAAGATGGCCACAAAGATCAGTGGAAGTGTGCAAGATGGAGACACTGCTGTAGAGACCAGCAGGTGGTAGCATAGAGAAGCTAAGAAGAGCTCCTAGCACCGTAGGCGGACGTTAATAGACCCGTAGATGGCCCTGGGCAGGACCATAGTAACAGGCAGCAACGCTAACCATTGCCCTAGCAAGTCCAGCTAGAGCAGTGGTTCTTAACCTTCCTAATGCCGTGACCCTTTAATACAGTTCCTCATGTTGTGGTGACTCCCAACCATAAAATTATTTTCGTTGCTACTTCATAACTGTAATTTTGCTACTGTTATGAATCATAATGTAAATATCTGATAGACAGGATGTATTTTCATTGTTACAAAATTGAACATAATCCACAGGTTGAGAACTGCTGGGCTAGAGGCTGCATGGCAAAGCACGGCACCTGGAGTAGGAAACAGCTGGGTTCAAATCTAGCCTCAGAGATTTACTTAGCTATGTGACTCAGGAAAAGTCACTTAGACTCTCTGATCCTCACTTACCTTATCGGCAGAAACTGACGAGATTGGACTCAATGGCCTCCAAGTTCCTTTGTGGCTCAACATCTATGATTCATGATCTTGAGGGGTCAGGACCCAGCACAGCAATGTTGGTGATCATTGAAGGTGTACAGTTCCATGATGCATTGTGCAATGTATTGCAAGTAAAAATTGTATTGGGCATTTTATGAAATACCCTTGTGGTATATACCTTCACAGCTTGGTCAGGGGTTAGGTTTTGGTGAACTGAGTGAGGACTACTAGTACTTGGGTTGTTGAAGTGGGAGCTTGAAGTTGCCTAAGTAATTTGTGGCTATCAGCTAGAAGATGAACGATATAGCTCTGGTATGTCTAGATCTAGCAAACATCCCTGGAAGGCCAGCATGAATGCGCATCAAGTCTAGACTTAAAGGCTTGAAGTACTAGCTGAGGACTGAAAGCAGCAACCTGGGAATCAACACCTAGATACTCTGATAACTTATGACTTCTATATGGAAACATACAAGAAGATAGAGGCCAGAGGTGGCATGGCTGATCTCCTCCCCCTATCTCAAGGAGAATCCAGAAAAGTTCAACTTTGATAATTCCTGAGGAATGGAAGAACTCTATGAAGAATAATTAAATATATTTTATTCTGAACTTAACCCTCAATAAAATTAGCATTTCTTCTGCACAGTAGAATAGAAAAAGCAACCACGAATCTTTATTATGTGTAACTTGCTTCTTTCTCTCTCTTTTTATTTTATTTTTTTTTGGAGGTGGGAAGGCTGGGCAATTGGGGTTAAGTGACTTTTCCAAGGTCACATGGCTAGTAAGTGTTAAGTGTCTGAGGCTGGATTTGAATTCAGGTCCTCCTAACTCCAGAGCTGGTGCTCTATTCACTGAGCCACCTAGCCTCCCCTTGCTTCTCTTTTTAAATGAATTCAACACGTAACTTTCTTTTGTTGTTATAATTGTTTTGGAGATTAGGTCTCCCTGTCTTGCCCAGCAACCACTTATGGATTGATTCCAATACTGATGGGCATGGAAGCTTAAATGTGCTCTGTTGACCATTCCGAGCCTATTAATTTCCCCTTACGCAGCCTGGTGACTCTCTATTCTCTAGACTTAACATATTGGTACTGGCTTAAGTGAGAAGACTTGATCAAATTAGCCCACTGCAGCTCAAATTTTGCAAACTTAAGAGATCCACCAGGTTTAGTGTCCTCATTGATAGGGACTGCCTGGGCATAGTCAGGCATAGAGACAGCATGGTAAAGGACTTTTACTATGTGGCCTTACATGTGAGCCACCATACCTGGGAACATGTAATTTTCAAAGCAGTCATGCTTGTTTGTAATTCTTTCTGGTCTTTCTGTTCTGTTCCATGCATTTAAAAAAGTGCTTCAATGACCCTCCTCCTCCACCTCCTCTTTCTTCTTCTCTCTCACTCTCGCTCTCTTATCCCTAGCCCTCTTCTTCCTTCCACTCTACCCCCAAAATAAAAAGAAAAACAAAACCCTTGCAACTAGGCATAGTCCAGCAAACTAAATTCCCACATTGGTTGTGTCCAAAAATATATGTCTCGTGCATCTTGAACCCATCACCTCTCAGTCAGGATGTGGAGCATGCATGTCGTTGGTCCTCTAGAATTATGACTGGTCATTGTATTGAGCAGAGTTCATAAGTCTTTTGAAGTTGTTTGTCTTTATGATGGTGCTGTTACTTTAAGAATTGTATTTGCCTCATTCTGCATACAAATCTTCCCAGGTCTTTCTGAAACTATTCCTTTCATCATTTCTCATGGTACAATTATATTCTGTAGACTATAATTTGTTCAGACATTCCCCAATTGATAGAGACCTCCTTAATTTCCAGTTCTTTGCTATAACAAAAAAGAACTGCCATAAATATTTGTTTAATTTGGATTCTTTTTCTCTTTCCTTGATCTCTTTGGGGCAAAATCCTAGTAGCATAGCTGAGATAAAGTTGCATACACAATTTAGCAATGTGGGTGCATAGTTCTAAATTGCTTTTCACAATGGCTGGACCAATTCCCAGCTCCACCAAAAAAGCGCATCAGTGTGCCTGTCTTCTCACAGCCCCTCCAGCAGTTACCATCTTTGCTAGTCCGACAGATGTGAGGTAGAACCTTGGAACGGTTGTTTTCATTCGGTTGTTGATGGTTTAGATTTCTTCCTTTAAAAACTACCTGTTGGAAGTCTTTGGCCATTCATCTGCTTGCGTTATGGCTCTTTTTCTCGCAGCTTTGTGATTCAGACTGTGCACATTTGATATATTCTTGCATGTACAAATGTTTTTTCCTTGAGGGAAGGGACTGGATTATTTTTTGTTTGTGTATTTCCAGTTCATAGCATAGTGCCTGACTCTGGGAGGCACTTAATAAGTGCTTTTTGATTGATTAGTTGATAGGTGGCACAATGTATGAAGTGTTGAACTTGGAGTCAGCAATGCCCGAATTTGAATCCTGCCTTAGATACTTATTAGCTCTGTGACCCTGGGCAAGTCACTTATCCTTTATCTGCCTCAGTTTTCTCAACTGTAAAATTGGGATGATAACAATGGCACCTTCTTCCCAGGATTGTTGTGAGAATACATCCCTCCATCCATTCATCAATCAACCAATAAACATTTATTAAGCACCTTCTGTGTGCTAGGCACTGAGTTAAGTGATGGGGATACAGATGGTGGCAAATCCTAGTCCTCAAGGAGCTTATTTCCCCTAATGGAGCAGATAAATGAGATACTACATGGGCAGGATCAAATGATAAAATACATCTAAATCATGTAGCACAATGCCTGGCAAACAGTAAGTGCTCTATGAAAGCCAGCTATTGTTCTTGTAATTATCATCATCATCCCAGGGCATTCAGACAAACATTGCTGAGCATGAGGAAGGGTTGTTGGGGAAGACGTGGTCTGGGGGCATGGCGTGACAACTCCAGTTCTGCGGGAGAACCTCCGTAAAATCTGGGGGTCACAGCAAGGCATGAGTGCTGATGATGAAAAGAGAGGTATGCTCATCTGGTCCTGTTCAGAGAACTGTCCAGAGCCAGAGACTGTTCTAGGATTTGGCCAATGGCCACCATTGGAAGCTTGTGAAGAACTGCACTATTCTCACCATCCTCTCAAAGACCTCACCACAGGTGGGAGTTGGAACATATCATAGGAACCCAGGGAAGCTGAGTAGCCAGGACAACTCACACTGAGTTCTGGAACCCTCTCTACCTACAATACTACTGCCCTTCCTCCAACCACGTGCAGAGGTTTGGGATTTGGGAGGAGGAGAAAGCCTTGTGGGTCACCTGGAGGAGGACAAGGAACATTTGAGGGAGTGGGGCATATGGAAAAACAAGTTAAGAGTATGATCGCCCCTTAGGTACAGGAAAGCCAAGTCCTTGGACAGGGAGTAAAGGAAGGAGTAAGAAAGAGGAGAAATTGACCCAACCCTTTGTTGGATGATGGAGGCTAAAATCTAAGACAAAAATACAGGTCCTGTTCTTAGGAAGTCTGATGGGATAGATACTGGGAGTTCCCAGTCCCATATTCCAGTCTCTCCCAATCTGAGCAACATCGCCCCTCCCCATCTGAATCTGTTTAAGATCCCTTTTTTTAATGTGCAGCTTAAACCCCAATAATTCTCCCCTTCTTAGCTTCTCCCCATCTCTTTAAAAAAACCCTTGATTTCCCCAGCCCTACTGCTGTTTTTAAGTGGGTTCACTTTCACACAGACCCCTCCTTTTATTCATAGGTCTTGGGGTTTCCTGGAAACCAGGGAGTAGTGAATGAGTGGGCTTCAAAGTTACTACTGACCTCTCATGTTCTAAGGCAACAGCCTGTAAGCCACCACAGCATATCCTCTGCCCACCTCCACCCACAGCTCCTTCTGCAGAGAGGAGCAGCTAGAAGTACCACCCAGAGAAGGAGGCAGG
>CM053582.1:110375968-110400256 GCA_028627135.1 Pseudochirops cupreus | reverse complement strand
AGTGGGAAGTATCTTTGTGTGCGTTTTGGAGTTCTAGGATTGGTTTAGAGTCCTGTTGTATGGGTATTTTGGGGTGCCTATGTGAGAGCTGCAATATGTTGCTGCTGCTATGCCACCATCTTGGCTCCGCCCCCCCTCAAATCACTTTCTACTGGACACCTAACTAGACTTAGGACCCTAGGAAAGTTACTTAATCTCTGAATCTGTTTCCTCCTCTGGAAAGTAGGGAGTCAATTAAAAGTGGATTTATCGATCAACAAGCCTTTATTAAATATCTCTCATTCACCAGGCATTTTACTCAGGGAAAGGAATAAAAAACAAAATAGGAAATCTTTTCTGCCTTCAATGAGCCCAAAACTTGCACATATATTGGTACATAGAAAACACACACACACATGGCAGATATCAAGTAATCTTGGGGGAATGTAATGGCCCTGGGGAAAACCAGGAAAAACCTCATGCAGAAACCTAAGTTAAATCTTGAAGAAAACCTGGGCATCCACAGGCAGAGTCAGGGAGGGATTTCCAGGCATGGAAAGGACCAAAGATGGGAGATTTTAGTGACCTATGTGAGGCTCTTTGGAGAGCCTGCTCTGCCCAGGATGCTGTGCTGCTTAAAATAGCAGACAAAACCCAAATATAGCCTTTACAAACTCAGGGATCCTTCTCCCAGCTCTTCAAGTGGGTTGTGGGGACTTCCCGAGGCTCTGCTTCTAAGGGCAAGCTTTAATATGGACTTCTGACCATTTAAAGCTCCCACGATCCCAGCTGTTTCTGATGCACCTTAACCCAGGGTCAGAGGCAAAGAACAGAGGCTCACATTTCTTTTCTGTAAAAGGGGGGGAATAATGATGATTATCTTTTGGGATTGTTGTGTAGACAGATGAGCTGATATTTGTAAATTTCTTTGGAAATCTTTAAGAGATCTATACATTCTGGCTGTGATTTGTTTTATTGTTATATATATGAGGGTATGGATGGGGAGAGCCATTGGCTTTAGATCTTTCTGTCTCCCTACCCAGGCATTTACAGTATTGATTGTCTAAATCACCACCAAGAAAGAACTGTTCGCTTCTTTGGCATACACATCTAATCCCCAGTAGGCAGCCAGTCAAAAAGACCCCTTTTTGGCACACAGTAAGCAGACGGAAAAGAATCATAGAATCTCCCCAAAGTCTCCCATGTGGAGGTGAAGATGGGGAGAATTGCCTGGCAGAGCATGCCATACATGCTCATAAGGATCAGCCAATGGGCCCCTGCCCTCGAAGAGCTTATGTTCTACTAGAAAACAATAAATATTGCCTGTAGTACTTAACAGCAAACCTTACATTCTGTCCTTCAGGCTTGATCTCTTACCTCTCCTCTTCCTCCTCCAGCCTTTGTCCTTAGCTCTGGTCCATGACCCCTCTTCAGATGACTCCTGGTGGCCTCAAGCAGAATAGCCCACCCACTACAGTCAAAGGCATTGGGGGGAGGGAGGTAGATAGAAAGTCAGAAGACAATGGGACAGTGAGACCTGCATCCAAAGATCAAATGAAATAATGTGTGAAAGCCATGAACTACTGCACAGATGGCATAATGCTTATTATTCTTATTATTTCTCTAGCTTTAAGTTTTACAAAGTTTGTTCCTCCTAACAACCCTATGAAGTAGGTAGTGGATGTTGTTATTCCTGTTTTAAAGATGGCAGTGCCTAATGTAGTGCTTGGCAAATAGAAGGCACTTAATAAATGCTTCTTGATTCATTGGTTGATTAATTGATTCCAACACACAAAGTTATTTTTGAAGCAACTTTGGGCAGCCAGGGGAAGTGGAACCTGGGATGTCTGAGCCCAAATTTCAGAAACCCACAGAGCCCCAGGGTCCACATGCATGCACAGAGACACCAGCACGGGTGTAGATGTGCCCAGACAAACATGTTTGCAAAGGCAAGTTGCTGTTTGATGTTTTCGAGTTGTTTTAGTCATGTCCACTCTTTATGACCCTCTTTGAGGTTTTCTTGGCAAAGCTACTGGGGTTGTTTGCCATCTTCTTTTCCAGTTCATTTTACAGATGAGGAAGCTGAGGCAAACAGGGTCACACAGCTAGTGAGTGTCTGAGCGTGGATTCCAATTCAGGTCTTCCTGACTCCAGGGTCAGCACTCTATCTACGGCATCACCTAGCTGCTCCTGACGGCAGGGTGGGCACACATAAACAGACCAACACCTATAACTGGTTCTCTGAGGCAGAGGGCTAGAGAAGGTTTCCAGGGATTCTTTCATCCTAGGAAAAAAAGAGGAGACACCGGAGAGTCTATGGACACTCAGCAGGCAAGAGGAAGAGGACCCTTCAGTAAGGAAGGAGGAGATTTCTTTCTGTATTGTAAACGTGGTCCCTCCCCAAACGCTGGAGCCTGGTGTGCAGAATGCCATGATGAGCACTAGGGGGAGACAGAGATGAGCAGGTGCTGTACGCTGCAGACTGACCAAGAGCCCAGGCTCACCACCCCTCCGTGGCTCGTCTCCCAGCCTCTAGTCTCTGACTGTTGAAATCCTGCTCTTCTTTCAGGGCTCAGCTCCAGTGACGAATTCTCCATAAAGCCTTTCTTAATTTCCCTTTTGAAGGAGATACACCATTCTATCCCATCTCCACAAATCCCCTGGTCTCTCTGATTTCTGCAGGCTTTTCTCATTCTGACTTGTGCTATAGCAATTTGTGCACATGAATCCCCTCCACTAGACTGCTAGTTACTTGAAGGTATGGACTGGGGAGGGGGCTTTACCCCTAGCATCAAGCAGTGAGTGGGATCTGGCTCATCCAGGCTCCAGAGAATAGATTGTTAAATTTCCAGTATGCCCGTTTATGCCTCAGAAATTGGAAAATCAGGGCTTGGTTTATTCTTTTGTTGATTGCCCAGACCTAAAAAAGCGATAGAGAAAACATTAATAATAAAAATTAAATTTAAAAGTGTGTTGTGTATATATTCCCCCCACCCCAGAGCCGGTTGTTAAACATTTACCAGCACAATCCTGCAAAAGACCCCAAACAGAGTACATACCCAATAAACATTTGTTGAACTCAATCGATTATAGAGGAATCTAATCTCAAACAAAAACTGAAATTTTCAGGGCTGAAGGATGTCAGTAATCAGAAAATGCCACAGAAAAATGTGCTTTGAGCTAGGGGAAGCAGCCAGACCCAGAGTGCTATCCACTTTGCCACCTAGTGGACCTAGGATACCAGATTTAAAATCAGGAGACACCAAATCAGGTGGCCCTCTGTGATGAGACCAGAAACCCTTTTAACTGCTGCAATGCTTTCCGTCAGCTCTGGTCTCTATACCCCTACCAGTAATGTGTAGCAGGGCATGTTTGCTTCTTAGAATTTTCCAGATGCAAGTTCCACCTTCCCTCTGAGGAGTGTGAATGAATCAACATTGTTTACTCCGATCCATAAACAAATGTAATAGGTAGACTGGCCTGTGGGGTAGGGGGAAGGGAGCCAGTTCTTGGAGCATACACAAAATATTCCCGGCCTGGTTTTAGGCCAAGCCACCATGGTGTCCAATTTATCCTGAATTTGTCTTGTTTGTACATAGGTATTTACATGTTTCCCCAAGTGGCTTATTTGTTCCTTGAGAACAAGGACTGGGCTGTTTTGGGGGGAGGGAAGGTCTCCTTCTTTCATATCCCAAGTACTCAGTTCATAGTAAGTGCTTAATTAAGGCTTGTCATTGACATAAGGAGCAATGGTTCCTAGTCCTGTTGGTAGTAGGCAGTGACAAAAAGCCTTTGTATTGGTTGTGAATCAAGAAGAACTGATAACTCAGAGGTTCTTGAGCCTTGTGAGTATTCAAAAAAGGCAACTGTCAAATATTCTTTGTCCTTCTACTTTTCCTTCCCAGCTAGAAGGAGCCTTGGTCCTCCAGTGGCTGCAAGGCAGTCACCCATCTCTCACCTGGCCATGGCTGATACCTCTGCTTCTTTGAATTTTTTCTTTCCTGACCTTAGGTGAATGTCACTTCCCAGAAGGAAGTGGGTGACCTTGTGAGTCTGGGAGAGTGAGCAGTCATGGGAGGGAGACTGTGGCCCACTCCCTAAGCAGGCCTGCCTCTTTAGAGCTGGAAAGGAAAAAAGAATGATGATGAAAGACCGAGTTAGAGATTCAGCAGCCCCTGAGCTCCATTCTGGTTCCAGAGGCCCAGTTAGTCTTCCCATCCAGCTTTTCACAGGTAGTGGGTTCATTGACTCTGTCCAGGTCTGCAAGGTTGCCTGGATAGAAACCAGGCAGGGAATATCTATGCACACTTCAAAGACTGGCTCCTTCACTCCCCCTCCCCACCCTATCCTCCTAGACCAAACCAGTCCTGTTACACATGTATGTACACATTTATACATACTTATACATAGAGGGCAGCTAAGTGGTACCAATAATGCATAGCGTGCCTGGCCTGGAGTTAGGAAGATTTGTGTTCAAATTTGACCTTGGACACTTCCTAGCTGTGTGACCCTGGGCAAGTCACTTAACCCTGCTTGCTTTAATCCACTGAAGAAGGAAATGGCAAATCACTCCAATATCTTTGCTAAGAAAACCCCCTAAAAGGGATCATAAAGAGCCAGACACAACTAAAAACCACTGAACAACAACAAAAATACGTATACGAGAGGCAGTTTGGAGTAGTAAATACAGAGATACTAGCTTCAGAACCAGGAAAACCCACATTCCAGGCCTGCTTCTGATACAGACTGACTGTATGACCCTGGACAAGGCACTGAGTGTTCTAGACTGAGTTTGTGAAGAGGAGCCAATCTCCACTGGGAGGAGCTTCTTCCTCTAAGAGTACCTGGTACCAATGAATGCACAGGTCTGTGTCCTCATTGACACTAATAATTAAGGCCCTCTCTCCCTCCTGTTAGGATCTTTACATATTTGAGGCTTATTGTCCATTCACTATGGAATCTCAGTTAACATTTATATTTTCAGTAGAATCACAAAGAAGAAAAAAACTACCCTTAAGAACAACCCAAGACCAACTTCCTAGCACTGACCAGTTAATGTGAGAGACAGAACTCCCTGAAAGGATTCTGGTCCATTCTAGCAAGCCATTTGATAAGTGTTCATTGTTTCTTACTTTTTTGCTTTCACCCCTAAAACCAGCCAAGAAGGCCTCCCTATCTTTTCCCAACTCTAACTCCTTAGAAAAGCTTCCATCTGGGCCCAATGGCCGAGACTCAAGGCTGATGTCTATGAGGGTGGGGTGAAGGAGCTGTCCATGTTTAGCACGAAGAGAAGGCTCAGGGGAGGACAGGACAGCCTGTCATGAGGAAGAGGGATTGGGGTTGTTCTGTTTGGCCTCAGAAAGCAAAACTAGGAAGAATGGGCAGAAGTTACAAAGAGACAGACTGAGACTTGATGTCAGGAAAAAATCCCTATCAATCAGAGCTGTCCAAAAATGGAATGGACTGCCTTGGTAGGCCATGGGCTCCCCCTCCGTGGAGGGCTTGAAGAAGAGGCAAGATGGTCACTTGTTGGGGAAGATATTATAATGGTAGTTGCTTTCTTGTATGAGTTGCACTAAGTGAAAGCTGGGTTCCCTTCCAATGATCAAATTTGGTGATTCTGTGAATTTGGCACAACTAATTAATATATTGAAAAGTCTAATGCAGTATTACACATCTGTGGAATATTGTTCCACTGAATACCCATGGAACAGTCCCTTACCATCTGCAGATCAGTAAAGGGAGATGCCATCTCATATCTCTTAAGGGGCCAAATCTGGTTATTATAATTTCTCAGCTTTCAGTTCTTTCTGTTTACATTACTCTACTGTAAACAATGCCCACTAAGTGGTGGAGTGAACCTGAAGTCAGGAAATCCTGAATTTGAATTCTGCATTAAACTCTTACTAACTGTGACTTTGGGCAAGTTCTGTAAAATGGGGATAGTAATATCCCCTACATTCCTGGTTTGTTGATTTTTCTCACCTTGGACTTCCCCATCTTAGTAAAATAGTAGGCCCTAGGCCCAGGCCCTGTCCCTAAACAGATCTTTTACTGCCCTCACCAAGTAAACTCCATCCCTGGCCAAGAATTCCTATGTGTGAAGTCCTACTAATTTCCTAACCAATACACTTCTTGCTCTTTTGAAACCCTTGTGTCTCTTGGTAGCAAGAATAAAAACCCCAACAAAATGGGACAACTCCAGTGTGGGACATTGCATACTTGCCAGATTCCTCCAATACCTTGCTTAGTTTTTCTGGGCAGATTCTTCAGGCCCAATCTCTCTTTCTTTTTTCCTTCATTAGGCCTGGCAGAAGGGAGAGGAGGGGGTGGGTATAGTTGGAAATTAAAGAGATTAAAACCAAAAAATACCAATAATTTTATTTATTTATTTACTTTTGGGTGAGGCAACAGGGGTTAAGTGACTTGCCCAGGGTCACACAGCTAGGAAGTGTCAAGTGTCTGGGTTTGAGCTCAGGTCCTCCTGATTCCAGGGTCAGTTCTTTATCTACTGTGCTACCTAGCTACTCCCAATAATTTATTTTTTAAAGAAATACACCATTCACACTCTGATAGTCTGCAGTTTCTTTCCCAGGATTTTATAATACCTAGAAATACTTTTTAAGTTCTTCTTGGCCATAGAAATAGTCCCCTGTGAATCACTACAAGTGGCTAATAGCTATCAGTTTTGAAACATCTCACAAGATTCTTTATTACATTTACGTATGTACATATACATGTATGTATTGACAGGCAAGGCAGCTAGGTGGCGCCATAGTGCATAGAATGCCGGACCGGGAGTCGGGAAGACTCCCCTTTCTGAATTCAAATCCATCCTCAGTTACAGTTGCGTGACCCTGGGCAAGTCACTTCACCCTATTTGCCTCAGTTTCCTCATCTGTAAAATGAGAAGGAAATGGAAAACCGTTCCAGTATCTTTGCCAAGAAAATCCCAAAAGGGGTCGTGAAGAGTTGGACCTAACTGAATAACGACTGAACAATGTAGACAGATGGATAAACGATAGATATGACAGACGAATAGATGCCTAGAGACAGCTAGATTGCACAATGAATAGAGCACACAGAGTGCTTAGAAATCTCCGGTAACTCTAGGATGATGTACAAACTTCTCAGTGTGACTGGAATCGGGGAGAACCGTCCAATGAAGGGGCCCAGTCCTGGGCCCCTTCACAACAGACCCTGATACCAACCCACGAATATGCTTGGGAAAACCATTTCCGGAAGTGAGTAATGACAGAATGGATTACCCTTGCCCCGTTCAGAATATGCACAGATATACTACAACTACAACCATTCCTCACCTGGTGAATAAAAGGCCTTTTAATTTAATTAACTGCTGGAGTAGGACCCACCAAAGAGAGGATGGAGGGGCGACTTTAGAATGGATTCTGCCTTATAGAAGTTCTCCTAGAGGCAGGAGATTCGGGAGTACCAGCTCAGACTGAATACTACAAAAGGAACCAACAGGCCAAATCATTCTCTCTTTCCTGACTGTGATGGAGTCAAAGACAGCTGTGAGCCTCTTGGTGGGTAGAAATGTATCTCTAGCAAAATGCTCTTCCCACCCAGACCGACATATTGCCAGGAGTCTGTGGCCCAGCTGTTTTTCTATCTGCTTCATTCTTTCCTGCTCTTAGATGAATGAGTATTGGACACAGAACAGAGGAGGTTACAACCTCATGAGCTTTGAAAGGTCACTAGAATCACCAGAGGTCTGGGAGCTGGAGTTTGTTGGGAGTCAAGCCTAGTCAGGAGCATGGCCCTGAGGAGTAACCTTTGGAACCCAGCCCAGGAACGGGATCAGCTTGGTAGCCAGGACCTTGTGTGCTGCAGCAAGGGGAATAATGTCCTGGTATTATGCCACATTTAGAAGCGGATTTGGTTATGCAAATGTTTTGTGGCAACCAATTTATATCTGAGTTCATTCTCCTTAGCAACTGAGGTTTGGGGTGCAGTTTTTGTACGATGGTTCCTGTTACTATCTTTTCATTAAATATCCCTTTCTACAAGCTAATGGATGTCAACTGGCTGTTGGTGACATTGAAGAGCTATTAATTGGCTAAACTGATAGTGGGGCACTGATCAATGGTATCGATACTATTTTCAGTTCAGTCATTTGTCAATTGTGTCTGATTCTTCATGACTCTATTTGGGGTCTTCTTGACAAAGATACTGGAGTGGTTTGCCATTTCCCTCTTCAGCTCATTTTACAGATAGGGAAACTGAGGTAAACAAGGTTAAGTGACTTGCCTAGGGTCATACAGCTAGTCAGTGTCTGAAGCCAGATTTGAATTAAGGAAGATAAGTCTTTTTGACTCCAGGTCCAGCATGGGCTAAAATTATATTGAGAAGAACACACTGGGTTGGGAACTTGAGCCAATAGCATCAGAAAGAGCCCGAAACACTTTGGGGGTGGGGGTACCCCTAGAACTAAGAGGAGATGTAACCAAACAAACTCAGGCAACTGACTTGTCAGAGCAAGTGGCACTTGGGATAAGGACCTCCCTGTGTCTGCATGGGTGTGTTGTTTGTCGTTCATTCTTGAAAAAGACCATGATATCAGGAAGGCGATGGCATAACATGCAAATGGATTGGATTTAAGTGAGGCAGGACTGTGCAAAGGCACCAACCTCACTTTCTCCTCCAGAGCCATCTGGATTCGGCGGCCAGGTATCGATCAGGATGACTAGAGATGGCCTTGGCCTATATGGGTTTACAGGGCATTGAAAGTGGCCCCCTGCACAGTTTATTTTACACATAATACCTCACCCTCTTGCTCCACAGATCAAGAAAATTTTTTTCCTATTAAGTTCCTTTCCAGTCTCATTTCCTATTCCTCTCCTGCATACGCACTCTCTTCCAATCAAACTGGCCTATCAATTGTTCCTTGTACACAGTATTCCATCTGTTTCCTGGTGCCTCTGCATGGGCTGTTACAGGCCTGGACTTTGCTCACTCCTCTTACTTCTTAGAATCCCGTTTCCTTCCAGGCCCAAATCCCATGCCATCTCCTATTGAGGCGTCTCTCAAGCTCCCCAGAGACTCAGGGATTAATGTTCTCCTCCTCTTGAAGTTACTGTGTATAATTGTGCATCTACTCTGGGTTTGTTTCTCTCGCCCCAGTGGAATGTTAGGGCCTTGAAGACAAGACCAACAGTTTTAATCTGAGAAGCTCCTCCCTATTATATTCACACCAGTCTTTTATGCACCAGAGTCCAGGGAACCTCTCCATCTGCTGTCCTGAGGGAACTTCTCATAGGGCTGATCACTTGGGGGGAGATATCTGTGTGCTTGCTAAAGGATGTATAGGTCCTGGGATATCCCTTTGGATGACTGGGAGTTGTACCAATCAATCCATCAAAATGTGTTAAGCATTTGCTGTTATATCAGGCTAAGTTCTGAGAATACAAGAAAAAGCAAAAACAATCCCTGCCTTCAAGGACCTTACATTCTTTTTTTTTATTTTTTTTGAGGGGGAAGGTTGGGCAATTGGGGTTAAGTGACTTGCCCAAGGTCACACGGCTAGTAAGTGTTAAGTGTCTGAGGCTGGATTTGAACTCAGGTCCTCCTGACTCCAGGGCTGGTGCTCTATTCACTGTGCCACCTTGCCACCCCAAGGACCTTACATTCTAATGGGAGAGATGATGCCTACATAAATAGATATTTACATACAGAACAGAAGGAAGTCAGCCCTAGAGCAGAAGACATTCACAACAGAAGAAAAGGGGTAACAAAGGCCAGTGAGAATTTGCTACCTTAGGGAGGGGTACCCCGTTACACATTTAGGAGTGCTTTTGCCTCCTTTATGGGGTAGGGATAAAGGGGGAGACCTCAGAATGGGCTCTGCCTTACAAAGGGGGCAGAAAATGCAGGAAAACCAGTTCACCCAACAAAGGAAGGACAGATAGACTGGGCAAGCCTGGCTCTCAGGACCAGAGGGAATTACTCAATGAGGGAGCAAAAGATGGACAGATTGGGGCCAAACACCAGAAAGAGCAGCTAGTGATGAGGAAACTCACTCTACCCACCCAAGTCCATACCTTCTCTGCAACTTGGGATCTGAGAGAATCGTCTGGAACATTTAGCCCAGGCTAGCTCTTCTTGCCATTGATCTACCCTATTTCTCCTCCCGAGTAGCTGCTTTAGAAATATTTGTTGATGTTGCTGATGATTTGGGTTGTGACCAGTGGGAGACAGTGGGAAAGATCCGGAACGCCAGGGTTTGAGTATTCTGGTCTTCTGGTCTTCTGATCTGGAGAAAGTCCTTCCACTCTCAACATCTCAGCCCCTCCTCTGTTGAATAAACAAGGCTGGAACAGTAACCCTCTGAAATGCCTCTCAATTCTAGATTTCTGTATGCCGAGGTCTCTCAAATTAAATGCAATTCAACAAGCATTTGTTTTTATCTATTTTGTTTTGTGGTTCTTGCCACCTAGCCTTTATCATACAAAGAAAATAATAAAGGTGTACATTAAGAGCAGTTCTCAAGAGCGTTCATATGGGTGGCCTCCTACAGCCCTTCCCACCTCCCCCAGATGATGAGAGAGGCAGGAAGAGGAGGGAACTGTGGTCCACTCAGAGATGCTCCCTCTCATGTTCCAGTTAGTCAGTTGTGAGGCAGAGAAACACTGGGCTACAATGTCCCTCATCTGGCTGCCCAGAAGGTGCCAGTCAGCTACCTTCCATTGTCCTCTGGGGGACTAGAGCATAGAACATCGCAGCTGGATGTCAAAATTAGGAGGGCCCTTAGAACACAGAATATCAGGTCTGGTAGGGTCCTTAGAACAAAGAATGTCAGAGCTGGGAGGGTCATTAGAACACAGAATGTCAGAGCTGGGAGGGACTTTAGAACATAGAATATCACAGCTAAGGGATTGTAAAGAACTTATAACACCTCATGTCAGACATAGAAGAGACCTTAGAGGTCAGGATGGAGACCAGATCATGGAGTAAAGGCAGGAACTCACCTGAGTTCTCCCTTAAGCTCCTTCAAATGCCTCTAAATAGTGACTCTAACTAAATTCTAGAGCGTCAGAACTCGCAAAAAGATAGAGTGAAACAATTTTCCAGCCCAAGAGAACTTAGAAGGTCAGCAGGAAAGGTCTGTCTGCTGCACCAGGGTGAGAGAGGAGCACAGTCCAGCACAGGCCAGGCCCAGGCCCCAGGAAACTAGGGTCAGGCCTCAAGGGGACTGAATCAGTGGCAGCAGTGGCAGTTTCCGACCTCTTAGCCTACAGACCCACAATGGGTCAGAAGGAGATTTATAGGGGTCTCTTTGCTGGCACCAGGGGCCAGACTCTTTCGTATTACCTATACTTGAGTCTGGGTCCCAGTCTTGGGGCTTAGTCCCAGAGTGAGAAGGAGCACTAGCATTTAAACCCAATTGCCCTGCCTTCCACCCTCCAAAAAAAAAAAAAGCAAAAAAAAAAAAACCCCGAAAACAAAAACAAAAACTTACAGGTCTCCAGAATTACTTCTGAAAGTAACTGCACCAAAAACCTGAAACTTGGGACAGTGCCCACTCAACTTGGGAAGCAGAGCCCCACTTTAACATAGAGTTAAAAGTCAAGAAATAGACTGGAAAATGAGTAAACAACAGAAAAAAATCTGACCACAGAAAGTTACTGTGGTGAAAAAGAAGATCAAAACATACTCAGAAGAAGACACAAAGTCAAAAGTCTGCATCCAAAGCCTCAAACAAAAATGTGAACTGGTCTCAGGCCATGGAAGAGCTCAAAAAGGATTTTAAAAATCACGTAAGAGAGGCAGAGGAAAAATCGGGAAGAGAATAGAGAGTGATGCAAGAAAATCATGAAAAAGAGTCAACGGCTTGGTAAAGGAGGCACAAAAAACACTGAAGAAAACAACGCCTTAAAAAACAAACTAGGCCAAATGGTAAAAGAGACACAAAAATGCCCTGAAAAGCAGAGCTGGCCAAACGGAAAAGGAAGTACCAAAGTCCGCTGAAGAAAATAATTCCTTAAAAGTTAGAACTGGGCAAATGGAAGCTAACAACTTTATGAGACATTAAGAAATAATCAAACAAAATCAAAAGAATGAAAAAAAAATAGAAGAAAACATGAAATACCTTATTGGAAAAAAAACTGACCTGGAAAATAGATCCAGGAGAGAAAATGGAAGAATTATTGGACTATCTGAAAGTTATGATCAAAGAAATAGCCAAGATGGCATCTTTCATGAAATTATCAAGGAAAACTGCCCTGATATTCTAGAACCAGAGGGTAAGGTAGAAATTGAAAGAATCCACTGATAAACTTCTGAAAAAGATCCCAAAATGAAAAATTCTCAGGAATGTCATAGCCAAATTCCAGACCTCCCTGATCAAGGAGAACATATTGCAAGCAGATGAAAAGAAACAATTCAAATATTGTGGAGCCATAATCGGGACAGCATAAGATTTAGCACCTTCTACATTAAAGGATCAGAGGGCTTGGAATACGATATTCCAGAGGGCAAAAAAGAGCTAGGATTAAAACCAAGAATAATCTATCCAGCAAAACTGAGCATAATCCTCCAGAAGAAAAGCGGATATTCAATGAAATAGAGGACTTTCAAGCATTCCTGATGAAAAGACTAGAACGGAATAGAAATTTTGACTTCCAAATACAAGATACAAAAGAAGCATAAAAAGGTAAACAGGGAAGATAAATCATAAAGGATTCAATCAGGCTAAACTGTTTATATTCTTACATGGGGAAATGATATTTATAATTCCTAAAAATTTTCTCATTATTAGGGCAGTTAGGAGTATATATAGAAAGCAGATGCATGAGTTGAATGTGATGGCATGATTAACTAAAAAAATGAAATTAAGGAATGAGGAAGAAGAATGCACTGGGAGAAAAGGAAAGGGAGAGGTAGAATGGGATAAATTATCTGACGTAAAAGAGGCCTGATAAAGATTTTACAGTGGAGGGGAAAATGGAGGAAGTGGGGAGGGGAGCTCATGAACCTTACTGTCATCAGAACTGGCTCAAAGAGGGAATAATATACACACTCAATTGGACTTAGAAATCTAGCTTACCATACAGGAAAGTAGGGAGGGGAAGGAATAAGAGAAAGGGGGTGAGGGGGCTGATAGAAGGTCAGTTTGGGGGAGGTAAAAGACAAATAAAACACTTTTGAGAATGGAAAAGGTAAAAGGAGAGGGAGAGTAGGATAAACAGGGGGAAAATAGGATGGAGGGAAATACATAGTAATCATTACTGTGAGAAAAAAAAATTTACAGTGAGTTTCTTTGATAAAACTTCATTTCTCAAACATGTGGAAAATGGAGTCAAATTTTAGCCATTCCTTAATTGATAAATGGTCCAAAGATATGAACAGGAAGTTTTCAGACAAAGTAATCAAAGCCATCTATAGTCCTATGGGGGTGGTGTGGGGAATGCTCTAAATCACTATTGATGAGAGAAATGCAAATTAAAACAACTCTGAGCTACTACCTCACACCTGTCAGATTGGCTAATATGACAGAAAAGGAAAATGACAAATTTTGGAGGGAATGTAGTGACAGAGAATTGGAAATTGAGGGGATGTCCATCAATTGGGGAATGAGTGCACAAGTTGTTGTATATGATTGCGATGGAGCACTATTGTGTTTTAGAAAATGATGAACAGGATGTTCTCAGAAAAACATGGAAAGACTTACACGAACTTACACAAAGCGAAACGAGCAGAACCAGGAGAACGCTGTACACAGTAACAGAAATGTTATATGATAACCTACTATGAACAACAACTGTTCTCAGCAGCACAATAACCCAAAACAGTTCTCTAAGACCTGTGGTAAAAGGTGCTGTCCATCTCCAGAGAAAGAACCAGCAGAGCCTGAATGCAGATCAAAGATATCTTTTTCTTTATTTTTCTTGTTTGGTTGGGTTTTTGCTTGTGTTTTCTTTCACAGAATGACTTACATGGAAATATGCTTTGCATGACTACACAAAAATTTGGAACTCAAAATTTGAAAAAAATGTTAAAATTATTTTTACATGCAATTGGAAAAAAAAACATTAAATAAGAAAAAAAAAAAGAAAGGACCTTAGAACACAGAATATCAGAGCAGGAAGGGATATTTGAGGCTGTCAGATCTAACCCAGATAGCCCTAGATAGCTTCCAATCATTTTATAACACACTCCTTCCCCAGCTGCTCCCTGCTAGAGGCTCACAGTCAGAAAGCCTCAAAGCATGGCCCCTAGGAGGGATTGTGGCCCAGGATGCTGTGCCCTCCAGGTCATCTCAGAAAGGCTTGCTATCCTGAGGTGTCTACTTCAGCAGTCTGCCTCTTCCCCAGCTCCTGCTCCCAGGCTGTTGGGATCCTGAAAATCAGGCTGACTGGCCTAGAAGCTTCCCTCTGGCACCCATAGGCTTATGTACTGCTCACTGGCCACAGCAGTGCCAGCTTCTCCAGTTTGGGGTCACCTCCCAGACACGGGGCCAGGGGGCAGCAAGGAAGCGGGACAGTATAGCCAGAACTCACATGCAGCTAGTGCCCGATGGGCTAGTTGCCATGCTTGGGGCACAGCCTGTAAAGGAAAGGCCGGACCCCTGAGTGCAGTCGCAGGTGAGTCTTGAGGCTGCTGCTGCTGCTGAAACACTTGTGGCAAACCTGGTGTGGGGACAGAGGGCAGGGGTGCACCCACTTATGGTCCCTGTTCCCTCCACTCTCTCATACGCCATCTAGACCCAGCCTCTCTGCTCAATTCTCTACTCAGCTCCCTGCCTCCCAGCCCTGAGAAGCCTTCCCCCTTACCCCCCCCCCCCCCCGCCCAGCCTTCTCCTCTCTGCTCCTTTCTGTCTCTCCTCAGCTTGGCACTGGATTTTTCTTCCTCCAGGAGCCTTCCATGATTAATCTGACCCCATTTAGCACACTGCATTCTTCCCCCCATTCCTCTATCCTCCTTTCCAGCCTCCTGATAGAGGGGAGAGGAGGAGGGTAAGTGATAAAGATCCAGAAGGGTCCTCAGAGGCCATCTAGCCCAATCCTCTCATTTTACAGATGGGGAAACTAAGTCACAAGGCGACAGATGAAGGGCAGACAATCTCACCGAGCACTGGTAAGGCCTCTCCCCTGAGTGGACCAGCTGGTGTTTCTGCAGGTGGGCGAGCTGGATGAAACACTTCTTACAAATAGGACATTGAAAGGGACGTTCTCCGCTATGGACCCGGAAGTGGACCTGGAGAAGGGATGAGGGAGGGCAGTCTGTGAACAGCCAGAGACAAATTGCTCTGGGGAACAGTCCTTCCTGCTCTCATCTTCTCTAGAGGTTTCCCTAGACCCTCTACCTCCCACTCCGTCTCTTTATCTTCCCAATGAACCTCTCTATTTCCTCCCCTCTTTATGAAGCTCCAGTCTCTTGACCTTCTCTTCCTCTCCTGCACATCCTTCTTTTCCTCCCAACATCTCCATTCATCCAGGACCTCTCAGCTATCCCTAGGGATCTTCTATATTCTTTTTTTAAAGACAGTTGAGGAAAATGATGATCAGTAAAGTTATGTGACATGTTCAGGGTCACACAGCTACTCCAATTCAATTAAAAATCTAAATTCTGAAAACATTTATTGAATACCTACTATGTGCAGAGCACTTGACTACATGCTGGTTAGTGGCCAAGGCGGTAAGGCCCAATGATGTAGTGAAGCCAAGTGGAAAGATTTGGAATTTGGCAGGCCTGTGTTCAAATCCCAGCTCTGCCTCTGGCTAGCTCTGTCTGGACAGAGCTTGACTTTTCTGGGTCTGAATTTTTTACTATAAAATGAGAAGATTTGACTTACTGACCTCTAAAATCCTTCTAGTGTGACGTCTATGAGCCTATGATCTCTAAGTTACCTTCTAGTGAAGGGTGTGCTGGTAAATGTTTAACAATTGGCTTTCCAAAAGAAAAAAATGTATGCAGGTATTTACTCTGCATGAGTAACATTTTTTCCATTACCCTCTTAAGTCTAGATGCTCAAAACAGTAAGTCCTATTCTGATTTGTGGTGTTTACCTTTTTCCGAGGTGAAAATGCTCACACTGAAAATTTAACAATCAGCTCCTAGGAGCTAGTGCTAAGCATTTATGTATTTATACCTTTGAAGACATCCTCTTGTACCCATACCACCCAGCCACTATCAATCCCACATCCTGGGGCCTCCCCAACCAGGACCGACCTCTGTGCTTCCAGTCCTTCCATCCCAACCATATCCTTTCCTTTTTATGTTCTAGTATCCACTCCCTCCAACCCTCCCTTGCTTTTCCTCTCTCTTCTTTCTTCTCTTTTTTCAGAATTTTTCTCGGTGGAGGCTGGAAGCAGAGAGAAGGAGGAGTAGAGAATGGTATATTCAGCTGGTGTGGGATGGCCAAGCCTATTGAAATGACATTGGGATCCAAGGAGGAAGGGGAGGAGGTGGAATAGGAAAGGAGGTGATGCTGTGTGCTACCTTGAGATTGGAGAGCTGCCTGAAGTTCTTGGCACAAACATTGCACTTGTACAAGATGGTGCCATTCTCTTTCTTCAGCAGATAGGGCAGGACTGTGGTACTCAAGGTGAGGATTCTGCCAGCTTTGCCTGCAACAACCTCTGAGTCCAACCCTGTCGAGCAGCACTGGGAAGGTGAAGAACTCTCATCCCTAGCCTCAACTGTGGGCCAGAGCCCAGCAGATGAGGGCGAAGAGTGGATCGGCCAAGGCCTTAGTGGCAGAGGGAAGTGGGCACCAAGGGAGTGTGGTCCATCAGGGAGCATCAACTGATCAGCCCTGCCGGGATAGGAGGTGGCCAGGGATGGGAGAAAGAGGAGGGGGTAGTGAGGACCATAGGAGAAGGGACATGTCTCCAGTGAAGATAATGGCTTAATGGGCAAGAGAAGGGGGCAGGAAGGGCATAAGGGGTGGGGCCTCAATGGGAGCTTTGTGTTGAGGGAGATGGGAGTTGAGTTGGGATGTGAAACAGGAGGGCTGGGGCTCCTTTGGACAATCTCCATAGCTGGGTCCAGGGCACCAGGCTCACTCTCTGCCTTCGTCTTGCCCAGAGGGCACTTGGCTGTGAGGTTAGGATCATCAGTGGAGGCCAGAATTGGCCCTGAGGTCTTGTGCTCTAGGGGAAGAGGAGGCACTGAATGGGAAAGGGTAGAGACAGACAAGAAACATGGTCGTCAGAACCAATGACTCCATGGGGCAGCCTTTCCCTTTGTCTGTTTCCATCCCACCACCCAAATCAATCCATTCTGGTACATTAGAAGTCTGGACACCAGGATGGTAGCCCTGCCTCTGCAACAAACCAACTCAATAACCTTAGACAACTTCCTCTCCCTAAGGTTCCTCCCAGCTCTGACATTCTAACTTCTAAGATCATCTCCAGCTTTGCCGTTCTATGTCTTTTGTTCCAAATTCTATGTCCCTGCTTTGACATTCTATGCTCTAAGATCACTGTGTCCTAAGGGCCCTCCCAGCTCTGATATTCTGTGTTCTAAGGCCCCTCCCAGCTCTGACATCCTGTGTTCTAAGAGCCCTCCCAGCTCTGACATCCTGTGTTCTAAGGGCCCTCCCAGCTCTGACATTGTGTGTTCTAAGGGCCCTCCCAGCTCTGACATTCTCTGTTCTAAGGCCCCTCCCAGCTCTGACATTGTGTGTTCTAAGACCCCTCCCAGCTTTGACATTCTCTGTTCTAAGGCCCCTCCCAGCTCTGACATTCTCTGTTCTAAGGGCCCTCCCAGCTCTGATATTCTGTGTTCTAAGGCCCCTCCCAGCACTGACATCCTGTGTTCTAAGGGCCCTCCCAGTTCTGACATTGTGTGTTCTAAGGGCCCTTCCAATTCTGATAGTCTCCTGAGATGCTCCTTCCTTACTCCCCAGCTCAGAAGAAAGGAAACATTGAACATGGGTCATGTCCCCAGCCAAGGAATCAGAATGACAGGGCAGGAGTGTCACAGGCCTCACTGTGCTGCCTTTTCTCTAAGCCCTCATCCTCCTGATTCATCCCACTGAACCACCATCCACTCTCCAAGTCCCATTCTTACACTGAGGCTCAGGCCCCTCCCTGAGCCACTACCCTCAGATTCTTCTCAATCCATCCCATGTTCTTCCTTGATTCTCTCTCCAGGAATGATGAGAGAAAAAGCAACCCTTTCCATGGCTAACATAGTCCTTACTCAGAGTCGGACCTCCCAGGGCACTACCCAGGGGGTTGGGCCTCAGGTTGCAGGTATAAAGGTTCAAGTGCTGTGGGCAGGCCAGCAGGGTGGGCAAAGCAGAGACTGGCTTTGTAGAGTACATCCAGTTAGCACAATGAGAGTTTGAAGCATCTGCCCCAGGAGGGAACTCCTCAAAAGGCTGGTAAACCTGAAAGCAGAGGGGAGGGAAACACTGAGGCTGGGTAGCTTGCCCCTCTGGGTCCCTTGGGCATTTTCTAAGGCTCTGGACAATGAATCCCAGGGTCAGTAAGGACATTCTCCTGAGTCACAGGACTTAGCTGTCATTAGAGGCCCTTTCTTCTCCTGACTCCCTTATCTTCACAAACCTCTGCTGGAGTTATTAGTTATGAGATGTAAGTGAAGATGTGGGGGGAGGAGGGGGGGAGGGGGGGAAAGAGGTTGGGTAATAGGAAGACAGCCACACTTCAGAATCTCTCTATTCACTGAAAACCTCTGCGCCCAGGTATCACCTGCCCCCACCACCGGACCTCCCCAAGGCTCTGAGAATATCTTGCCCCCAAGGTCCTTCTTTCGCTCCCTCAGACCTACCATTTTTCCTTTTCAGGACTATCTTCCTCAGAATTTCAAAGAAACCCTCTAGGACCTTGCCATGCCCAGCCTTCCCATCCCTAATCTTCCCCATCCCTCCCTCTGAGGACCTCCTCCATCCTACCCTTCCAGCCCCAGACCTCCACATCATTCCTAGGACTCCTCTGGATTTCTGGCTTTCCTGAGACCTCTCATCCCTCTGAGAATGTCTTTCTCCCCACCAAGACCTCCTTGTCTTCTTCCAGAACTCCTTTTCCTCCCTCCCAGAACCATCTCATCTCTCCCTACAACCTTCCATTTCCTCTAGAACCTTTTCTCCCCCTCCTCTCATTCCCTAACAACCTCCCTCCAACTCTCCAAAAGGGGTGGGGAGCAAAAGTCCCTTGGCCAGAGAGGGAGATTCGAATCTAGGTCTTGTGATTCTAGACCCAGGGCTCTTTGCCCTATATCCTCCCAACCCCCTTGCTTCTCAGAGACACTAACTCCTGCACCACCTCAGACCCAAGCTAGATGATCCAAGATAAGGGGGGCCAGACTCACCTGGTCTTCCCGGCCCTGCTGTTGGTCCAGGATATGGGTAAGGGATGGGGTAGTCCCAGGACCCTGCACATGTGTCTGACCCTGGCATGTCTGGTGCTGGTACAGGACAAAGGGAATGTCTTCCTCTGGTTCCCCTCTCATTTTGCCCCTTCCTGTGGAGAGACAGGTCAGAGACTAGGAGGAGGTATAGGGGGGGACCCTTGTATGTGAGCCAACAGGGGCTTGATGGGATCATAGGAGTCTGGGAGAGAGCTATGAGAGCCTGACAAGGCCCAGACACAGAGCGGTGCATTGTACCCACACTGGCCACATCTTCCATCTTCTTAGGAGGTCCTCTTCCCACCTTTTCCTTGGCTCAGGACCCACTCCACCAAATCTAATATTTTCTCTCCCTTCTCCAGCTCCTCTTCTGACAATACTTGTTCCCCCTACCACTTCTAGGAGAAGAACCACCGGGTTCCAGAGAAGTCTTTCCCCATCTTCCCCTGCTTGATCCAATCCTTTCCCTCTCCTCCCCCAACACATTTCCATTCAGACTGCCATCCTCCTCGGACACAAAGAGGATCGGGCCAAGGCTGGTCAATTGGAGAAGCAGAGAGACAGTGCCCACCCTTATTGGAGGAGCCAGAGGGAGAGAGGGATGTCCAAAGGAGACATCTGGAATGTGGATTTCCCTCTTCTCTCTTGGCCTCAGGAATGAGGGCCTGGACTGGGGAAGAAGATCATTGGGAGCTGAGGACAAAGATGCTTATAGCTGAGGCCGTCCAGTCTCAAACCTCTTCTAGCCCTAGCTCCTCTCATTCTGCATTCCTTGCTCCCAAGGTCCCATCAGACACAGTCCCAGGGACCTGAACCCACTGCTTTCCTCCTCCCCCCACCAACATCCTAAGCTGTACTAGGTGAGGCTGAAATAGAGAAAAAACTCCAAGTCTGCATCCCAGTAGAAAAGGAGGTCATGTCTGTTTATGGGGTTCTGTCTTCACTTACAGGCCCTCTGGTCCTCCCTGGCTGGACAAACTGGTTAGCGGTGGCTGCCTCTGGGCTGAGATCCCTCTACAGCAAAACAGGAAAGAGCCCCTGCACTGAGTCTGGCTACATTTTAAGTGGAGAGGAAGAGGAGGGCAGCCTCAGAGTCTCCAATGAGACTCAGAGAGAGGGATGGCACCCTGCCTCCCTCTTCTAACTTCAAAGGGGTGCCCTGTTCTAAAAGATTCCCCAGGTTGCTGTGACAGCTCTACAGTGGAAACTTTCTGCTTTCTAGATGGCAAGCTTCCTGGGAGCAGCTGCATGAAGGTTTCAGGGACACTGGGGGGGCCCCAGGCAACTAACTGGGCAAGGTGGGATCCAAGCAGCCGAGTTGATGAGGGTGAAAGGCAGGAACAGAGAAAGATTGGAAGAGGCAGAAATGGAAAGAGGAAAAGGTGGGGGCCAGGAAGAATGGAACTAGAAGGCAAGAGTTGGAGCCTCCATCTAAAGCCAGAAGGGACCCTAAGAAGAGGTCATCTAGTCTTGGCTTCCTCATTCAACTTAGGGAGAAACTGAGGCCTGGAGATAAATGACTTGGCCAAATGGGGGCTGGTATAATTAGAGAGCGACGATGAGGGAGAGATCGTGTGGTATGGTGGAAATGGAGCTACAAGACTGGGATTCCCCAAGGTTGCCAAAATGACAGGCAGGGCAAGAGGCAACATGATGGAAAGACTTCCCTTAATAACAGTAGTAACAGTGATAGTAATAACAACTAGAATTTATATGACACTCTAAAGCTGGCAAAACCCTTTACATACGTTAACTCATTTGATCCTCACCATGACCCTGAGTGGTAAGTGCTGTTAAATAGAGACCAGACGACCAGATGATAACTTATCTCTATTTGACATAAAGGAAACTGAGACACAGAGAAGTTACTTGTTCAGGGTCACACAGCTAGTAAGCATCTAAGGCAGGATTTGAATTCAGATCTTCTTGATGCTCTATCCAGCAGTACAATGTCCAAAACAAAGAAAGTCTTAGTCTCCCTTGGTCAGGATTTGATTCAACTCAACATTTACTAAATACCTATTGTACACAAGGTACTCTGCTGGTGTTGCATCTGATTCTGAGTGCCATATTTCAGGAAGGACATGTCCTTGCACATGACAATTCTTCCAAAACTTGAGGGTGATTATGATTACACCCCCTCCCCCAATTCTTCCCTCCTTCACATGGGACCCCTCTTGCTCTGTTTACCCAGGCTGCCTGAGAATAAATGAGTTCTGACTGCTGGTGGAGAGTGTGTAAGCAGAAGTGATGTGACAGGAGCCCAGGTCCCAAGGTCAGGAAGCTGCTAAGGCTCCCTGGGGATGGCAGGCCTCTCTTTACTGGAGTTGTCCATTGAGCCCACTCATACTGGGAGTGATAAACTGCAGTAGGGGCCAATCAGGTCCCCTGAACTGAACCCTGTGCCACTGAGGGACAGCTATGAGCCTGAGGCCAGCACTCTTGAGGCTTCATCTACAGAGTGTCCCTATCAAATGTGTGTTGGGATTTAGGTGCAAACGCTATTGAATTGTCTATTCAAGAGGAGCACACATGGAGACCAAGGACACTGAAATATACAGAACTACAGGGTATGTGTGGTCTGAAACTGGGAGAGGCCAAGGGGCAAAGCCCAATGGCAGGTGTTTTACTGCTCAGTGTTTATTGCCTTTATGGAGTCTATGCTAAGAGTAAAGTCACTGTAGACAAGCAAGCATATTTCATCTCTTCCCACGAGGAGCTGACTCTATTTCCTGAGGTTAGGACTTGATTAGCAGTGGGGAAATAAGCAAGGTAAGGTTTTCACAGCAGGATGGGTGCTTGGAACTGCATCTTGTTGGGTCTGTCCATCCTAATCCACTCCCCTTTAGAAACTGAGTCTGCACAGGTCCCCAGAAAGTGATAGAAGAGAAAGTCATCTACTCTCAGAACCAAAAACAGCTTGACACTTAACTATCATTTTTATTCAACAGAGGGAGAACCTGTTTTTCTGACTATATTATCCATTATTCCTCTTCACATACTCTTCAATCCAGCCAAAATGATCTTCTTGCTGTTCCTCATGCATAGTATCCCATCTCCTACCTCTGTGCCTGAAATGCACTCTCTTCTTGCTGACTCATTTTTTAGTTGTGTCTGACCCCATTTGGAGTTTTCTTGGCAAAGATACTGGAGTGCTTTGCCATTTGCTTCTCTAGCTCATTTTACAGATGAGGAAACTGAGGCAAACTGGGTTGAATGACTGCTTTATGCAGGGCTTCTTAAAATTTTTCCACTTGCGACCCCTTTGGTGCTTCTTAAACCGTGGGTTGTGACTCCATTGGGGTTTCACTGTTGATTCATCCTGAGCTTGCTAGAACCCACAGAAGTTTTTGCAGAAACCATTATCTACCCACATCTTTGCCCATCCTGTACTAGCAAAGTGAACATTTTAAGCTCAAGTAGAACTTTATGCTTAGTCCTATTCTAAATTATAAGGCAGCTAAGTGACAGCACAGTGCACAGAGAGCTGGACCTAGGAGGCAGGAAGACCTGAGTACAAATATAGCCTCAGACATTTGCAAGGCGTGTGACCTTAGGCAAGTCACTTAACCTCTGTCTACCTGCCTCAGTTTTCTCAGCTGTAAAGTGGGGATAATAATAGCACCTTCTCCCTGGGTTGTTGTGAGGATCAAATGAAATAATATTTGCATAGCTCTTAGCACTGTACCTGGCACGTGGTAGCTATATAAATCCTAGCTGTTACTATCTTATTTGAGAAAGTTCTATTTTCTAGGCTGTCAAGAACTTTGCGGATCCTATGTTTTCCAGTGTATTAGTTATCCATCCCTGCCCCCAGCTTTGTGTCATCTAAAAAGCTGACAAGAATACAGTCTGTGACTTTATAAAGTCACTGATAGAAATGTCAGACAGACTAAGGGCAAAGATAGAATTCTGGGGCAGTCCAGTAGAGACTTTCCTTCAAGTTCCCAATAACTAATCAATGACTACTCTTTGGTCTGGCCATTCCAATGGTTTCAAAGCCGCCAGAATGTACTATCTCCTACCTTGTAACACTCTCTCTTGTCAATAAGGACAGTATGAAAGTCTTTATCAAATGAGCCCCTGAAATCTAGTTATTATGTCTACAGCATTTCAATAGCCTCTAAAAAAAAATATGGAGTTAGTCCTGTATGATACCAGCTTTTAGTAATCACTGCTTCCCTTTCTAAGTGTTATAAACTATCCTTTGATTATAACAATGACAGAACAGCAGCTTGTCCTCAGATCATTTCTGTCTGAACCCCGATGAGAAAGATGAGAATGGGATAATCACAATAACATTGATAGGAATTTTACCAGGTATAGAAATCAAGCTTACTGGCCTAGAGTTTATAGACTCCACCCAGTCAGGACAATTTCCCAGCCTAGCTCAAGAGCTCTCATTAGGTTGGAGCATCTGAGTGACATCAAACAACCATCATCTTTCTGGAAAATTTCAGCTACTGTAGTGGTTGGGGAGTAAGGAAGAGGGTTCCCCAAACTGTGCTAGAGACATGAGTCACTGAACATTCACACATTCCCCTCATTCCCTGTCCCTTCTTCCATAGATTTTGGGTGCTGATATTCTCCCCCATGGTGAGACTTTCTACTTTCTATTTCTCTCTCCTTCCATGTAGCCTGTGCCTAGGATGATGCCTATAGGGAAGACTTTCCATGGATAGTGCAAACTCAGAAGGAGATTTGGGGGTAGAGTTTTAGGAATTCATCTCTCAAATCTTAGGCAACCAGAATGATATTTCCTGACCCCTGTTGCTATGTGTAATGTTAATGGAATCTAAGATCTTCCCTGACCATTAATAGGCCTCAGGTGAAGCCCATTAAGGGAGCTTACTTAGAGGAGGCTTGCTTGTAGGAAGGCTTTCCCACCTTTTGTTAATTTCTAATTAGGCACTGAGTCATAGAGTTGTGATGCCCTCTGGCTCTAAAAAGGGTGTGTGCGTGTGTGTGTGT
>CM053582.1:110297618-110375468 GCA_028627135.1 Pseudochirops cupreus | reverse complement strand
TATAGTATATCTTGATACTATATACAGTATATACATGTATACCATATACATCATATAAATATATAGCATATATGTATACTGTAGGCAACATCTACATGTATACTGTATATAGTATATACATATACAACATATACATTTATACCATATACAGTATCTACATGTATGCTGTATATGTGTATGCAGTATATACAAAATAAAGACATGGTAATTTCTTGGGGAGGCATTGGCAGCTGGGGGAAGGTAGGGAATAAAAAAGGAATGAATATAGGTTGAATGTGAGCAAGACTTGGAAACAATCTGGGATTCTAAGAGGCATTGGTGACGAAGGAGTGCATTCTGGGTTTGGGGAACAGCCTATAAAAAGGTAAGGAGATAGGGCCAGAAGAACTAAGTGTGAGGAGCAGCAAGGAAGCCCATTTGACTGGACCTTAGAGGGTATGAAGAGGATTAATATGCAATAAGCCTGGAAAGGTAGATTGGAGTCAGATTGTGAGGGCCTTTACAAGCCCAAAATAGAAATTTTGTATTTGCTTCTAGAGGGAATAGGGAGCCACTGGAGATTATTGAGTAGGAGAGATGAGATTGTCAGACCTGCACTTGAAGAAAATCACTTTGCCTGCTACATGGAAGGTGGAGTGGAGTGGGGAGAGAGGAGGCAGGGAAATGATCAGGAGGCTGTTGTAACGGTCTGGGTGAGAGGTGAGGAGAGTCTGAACCAGGGTGGTGACTGAGTAAGTGGAGAGAAGGGGAGGGTTGTAAGAAATGGTTTCAGGTAGAATCAAGATTTGAAAATAGATTGGATATGGTGATGTTGGTGGTGGCAGTCCTAAGAGGACCGATGATACCAAGAGGGTAATGACTTGACTTGCCCTTGCACGTGCCTTGGACTTAAGCTAGGCAGAGTTGAGCAAAGCTGTCACCTTCACTCTCTCCTCCAGTGTCTTGCCCCTGGACTTTGATCCAGATATGGAAAGGGAAGGAGAATATGGATTGAAGATGACGTTGAAGTTAGGAGCTTGTGGTGACTGGAAGGATGGTGGTGTTCTCAACAGAAGTAGCAGAACAGGGATTTGAACCCAGGTCCACTTGGAGTCAGAGGACTTGGATATGAATCCTGGCTTTTCTACTTACTAACTGTGTAAATCCCCATGGGCAGGTCCTTTAACCTCTTCACCTCAGTTCTTCATTTATAAAATGAAGGGACTGGACAACTCTAAATCAATATCTATTTATATTATAGATTAATCTCTAGTATATATAAATACCTGTATACATTAATCTATTTGTATTATATATTAATTTATTTATATCATATATCTTATTTTAGCATTTCCAAGGCCTTGTGGGGTAGATAGAGCAAATTTTATCATCATCCGCATTTCACAGATGGAGAAAGTGAAGTCCATACAAGTCATGCTTATTTAAGGTCATACATCAAGTTTTGGGTAGACTTTGAACATTGACTCCGATGTTCTGATCACCACTCCAGTGCTTTTTTCCCTCTTGGAACCTCCATTTCCCCATCCGCAAAATGACTTGGTTAGTTAGATGGGCTCGGTGCCTTCTTCTAGATCTTATGTTCTCTATTCCAAGGCTCTTCCCAGATCTTAATATTTAATGTTTTAAGATCCCTCCTAGCTCTAGTATTCTAGTATCTACCAGGATAGAAGCAGGAGAGAATTCTGAAGGTAAACAGCAACTGAAGAGATTAGAATGTCTTTGTCTCCTAAGGCATTTGATGTTCTAAGGACCCTCCCATCACTGACATTCTACAAATGTTTTTTAAAAGAACACTTTCGATTCCTAGAAATGTCCTGCTCTTTCTCTACTTCCCCTTCCTTTCCCCATGCTCATCTCTACCCCCAATCTCCCATAGTAGATGGTGATTGCTGGGCATAGAGATGTCCTTGAGTAGACCCTGGATAAGGCTGCTTCTCAACTCATCTGGGACTCAGTTTTGGATAAGGAGAGAGAAAGGTCAGGGAGAAGGGAGGAGAGGTCAAAATAGCAAAGAAGCTGGGGTGAGGCCGTGGGTGGCCCCCACCCAGTCCTCTCCCTATCTATTTTTGGTCCCAGGTGCATAATGATAGACTCTGTGGAGTCCCAGCTGGAGTATGCTGCCCCCCACAGTTTTATACCCCTACTCTGACAACTCCCCTGTGAACACCCTTGAGGCCAGGGATGGAAGGCATTGGGAAAAGGAGAGGTGTGTGTATGGTGGGGGGGGAGGGAGAAGACAAGGACAGATGGGTTTCGGTTGGATCCGTAGTAGTGGATGGGTGTGTGAGTACGGGTGTGAGTGGAGACTGGTTTGGCCCAGTTTTGGGGGTGACTCACAGGTGAGTTGAGGGTTTTGTTTGACTTGTTGGATTAGGCATCACTTCTCCACCCCCCTTCACTTCCCAGTCCCACAGGCCATGTTTTGAGGGTACAGGTTATCTTGTCCATCCTTCTTCCCCACCCCCATCCTCATATACCACTCTAGGCTTCAGCCCCTGAGGATCCAACCCATGGTTAAGGTGAGAGTGGGTGAGATTCTGAGATACCTTCCTGCCTCCTGCCCATGACAATCAGATAGTCTAGAATCTCTCTCTCTCTCTCTCTCTCTCTCTCTCTCTCTTTCTCTCTTTCTCTCTTTCCCCCACCTCTCTACCTCTCTCTCTCTTCTCCCCTCTCTCTCTCTCTTCTCTCTGTCTTTCTCTCTCTCCTTCTCTCTCTTCTCTCAGAATTGAGTCTCATTCCCTCACCAAGTCTTCCATTACCTTTATTGAACCCTGCCCCCCCATCCTGAGCCCCGTTTGCCTTCCCCTTCCCCTCTCTCATCCCATGTACTGATGGTAGAACACTCAATCCAGAAGAAGGGCTGGTGCAGTGTATCAGCCATTGATTGTCCTCTCTTTCTGACCTTATGGTCTTCAAAGGCCATAGGAGCTTTTCCTCCTATCATACCTTCTCTCTCTTGGCTTCTGAGGCATTAGCCCTTTTCCTGGGTTGAGCCATCTCCTGTTAGTGCATGAGGTAGGAGAGGTGAAGGGAGTTCCGAGTAGGGTTCAATAAGAGTTATGGGAGACTTGGTGAGAGAATGGGACTCAGGAATGAGAGGCCCATTAAGGGGATGCAGCCCCAGTGAATCAGTTCAGTGAGCTTGGATTCAAAAGCTCATTGAGAAGATGGGAGACTCAGTAAAAAAGATGCAAATTTTTCTTGGGGATCAAGGAGTCCAGCTGTACCCCAGGCTCAGACGGTCCCCCCTCTTCTCTCCACCCACTTCTTTGAAGGCTAGCTTATTGCCAAATAGATAGAAGCGTCAGGCTTGGGGCTGGGCCCACATCCCCTTTTTATTCCCCCCACCCCCAACCCTGGCATCTAGTCTGACAAGTCCCGAGGCCGAGACTGGCTTTTCACAGCTTCTTCTCTGCCCTAGCCCCTTTCATCTCAGCCCCTCATAAAATACTGACTCATGTCTGGGGACTGTCAAAGCAGGGCCAACATCCCAAGGCCCCCAGCCAGCTCTGGAGGGAGGGGGTGGAATGATAAGGTCCTGGGGGCAGGAAAAGGATATCCCTGGGGTGGATCTGAGACTTGAGACTTGCTGCAGGAATGATTGAACAAATGGATGAAAGGCAGACAGAGAGAGAAGAGATCAGAACTAGATCCAAAGAAGCAAGAAGAAGAACCAGAAACAGTGTCCTTACTTCAGTCTGACTTGGGCCAGGCAGATGTACAAGATGATCTCTCAAAACCCTTAGGAACTGGCTAGAGAGGGGTCCCTGAATTGCATTTCTTGTCTTCTCCATGGGTGTAGGAGGGGTGGAAGACGGGAGAGAATTTGTAATTGAAAGTAATTTTGTTTTTTAATTAGAAAAAAAGAAGATTCCTTAAGGCAGGGAAATAAAATCACCTCCCTGGGACAGGTCCACCCTGAGTTAAGCAAACCCAATATATGGAAACCCAGATTTAGGGAAGAGATAACCGGGAGTAGTGGATAGACGCTGGGCCTGGGAGTCAGGAAGCCTGGGGTTTGACTCCCTGCTCTGACATACTGGCCTTGTAATGCCCCATGAGTCACTAACCCTAGAAGATTAGAAGTTATAGACCAGTTACTGCTTTGCATTAATTTGCAAATCAGTTTTCTTAAAGAAACCAAGTTTCCTCAATGAACTAGAAAGATCACTCTGGACAATCAATGATGAAATTAGGGAGAGAATTCTTTAATTCGCTTCAGGATCCTTAAGCATCAATGTCTATGGAGCCTTTAAGACGGGTCTTGCTTCCATTATTTTTATTGTTCAGATGCGAGTCATGTCCAACTCCTTGTGACCCCATTTGGAGTTTTCTTAGCAGAGATACTAGAGCGGTTTGCCATGTCTTTCTCCAGCTCATTTTACAGATGAGGAAACTGAGGCAAACAGGGTGAAGTGACTTGCTCAGGGTCACACAACTGGTAAGTGTCTGAGTCTGAATTTGAACTCAGGTCTTCCTGACTCTAGGCCCAGAGCTCTATCCACTGTACCACCTAGTTACTCTTGGTTTAATTAAAGCTAGCTTTAAAGTTTGCAAAGCATTTTATAAACATGATCTTGTTTTATTATCATAATAACCATGGGAGGTAGGGGCTATTATTACACCCACTTAATAGGCAGGTTAAGTGACTTGTCCAGAGCCATACAGCTAGTGAGACAAGATTTGAACTCAGGTCTTCTCTCTCCATTTTGCCATCTAGCTATCTACTTCATTGGGAGGCAGTGTTGTGTGGAGGGGAGAGTATTGGTTCAAAATCAAAGGCCCTGGGTTCAAATCCTATTTGTGCAATTTGTTTCCCGTGTGACCCCAGGCAAGTGACTTCACCTCTCTAGCCTAGTTAGGGGTCAGACAAGATGGCATCTGAAGTCCCTTCTAGCTGATTCAATTGCATTTCATTAAAACTGAGCCATTGTGCTAAGGTCAAGCTCTCAAAGGACAGTGGCACTAGCAATAATTCATATTTATCAGACTCCTTCTCATTTGGTGCACATGTCATACCCAGAAAGGAGGTAAAAAACTGGTATTATTATCCTTGTTTTCCAGACAAGGAAACTGAGCTTCTGAAGCTGCAATTAATTCGGAATTGCCCAGTGAGTCAATGGTGCAGTGTGTTAGTGGCTGAAGAATGTTTTTTCCCTACTTGTGGGAGGTGGCGTACCAGGCTGAAGACAGTCTCTCTGCCCTCGAGGAGCTCACATTCCATTTAAAGGAGGGGATCTTCAATTGGGTTTCTTGAGTTTGTGGTTTTTCATTTGATAATTCTGTTTCAAAAGAATTGGTTTCCTTTGTGACCCTATGGATTTTATTCATTTAAAAACCTTATTGTGAGGGGTCCAGAGACTTTGTCAGACACTTACCAAGGGCTCTTTACTGGCCCCATAAAGGTTAAGAACCCCTGATTTAGAAAGACCACAAACATTCTGTTCTCCATTTTACAGATAAGGAAATAGAGGCCCAGAGAGGAGAGGGGTCAAGTCACACACACATAATTATGATGATTGCTGACATTTACATGGTGTTTCCAGGTTTCTGAAGTGCCTTCACATACTTTATACCATCTGAACCCTGTAACAGCCCTTGAATGCAGATCCCACAGGAATGATTTCCATTTTACAGATCAGGAAATCGGGATTGGGAGGTTAAGTGACTGGCTGTCACATAGCCAGTAATTGTCAGAGCTGGGATCTGAACTCAGTTCTCCTGATTCCACGTCTGGTACTTTCTATAATGCCAGCATAGGCATAACATGGATATATGTGTCCCAAGAGGGGGGTCACCTGAAGGGGAAAGCGTGTATGTCTATATGTGGGACTCTACATGTGTTTACTAGCTTATTCTTCCTTTTCTGGCCAGGATTTCTTCCCTGTGGGCCCTTGGGGGCCTCAGACACTCACCAGCTGTATGACCCTGGGCAAGTCACTTAACCTCCGTGTGCCTCAGTGTTCTCCGCTGTAAAAAGGAGATCATAGCAGCACCTACCTTGTAGGGTTGTTTCAAGGATTAAATGACATAATGTTTGTAAATTGTACTTAGAACAGTACTGGCCACATAATAGGTAATATATAAATGCACGTTCCCTTCCTCTTCAGCTTGGCTTTGATTCCCTCCAGTCTCAAAGGCTCTCCCATCCCTATTCTTTATACCTGAACACCAAGCACCAATCCCACATCTCCCTCTGTGCTGGGCAGGCTGGCTTCCTAATCTTACCAACTCATCCAGGGTCCTTCCATCCATATGGCTTCTATTTCTAGCCATCTTTCAATGTCACACTCAAAGTTCACCACCCCGAGGAAGCCTTTTCTAATTGAGGACACATTATGAACATCACTCTCTTTCCAATATGCCTCCACTACAGAATATTGTCATCCTGATCGATACCTCGCCACTGGGCCCAGATGGCTCCGGAGGAGAAAGTGAGGCTGGTGTCTTTGCACAGTCCTGCCTCACTTAAATGCGATGCACTTGCAAGTCATGGCATCTCCTTCCTGATGTCATGGTCCTCTTCTTGAGCAAAGGGCAAACAACAACTGTCTTTTAGCAGTACAGTTGGGAACAGCCAATTGAACCAGTGACCCCATGTGACAGGCTTCACCTCCTCCCTATGGCCTCTAGCCCCTCTCTGGAATACAGGGAGTTAGGGGCTATCATCAGTCCTTTGAAGTCAAGACGAGGCATTGCCTTGGAGCTGAGCTCTGACACTTTAGGACAGTGGTTCTCAACCTGTGGGTTGCGAGCCCTTTGGAGGTCGAATGACCCTTTCACAGGGGGTCACCTAAGACCATTGGAAAACACATATTCCGATGGTCTTAGGAACCGAGACACTGCTCCTCTATCTGTCTCTAGGCAGGTCCACATGCAGAGTATTAAAGGGTCGGGGCATTAGGAAGCTTGAAAACCACTGTTTTAGGGGCATTTGATGTTATTTACATTACAACAGTCTTGTGATGGGGTGGGGGGGTTATGTTTTTCTCTTGTTTCTGCTTTCTTTGCCTCAGTGATGATGCTGCTGTCCAGCTCCTCGGAATTCCTCACGTTTACTGTTTCTTATGATGTACAGCCCATTGCATGCATTTGCCAATTTGTTCAACCAGTTCCCAATCAACAGGGACCTACTTTGTTTCCAGTCTTTTGCTACCATGAGAAATATTGCTATAAGTATTTTGATGGATAAATAGACAGACCAACAGATAGATACAGAGAGAAAGATGGACAGATGGGTAGGTAGGTAGACAATCAGATAAATGATAGCTAGACAGACAGAGAGATAAACGTATAGACATATCAATAGATGGATAGGTAGACAGACTGACACAGATAGATGGATAGATAGACAGACAGATTGGTTGGTTTGGATATATACACATATATATGCTATAACTACATACACATGTATGTGTACACACACACACACACACACATACACACACAGAGTTGTGGTATCCTCCCAGATCTTTACATAAGCTTATGGCCTAGATTCTTTTGCTGGGAACTTCTGTCTCTGTCTCTGCCTCTGTCTCTCTGTCTTTGTCCCTCTCTGTCTCTCTTCCTCCAGTTCTCTCTACCTTTTACCTTTTCCTCCTTTTCTTCCTCTCTCTCTTTCCTTGCTTGGCTTCTAAATCCATTCCAACTCTATCCTCTTAGGGGTCATAGGTCATTGACTAGCTGAGCTGGGAGGGCCGTTAGAACACAGGATGTCAGAGCTGGGAGGGCCCTTAGAACACAGGATGTCAGAGCTGGGAGGGCCCTTAGAACGCAGGATGTCAGAGCTGGGAGGGCCCTTAGAACGCAGGATGTCAGAGCTGGGAGGGCCCTTAGAACGCAGGATGTCAGAGCTGGGAGGGCCCTGAGAACACAGGGTGTCAGGGCTGGGAGGGCCCTTAGGACACAGGATGTCAGAGCTGGGAGGGCCCTGAGAACACAGGGTGTCAGAGCTGGAAGGGCCCTTATAACACAGGGTGTCAGAGCTGGGAGGGCCCTTAGAACCTGGAATGTCAGAATTGGAAGAGACCTTAGCTCATAGTATGTCAGAGTTAGAAGGTTCCTTGGAATCCATTTCTAGTCCAACCCCAGCATTTTACAAGGGAGCAAACCAAGATGACCCTGACTATAGGCCAAAGCCATGTCTAGGGCTAGGGTCTGCCCCCAGCCTTCAGAGCTGGATGAGGCATCTAGAGGCAGGGAGTGGGCGAGACTACTTTTAGAAAAGGGCAGTCTAAGGAATATGCGTTAGCCATGTCAGTTATTATTAGTATTCCCATTTTTGGAGAAGGAAACTGAGTCTCAACGAGGTGAAGTGACTTCAGGGCCATGCAGGGGAATCACTGACTGACCGGTGTCTCTTTGCTTTGCAGTGTTCTGGGCGTGCTGAGCAGTGAGGAGACAAAGAGCCCTCAGGGCACGGTGCCAGGCCCTGGCATGGAGGAGGCAGGCACACACCCGGTCCGGCCAGAGTCTCGTGTGGTGAGTGCCACCCTGACTTGGCGGCATCGGCCCCCTGCCCAGGAGGAGGTCCGGCACCGCTTCCATAAGGTCTCCCTGGTCTCACAAGGTGGGGGGGCTGCTCCCAAGGAGGAATCATATACATATACCTGCCATCGAGAGGAAGTCAATGGCATCACCACGTGTGAAGAAGAGACTGTGAATTCTCAGGGGCCCAAGATCGGGGTCAGAGAGAAGCACAACCCACCTGAGGACCTAAGTCCAGGTGACACAAAGAAATTCTTCACTCATGAGCCCATTTTCTCCAAGAAGTACATACCACTCCCAAAGGACAAGAGGCAGCAAGGGAGGCTGAAGGAGGCCGGTGACCAGGTCCACAGCAGCGCTCCTACTCCTCAGGCAGAGATGTCAAGGCTCAGTGTTGCCGCTAGCACCAGGGCAGAGGGTCCAGTGGCAGGGACCCGGGAGGCAAGCCCTCACCCTGGCCTAGGCTCCTCCAGTGACATCTTTCGGGGCTCTGAGGAGCGGCGGGTGACTCGGACAGTGCGCACCACAACAGTGGTGGGAGGGCGTGTGGAGAGGAGGACAAGTAGTAGCAGCTCAGTAGGGGCTGGGCCCATAGGGGCTGAAGGCCTACCTCGGGGCCGACACCTAGCTCGAACAGTCCGAGCTGTTGTGGTAGGCCCCCGTCCTGTGGACTCTCCCTCACCCAGTCGGAGTCAGGCCCTGGAAATCCTTACCACTCTAGTACCCCCTGAGCCTCACCACCCAAAAGCTGAGACCCTGAGACGGAGTCGGCTACCCCAGGCCATCCCCAGGTTCCAAGGGCCCTCCTCAAGCCAAGTGGGAGTGCCTGGGACTCAAGGACAGCCACTAAAGTTTGGGGAGGCTAACCAAGAAGAAAGTAGTACCCCCAGGGCTACTGGTGTCGTTGCTGAGGCCTGTTCACCCAAAGAGAGAAAAGTACCAGCTACTAGGCTGTCTGAGTCTGGAAGTGGTCCGACTCCTCCTGACTTTCTTCCTCAGGGTCCCACCAGCAGGACTCCAGTTCCATCTTCCCCTGGATCCCAGCCCCTAAACACCCTCACTGCCCCGGAGCTGCCTACATTGTGTCACGGCCCCAGCGTCAAGCTCTCCCTGGAGTCTAGAATATCCCCTACCCCATCACAGGTGACAAGTGAAGTTGTCTTGAGCCCCGGAGCTCCCCAGGACAATCCCTTCAAGAGGACCGAGGTTGTTACGAGTACTGAAATGACTCCTGCACCATCCCTCAAAAGGGACAAGGTTGTCCCAGAAACTAGAACTTCTCTTACTCCATCACACAAAAGAAATGAGATTGACCTTGGTTCTAGAGCCCCTCTTGTCCCCCCATCGATGAAGATTGAGGTGGTCTCAGACCCAGGAGCCCCTCTTGTCCCCCCATCGATGAAAAATGAGGTTGTCTCAGGCCCTGGAACCCCTCTTGTCCCCTCATCGATGAAAATTGAGGTTGTCTCAGGTCCAGGAACCCCTCTTGTCCCACCCCCAACAAAGACTGAGGTTGTCTCAGGCCCTGGAACCCCTCTTGTCCCACCCCCAACAAAGACTGAGGTTGTCTCAGGCCCTGAAACCCCTCTTGTCCCACCCCCAACAAAGACTGAGGTAGTTTCAGGCCCTGGAGCCCCTCTTGTCCCCCCATCAATGAAGACTGAGGTTGTCTCAGGCCCAGGAACCTCTCTTGTCCCACCCCCAACAAAGACTGAGGTTGTCTCAGGCCCTGGAACCCCTTTTGTCCCCCCATCGATAAAGATTGAGGTTGTTTCAAGACCTGGAACCCCTCTTGTCTCACCCCCAACAAAGATTGAGGTTGTCTCAGGACCTGGAACCCCTCTTGTCCCATTCCCAACAAAGACTGAGGTTGTCTTGGGACCTCTTGTCCCGTTTCCAGCAAAGAGTGAAGTTGTGCTAGGGCCCAAGGACCCTACTGTCCCATCTCCCTTGGATGCTGGGGCTTCTCTCCAGCTTGGGCCCTCACAGGTCCCTGCCAAGGATGAAGCCAACCAGGAGTCGATTGGAGAGGAAGAAGAAGTAGCTCTGACCGCTGACCTGGAGCTTTTCCTGGACACTCTGCGCAACATGGAGCCCCCCGAGATCCTACGTACCCACAGGCTGCCCAGGGCACCCCGTTCTTCCTATCTGGCCATGTACGCCACGCTGCCTGCCATTGATGAGGACCAGGCCTCAGCTTGGACTCCAGGATCTGGGCCCAAACCGGAGCTGGAGGCAGTGCCAGAGCCAGAGCAGGAACCAGAGCCCGAGTCAGATGAGGAGCCCGAGAACCCCTACCTCAGTGATGATGAGAAGCTTCAGCGGCGCCAGGAGAAGGCCAGCCCTGGGCAAGGATTCTTTTGGGACAACCGACCTTCCCGGAAGCCCCCAGAAACCCGCTCTCCACTGGACATGATGAAGCTGCATGTGGCTGATGGTCAGGGGTTACAGACTGCTGAGCTGGGCCAGCGGCGGGGGTCTGCTGGAGCACCTCCTTCCCGCCTGGAGGGCAGCCTCCTGTTTGGGGGAGGAGAAGTGGCACCTCCCGCCACTCTGGGTGCCAAATTATCTTCTCTGAGACCCCATGCATCACCTGCCATGGAGAAGGGCCCTGGGCGCATCCCCCTGCTATCCAGCCAAGGAAAGCCGCAGGTCCAGGCTGAAGCCAAGGGTGCCATTCAACTTCCTGAGGGCAGGGTAAGGGAATTTAGTGATAACAGTAACAACAACCACCTCTAGCTGTTACTATATAGCACCTTAAGGTTTGCAAAACCTTGTATTATTATATTACATGCAAATATTCTCTCATTTGATCCTTACAACAACCTTGGGAAATACATGTTATACCCATTTTACAGCTAAGAAAACTAAGGCAGACAGAGGTTAAATGACTTTCCCAGGGTTACACAGCCAGAAAATGTTTGAGGCTGGATTTGAACTCAGGTCTTCCTGACTCCAGGTTCAGCGCTCTATCTACTGCATTGCCTAGCTGCCTGTTTACTGGGTATTGGGCTAGCCATGGGACAAAGAGGCACAGGAGTCTGGGAAAAGGGAATGAGAAGCTCTCAGCATGCCCTGGGGTGAGGGTGGGCAATCTCCTGTAACAGAATGGGAAAAGCATTGGTTTACAAGACTTGGGTTTAAAGCCTGGCTCTGGAGAACCTCTTGTTCTATCCTGCGTGACCTTGGGTAAGTCACTGTCCCCATAGGCCTTCTTTTTCTCCCTCTGATAAATGAGGGGATTTGTCCAAACCCAGTGTTCACAACCTTTTTTTGTGTTGTGTCTCCCTTGGAAAGCCTGTGGACCCCTTCGCAGAATAATGTTTTTAAATTCACAAAATAATAAAGTCCATGGTATTACAAAGGCCAATTAGACTGAAATACAGTTGTCAAAATAATGAATTCATAGACCCCAGGTTAAAACTCCCTAACTAAATGATTCCCCCAATAGCTTCCAACTCCAAGTCCCATGATTCTGTTAGAGTGGGTTTGAATTCGGGCCCTACCACTGACTACCTGTGTGACCCTGGGCAAGCTACTTCTCTTTGGATCTCAGCTTCCTCATCTATAAAATGGGGGATACTAATATTTCTACCACCTCTCACAAAGGGCTTGGTTAACTTTTTAGTTCTGTAGAAATGGAAGCTGCTGGTATTACAATAATAATGTGGAGCCCCTGCTTAGTGCTTGGGGGCTCTGTGGCCTTGGGCTCTCAGGGCAGAGCCTCTAGGCCTAGGGAGGAAGAAGAAGTGGGGTCAGGGTTTTGGGGGGGGCTGCCTGACAGTGGTCTTCCTGAACATTCTTCTCTGTTCTCCTTTCCTTCCCTGGCTAGACATGTGAAGAGAAGGAGCAAGGAAAACTAAACACCAGACCAGGAAAGGTACTGAGGGCAAAGGGGGATGATGGGAAGGCCTTGTGGGCAGGGACAGGGCTGGTCGTCTTTCTATCCCTCAGGCTGCCTGGCCCATGGTGGGCAATGTATAAATGCTTATTGATTGACAGATTAGGACAGAGGGGAGTGGGCCAGGGCAGCCGGAGAGGGGAGGAATCAGGCCTGGCCAGAGGCGTCGGCGGGGCAAGCTTGGGTCATAAAGGTTAAAGGTCTGAGCATAATTGAAGGTAGAGGAAAATCAGTGGTCATCAGTCCAGGGAGAAGGACAGAAGGGCCAGTGGGCTGGAGTGAGCCAGGACAGAGGGAGGGCAGGGGACATGTGCCAGAGGGAGAACCAGTGACCCGTTCAGGAAGGATTGGTCCATCTGTTAACCTTCCCTTCTCGTCACTAGATCATCCTTTTCTTGGAGCCCGGCTGCCAGGGTGAGGCCTGGGAAGTCTGGGATGATGTCACTGATGCCACAGGCTGGCTTCCCCCACCAGCTTCCCTCCGAGTGCTCCGAGGAGGGTGAGTATAGGGGACACAGCTGAGAGGCGTAAGACCTAGGAGGGTTGAGGGCAGACATTGTGACTCTGGCCAACTCCCCAGGAAGGACTCTGCAAAGGGGACAGGGGGCCTGGCCTTGTTCATTAATGATAGGAGACAGATACAGGCTCTTGTCTCCCTCCCCACCAGTCACTGACAGAAACAAAAGCGTGAGCCCTGTTGGCATCCTCAGTACCCGATGAATCAGCTCTAGGATGAAGTGGTCTCTGGATCAGGCTTTGGGGGAAGGCCATCATACCTGGGCCTCTTCCCAGGTGTCCAATGTGCCCACAGGTGGATGCTATATGAGAAGCCTGGATTCCAGGGCCAGAAGCTGGTCCTCCCCGAGGGCGACATGGAGCTCAGGGGGTCAGGCACAGCATGGAGTCCTGTGACCATCGGCTCCCTCAGGAGAATTGTCAGGGTGAGTAAAGACCCTCAACAGGGGTAAGGGGTGGGAGTCTATCCTTCTCCACCTTTCATCCCCCTGCCTATCCATGGATCCTGGGGATGGGGAGCACTAGAGTCAGGATGATCCAAAAGCAGTAAGAGACATAATCTCTGCTTACTGACAGCCCCCAGTCTGAATGGGGGCTCATACTTCCTGTCCTCAGGCAGCTCCTCGTCTGAAGGGGGAGATATGACTCTGCCCCTCACTCTTTTAAAAGTAGAAGTTGGAATGGAGTGGAAGTTAATGCAATTATTATCGCCATTTAACAGTTGGGGAAACTGAGGCAGGCAGAGGTAAGGTGATCTGCCCAGAGTCACACAGTTAGTAAGTGTCTGAGGTCAGATTTGAACTCAGCCTTTGGCTGCAGGCTCAGCCCTCTCTCCATTGTACCAGCTAGTGCTACTTTGCCTGGCTGGAATTGGGGTGATGGGCCATCTAAGTATATGAGCAGGTTTGAGGTGAGGAGGCTGTCTCTTCTCCTTACCTGGCTAGAGTTGGGAAGAGAAGGAGCAAGGATTTTAGGCTGCACATCATTGGATGTATCCCCAGAAGTAATAGAGAACCACTGTGGATGATGGAGACAAGAGCTTAGTAAAGGGTGGAGGGAGGGAACAGGCCCAGGGGTCTGCACATAGGCCCTCATTATTCTGGGCTGGGCTGGGCCTGACAGAGAAACCAGGGGAAGTTTTCAGGGGAAATTTGGAGCAGGAACACACTGTGATTGTCTTAGGGGCCTCTATAATGTGACTCCCCAGGTCTGTGACTATCCAGGTCTGTGATAAAGTCTGAAGGGAGGGGCAGGGCAGGCCATTTACTCATTCGTCAATTATTTGTGATATTACAAATTATCACAAATAATAAGCTTTTAATTTTAGAGGATAAATGTGCCATGGTGGAAAGTGATTAGGACTTTGGAGTCAAAAGTGCCGGGTTAGAATTCTGTCTCTGGAACTCGTGTGACCTTGGACAAATCATTTCCCCCATGTGTAAAACGAGCATAATACCTTCCAGGGCTGTTGGGTGTACAGCTTAATTTTTATTGTTTCTCTGTATACAACTCAGTAGGAGGCAGGGAGGGAGACACCAAGAGGGCTGTAGCCCCTCAAAGGGCTTACAGTCTAGTTAGTACAGATGGCAGGCTGGAGAGAGGAACGATCCTGTTCAGATAGGAGGATCGAGGGGCATGCACGGGAAAGGCGTCACTTGGGTGGGACCTTGAAGGAGGGGGTGGTGCTCCAGGTATCAGGATCACAATGAGCAAAGGCTCAGGGCAGGAAAACGAGGGAGGGGTTTGGGAGATAGGGGGCGCTCCATTTGTATCGGTGAGGTTGGACAGACAGGACAGAGCCAACTGGAGAGCGCCACCAAGTGGCCTGTGAGCTGTTTCTCACACGCCTCACCCCATGACCTGTCGACTCTGCAGGCTGTTTCTCCCAGTAGAGTGTAAGCTTCCTGAGGGCAGGGACTGTTTAATTTTTGTCTTTATGCCCCCTTGGCACATAGTAGCATTTAATTTTTTTTACATTTAATTTTTATTTTTTTTTCAATTACATAGAAGCAAACATTTTTAACATTTGTTTTTCAAAATTTTGAGTTCCAAATTCTCCCTGCCTTCCCTTCTCCTTGAGAAGGCAAGCAATTTGATACAGCATATACGTGAGGCACTTAAATGTTGGTGTGATTCTGGGAGTGTGATAGAAGGAGCATTGATTTTAGCTGTGTGACCCTGAGCACACGCTTGCCCATTCTGAGCCTTGTTTTCCTCACCTGTAAAATGGAGCAGTGAGATATAGTCGAATGGGTGCCGGATTAGGAATCAGATAACCTGACTCTGAATTCCAACTCATCCTGCCGCTTCTGCTTCTATAAACCTCAGCATAATATCTTCGCTATCTGTCCTGGAGAAAATATTATGATCAAGAGATAATTAGTCAGTCAGTCAACATGTATTAAATGCCTGCTACGTGTCAGGCACTGTGCCAAGGCCTGGGGATACAAAAAGAGGCAAAAGACAGTGCCTGCCCTCAAGGAGCTTACAATCTAATGGAAGGAGACAACACACAACAAACATACATACATACATACATATATACATACATATATACATACATATACACACATACACACATATACACACATACACATGCACATATACACACACATATACACACGCATATACACACATATGTACATGCACATATACACACGCACATATATACACACATACACACGCACATATATATACACATACACACACATATACACACATACACACCCACATATATACACATGTATACACACATGCAAACACGCACATATACACACATGCACACACACATAAACATACACGTATACACACACACACACATATATATACACATATACACACACACATATATAAAAAAAGCTATATAGAGGATAAGTAGGAAATAATTAGCAGAAGGAAGGCTCTGGAGTTCAGAGGCTTCCTGTGAAGATGGGATCTTGGTTAGGAAGCCAGGGAGGTGGGTGGTCAGAGCAGAGGAGGGAAAGAGGTCCAAGATGGCAGACAGCCAGAGAGAATATATAATGATAGTAGTTGGAACGCTACTGGAGTGGTATGAGGAGGGCCTGCCCAAAGGCAGTGGGTCAGATGTGTACCAGTTAGAGTCCCCTTCATGGGTCTGAGGAGCTCCTGGATCTGAATCATTGGTTGGGCCTTTCAAAGGTCATCTTATTCATCCTTTTGCCTCTGGACAAGATGACCCCAGATCCAGGGCCCAGGGGGGCCTGATGATTCTCCTTAGACTCCGAGCATTGGTCTGCTTCTCATGACCCTCCCTCTCCCCTAGCACTACATCATCCCCGAGATCAGCCTCTTCTCAAAGGAAGGCAACGAGGGTGTTCAGGTGAAGTTGACGGAAGCCTTGGAGGATGCCCAGGGGCAGGGACAGCCCTTACTTGCATCATCTGTTACTGTCACCACTGGACTGTAAGATGGGATGACCCAGGGTTCCATTCCCTTCCCACTCCTAAATTCCATCCACCTGCCTGAGCTCCTGCCCCAGGGAAGAACTTGTGGGCCATAACAATGTTCACTTCTCTCACAGCCCCAGTATCTGGATCTCTACCCAGACCATGATCCCCTATCTTGCGTCTGCCCCTGCACATTCCCTTGCCCCATGTTTCTGTATGTCCTGGGACCACATCAAGGACACTCTCGCTCCTCTCCAGGTGGTTGCTGTATTCCAAACCCTACTACACTGGGGTTCCCTGCATCTTAGAGCCTGGCGTCTATCCTACTTCAGAAGCCTGGGGTTCTTCTGACCCTCATGTCAACTCTCTGAAGCCTTTGAGACTGGTGAGGGCCAGACACAAGAGAGCAGTAACCCATCAGCCTCAGCTGTTCTGCTCCTCTTAGAGAGCACAGGGTCTGAAGAGAGACTCAGCCTGATCATATCATCAAGAGGGATGGAGAGGGGAGAGAGAAGGGAAGGGAGGAATTGCCCAAAGGACAGTGGAGAAGCTTCGGGTAGGCCCTTTTGACTGTGGGAGAAATCTCCCAGGCAACGATCACCTTGTGTGATGGAGAGGCCAAAGTGAAAAAGGTGAAAAGTCAAAAGAAACTCTCCAGGGGTCAGCACCCTAAAGAGGTGGCCCTTTCCGTCCCTTCCTCAGCCTTGTCTCTGTTCTCCTCTTTCTAACCTAGGCTTTACTTTGTTGCTTCTACAGGGTTGTCCCATCGTGGAGAAGCCGGGAGAGCCCAAGGTAAGACCTGAAACCTACCTCCCTACAATCCCTCCAGGGACCTATTCTGTGGGAGCTGTGAGGAAGGTGTGACCAGAGTGGCTTTGGAGATAAGAGCTTCCCTGAAGGATGGAAGGGGAGGGGAATCTTGGGGCAAAGGGGGCTGTAGCATTGTGGGTAAGGGCTTCTCCTAAGCCCTCTGAGATCCTTTGGGAAGCAGCTTCTAATATACCCAACTTAGGCTTCAGAAAGAGAATGGAAGTTTCCAGTGGGTGAAGGGAGCTTAGTGGATACTCAGTGACAGTAAGGTCACTCAATGAAAAGAAGGGAGATTCATTGAGGGAACAGATTCTCAGAAATAATAAGGGTGGGAGGGGATAGTGTGGGGATAGGAGCACACTAAAGATGGGCTCTCATGAAGAGATACACTAGTGCAAGGGGAGGGGAATAGGGGAGGGGAGCAGCAGCCTCAGTGAGATGGATGAAAAAACTTAGCAAAGGGATGGGAAACCCATCCAAGGGTTCAGCGAGGGGGATCAGGGTTCAGAGAGGTAGGAAGAGCATTCTATATTGGAGGGTCACAGGAATCCTCCCTCTGGCCCTGAAGAGGAGGCTGGGGGGTTTGGATGCAGGACCATGGTTGGGGTCAAGGCCTCAATGTCCTGATCCCCCCCCATAAGCCTGGCATTTCCTCCCCCCTTCCCAGGCCCTGGTGTATGAGGCCACAGACTTCCAGGGCCACTGCTGGGAAGTGAGCCGAGACATCTATGACCTGAGGAGGCCGGAGGATGGGCAGAGCCCCAGCTTGACCACTGTGGGCTCCCTGCGTATCCTTGGGGGCTGGTAAGAGGCTAGGCTCATGGGCTGGGGACCCTTTCTCTCACTCAACACTACAAAATACTGACTTCTGACACCACTGCTAAGTTTTCTTAACCCCCTCCCCACTTTCATATTGGCCACCTTCTCCCCCTATACTCCTGATCCCTGGGTTTAGCCTTGGCCTCGTCCCTCTAGCACAAATGGTACCCCACTGTCCTCTGAGCTCTAGAGCCTGGATGCCCCCTGGCTCTAGTGGCCCTGGCTTGCCCTCCCTCTGACAACTTTAGTGGCCTGAAGGGATCTGTCTGCCTGTCTGTCTGTCTCCTGACACAGCTGGGTAGGCTACGAGAAAGAAGGTTTCCGAGGACACCAGTACCTGCTGGAAGAAGGCGAGTATCCAGACTGGTCCCACTGGGGCGGCTATGATGAATCCCTGACCTCCCTGAGGGTCATCCGAACGGTAAGGGAGCATCTCCAGAGGTGATTTCATCCATCCCCCTGCCTCCCCTTCACTTACAGAGAGTGCTCTTGCTTATGTGTCTGGCCTTTCTCTCAGAGCATTGGTGGAGGTGTCACTGGTAGCCCCCTTCCCTATAACCAATAGCTTTCTAATTGAGTCAGCCTCTCTTCATGAACTGGAGCCATAGGGGAAGGCTGATAGGAATGGGAATGGGAGGGGCTGACTGTCTGTTTGTACCCAGGACTTTTCGGACCCAGCTGTGATGCTGTTTGAGGCTGTGGACTTTGAAGGGCAGAGTGTGGGATTGAGTGAGGCCCTGCCTGATGTGCAGCTGGCTGGACACAGCCTCACCACTCAAGCCATCCACGTGTTGAGTGGCGTGTGAGTGGCCAGTGGGAATGTGAGGAGAGGGGATGGAGTGGGAGGGACCCTAGTGGCATAGACTGGCAGCATCAGGCTGAGGGTGTCTGATGGAAAGGGGCCCAAAGAGAGAGAAGGGCATGGGAGGGAGAGAAGAGAGAGACAGAACTACAAGAAAGAAATGGACAAGGGGACAGAAAAAGAAGGAGGTCCTAGGTGTGTGTGTGTGTGTGTGTGTGTGTGCGTGAGAGAGAGAGAGAGAGAGAGAGAAAGAGAGAGATAGAGAGACAGAGAGGAGACAGGGGAGAGACAGACAGAGACACACAGAGAGAGGCAAAGGTAGAGACAGAAAGGAAAAGGAAGACTCACAGAAAGAGAAAGAATGAGAAAAGAAAGGTGGGGGACCCTAGGGTATGTGTGAGAGAGAAACAGAGAAAGAAGGAGAAGGTAAGACCAAGACAGAGATCATCAGGGAGAAGGGGAGGGGGCCCTCGGGGAGTGTGGTAGAAGCATGTTTCAGTGACCATGACACCAGGGGCTGTTCAAAACCCTGGCTTTGGCACCTCCTGTTTTACCTTGAATAGTTCTTTACTCTCCCAGAACCTCAGTTTCCCTATCTGACAAAGCCCACATGGCTGTCCATGAAGCTTGGAATGAGGAGTTCTTATGCCTTTCCCCCATCCCCACGAAGAGGGGCCCCAGTTTCTCAGAAGCTCCGTCCTGGCCACTCAGTACCCTTGTCCAGGCTTCTGGCCCTATACTCCCCTGCACACACACACACAGACACACACTCTTCTGTGTATCTGACCCTCAGCTGGGTACCATCCCCTGCTCTGTCTCAACAATCTCAGGGCCTAAGGCCCACAGTTCCCCTTTCTCCTGCATTCCCAGACTCTCCCCAACTCACAGACTCTTTTCCCCTCAGGTGGGTGGCCTATGAACAAGTGGGCTTCTCTGGGGAGCAGTACATACTGGAGAAGGGTGTGTACCGAAATTGTGATGACTGGGGGGCTGGCAACAGCACCATCACCTCCCTACAGCCCATTTTGCAGGTCAGTGAGGTCTCTAGATGGGGGGATAAGAGGGGCAGCCCTCTTTGGTGGAAGGAACAGGGCTGTGGGCAGGGGCTTTGAGGGATATTGGGGAGGGGGCTTTTCTGGTGTGCCAGGCAGGGCTGAGGGTTAGGAAGTCTCCAGGCAGAAAGGATGGAGTTGGAGGTCATGCCTCTGAGGAACGTGGGGCTGGGGAGGAGGCTCAGTTTGGGAGCTGAGCATCACTGGGTAGGTGGAGAATGCTGATGTGTGTATGACGTATGGGGAAATAGAGTGGGGAATTCCCTCCAGGTTGGAGTGGCAGGGCCCAGGGTGAGGACAGAGTGTCTCTGGTGGGTGGGGCAATGATTTAGGTAGAGCTGGAGCCTATGAAAGGGGCTTCTTCCAGGGAATTGGGGCCCATTCAGGTAGTTCTGAGGAGAGGGAGGAACCTTCCTTGGTTTGTTAGACAGGCCAGGGTGGGGCAGAGCCTTTGGTTTAGAGAGGGCCATGAGGTGGCACAGATGGGGTGGGCCAGAGCTTCTCTTGAAGGAATGAGATTGGAAAAGGGCCCAAAGCAGGAAGGGGGCTCCAGTGGGGACAGAACCCAGAAGCGGCAGCTAGGTATCCTTACTGTGGAGGGACAGGAGATAGCTGTTGGTCATGCCAGAGTCCTGGCTAAGCTTGGAGGCCCCCATGTCCTCCTGCTCCTCATACCCTCCTCTCATCTCTTCCAGGTGGGGGAGCACAATCTGCATTTTGTCTCTAAGGTAAGGAAGGGGGTCCCTCCTCATCTCTTATCTCCTGGCTTCCCTGGCTTTCTTCCAGCCTCAGCCACCTCCTGCAAGAAGCCCTTCTGGGCCCTCCTTCATCTCCATGCCTTCCCATGAGACGACTCTCCATTCATTCTGTCTGTATGTTTTTTGTCCATAGCCGATTACATGTTTTCTCTCATTAGACTATGGCGTCCCTGAGGGCAGAGATCCCTTTGCCTTTTTTTGTGTCTCCAGTGCTTGGCACAGGGGTGGGCATACAAAAGGTGGTTAATAAATTCTAGTACATTGATTGCATCTCCTGCCCATTGCTCCTTGCTCTGGCCTTTCTCTAGGCACCACCCTCCCCCCCATCTTTCCTTTTCCTTCTCCGGGGGCCTCTTCCTCCACTATCTCCTGGCCTGAGAGTAGAGTGAGCTCAAATCCCAACTCTGTCACCTATGACTCGTCTTACCTCCAGTAAGTCCTACCTCCTCTCTTCTCCTCAGTTTCCTTGTTTGTCAGTGAGGAGATTATGGTTGTGAAGTCTGTGGTCTAACATTCGATGCTCTATGGGGCCTCGCCAGCTCTGATAGGTTATTTTCTCGGTTCCCAGATCCAGCTCTTCTCTGGACCTGATTTCCTTGGGGACCACATCTCTTTTGAGGATGACCAGGCCTCTTTGCCCTCCTCCTTCCAGCCCCAGTCCTGCCGGGTCCATGGTGGCAGGTAACAGAAAGGGATCCTGGGAGAGGGGGGTCATACTTTCAGGCTGGGGCCACAAAGGCTGGTTTCATGGGATAGAGTTGAAGGGGCCTCTCCAGAATTTATCCTAAGACAAGAGCAGCAAAGGTGGAGTATGAGAAGAGACTTCCCAGAAAAGGAGGGTCCCATGCTTTTCTTTCACTGGTTTACCTAGAGTTAGCTGCCCTTACACTAATCAGCTCATTTTTCCTTGAGTCTGACCTCAATGCCTACTACCAAAGGGTCCACTTGACTGAACTAAGGAGTGACAGAGAGCAGGGTGGCTGGACCCCTGTCTTAAGACTGAAGATAGAGATTTCTCCTTCTCTGGGCCTGAGCTGGGGCCCTGCAACCTCAGAAGGACTTCTTGGGTGCTCTAGTCTAGAGGCTAAGGTAGCCAGACTGAGACACCTCCTCCTTCCAACAGCTGGATCCTGTTTGAGAAGCAGGCATTTGAGGGGGAACAGCATGTGCTCTCAGAGGGAGAGTTCCCAACACTTACAGCCATGGGCTGCCTGGCCTCCACTGCCCTGGGCTCCCTGCAGAAGGTCCCCCTGGTGAGTAGCCCTTCCCCTCCTGAGGCCCCAGCTCCCTCAGGAGAAGAGGGAGAGTGATGTCATAGAATGTGCTGAGCTGGGAGTCAGAAGGCCTGACTCAGTCACCTTGACCCATTTTTTCTTGTTGGGTCTCAATTTACTCACCTATAAAAATATGGGGTTGGATTAATCGATAAGTAAATTCTTCCTCACCTTCAATGTTCTCTGTTCTAAAGGCCCTCCCAGCTCTGACATCCTGTGTTCTAAGGGCCCTCCCAGCTCTGAAATTCTTGTTCTGTGACTCTAGTTTTGGAGGGAGACCTACTAGGAGCAGTCTCATTCCTCACGCCCAACTCCAGGGAACCCTGCTTAGAGAAGATGGGGCTGGCCCACAGTCTTTTCTCTTAGTCCAAGGTTAGGGGTGAGAGAACTGAATGAAGACATAAGCTCTACTTCCTCTAGGAACAGTATTGGGACTAGAGTTGGGGCTTCCATTGGAGTAGACTTACATTGTGAGTAAAAGGCACTGCTGGGGAAGGGGGAGGTAGAGGTGAGGTTGGGGGTGGGTTGTCAGGAGACCTTCATTCTAGTCCTGGCTTTGACCAGTAACCAGCTGTGTGACTGTGGGCAAGTCACCTGATTACTTTAGGATTCAGCTTCCTCTTCTGTACAGGGGTTATCAATAATCTCTGCCTTATCTGGATTCTTGTGCTAGAACACAGCTAGACATAAAGGCATTCCACAAATGATAGTAACTCACATTCTGGTTAGTTTTTACAAAGCACTTGCCTCATAAACCACCCCATGAAGTAGGTGGCATGATGATGATGATGGTAGTGATGGTGGTGATGGTGATGATGGTGATGAGGGTGGTGATGGTAACATTGATGATGATGGTGATGATGATGGTGGTGATGATGATGGTGGTGATGATGGTGGTGGTGATGGAGATGGTGATGATAGCTAGCATTTATATAATACATTTAAGTTTGGAAAGCAAACTATCAATGGATAGACTTCTAGACCTGGAGTCAGGAAGACCTGAGTCTTAGACCTTTCTTTAACCTCTGCCTGCCTTTAGTTTCCAAATGGGATAATAATAAATAGCACCTTCCTCCCACGGTTATTGTGAGGATCAAATGAAGTGCTATTTGTAAGTACTTAGGACTGCACCCAGCACATTCTAAGTGCTTAATAAATGCTTGCTCCTTCCCTCCTTCATCCTCACAACAACCTTGGGAGATAGGTGCTAGTATTATCCCCATTTTACAGATGAGAAAACTGAGACAGACAGACTTTTACCCGGAGTCACATAACTAGTGTCTATCAAACTTAAATTCAGGTCTTCCTGACTCCAAGTCCACAGGGCCTCCTCACTGCCTATACTACAGATATTGCTACAAATATACCCATTTTTCAGGTAATAAAACAGAGGCTCAGAGAAGTCAGTGACTCGCCCAAGGTCATGCCACTAGTAAGTGTCAGAGGTGGGATTAACCCCAAGCCAGCATTGTTTCCACTACTAGTGGTGGCTTCAGGCCTGGTTCTGGCTCCATACCCAGGGCCAAGTCTTATCCTGTGCTTCTTCCACCAGCATTTTTCGGAGCCATCCATCTTCCTCTATGGGCTGGAGTGCTTTGAGGGAAAGGAGATTGAGCTTAATGGGGAAGTCCGGAGCCTTCAGGCGGAGGGCTTCAACAACCATGTCCTGTCCGTTCGAATCAAGGGGGGCATGTGAGTCTAGGGAGTCCTTGGGTGGTTTGGGGTGGGTAAGACATAGGGAAGGAATGGGGATAAAACATTCGAAGGAAGCCTAGGACAGGAGGGAAGGAATGAGCTTGTTGTGGGATGGAGCTGGAAGCCCTAGGGGAAAGGGTGAGGGAAGACAGAACTCCTAACTCTGGGTGATTCCCAAACCTAGGACAGTCCCATCCTGTTTTATCCCTAAGGCTAAGAGAGGATCCCCCTACCCGTGCCTTTTTAAAAAAGTCACAATAGCTAGATTTTGACTAGCTTGGGCCCTGTAGCCACTGAGTAAGGAGAGGCCCTGGACCAAACTTCCGCCATTGAGTCCCTAATCAATCCATAAAGATTTATTAAGCTCCTACTTAAGTTCTAGGCACTGTGCTAAGAATGGGGGTTACAGAAAGAGACAACTGAATCTGATCCCCCAGTCTAAATACCGGTGGGAGCCATGTCTGAGACATGGTGGTTCCATTTTGGTGAGAAAGAGGGCTCACCTTCATCCCATCTCTTTCCCCATGTCCATTTCCTTCTTCCTTCGTGTGCTGCTGCTGTGGTCTCCCCATCCTGGGTTATGGCCCCCAGCTGGGTGCTGTGTGAGCACAGTGATTTCCGAGGTCGCCAGTGGTTGGTGGGAAGCAATGAACTTACCAACTGGCTGACCTACAGTGGGACCCAGAGGATTGGCTCTCTCTACCCTATCAAGCAGGTATGGCCAAGGGCGGATGTAACTGAATCTAGTAGTCTGTATGGATTTTGTGTGTGTCTGCCTGTGACTCCGTGTGGGGGGGTCTTCATGCAACACTCTCTGTGACTTCTTTATATATCCATGTCAGCATGTGTCTTTTCCCCTGCCCATGAATGAGTCTGGGTGCTTATATGTATATGTACATGAGCTTCACTGTATAAAAGAGGGGGTACATGGTACCCCTACCCTGCTCACAAAGGTGAGGTTGGAGGGGCTTGATCCTGTCTGGGGAAGTGAGGCTGGGGTCAGGGCTAGCTCCAGGAATGTGAAAGAGGAGCCAGAGGTACCCAGGGAGGTCCCAGCTCTCTCCTCCTCACCCTGCTTCCTACTTTCCTTAGCGCCGAGTTTACTTCTGCCTGCGGAACAAAGGCCTGGGAAGGTGGCTGGCAGTGCCCGAGGACGTGGAGGACATGAAAGCTGGGAGGGTTGTGGTCTCGGAGACCCGGGCTGGGGGCAGCTGTATCTGGTACTATGAAGACGGGCTACTGAAGAACCAGGTACCTGGGGCGAGGGACAGGGAGGGTAGGGCTGCCTGGGGCCCCGGCAAGGAAGGCTGTCTGTCTCCCAGGCCCTTCCCCAGGAAGTGCCCAAACTAATGAGAGCCAGGACAGTCTAGCAGGGAGATTCCTATAGAATTTCCTCTGCTAGCTTGCAAGATCTGGGGAATGGGTGGTGTTGCTGTACTGAGGGGTGAACTTAGGCCAGTCACTCCCCCAATGGGACTTAGCATCCTCTTGTAAAATGAGAGTGCTAGATCATCTCTAAGGCATTTTCCAGCTCTGACATCCTATATTCTAAGGCTCCTCCCAGCTCTGACACCCTGTATTCTAATACCCTTCCCAACTCTGACATCCTGTGTTCTAAGGGCCCTTCCAGCTCTGACACTCTTGTGTTCTAAGGGCTCTCCCAGCTCTGATATCTTGTGTTCTAAGGGCCCTCCCAGCTCTGACACTCTTGAGTTCTAAGGGCCCTCCCAGCTCTCACATCCCGTGTTCTAAGAGCCCTCCTAGCTCTCACATCCTGTGTTCTAAGGGCCCTGCAGCTCTGTCATCCTGTGCTCTAAGGGCCCTCCCAGCTCTGACATCCTGTGTTCATCCATTCATTTAACAAACCTTTCTTAAACATCTATTCTACAGAATCCTTTTTAGTATGAGAATTGAGGCAGATAGGAAGATCAAATAAGACATGATCCCTGCCTTAGAGTTTACAACCTCTTAGGCACAGCGGTTCTCAACCTGTGAGTTATGTTCAATTTGTAACAATGAAAATACATCCTGCATATCAGATATTTACATTACGATTCATAACAGTAGCAAAATTACAGTTATAAATTAGCAATGAAAATAATTTTACGGTTGGGGGTCACCACAACATGAGGAATTGTATTAAAGGGTCGTGGCATTAGGAAGGTTGAGAACCACTGTATTAGGGGAATCAAGCCGACTGGAAGCACTCATTCATTAAGTGGCTATGACGTGCTCCTGACTGTACCAGGCAGAGGCAGGGGCAAGGGGGTGTATGTGCAGATAGAAAAGGGAGGCAGCCCCTGATCTCCAGGAGCTGACGTTCTATCAGGAGAACCAATGTTCTTCATGGCAAGCAAGCAGCAAATTGATGAGCATTTATAAAGGGCTTACTGTGTGCCAGGGACTGAGACACAAAGAAAGGCCCTCAGGGAGTTTGCATCCTCATGAGGGAGCACTATGTATGGAGTAAATGGACAGCAGCCTCAGTGGGGGGTCTGTGGCCTCTAGGGTGTGTCAGGGGCCAGCAGGGAGGAAGGAACCAAGAGAGGCCTCAGGGAGGAGGTGGCCCTTGCAGAGATGACCAAGCCCGAGGCTTATTTGTTTGGTGGATGGTCCCAGGGTCCAGAGGTGGGACATGTAGTAAGAGGCAGAGCTGCTCTGACTGCAGTGGGGAAACCTCTAGAACTCTGAGGATGCTTCCTTCCAGCTCTCCTGTGCTGTCTTTTAAGGCCTTTTTTTCCCTGAAGTTCCTTCAGGTGCTAACATTCTAGGCCTGGGGCTTTCTTTGAACCCTGAGTCTGATATTATCCTTAAGGAGCTAGTGTGATCAGCTGAGAGTGGGGTTCTGAGCAAGGCTGGGAAGGAGGTGGGCCTTCTGCAGTTAGGACAGGCACCAGACAGTGCACCAGGGGCCTTTTTAGGACAGGGAGCCTTCGTTCGAGGATGTAATCACTTCCTGGGGGGTCCAGGTGGCCCCAACAATGAGCCTGCAGGTGATTGGGCAACCGAGTCCTGGATCCAAGGTGGTGCTTTGGAGTGAGAGCCGCCAGCCCAGGCAGACATGGAGCATCAATGCCTCTGGACACATCTGCAGCGAGATGTTTGAGGATAAGATCCTAGATGTTAAAGGTGAGGCGGGGAACAGGGAGGGGGCATACTCTGGAGGCTGTGGGCTCAGGATTGGGAAGGCACTTCAGCCTCTCCCTGAATTACCTCTCTGCATCCCTCTAGGTGGCCGGGGCTATGATAGGGACCATGCTGTGCTGTGGGACAGGGCTGAGGAAAGAGCTTCTCAGATCTGGGATGTCCAGGTGCTTTGAGATCCTTCACTGCAAGAGGACTTTGGGGGGTGGAATGGGGTGGGGGGCATCTGAACTGGGCAAGATATTTGTACAGATGTTGTCTTTGTAATATAAGATGTTTTATAATGTCTCTCCGACTCTCCTTGTGCTGTTGAGTCCCTGTATCTGGGATTTGGGGCCAGATTCCCTATTTTGTGGAATTCGACATTTTCTCCCTTTTTGCTGCTGGGATCAGGGCAGGGTTCTCTTAGGAGAAAGGGCATGCCTTTTAGTTGCTAGAGGGCACACACTACCCTGTGTGATAGTGGGGGGAAGGGAAAAGCAAGGGAGGAGGAAAAGGGAGAAGAGAGAGAGAAAGAGGGGAAAGGGAGGAGAGGGAAGAGGAGGAAAGAAAGAGAGGAAGAAGGAAGGAGAGAGGGAAGAGAGAAGGGGCAGAGAGAAAGAGGGGAGGGGAACAGGAGAGGCAGGCTTCCACTCTTCTTAGGGAAAAGGCTGCCTGCCTGGGGCTTGTGCCCAGGACCTGGGCTGGGATGGGCCAGGAGATACGGGCTCTAACCTTTCAATCCCTCCCTTTGCTCTTCGTGCTAGGGACTCTCTACAGGATGCCAATTCTCCCCTCCCCCAAGTGCCTGAGATGAACCATCAGGAGGTGGTGGGGCCCCAAGACTGCCTCCATCTCTGGGGAACCCAAGCCCTTGCCCTGAGAGAGAAAGCCAGGGAACCATGAGGGGCTGAGGGGTGGACAGAATCTATTCAGGGGAGACTAGGATCCAGCCAATCTGGGGTAAAAGGGGTCCAGAAGCTTGAGGGCTGGACCCAGAGCTAACCTGCCTGTCAGTGTACGGGGGTGGTGGAGGTGGGGCATGGATTAGAGAGGGGAGAGAGAAGGGCCAGGCAAGGGTGTAACAAAAAGGGTCTAGAGACCCCAGCCCTTACTCCCAAAAGCTTACATTGTGAAGAACTGTTCATCTCCTCCCCCCCGCCCCTGCCATTTCCCTCCTCAAACACTTCTGGGGTAATAGTAGGGGGCACAGAGGCCCTGCGTTCACGACATTCCCCACAGCTGTCTGCCTGTGGGTACGGCTATTTGGTTGAGTTTGGTCGTGGGGGTTCATAGTTGAGGCAGGATTTTGGGGAGACCAGAACTCCACGTTCTTAACTGTGCCCCTGACTAAGCGTGACCTTGGACAAATCTCTTTATGTCCTGAGGCCTCCAGGAAATGAGAATTTTGGACTAGATAATCTCAAATCCTGTGAGTATGTGAGGGGGTTGAGGCTGGGCTAGGAGCCTGGAGATCCCTTGTCAGCTTCTTTTCCTTACCTAGGGAGTTCTGGGAAAGAGTCATGGCTAGGACAGAGGGGGCCCACAGATCAGGGTACCCGTGCAAGGGACGGCAGTGGGGAGGGGAAGAGGTGCCTCTGGAAAATGCTATCAGAAGGTGCTGGGCTTGGGCTGGGGAAGAGCAGGCTTAAAGGGGTCCCTGGAATACAGGAAGATCACACACTCAGGGCTTTAAAACTTTATTGAGTCAAGAAGGTCAGTACTTTCCTCTCTCATCTCTATAACCCTTGGAGTGAGGGAAATAAATCCATGATCCTCAATGACAGGGGAATCAGAGCTCCCCAGGAGGCCAAGGGATGCTCAGATGGGGAGGGAGGGGTGGGGGAGGGGAGGTGCCGACATGAAGGAGTCTACATAGCCAAGAGGAATGGGCCCTCAGGGAGAAGAGGAGGCCAGTGCTGAACAGGAGCCAAGGCTGGTGGTCTCTGTAGTCTTGGACCCAGGCCTCACTGCAGCCGAACGAGGTAAGTGAGCACCCCGGTGAGGATGAGGATGCTCCAGGTAGAGGGTCCATGGAACATGTGGGATGACCCGCCTGTAGGCTTTGTGGTTGGTGACACTTCGGTGGAAGCCTGTGAAGGATGGACAAGGCTATGTAGTAGGGAGACCCAGAGCCAAGAGCCCACGTGCAGTTCCATGGGAGATGCCCCTTTTAGAGAAAGGCACATGGCACGTCCTCTCATCTGGAGGACTGAGGTGACTCAGCTGGTCCAGTTAACATGCACTTCCCTGCAGCATGATTGTTGGCCTGCGCCAGTTTCTTTCTAGATCGATCACCTGTGAAATGTTCAGCCCATTCTTCTGCCTTCCCACTTCCCTAGCCCAAGGGAAACCCACCTTGGGGAGCCTGAAGAATAGGAAGAAAGGCTCCATCCCCAAACATTCCATTTTGTTTAAATAATGAAAAGGCCCTGAGGAAGACACATGGAGAGCGTGTTTCCCTTTGGGGTCTTTTAGAAGCAAACACACTTTGAGGTGGGGAAGCCCAAAGTAGTAGGAGAAAAATTTGGAGCTAGAGGCCCAGGGTTTGAATCCTGCCTCTGCCCATTTGTCCTTGGGCAAGTCACTTCTCCAGTTCTTAGCTTCCTATCTGTAATATGAGTATGCTAAACTAAATGATTTCTAAGGTCCCTTACAGCTCTATGATCATAAGGAAATTTGGGAAAGAGATCAGAGCAGAAAGGCATTGTAGAACATAAAATATTAGAGTCAGAAAGTATAGAATTCAAGTTGATTTAACAATTTTAAAATGGTGTATTATGTGTAAGGCACTGTGTTAGGTACTGAAAATATAAGATTAAAAAAAAAACAGCTTTTGCCGTCAAGAAATTTACATTCTACTTGGGGTTGGGAGGGGTATGGCATGTACACATAGAAGTGATTAGAAGCTAATTGGAGAAGAGAGAGAAAACATTGGTCAGAGGACAGGAAGAGAAAGAAGGAGGCAGAGAGAGACAGAGACAGACAGACACTGGAGAGAGAGAAGGAAAGAGAGAGGGAGACAGGGGAGAGAGGGAGGAAAGAGAGAGATGGGATGAGGAAAGAGAAGGAGGGCATTCCCAATTAGGAGATGCGGGGAAGACTTCAGGAACCAAGCACCTGAATGTAAGCTCCCTGAGGGCAGGGATAATTCTAGCTCTTGCTTTTGATCACCGTCACCAACCTAGCACAGTGTCTTAAACATAGCAGGTTTAATATAAATATTTATTTAATATATTAAGCATTTGTATAATATAAATAAGTAGTTATTGAATGTAATTGAAGGAAGGGAAAGATTCTAAGAGGCAGAAAGGAGAACAAGCATTCTGATTTGGCCTCACAATAACCCTCGTAGGTAGGGGCTGTTATTATCTCTATTTTACAGATAGGGAAACTGAGACCGAGAAAGGGGAAAGTGACTCGAATAAAGTCACCTAAAGTCACGACAGGACTCCGGGGTGTGCTCTTGAGGAGAGAAGGGAGAAGGGACTCTCTCAGTCACCTTCTCTTGCCTTCCTTGTACCCCTGAATGGGGGACCAACCCCCCTGGCACTCCCAGATTCTACTGCTCTCCCTACTCCTTTCCCTACAGAGGACTGACCCTTAGCCAACAGATGCCAGACTGGGAATCCAGAAGGTTGGCTGGCTTTGCCCATTAGTTTTCTTTCTTTCTTTTTTTTCTTTTTGGAGGGGGGAAGGCAGGGCAATTGGGATTAAGTGACTTTGCCCAAGGTCATACGGCTAGTTTTGTGTTAAGTGTTTGAGGCCACATTTGAACTCAGGTCCTTCTGACTCCAGCACTCAGGGCTGGTGCTCTATTCACTGCGCCACCCAGCTGCCCCTGCCACTAGTTTTCTGTGTGACAGCAGGGGAGCCCCAGCTTCCTCATAGGTGAAATGGAGGGACTGACTAACTCTGGCAGTCATTGCTTCCTTTCTGCAGAAAGAAGAGCCCCGCTGGTGTTGGGGCTAGTGCAGAGCTGTGGCTCTTAAACTGCCTAAGGCACATTTTTCAACAGGCACCTGCTAGAGCGGAAATCAGGCCAAATGAGGTCTTTCTGCTTGTGGCTCCTGTGGTGTGTACCCTTGTGAAGGGGAAGTAGTGAGTGAGGAGGAAGTAGGCTTAAGTGGCAAGGGAATCTACCCACTAACACCCTGCCCCCCACCCCCTTCTCTCCAACTGTGCTTGGGAAAGCAAAAACCCTGCCCCTCCTTCCCTCCCCAGGAGTGGTCAAGCATGAAACAATCCAGTGGGGGCTCAAATGGTTACGACTCCAATTTGGGTGCCATCAATTTAACCTTACAGGAAGGGAAAGAGGAAGATGGAGCATGTAGATAAGTATGGTGCCTTGGATGGGCCTGAGGTCAGGAAGACTCTTCTTCCTGAGTTCATATCTGGCCTCAGACACTGACTAGCTGTGTGACCCTGGGCAAGTCACTTTACTCTGTCTCAGTTTCCTCATCTGCAAAATGAGCTGGAGAAGGAAATGGCAAACCTCCAGTACTTTTGCCAAGAAAATCCCAAATGGGGTCACAAAGAGTCAGAGACAATTGAAAAATGACTCAACAATGACCTCTAGGTCATAGAAATGAGGAGCAAAATGGCCCAACCCAAGACACAGTTTGGTTAACTATGGGGACTCTAGCCTGGTGGTTCAATCTAACCCAGGAGTCCTTTTTATTTTTTTTGTGGGAGTGGGAGTAACACCCCCCCCCACACACACACACACCTTTGCAGGAGAGAAGACTGAGTCTCCTTGTCTCAACCAGCCTGAAAGGGAAGCTTTACTCAACCCTATTCCAAAGCTGTTCAGTCTGGAAACTTTAACCTGCTCCTTAAGCAACCCAGTGGCCCTCCATTCCAGAGGGTCCCCATATTAGTGCCCTATTTCATTGGATTGTCTTTGGCCCTCCTGAAGCTCAGAACTCCCAAACTCCAGAGATCCCCCAGTCTTAGCCTCCCCCCTACCCCAGCAAGGATTACAGACATGGACCACCACTCCCCCCCCACTGGCCCAATCCAGGGCTTTTTAATCTGGGATGCACCATTCTCCACTAGACTCCCAGGGACCTGGGGATGGGTTTCAGGGGTCTGGAAATAAGTTGAAAAAAAAATGACATCTTTATTTCCACCCTCCTCTAGCTGAAATTGGATATTTTCTCCAATTACTTGAAAGCCTTATTCTGATAAGGGACTCATAGACCTCACCAGAACGCCAAAGGGGTCCATGATACAACAAAGATGTAGAACACCCAATCCAACCAAAAGATATCCCCTTTGATGCTGGAGGGGATGTCAGAATATAGAATGTAGTATCTGAAAGGGGCTTTTACATTTTACAGTGGTTGTCTAGAAAGGGGAAATGGCTTGTCCCAGTCTGAGCTGGGCCTGGGGACAGAGGCGGGACAACAGAAGGGGAGCTACCCCCAACCTTTCAAGAGCGCCAGCCCGGCAGAAAGGAAGAACTAGGCACTAGGGTCAGTGAAGAAATTCCCTCTCCTCATGCAGGTTGGCAGCTTCTCCATAACAGAGAGCCATAGTGACTTACCTGGGAGGAAATCCAAGGGCAAAAGGCAGGAGAACCTGGGTCTATCTGGTCTCCTTCCATCGTGGGGTCTTTCTTTAGAGCTGCCTCATTCAGAATCTGTTTTCCCAATCTCATAGGATACTTAGCTCAGTGTTATAATCAGATACCCACTTTGGATCCTCTGCAGAAAGCGGGGATAGCCTAGGTGCCTGGAGCTTTTTTATCCCACTGTGGGCTGAGAGGGTATTAACTAGGCAATGGAGTCAGGGAGGCTTTTCAGGCACCAGGCAGTAGGAAGAGTTTGGGGGCTGGTCCCCTTTCTCAGGAGAGACTCTACTGCAGCTAGAGATCAGAGCTGTTGAGCATCTTGGATCTGACAGGACGAGGGCTGCACTTACCTTGATCTCAATCAGGGCCCCGAGGCAGACAAGGAGGAGGAGGAAGAATGCCTTCATCTCTGGGCTTTTGTGCCTAGTGGCTGCTCCTTGAGGCTGGATCGAAGAGTTTTTGTCTAAGAAGAGAGATAGAGGTAGATATAGCTGAGGGAGGGGCATAAGCATGTGGGAGGGGCAGATGCCTCAGTATATGACACTCCTAGAGGGACGGTAGGAAGTCATCATTATAACTATGTCTGTGATCCTCTAAGGTTTTCGAGGCTTTTTACTTGTGTCATCTTATTCAATCCTCACGGGGTGACCCTGGGACACAGAGGCTCTCACGCTCTCCTTTTTACAGATGAGAAAATGGGCCAAAAGAGGTGGTGATTTGGCCAGGCTCACCTAGCTGGGAAGAAGCTGAGGCAGGATTCCATTGCAGGTGCTCTTGACTCCAAATCCAACACTCTATCCAGAATGCCAAGGGACTTTAGAATACAGAATGTATTCTAGGTTGGAAGGGACCCAAGAGTATCCTTAGAACTCTGGAACATATACTATCAGAACTGGAAGTGATCTTTTTAAAATGTGGAATGCTAGAGCTGGGAAAGGCTTTAGAACAGAAAAGGTTAGAGCTGGGCAGGCCCTTAGAACACAGAATGTCAGAGCTGAGAGGGCCCTTAGAATACAGGATGTCAGAGCTGGGAGGGACCCTAGAACACAGGATGTCAGGGCTGGGAGGGCCCTTAGAGCACAGGATGTCAGAGCTGGGAGGGCCCTTGGAACACAGAATATCAGAGCTGAAAAGGCCTTCTGACACCATTTGTCCAAGTATCTCAAGTTACGGAAGGAGAAAGTGAAGTCTAGAAAAGGGCAGTGCATGGCCCAAGGTCACACAGCAAGTTAATGGCAGTGCTGGTTCAGGAATCTGAATATTTGATTCCCAGCATTGATGGATGGTTTTGGTGGAAAAGGGAGAACCCTGGACTGATAAATGGTAAATACTTGTTGACTTGACTGCCTGGCAACCTGAGTTCCAGTTTTATTTCTGCCACTAAATATGCCTGCCTGACCTTGGTCAAGATTACTTCCTCTTCTGGGCCTCAGTCCCTTTGTGAAATGAGGGGGCTGATTTTATTCAGCTCTGACATTTTATGTTCTAAGGATTCTCCCAGCTCTAACATTCTATAGTCTAAGGACCCTTCCAGTTCTGAGGCCCCCTCCCAGCTCTGACATCCTGTATCCTAGGTCCTCCCAGTTCTGATGTTCTCTGCTCTGAGGACCCCTTCCAGCTTTGACATTCTATGTTCTAAGGTCCTTCCCAGTTCTGACATTCTATGTTCTGAGGTCTCTCCAAGCTCTGACATTCTGTGTTCTAAGGCCCTTCCAGCTCTGACATTCTGTGTTCTAAAGGCCCTTTCAGTGCCTAACATTCTATGTTCTAAAGGCCCTCCCAGCCCTGACATTCTCTGCTCTGAGATCCCTCCTGGTTTTGACCTGCTCTGAGATCCTTTTCAGCATTGATGTTCCATGTTCTAAGGTTTCTTCTAGCTCTCATTTTCTGTGCTCTAAGGGTCCTTTCAAGCTTTAACATGGCCTGAGACCCCTTCCACCTCTAATATTCTATGTGCTAAGCTCCCTCCTAGCTCTGACATTCTTTGTTCTAAGATCCCTTGTAGTTCTGACAGTCTATGTTTTAAAGTCCTTGCCAGCTCTGATATTCTCTGTCCTGAGACTCTTTCCAATTCTAATATTCCATGTCCTAGGCTCCCTCCTGACTTTAACATTCTCTGTTTTAAAGTCCCTACTAGCATCCTGTGCTCATTTCAGGCTGACACTCTGTGGTTTAGCAAAGGGGATGGCCCAGGATGAAGGAAACTCAGTGGAATTGGCCACTGTGGTCCCGGGGCTCAGAGCAGGATGAGTCTTGGCAGATATAGAAACATGAAGTAGATTTATGCTCTTCACTTCTGCTAAAGGGTCTCACCTCCTTGGGGTCTAAACCCCATCTTATCCAGTTTCTCTGCATTTGCCTCATAAAGTGAAAGGACAGGTGGATTAGGTCACCAGTTCCATAGTCCATTAGGCCCCTGGATTTACTTTCAATATTATCATTTGCATATGCTTTGTATAACAAATCTAAAAACAGAACTAAAATCTCCCCACCTCCACTCATTTGGGTTGAGTTAACCTAGTAAAGGATCTGGGTGGACCTATGTACTTCCTTTGTGACTGGGCTCTGGAGGAAGAAGAACTGAGATTTAGGAGTGGAGGAAGAAAGTAACAGGAAGTGAACATAGAAGATCCTGGGCCAGAGGGGGCTGCCTGTGCTTGGCAAAAGAGCAGCTTGGGCAGAATTAGTCCAAATTCTTCATAACCTCCTTCCTCTTCCCCCAGTCTACCAAGATTCCTCAGCCTCCCCCCCCCATCCCCCAAGACTGGGCCCAGAGTTTCCTTTTTGGTGTAGGAATGGGTCTGTCTACAAGTGGGTATTATGTGTGAGCTCCTAAGAATCTCTCCCTATCTCCCTTCCTTTGTTCCAGACCTAGAGTTGAGAGGTCAGGGTTCAAGGTCCAATTCTAGCATTTACTAAAAAAGGTGACTTCTTTCACTCGCTTAACTTTGGTGAACCTTAGTTTTCTCTGACTTAAAACTGAGATAATAATACTTGGCCTCCCTAGCTCACTGGGTAACTGTGAGGAAAGGACTTTCTAAATCTTAAAACCCTAGTGTGAGCTGCTGCTGCTGATAGCTAGCATTCATAAAGTGCTTCTGATCAATAGTCAGTAAATATTTATTAGGCTCCTACTCTGTGCTGGTCACTGTACTGGGGCAAAAAGAGGCAAAAGACAAGTCTCTGCTCTCAAGGAACTGATAGTCTAGGGTTTGCAAAGTGCTTTACACATGTTATCCCATTTGATTCTGTGCACTCTATCCACCATTCCACATTAAAAATGTTGTTTTGTGTATAGCATGCCCTTCAGGGTGTCCTCTGTGAACACTGAACCGTGGTAGTGGGTTGGGGCCCCAAAGGACTGCTGATTTCTTCTGCCTTGAAGTTGTTAGGAATTGTGATGTCTGGTGCTATGATTCATTAACCCCCCTCCAGTATACTTCTCATTCCCAATATCAATTCATCAACTGATATCAATTAGCTTTGACAAAAGGATATTTACTGAGGAGATAAAGCAAAGAGAAAAACCCCAAACCAGAGGGAACTGTCTGCACACATGCTCAATCTCTGGGGAGAGTGGGCTCAAACTAAGAAGGCATTGAGGAGTGTTTGGGGCTGAGGGCTACTGGACCCTGCGAGTCTCTTTCTCCCTTTGTTGCAGTGTAGGGGTACTGGAAACCCCAAAATATAGGGCAGGTATAGGGCGGAGGTCTGCCTTGAAAGAATCAACCACTCAAGTCTTCTTTTAGTCAGAGACAAGGTCGCCAATAGAAGTGGACAAGATTTTACAAACCTGCAAGATTAATACTTTTTTTTTTCTTTTTGGAAGGGGAAGGCAAGGCAATTGGAGTTAAGTGATTTGCCCAAGATCACACAGCAAGTAAGTGTTTCAAGTATGAGGTCGGATTTGAACTCAGATCCTCTTGACTCCAGGGCTGATGCTCTATTCACTGCTCTACCTACCTGCCCCAAGATTGATAACTTTTATACAGAAAGACCGTGAGAAGATCTGGATGGGATCTAGAGATGGCCAGAAGGTTGGGGTGGGCAAAGTTAAGTGGCTGGAAAGCCCATAGAAAGGATTATTGACTGGGATGGGCTGGGTGCCTCAGGTGAACTCTAGATCTGGGTTCAGGGGCTTTGGGATCCAGGTTCCAAAGACATAGTCTTTTCCTTTTAGGGGTCCAACATGAGCACCCCATCAACTTCACAGAGTTCCCACCTAGTTCATTTCTGGACAGGTCACTCCCTTTTTCAGCTACAGTCTTTTGGCTGCTGCTGATTAATCCCCAGCTGGGTTGGGTCAAGCAGGGGGCTCCTCAAGGTTGGTTCTTAACCAGATACAGCCACTGCTGCTCTTCACTCAAGTGCTGGCCACTGACTCAAGCGGTCTCAGCTACTGACTCAGGCTGCTGAGGGGACCTCGGTTTCCTTCTATAATCTTCCAAAGATCACAAGGTTATAAGCTGATCTACTCTATCTCCAGATACTCATTTACCTAAGATTAGCAAAGAAGAAAGAAAGAAATGGGCACCAGTGCTCAGGGCCACATGACCATCAGGTTGGAAATAGGACCTTTGTCTTCGCTCTTGCAGTGACTCTCCTCACTTGTAAACCACGAGGGGAGAGAACAAAAAGGGTTAGAGGCAGGGAACGTATGGATCCTCTTGCATACAAATTGGGTTTAATCCTTCCACCTTCCTCATCAATCCTTTCAGCTCTGAAGGCAATGAAAAAGCTCATTGCCAAGACTTCCGTTGTGTTGGAGTGGTGGAAGGCAGGGGATTTGGTACATGCTCTAAGTCCCCCTTAGTCAATTTCCCCTTACATCTATTTTAGACCAGACCTGTGATTTCACTGGGGTAGGGTCTTACTGGTAAGGAAACTTCCTCTTCCAGTGAAGATTGACATCTGCTTAGAGCATGGCCTGGAGCACTGAGAACTAAGTGATCTGTACAGTAGATAGAGCACTGGCCCTGGAGTCAGGAAGACCTGAGTCCAAATCCAGCCTCAGACACTTACTAGCTGTGTGACCCTGAGCAAGTCACTTAACCCTGTTTGCCTCAGTTTCCTCATCTGTGAAATGAGAAGGAAATGGCAAACCACTCCAGTATCTCTGCCAAGAAAACCCGAAATGAGGTCACAAAGAGTCAGTCACTACCGGACAAGAAAAAAGTGTTACTATTTGCACTGTTACACAGCCAGTCTGTCTCAGAGATAATACAGAGATGAACCCAGGCCTTCCTAGCATCCAGACCAGTTCTCTATTCCCTGTACCATGCAGCTTCTTGCCTTAAACACAGTAAGTAACCAATAAATGTTCAATGAATGGAATTGAACTCCGCGATCCCACCTCCCTCAGAATCTCTTCAATGTTTATTAAACACATGTGGAATGCTAGTCTACTCTATACCCCAATTGCTATTGATCTTTGCCCTCCTCACATTTATCACAGTTTGTCCCATCTTCTCCTTTGCAGCTGTCAGTCTCCCCTTACCCCCCATCCTTATCATAGTTACTGTGTCCCTCCTCATTCAGTGCCCCTTACATCGTCACCTTCTTGAGAGCTGGATCTGTGTTTTATATGTATACCTTTGTGTTTCCATGGCAGAACACAATTCCCACTTGGCATTTCTACGATTTCATTGTTTTGGGTCCTCCCTCTTCTGATGAGGATCAGGATAGCTTTAAGAGGTTGTGTCCTTTACAGGTACAGCAGCCAAACTTGCAGGGATTAGCCTCTTCATATTTAGCTCAGCTGGACCTCAGATGAAAGACCTAGGATCTTGCTTGCCATAGGCACTGAAAAAAGTCTGAGTGCCTTTGTTAAATGGAATTGCATGTCAGGTTTCAGAGGAGCAATGATGAAGCATACTTTCCACCGGCTGATAGGGTCTGGATTGGAGCTGCAGGTGGAGATACGTTTCTGAACACAGTCAACGTAGGAAATTGTTTACATGATTATGAGTATTTTTGGCAAGGGTTTTGTTTTTCTTTTTTTCACTTTTGGAGGAAGGAAGAGGAAGGAGAGGGGGAGCTAGGGATGGGGAGAAAGAAAGAAAGAAAGAAAGGAATGAAAGAAGGAAGAAAAAGAGAAAGGAAGGAAGGAAGGGAGGGAGGGAGGGAGGGAGGAAGAAAGGAAGGAAGAAAGCAGCAGGTGGGTGGAGCACTGGCCCTGAAGTCAAGAGGACCTGAGTTCAAATCCCGCCTCAGACACTTACCACTTACTACCCATGTGACCTTGGGTAAGTCACTTAACCCCAATTACCCTGCCCTCCCCCCACCAAAAAAAAAAGGAAGGAAGAAGAAAAGAAAGAGAAAGGAGAGAGGGAGGAAGCAAGAAAAAAGAAAGGAAGCAAGGAAGAAAGAAATGGGAGTCATTGAAACATGTTTGTGCAATGAACTGGAAAAAAAAAAAGGCCTGAAGTCGTAGCTTTCTGTTGGCTTTGAAAGATTGGCTTTGAAAGCAACATGCTGAATTTATTGAAAAGAAGAGCAAAATCAGAAATACTCTTGTACAGAGCCAGTGTGGGAATTTATTTTGCTTAACTATGATACTTGTTACAAGGTTTTTTCCTATGGGATTTTTTTTTTCTTTTCATGGGCCAAGTAAGGAGAAGTGGAAGAAGAAAAATAAATGCTTGTTAATTGAAAAAATAAAATTTCATTTAAAAAAAGGAGAAAAAATAAAACAAGAGGGCTCAACTATGTAACTATTAACATTGGGCAAACTGTTTTCTTTCTGTTTCCATTAAATCTGTTAAATGTGGAATAAAATGAGATAATGGTGTAATGAGAGGTGAGGGACCAAGGCAAGGGCATAAGCACCTACTATATGCCAGGTCCCATGCTAAGGGCTTTACAAAAATCTCATTTCACCACAGTAGAGATAAGTGACTTCATATTCAGGCCTCTGTTTTTGGAAGTTCTTTTAGTTGATGTTCATTAAGTTCAGAATTCAAAAAGGGGATGTCAGTATGGCACAGGATGAATTATGAGTCTGTGCTACGTGAAAAGCCTTGAGTTTCAAGTCAAAATGACTTTATTTTGAAACTTCCACCCCCTGTGTGACAGTATGTGGGAAATGCTTGCTCATAAAGGCTTATAAATGAAATGTAACTGAATCTGTGTGTGCACCTGATAGCAGATACATCTGATAGCCACATATATGGATATGTGGGTGTGGGTTGGGGTGGAGGGACTGAGTATCTATTTTTTTAGGTCTTATTTTCACTTGAAACCTCAAGTTTCACTTCCCTGTCTCATTCCTGTACCCATTTACACCAAGGACAATGAGAATGAACTGGGTTTGGGGGAAGGAAAATGGTTTCCAGTAGAGTCACAGTGGCCTGTAAGGGCAGAATCTGTTGGAGGAAGGCCCAGGTCTGGGGACCATCTGGGGACCTGAAGAGAAAAGGATCCAAGTCCTCTTCCAACTTTGTCATAAAAGCAGTTTCATGAGGCACCTGCCATTGTCAAATTTAATTCAAGAAATGATTGCTAAAACACCAGTTTTAAGGGCCGGTAATAGCTGTGGTGGTGGGAGGAGGAACAGGAGAGTCAGAGACAGGAAACAGTCCTTGTTCTCAAAGACTCAAAATAAGAACTATTACCAACTCGAATTTTCACAGAGGATTTCACCATTCCAAAGTACTTTTATTGAAAACCACCTGGTAAAGGAGGATGGGAGTTTTGTCACCTTCATTTTACTGGTGAGGAAACTGAAGCCCAGATGAATGACCTGACTTGCCTCAAATCTTGTCTGATAACCGGCAAATACTCATCACATCTGCTGGGCGTTTCTATGATCCTGATTGTCCAAGGCAGCTAATGAACCTCATGGCCTTAGACTGAGATGTAACTTCACCTCTAGTGATTTCATCTATGATGAGGGCGTTGGACTAGATGGTCCCTAAGTTACCTTTGATCTCTGACATCCTGGGTTCTAAGGGCCCTCTCAGCTCTGACATTGCATGTTCCAACCTTTTCTGGTCTTATCTGTCCCCCTCTCCCAGTCCCCAGCTCTAATATCCTTATTCTAATATAGGAGCTTGGAGAGGGAGGGAGGAGATTTGGGAGCAAACTCCACAAATGCCCAACAACGTGCACTGACTGCTACCCCCAGCCAGGGGATACCCCACAAGCCAGACTGTTGTTTGTACAAGAGTAGAGGGCTCAGAGAGGTGCTTGTCAGTGAGGTGCTTCAGTAAACATGCAGGTACAGGGAAGACACCATTCACAGTGTCTCTCCCCACTCCCGCTCAGATCCAACCCCAAACTCTCTCCCTAGCCAGACAGGCTTCCTCAATTCGTCTGGCATATGTAACTTCTGATTTCCTTCCTCAGGCACTTAGCCCAAAATGTTCTTCCCACGCCACCGCTCAGAATCCTTTCCCGCCTTTCAAAAGCCCTTGTTGGCTAGAGCCTGCCTCAGGTTTCACTTCCTCTCAGAAGCCTCCCTGACACTGACTGACACGTGGGTCCTCCTTTCTTTGTCTTCTCATACATAGCATTGGTAGCGAGGCCTGAGCTTCCCCCTCTGATCTGATCTTCAGGAGAAACACAAAAACCCCCTGTTTGCTGTTGGAAGCCCCCCTCCCCTCTTCTTCCCCACGTATGTCCAGTCTGCTTACATACCACACCTCTCCACTCTCCAATCCAAGGACCCTGGACCCTCTCCTGCTCCTTTCACAGGACACCCCATCTTCTGACTCCTGGCATTTTCTCTGCTTGCCCTCTATGCCAGGAACACTCCCTCCTCATCTCTGCCTCTGGCTTCCCTGACTTTCTTCAAGTCTCAGCTAAAATCTCACCTACCAGAAGCCTTTCCCAATCCCCTTTAATTCTAGTGCCTTCCCTCTGTCGATTATTTCCAATTTATCCTGTACTTAGCTTGCTGGTAGACATTATTTGCATGTCGTCTTCTCCATTAGTTTGTGAGTTCCTCAAAATGAGGGACTGCTTTTCTTTTCTTGCTTTTGGGGCAATTGGGGTTAAGTGACTTGCCCAAGGTCACACGGCTAGCAAGAGTTAAATGTCTGAGTTCAAATTTGAACTCAGGTCCTCCTGACTCTAGGGCCGATGCTCTATTCACTACACCACCTAGCTGCCCCAAAGGACTGCTTTTTACCTTTCTTTGTATCCCCAGAGTTTAGGACAGTACCTGGCACATGCTTAATAAATGCAGTCTGTCTGTCTGTTTAATTTAGCACATAAACACATTTGTTTCTTAGACCTCCAGACCATTTTTGTTGTTGTTCAGTCATTTTCCAGTCATATCCAATTTTTTATGACCCCATTTGGGATTTTCTTGGCAAAGATACTGGATTTGCTTGCCATTTCCTTCTCCAGCTCATCTTTACAAATGGGGAAACTGAAGCAAACAGGATTAAGTGACTCACTCAGGGTCACACAGCTAGCGTCTGAGGCTTCATCTGAACTTAGGAAGATAAGTCTTTTTGACTCCAGGTCCAGCATTCTGTCCACTTCACAGCTTCTGGGTTATTTAGTTTAGTGACTTTTTAGTTGGTACTCAGGTGAGTACTTGAACCATATCACAAATCCACCAAAGAATACTGTTATCTTTCCACAGCTCCTCCACAGAAGATCGCTTATCACTTTTGCCAGTTTAATGAGCTGAAACCTCTAAGTTGTTCTAATTTGCATTTTTCTAATTATTTGTGATTTGGAGCATTATTTTAATATCGCCATTGAGCGCCTGCCTGTTTTCTTTGGAAAGCTTTATTTGTAGCCTTTTACCATACATTTCATTGGGACATGGCTCTTAGCCATGTACTTCTGTCAAGTTCCAGTATGCTTTAGATATCGTGATGTTTCCCCCATTAGAATGGGAGCTCCATGAGGGCAGGGATTGTTTTCCCTTTGTCTTTGTAGCCCCGGCCCTGGCAGCATAGCAAACTCCGACAAATGCTTCTTGATTGACTGATATCATAGATATTTCGTGCAAATATATACTTGTTCAGTCCATGATTTCTCTTCTTGTTCTATACGCCACCTTTTTTATCCAGATCCGTCCCTATCAGGAGATAAGGACAGAACCCCACAGCACAATTCACTAGGGAAAGGCGGAGGAAAGGAGGAGGGCTGAGAAACACTATAACTGACAGACTGATTGTCCAATCGAGTCAGACCGACTGTATCCTCTCTTCTCTTCGGGTAAGCTAGACCCAGAACGGAGCTGTCTGGGATTTGCAGTCGCACGAAATAGTTCGGACCCAATGTAACCAATCAAATTTGAGGACAGAACCCCGCCAGAATACTCGGCGGAGAAACAAACTGATTGACGGGTATTTTGTCCAATCGAGTTTCTCTATCCTGCTTACGCAGTAGCCAAGACCCAGAACAGTGGAGTCTGGGACTTGCAGTTCCCGGAAAGAGGGCGGACACTATCAGATTTGAGGACAGAGGACTGCGCCTACCTACGGTAGGCTGGTTACTAGGCGACCGTTCTAATGACCAATAAGAATCACTGAGCCCTCGGTCGCCGTGGTAACCGCGTTGACAACAAGATGGCGGCGCTGCCTGGCGGGCTCAGTGCCCGGGCGTGGTGAGTCCCCAGCCAAAGGCCTTCGCTGTCCCTAATGACCCAAGCAGCCCGGTGACCTCTCTCCCCGAGAGCCCGTTCCTGGAGCTCACAGTAGGACTGAGTGAGTCACAGAAGCGGAGTTTGGGGCAGTCTCTAGAGCTTTCCTCCTTCCCCCAGCCCTGTCCGGGAGAGACCCGAGCTCTCCGTTTCCAGGACAACGGGTCGAGTGAGCTTTGAGGAGAGGGAGAATGGGCTCTGCAGATCTGAGGGAGGAGGAGGGTTGAGGTCGCGGAGTGATGATGTCACTCCGCGATAGGACACGTAATGGGGAAGGGGAGACAAGCCTCAGCGCTCGAAGAGCCCCCGAGTCTGAAGGGAATCCAGTCCTGCTATTCAGGACATTCATCCTCAGTCCTAAGGGAGTGAGAGAGTTCCTGCCCTTAGGAAACCATCCGTTTGATCAGGGTAGAAGGTACCATGTCCTGGACACTTCTGGTTCCTTAAGACGAGACCCACGCACAGTAACCAAACCTAAGACACTCATAGAAGTACAGAGGAATATAGTGGTCAAGTCTATACCTGTGCAGGAAATGTGGGAGGAGCGCGGCTTGGGGAAGGCAGCTGGGGAGGGCTGCCTGCAGAGGACCACGCATTCGGCATTTATTGAGCACTTCATCTGGGTTAGAACCTGGGACACAAAAAGGGAGACCTGGTCCCTGCCCTCTGTACGTCCAGCAGAGGAATAAGGCCAGTGTCGAAACTCTCATACTATAGGAAGAAGGTGCTAAATAACGTCACGAGGTGGTCTGTGGGTTTAGAAGGAAGGGATCGCTTTTGACTAGGGCAGGTGATCAGAAGTCTTCCTGGAGGAAGCAGCTTTTGAGCTGCATTGGGGCAAGGGGACAGCCCGTCACTGAGTGGTCTGGTGCCTTAGGGTTGTAGCTGTCGAGAGGATGCTTTGGACGTCAGTGGGTGTCTGGAGGATGGGGCCTGGGGAAATTTTTGATTAAGTGATTGAGAAATCTGTTTGATCTCTTCTTCAAAACATCCTGACCCAAAAACATCCTGTTTGATCAGCCTGTCTTTTTTTAAAGTCCTTTAGTAATGTGGAACTCACTTTTTCCCTCGGCGGTTCATTTCACTTTTGGCTAGCTCTAGTTATTAGGAATTTCCCCCTACTCCATTCTCAAATTTGTCTGCCTTCTGGGGTTAAGAAAGACTGGTTAGTGTCTCTTCTTTTTGAAAGTCCTTCAAAATATAGTACCAAATGATAGTTATCGTGTGTGTGTGTGTGTGTGTGTGTGTGTGTGTGTGTGTGTGTGTGTGTGTGTGTGTGTGTACACCTTCCCCCTCACCCCCACTTACCCTAGGTTAAACAATGAAAGGATTGTTTCAGGAAGGCTGAATTGACCCTCATTTAACATAAACTGTTTACTATTCCGGTGATACCTACCCCTAGCCATTCTTTATCACTGTTCCTACTAAAAAGAGGCACAGGCAAGACTAGAAACAATATTTCAGATGTGGTCTCACCAGGTCAAAAGACAGAATTATCACTTGCTCTCTCCTAATGCGGTCTGTGGGTAGCTAGGTGGTGCAGTGGATAGAGTGCCAGGTCTGAAGTCAGAAAGATTCCTCTTCCTGAGTTTATAACCAGCTTCAGACATTTAGTAGATGTGTGGCCTTGGACAAGTCATTTAACCCTGTTTGCTTCAGTTTCCTTATCTGCAAAATGAGCCGGAGAAGGAAATGACAAACCACTCCGAGAAATCTTTGCCAAGAAAGCCCCAAATGAGGTCACAAGAATCTGAAATGATTGAATGACAACAATGCAAACAGGTTTTTAGTAGCTTCCTTGGATGCCGTAGTATAACAGACTCATTAACCAACCAATCAATCAGTAAACATTTATTAAGTGCCTACTAATGTTCCAGGCACTGTGCCAAGCCCTAGGGATACAAAAGAGGCAAAAGACAGTCCCTGCCCTCAAGGAGCTCACAACCTAATGGGGAGATGACATGCAAAACAACCAAGTACGACAAGCTACATACAGGGTAAATAGAAGATAATTAATAGAGGGAACACACGAAAATTAAGAGGGACTGGTGAAAGCTTCCCATAAAAGAGGAGATTTCAGTGGAGACATAAAGGAAGCCCAGGCATCAGGAGTCAGAGAAGAGGAGGGAGAGCGGTTCAGGCACGGGGACAGCCCACGGAGGTGCTGGGAGCCAACTAAGGGTGTTTTGTGAGCAGAGCAGCCAGGAGGCCAGGTCACGTGTTGAAGAGCAAGGTGCCAGAAGACTGGAAAGGTGGGAGGGGGCTAGGTTCTGAAAGGCTCTGAATGCCGAACACAATACCTTGTACTTTATCCTGGAGGCAATAGGGAACTACTGAGGTTTATTGAGTAGGGGGTGGGGGTAACATGGTCAGACATGGATTTTAGGATAATCACTTTAGTGGCTGAATGGAGGCTTGGAGTGGGGAAAGACCTTAGCCAGGCAGACCCACCAACTGGTTATTGCAGTAATCAAGGCATGAGGTGATGGAGGCCAGAGCTAGGGTAGTGGCAGTAATAGAAAAGAGAAGGGGGCAAATGTGAGAGATGTTGCAAAGGTAGAATCAACAGGCCTGGCAATAGCTTGGATATGGTGGGGTGAGAGATGAGGAGGAGTCCAGCATGACTCCTAGGTTGTGAAGGATTGGGATAATTGTGTTGTCCTCTGCAGCAATAGGAAAGGTAGAAGGTGGGGGAGGATTTAGGGAGAAATACTGAGTTCTTTGGACGTGTTGAATTTAAGATGTCTACGCTGGGCATCCCGTTTGAGATGTCTGAAAGGCAGTTGGAAATTCAGGGCTGGAGGTCAGCAGAAGTTGGTTCAGGAAGGGTAGGTTTGAGCATCATTATATTCAGCTTGCCATCCTGTAAGAGCTCTTCAGATTAGCAGCCCAGTAGCCATTCTTCCTCCCCACTTTCACTGTTGATTTTTTTTAGCCCAAGTATAAAACTTTATGGATTTTCATCTTTATCAAACTTAATCTTATTTAGTCCCCATGAATTAACTTGGCAAGATCTTTTTGAATCCTGACTGTTATCTAGTGTATTAGCCCTCCCACCTAGGGTTATATCACCTGCACATTGGCCAAGCCTACAGCCCATTCCATTAAGTCATTCCCAAAAAATGATAAATAGCTTAGGGGCCACCACAGTACCTTGGGGCTCTCTGTGGAGAACTTCCACCTCAACAGCAAGCTAGCACTTTGGATTCTGTGCTTGGCTGCTCAGCAGCTAGGTGGTACAGTGGATGGAGTGCTGGGCTTGGAAGCAGGAAGACTCATCTTCCTGAGTTCAGACCCAGTTGGAGATACTTAGTAACTGTATGACCTTGGGCAAGTCATTTAACCCTGTTTGTTTGGGTTTCATCTGTAAAATGAGCTGAAGAAGGAAATGGCAAACCACTTCACTTCAGTATCTTTGCCAGGAAAACCCCAAATGGGGTCACAAAAGAATTGGATGACTGAAATGACTAAACAGCAAAAACTCCATTTTATCAATCTAGGCCACCTACCTTCATCTTTTCCATGTTTCACACACTGTTATGTGTGAAATGTTTGAAACATTTTGCTAAAATCTGAGTAAATAGCATTTCCAATATTTGCCTGGTTTACCCATCTGTTGTTGTTCAGTCCTGTCTGACTCTTCCTGAGTCCATGGACCACAGCACGCCAAGCCATTCTCTCCCCGCTGTCTCCCGAAGTCTGCCCAAGGTCATGTTCGTTGTTTCCCTAACACTGTCTATCCACATCACCCTCTACCATCCCCTCCTCCTTTTGCCTTCAGTCTTTCCCAGCATCAGGGTCTTTTCCAGTGGGTACCATCTTCTCATTATATGGCTAAAATATTTAAGCTTTTGTCCTTAAGCCTGTCTGTTAAGAAAAAAAAGAGGAGTCAAAGTGGCTGTTGGTGATCGATGCACTTTTCTTGATTTTTCACTGATCATTCGTCACTAATCATGCTGTGTTCTCAGATTTTTCCAGGAACAGAAAGAAACCAAGCTTTCTGACTTATCCTCTGAAGACTTCATCTCTTTTGTTAAAAAAAAACAAAAGTGGGACATTTTCCCTTCTCTCTTCCAGTCCTTAGGTATCTGTCCTGCTTTCCAGTTTTTCAGAGATTACTGACAGTGGCTCAGCAATCCCATTGATAAGTTCTTTCAGGATCCTGGGGGTGGGGTTAGTCTAGGTCAAGAAACTTGAACTTATTAGGTGAAATTAGTAGCACTCCTGTTTTTTAATGTGTAGTTTCTTTGTTAAAATATTATCATAAATAACTGTTGTTAATTCCAAAAGCTAGAGACCAGCATAGACAATGGAGCTTAAATCTTTTTACATAATTAGACAAAAAACTTGTAATAATGAGTCTTCAAAGAAACTGCTATCATTCCTACTTGGCTCAGTTTGTTATAAAATTAATAGTTCATCTTCCAACTCCATCCTGTGCACAGAGATCAGAATTTGGCAAGAAACATGGGTGGTAGAGACCTCTGGCTGTGGGTAGTAACAAAGCCCCCATTAGCCACTTTTGTTCTCACCTTTCCAATCCAGGATCATTCTTCTTGGCAGAGAAGATCAGTAAAACAAGGGTTTAACAGTCCAGTCATCTTTGTCTTCCATTGTTGCCCTTCTGCATACTGTCCTGCCCCTTCTCTGAATCTCTCCTTTCCCCTAACATAGCTCCAAAACCCCCTTCTTTTGGTTACCTGTAAGTTTCCTCCCCAGATTCAGCCCAGTACTACAAGCACTGGAATTCCTCACACAAGTCCTTAGAGTGCTATGCTAGGATTCCATGTTCGTCTTCTGTTGTTTACCATGTTTCCATTTTTTCTTCATGTCTTAAACATCTAAGTTGATTGGGTAGTTGTGCCTCCGAATTGGTCTTAGACAACTGTTTTTCCTCCTTATTGGAGCTGACTTTTCCTTTGTGTTTCAGAATTTCATTCTTGATAGCTCACTGTTACTCCTGGGCTGACTTCTCCCTGAGAATGTCACGCTTCCTCTGAGATCTTTGAATTCCACTCTCCTGAAAACCAGAATGCAATTAGACCGTTCCCAGCTCTCCTCTCCTTCTTCACCATGCACTGGTCACTTCCGACCAAGGTTCCCATCCTTTCTTCCTCAGCAGCCAGTTCCTTCTTGTGGATAGAATCAAAGCCAGAGGAGAATTTCAGTCAATTTTCTGTTGTGCTCAGTGTAGTTCTGTCACCAGCAGATGTTTGGTGAGAGCTGATGAGGGATGTTGCGGGTAGGCTCCTCTAGTCTCCATCCTGCGCAACAGGGGATCGTTATCCAGGATAAAATGGGGTTTTGGGGCCCCCAGACACCTGACTTCAAGGTAGGGAGTGGGGCATGGAAAGGATTGATTAGTGAGAACAGAAAAGGGTGGGCCACAAGTTTACAGGAAGCTGTTGTTTCTAGGCATTTATTCAGCAAACAATTATTAGACACTTAGTACGTGGAAGAGAATCAGTGGTGGTGATGGAGGAGATGCAACCTTTCCTTCCCAAGGGCTCTGTGGAGTATGTGGGGCTGCTATGATTACTGCCATTTAACAGATGGGAAAACTAAAGCCTCCAGAGGAGAGGTGAAAGGGGGTTGCCCAGGGGGTCATGGCAGAGCCAGGACAGGAGCCCAGGCCTTTTGATGTCTAGCCCAGTGTTCTTTCCCCTGCACCATACTACTTGTCTAGAGACTTTATTTGTGTATATGTTGTATGAGGACAGGAGAAGGGTATGAGGTGCTAGGAGATCAGGGGATTACGACCAGCTGGGGAGAATCAGGCAAGGTGGTGATAGAGCTTCAGAAGACATGAGGAAGGAAGGAGGGTGTTATTGGGTGCTGCTGCCTGTGTTCAAGGCCCTGTGATTGTTGCTGGGTGTGGGGTGTTTTTCCCCCGGGAGGAAGGGGGGAACATAACAAACCTAACAGCTGTGTTCTAGCATTGAAGGGCTGGTGTGTGTGTGTGTGTGTGTGTGTGTGTGGGTGGGTGGTGTGAGTGTGTGTGGTGTGTGTGTGTCTCTGTGTGTGTATGTGTTTGTGTGTGTGTGCCTGTGCCTGTGTCTGTGTGTGGTGTGTGTGTGTGTGAGTGTGTGTGGTGTGAGTGTATCTGTGTGTGTCTGTGTGTGGGTGTGGGTGTGTCTGTCTGTGTGTGTGCCTGTGCATGTGTGGTGTGAGTGTGTGAGTGTGTGGTATGTGTGTATCTCTGTATGTGGTGTGGGTGTCTGTCTGTGTGTGGTGTGTGTGTGTCTGTGTGTGTCTCTGAGAGTATGTATTTGTGTGTGTCTGTGTGTGTGTGTGCCTATGTCTGTGTCTGTGTGTGAGTGTGTGTGTGATGTGAGTGTATGTGGTATGTGGGTGTGGTGTGAGTGTGTGTGTGTGTGTGTGGTGTGAATGTGTGTGTGTGGTGTGTGTGTCTGTGTGTGGTGTGTATGTGTCTGTGTGTGTATGTGTTTGTGTGTGTCTGTGTATGTGCCTGTGTCTCTGTGTGGTGTGTGTGTGAGTGTATGTGGTATTGTGTGTGGTGTGGGTATATCTGGGTGTGTCTGTCTGTGTGTGTGTACCTGCGTGTGTGTGTGCACGTGCTCGAGTGCATGTGTGTGTGTGTGGTGTGAGTGTGTGTGTGGTGTGTGGGTGTGTGTGTGGCGTGTGTGAGTATGTGTGTGGTGTGTCTGTGTGTCTGTGTATGTGTGTATTGGGCCAGGAAAGTGGTGTGGAGAGGTTGCTGTGGGCTTGATGTAGGTGGACCGTTCCATTGGAGGGGGCAGAGAGGCGATTCTTGTTCCAAATGATTTCTAATGTCGGGTGCCTTCACCTCAGAGATTCTGTGACCTGTGCAGCCAGGGCCAAGGGAAAAGGGGAAAGGCTCCCAGCAGCAACAGAGGCTGCTTCTCAGGGGACGGTTGCAGGGAGATAAGCAGGTGTTGAAGGGTAGTGAAGGAGGAGACCTAGGCCCTGCTCTAGTGTGGTGATTGTAAATCCCTTCATGTCCCCAGGGGTTTCTTTCACTTTCTGCTTTCAGGGTCCTCCTGACAGATAGGATCTAGAATTAGCAACTATGAGTTCCCCTCTGGCCTCACTTTCCAAGATTCGGAGGGTGCCTCTGCAGTTGGATGTCCAAAACACAGGGTAAGAAGGACCCAAGCCCCTTGCTGTCAGGCAAGCAGCATCCTCAGGTTGGTTGGGTATCCCGGTATCCTGATTGGAGCTGGGTGTGGGTGTGGAGCACAACCAGATGAGAATCAAATTCTGCTTCCTAACCCTGAGAGAGCCGAAAGAGCCCCGGTCTGGAAGTTCTCCTGGGTTACTTAACTCTCTCAGTGGAGCCTTGGGCCCTCTGTGAGCCTCTGCCTGTGTCCTTCTGAGGTCGCTATAACTGATCTGCAGAGATTTCAACAGCCTCTCCTTTCCTATCCTGAGCGCTCCTCCTATCCGAAAAGCTCTGTCTTCATCAAAACAGACCTCAGGCGAGGACGGGTTCATGTTTGCTGGTGTTAACAGCAACAGGAAGAGTTAAGCCGTCATTGTAACCCCCCTGGTACCTCACAGACACTGCGTCCCAGAGGTGTCCTTTGGGAGAGTGGGGGAGCAGGAGACCTGAGGCTCCCCTCCTCTCCCCCAGCCAGGTGGTGACGGTGTCACGGAGCCTGTGCCATTGGTATAGCTCTTGATTGTTTGTCACGGTATCATAACTCACGTTTCTATAAAGCTTTGCCTCTGTTTTCTCATATGATTTTCTCCTTTAGTCCTCTACCCTACCCCGCCCATTTTAGAGATAAAGAAACCAAGCCTTCGAGAACCCTAGTTCGTGGCCCAGTGCATCTGACGCCCACCCCATTTAGTGCTTAGAGGCTTTGAGGCCCGTGCCCAGCATCCAGCTCACTGGGTTTCCTGTGCCCCGATGCCTTTCCTCTCTTGTGCGGGCTTATTTGATTCTTATACCAAGTCTGCCCCAAGCAGAGGAAGAGAGGCATTGCCTCTCATTTTACAGAGGAAGAAGTCCAGACAGGACCTGTGACCTGTTCCCACGGCAGGCCTTCTTCAGGTGGAGGTCTCACCATTTGGTTCTGAAGCTGCTTCTCAACTCTTTCCTTTGTTCTTTTAGATGTCTAAGAGCAAACCCTCAATCAGTCCTGTTTTTGTTGTCACACCCCCCCCCCAAGCTTTGTGGCATCCCTTGGGGTGGAGGCACTGGCATGTGCCCCCAAGGCAGAAGGCAGGAGCTGGCCTCCACCTCTCCTTCTCAGTTCCTTTGGATCCAGGACCAGGGAGCCACTGGCCAGAGGGCCAGAGAGGGGGCCTTTTGCTGACTCCCCCCTTCCCCCAGAGGGTGGAAGTTTCTAACCAGCGTTTTCTTTTTGCCCTTTTGGGTTTCCAGGAGGCGATCATTGCCTTCTCGAATGAGAGTCTTTGGTGGTAAGTGTCTGCCCAGCTGTGACTGCCCTTTATCTTCTTGCCCTGGATGCTACTTTGGGTGGGATAGATGAACAAAGGGATGTAAAGTGGGCCTAACAGCCCCTCCTCTGTACCCCACACAATGGCGGTTGTGGGAGTTTGGAGCTGTTGGGGATTGGGGAGGGAACTTCAGCTGCTGCTGGGCTGACTGATGCTGCTCTAGGGTCCCTTCTGGCTCTCTTCTCCTTCTGTCCCTGACATGTCTCCCTTTTCCTTCTCCCCCCCCCCCCAATCTTTTTCTCCAGTGTCCATATAGTCAGCCATCTTCACCTTCCTTGGGAAGATTAAATGCCCTTCTCTACAGAAATCCTTCAGCCAATCCCCCTTATTCAATTTGACCCCCTCAAAGTGCCTGTTACTTCCATGTTCTTCCCAATCCCCTCAAGCTTCTGCCTGAGTCTCCTCTGATGAGCTTTTACTCCTCTGCCCTTTGTCAGTTTGGGGTGGACTACACCAGAAAAATTACTGATAGAGTTCCTACCTCTACCCTCCACTGTGTCTTCCTTTTGAAAACCCCTGCTGAACTCCCTATTTTATAGCTTCCCTCCTGACCTTTCTACCCAGGGACTAACCCTATCTTCCTTCTGTCCTCCTCCCTTCCCAGGAGCTGGCCTGTATGACTCAAAAGAAAATCCCCACATTCCATTTTGGCCTTTTCCTGGCATCCCCCTTACCCTACCATCTTTCTTAAGAAATGACTGTTCTATAGGAACCCCTTTTGGAGATGAATGTTCAACTGGACTGTCCAGTGGGTTCTCCCTCTGGCTGAGCCACTTGAGAGTTGAGTACAGCCCTTCAAGGAATCGGGTCCTCACCCTCTCTTTCCTTGGAAAGACCCTTATCACCTCTCTCCCCTTCCCCCACCCCAGCACCTTGAACCCTAACACCGCTGGGTTCCAGTGTCTGCATCCTCCCCCTCTCTCCCTATTGAAAATAACCACATACTCTTGGGTCTACAGAGGACGAGGATTTGTCAAATGATGGATTTCATTCAGAAGAAAAGATTTCGGGCTGCACCAGAGATAAACCCTTCCATCTGGGAAGGACTGGTAAGAAGTCCTGCCTGCCCCTGGCAGCGTCACAGGTGGTCAGAGCTGGGTCTTTAGTAGCCCTGCCCGCCATCATCCTGCCTTTGCTAGGCAAGCAGCCCACTCCGTTCTTGGACAGCTCTGCTTGTTAGAAATGCTGGTATCCTCCTATTGGGTGGGAAGGGTGAAGGAACCGACACATTAAGCACCTACTACGTGCTAAGCATGTTTACAAGAACATCCTCATTTGATCCTCACAACAATACTGCAGGGTAGGTGCTTTTATGATCCCTACTTTACAGTTGAGGAAACTGAGGCAAACAGAGGTTAAGTGACTCGTCCAACATCTCACAGCTCATAGTGTCCGAGGCTAGATTTAAACTCGAGTCTTTCTGACTCCACATTCATCTGCTGTAGCACCAGCCTTTACCATTAGTTCTAGGTCTACCTGCTGGGGTCAAGGAGAATAAATCTGATCTTTTTTCCACCTGAAGAGGAAAAGTGGCCAGAAGATTTCTGGGACTTTTCCTCCTGAGTCGAGCTGCTTCTCCATCTCCCTGGAGTGGAAGAGGAAAGTCCTGCAGGTCTTGAGAAGGCTTGGCGCTGGTAGTAGCTGCAGGGCTTGGGGTGGGAAGGTTGGAAGGAGACAGACTGGTTCTGCACAGGGCTCAGGAAGGAGCTGGGAAACCCAGTGCAAATCTTCACTGATACAGTAACTCTTGAAGCTTTGTTATGCATCTGTATCCCAAAGCTATTCAGGGGCTGATGGAGGATAAAGAAAACAGGAATTATCCCTGGCCCAGAATGTCTATCCAAGTGGCCAGGTAAACTTCTCTGGCTCTTCTAGTGGGATTGGTCATGCTGTATATGAAAACACAGTGGGTACCATGGGGGCAGGACAGGATGACATGCAGAGCTCAGCAGCTTACCACCTCTGTTTCCTGTAGGTCCCAAGCAAATACCCCAAAGCACTCTGGGAAGCCTTATCATGTCCAGGTCTCACCTTTTTAGGAGAGCCTTGAATCTATTTCCTTGACCTCCAAATGGACTATTAGCCCCTCAAGGAAAACCAGAAAGTGGGGCTGTGGATGTGGGGAGGCAGCTGCTAAGGTCCATGACTCAGGCTTTCTCTTGTACCAGGGCTACCAAGCAGACAGAACCTCAAAACTGGGAGAAAGAAGTGTGTAGCGCTGGAGTTTTGGAGGCTAGTCCTCAGGTGGAGAAGGAGAGGAGACTGAGGGGATCTGTTGGATCACACAGATGTAGGGTTTAGGGGCTCCTCATAATTATCCCTTTCCCCTGTGTGTCTGAGTGAGCCCCCTTTGCTGTAGGTGTTTTCCACACAAACCCTCTATGTGCCAGCTCATGCTGCTGGGCTGTAGGAGGTCTGAGCCACAGAGGAAGTGCTTCAGGCTTTACCAGGGCAAGGTCAGCCACAGCTGGGTCCTGAGCCATTCATTCAACCAGCCTCCATGGAAGGTACAGTGCTGGGCAGGGGATCCAAAGCAGCAGAAGCAGCAGCGGGTGTTTCTAGTGTGCTTTATGGCCTCCAAAGCACTTACGGATATCATCTGCTTTGATCCTCACGATGTTGGGGGCAGAGGCTATAATTACTCTTATTTTCCATGACAGATGCTCCACTCGAGAAACACCATGTATTGAGGGAAAGGACACAGATGCTAATAGCTATGTCACTACGGTTGCTAAGTGCCCTCCCAGCATCCTTCTGCACCAGCAGATCCAGAGCTCAGATCATCTGTGTCCACAGTCCATATAAGATGATTTCACAACTTTTATTGATGTTTGCCTCATGCTGGGATAGGCTGTATCTGTGAATACTAGCAATTATTCCACAAATCCTACCCTCATGCATGCTTACCACACATCATGATGACCCTAGGGGGAAGTAACTCCACAGCAAACCCTCTCCACACCTGGGCCATTCCCAGAACACTGCTGAGGACCAGACGTCTCAGCCTTCATAAGTTATCCACATACCCCTGTCACTTCTTTTGTGCACTAAGCATACACCCACAGTAATCAGTGCCTCTCTCATGCTTGTTACACCAAGGCAGTCCCCCAGTCACCTCATGTCACATACAATAGGTGTCTGGCCACTTACATACATGTACATCATGGAATGGCAATCCATTTCCTTTGCCATCTCCCCCACAAGCAAGAGTTTGAGACAATTATCCCCATAAGTACAACACACCCTGCAGCATCCCAAGCTTCAGACGGATTCAGGAGAGTATTAAGTAAGTATAAAGGAGAGAAGGAGGCACAATCAATGCTTTTGAGACAAGAAAAGTAATTTTCTTCTGGGCAGTTTCAGAAAAGACTTTATGGAGGATGTCATGCCTGAGTTTTGCCTTGAAAGGCTTTTGGGTGGGAGGCCCATTTCAGGTATGGGGGATAGTGTGCATAAAGGCAAAAATATGAGAAAGGGCAGAATAGTCTGCCATGTAGAAGGTGATGAACCTGGATGGGCAGGTTAGATTGTGGAGGGCCTTGAATCCACGGTCATGAATTTATCCTCTGCTGGGCAATGGAAGAACACTCAAGGCTTTTGAGTCAAAGGGTGATATAATCAGAATTTGGAAGATTGCTAGGGCAATAGTGTGAAGGATGGTTGGGAGTATTGCTAGTATTCACAGATACAGCCTATCCCAGCATGAGGCAGAAAGACCAATTTGAAGGCTATTATGATAGCCTAGGAAGGAATAGGGACTGGATTTATAATTTCATTGATATTATCTGATAAAGAACCTCCCTCTTCCACTGCAGAGTGGCACTTCTTAGAGCATTGCCTAGACTAGCGCTTCTTAAACTGGGGGTTACAACCCCATAGGGGGTTTAGGAAGCACTGAAGGGGCTGAGAGTGGAAAAAGTTTAAGAAGCACTGGTCTAGATCATAGTGAGGCTGAGATTGCCCCCGGATCATGTGGCTAGTGTGTGGCACTCAAGTCAGCTCTCTATCCGTTGGGTCTTGTAGCCTCTGGTAGCCTAGGCAAGAGGAGACTTAAAACCTCTGCAAATATGGCTGGAGGAGAAGTTGACAGCAACAGATGGATTCCAGGTTTACTTGATGGCTGGGCAGGGGGTAGGGAGAAGGGGGTGGGCAGAATTGATGGGATTGTATTAAAGGGCCTCTGAGGGCTTCATATCTGGTGGCAGAGACAAGATACAGTCCCAGGAAAGGAGGAGCAAGCACAGATTATTGAAGTGCTTGGGTGAAGCTGGAGAAAAGAGAGGTGATTGATTAAATCTTGGATGAAATTAGTCAAGGAAGGCTCCATGGTAGTATGGAGCCAAGTTTGAAGGGGGGGGGGAATGTTGGGCAGGGAGGGGGGAAGGATAAAGGAAGTGATGGTACTACTTACTGTCTTCTGCCCTTGTCAGACAGCACCTGGAGAATGACAGACATAGCATTTCAGGAGTGAGACTGACCAAGTGGATGGGGCCTGGAAACTACACCATGCTAGTGTGAGTTGAAAGGAACTAGGGGTGAGGAAATGTAATATAGTGAAAAGGGAGTAGATTTGAAGTCTGGAGGCCCCAGTTCAAGTCTCCGCTCTTCTACTTAGCTATTTAATTGTGGGCATGCAGAGCCTCAGTTTCCTCATCTGTAAGTTGGGTAAAATAATATAAGCACAACCTGCCTTATGGGAAAGCACTTTGTAAACCTTCTAGTGCTATAGAAATGTGAATTATTACTATTATTAAATTCAAATTGTAAAAGAAAACATCAGTGATGGGAAGAGAATTTGTCTGTAACCTTGCTGTCATGTTAGAAAAGCCCTCTGATGCTTATTCTGCTTGACCTCAGAGGGCAGAACCAGGACCAGGGGCTGGAAGTACCAGGAAGACAGTTTGGTTCTCTTTAAAGCAATTTCCTCTACCAAGCAGGGCTGTCCAAAGTGGAGTAGGCTTCTTCACCATCATTTGGGATATCCCAGGGAGACCTGGCAGGCATTTGTGGGGAATGGGGTTTCTGCTTCACTTTTGTTAGCAAATTGCCATAGTCCCCTTTTAGTGTTGAGAGTCTGTGATTCTTAGTGGACCGGGTATGCCAGGGAGACATGAACTTCTAGTGAATAAGGACAAGGTAGCAGATCTAGACACCTCCCGAGGCAGGGCTGGGGGTGTGAAGCCCCAGAAGGTGGGAGCTGGACAATGGTTAAAGGGTCTTGAAGTCGAGCCTGAGCTTCCCAGTCCAGGGTTCTCTCTACTTGACCACTTCCCCTTGGTTACACATTGCCTCTTCCCTTCTCACTGTGCACACCATCTGCTCCAGAGACTTTGCGAATGTCATTCTATCTTGGGCCCTTTAGTGGGTTGGAGACCTTGGGTTTTCAACAAAGGGTAGGGCTGGGCTGGGGGGCATGTCACCAGGAAACTGAAGGGTCATTTAAGAAGTGGAGGGTCTAGTCATGGAGATAGGCAAGTCAAGGGCATAGGAGGATCAGTCAGATCCTGGAGGTCAAACAAAGGCTGGAAGGTCAGTCAGGAGTGGGAGAATCAGATCTTAGATAGTCAGTTGGTAGTTCATCTCTAGGGCATTCAGGGGGTGACTGCTGGCATTGGTTAATTGAGGTGGGGGAGGGGGTATGAGTCAGTCTCAGGGTGGTCATTGGGTACCTGGGTGAGTTATTCAAAAGCTGGACATATTCTCTCTTTGGGTACCAGAAACCTTAGGAACTTGGTGGAGTTGGGAGGATAAGTGTCCATCCATTTCCTCAAAACATGGGCCCCCCCCTCGGTTCTTCAAGCTGTGGTCTTAAGTAATTTTTTGCCAGGGTCCCTGCCCCATGACATGGGCCTGGTCTCCTCTTTGGTGAAGAGGTTAAATGAACTGGAGCAAAAGGTGAAGAAGCAGACTGAAGAACTCAACTTTAAGGTACTGGGCCCAGGCTGAACCAGCTGCTGTCTGCTAGGCCACGGGTGATTCCAGATGAGACTAAAAAGGCATTCAGCCCTTGCAGGAAGCCCCCAACACATGGGATCCTGCCCACTTCAGTGGGAGGCTTGGGCATCTTCCCTTTGCGGTATCCCTGTCTGGGGTGTTTGGAAACCAGGGCCTTCATGACCCTGAGCCATGGCAACTAGATTCCAGTGGCTTTGTTCTGCTACTCATTCTGGAATCTCAGTTTCTATACTTGTGGGCGGGGAAGGAATCACTAGAGGCTTCCCAGAGGCACCATTCCCAGCTTCCCAAGTGCCAGGAACGGGTCTGGGGCTGATGTTGGTGCATTGGTACTGCAGGACCAGTGGATCAAAAGCCTCAAGTTGAAAATCAAAAGCCTGCAGACAAATGAAGGTAAGAATTCTCTGGTCAGAGTCCTGGCCTGTCTAGCTTCCCCTCCCACTCCCAGCTCCAACCCCAGCCTAAGGGACTCACAGTTCTGAAGAAGAGACACATCATCCTGCCTTGAAGAGCCACCAGGGTGGGAGGGGAGCTTGGACATGAAAACCGGAACATGCAATGTGGAGCAATGTGGAACAATATGATCGTTGTGTAGGAAAGGGATTAGACTTGCCTAATGGCCCCAGAGGGCAGAGCTAGGATGAGTGGGAAGAAGTTGTAGAGAAGCAGCTTTAGGCTTCATGATGTCATTCCAAAAACAGAGTGGGCTTCCTTGGATGGTATTTAGATTTCCCCTCCCGAGAAGGCCTCAAACAGAGGATAAATACCCCACTTGTCGGAAGTAAAATCATATGGAGGATTCTTGGTCAGATGTGCAGCAGGTGGTTGGGGGTGGTAGGGCTGGGATGGGTAGGAGTACCAGAGCAGCAGCTGGGGAAGGGTGCTGGGGCGTGACCATGGGTAGCCCAAGGCTCTGAATCACTGCGACCCACGATACCAGGCATCCTACGAGTCTTACTTCTGTCTTCAGCTCAGAAGTATAAATGCTACATCCTTAGAAAAACAACTTGTAGAAGATTAGTTAAGGCTTCACAATATCAGCATTATTAAAATTCAGGACAACTGCTGTCTTGTTCCACGAATCGCTCTAGTTAATCTTTGGACTTTTTAAACACTTTTGTCAGCTGTGGCATTTCAGCGACTGAAATGATTGCATTTGCAGTCCTAGTCTTAAGAAGATCCTAAGAATGAGGTTTTGACCCAGATATACAGCTTTGACGTTAGCCCACAAGAAAAGGTCTAATAGCGTTAGATCAAGTGACCCCAGGTGGTCAAGCAAGAGGACATCCTGTATGGATCAACCAGTCTTAGAAAGTCCATCCTGAAACTGTTACACACAATGCATAATCACAGGCTGCCCTGACATGTTAAGATTGAATCTTATTGTTCAAAATTTACAAAACTAATAAGTGTGAAAGAAATTTAAATAATTACACTTGCATTGGGGGGTTAAGTTTGTAGCATTTATGCTTCTGAAATTGTTAAGACTTTGGAAATTCCCTGTATATGGAGGTGAGGAATGAGTTGGAGCAGTACATAAGTGGTTGAAGGAGGGCAGGTCCTCCCTCGAGGCCCTTATTGGAGAAGCCCTATGGGAAAGCTGCCTGGAGACTTTATCATTTAAGGTCCACATGGCCTACTTAGAATGTCTTCTCTCTTCATTGCTGTCATCTAACCTGGTCACTTTTGCAACTTCCTCAATTATGTTGGTACCTATTTTAGTCTTTCTTTTCTTCCCAACTCCTAACACAGCCTTCTGGGACTTCAACATGCATGTTAAGGAGCCATTTAGCAAACTGTCTTCTTAATTCCTCCATTTCAGTGACCCTCTCCACCCAGCTTTCACTCTGCACCATCATGGTCCCACATCCAGCCTCAATCATTTCCCAAACTGAATCACCTCTCAGATTAAACCTTCAAAGTCTATAACCTCTCCTTGATGACCACAAGCTCCTCTCTTTTCTTTCCACCCATTCTCATGCACAGGAGACCTACTTACACTTCACCCTTATCATGACCTCTGACCCCTCCACCCATCTCTGTTCTCCCAGTCCCCATCCCTTGGTTTGGCTTCACTTTTAATCTAATACCCATTTATTGATTTGATAGGAATACTCATTTAGTGCATTGTCAAGCATTGAAATGTTTCACTAGAATTCCTTGCCCCCTGACCTGGAAATCCTTGGGTAATGGTCACTCCCTGAGCCCTCTGCTCCTGCTCTGGGACTTGCGAAGCATAGCAGAGAAAATGTCAGAATCAAGGCAGCTGCTCCATCCATTAGCCATTTATTTTCTTATCACTTCAGCTGAGCCTTTGCTGTTGTCTGACACTTCTACCTTTCTCAGCTCCTTATTTTGTCTGCTACAGTGTTTTGTTCTTTGAATGAACCAAACCTTTATTAAGATCCTGGGGACAGAAAAACAACAATAAAAGTAGTCCTGGCCCCCAAGAGCTGTCGTGTCCAGTAGGCAATTGTTGATAGAGGCCTGGAGCTCAGGAGAGATACTGGGGCTGGGTATATAGAGCTGGGAGTTATCTACATAGATACGTTAACTGACCCCAGGGGGCTAATGAGGTCATCAGGTGAGAGAGTTTGGAGGGGGAGGGTGGAAAAGGGAGAAGGAGGGGAGAAAAAAGGAGTGGAGAGGAGAGGGTCCAGCACCAAGTTTACAGCAGATCACCTGCTTCTCTGAGATCTCATAGCCCCTCTCCTCAAAATTTCCAAGTATCATCAACCGTCCTTTCCTTCTCTCCTCTGGCCACAGAAAAGATGCCCCTGTACCTTTAATTACTCCACTGCAGTTACCAACAACTCTTTTTCCTGGCAGATCTGATGGTCTTTTCTCAGGCTTCATCTTCTTGACTTTTCTGCTGTATTTGACCCTGTCAAGTTCCCCCTTCTCTTAGGTTCTCTCTGCTCAGGATTTTCATGCTGCTGCTCTCTCCTGCTTCCCCATCTCCCCATCCAATCCCTCTTTCTCAGGCTCCTTTGCTCTCTTCATTGTTCCTCTCTCCTTGACTGATTCCTCATCCTCTTTCTGACTTTCACTCTAAGCCCTTAAGGTTGGTGTCTCTCAAGGTCTCTTCTCAGTCTCTCTTCTCCTTCTCTTGGTTCTTCTCCTTGGCAGTCTCATTCCCTGCCATGGCTTCTGCTGGCCCTTCTATGCAGAAGGCTCCCAAAGCGGTGTTTCCAGCCCTGACCTATCTACTAAACTCCAGACCCATATTTCTGTCAGCCATCAGGACACATACATTTCAACATCCTCTTACTACCCCAGAACAAAATTTGTTTTCCCCAGTGAGTCAGTTCCTACTTCTGACTTCACCATTTCTGTCTCTGGCACTACCACTTTAGCCCGTCTCCTAGGTTTGTATCTTTGGGGTTTATCTTTGACCCTTCCCTCTCCCTGAGTTCTCATATGTAGTCACTTACCAAGTCCTAACAATTCTCCCTCTTTCACATTAACTCTCTCCTATTTCAGTTGCTTTTACACAAGTAGAAAATATATATTTTTAGCATCCACCAAGATGATTCCATTTTCCTCCCATTGGTCTCCAGTCATATTCTATTTCTCCCCTTTCCCTTCTCCATTTCTGTCTTCTACTTTCCAAATGAATTGTAATGAGCAGTAACTGCCCCTGATATCAATTGAATTGGGGGAGGAGGTATAGTAGAACTGCAATTGTGCTGGGAGCTGGGGCAGCCCATCCCCCAGAGGTTGGGCAGTACAGTGATGGGACTACCAGTGACAGCCCAGGGACAATCAGGGTAGCTTTGGGACTGCCAGCTGCCTCAGGGAGGAGCCTGGCCCTTCTATGGGGGAGTCTTCATTTATTAGGCTCTCCTCTGACTGTTAGAGTAATATTTTCATCATGTAGATCTGATCATGCCACTCTTTTATTAAATAATAAGGGCCTACGTCTAGTTCCTACTGAATAACGTTCAACTGCTTTGCCTTGCATTTGAGGCTCTCTCCACTTTGGTCCCACCCCACCTGAATTTCATGTTAAGGCAAAGGCTTATGAATGAACTTTGCATGCTGGTCAAATTAGCCCGCTCTCTGTCCAGAGAATATACCCTGTGATTTCCCACATCCATGTCACTGTTCATGAAGTTCCTCATGCCTCCAGTGCCCTGCAATCTCTTCTTTACATGTTGAATTTCTATTCATGCATTAAGGTTGACCCTAAATGATGCCCCTTTCACAAAGTCCTCTCTGATCCTGCTGCAACCTTTTACCTTAGATTTCGCAATAGCACTCTGTCCTGAACCTAACACACTTAACACATAATGTGTTTTATACCTGTGTGTTTATTTCTTATCCAACCCAGGGCTTGGCACATCATAATCACTTAATAAACATTTGTTGTGTAAATGAATGAATACACAACCAGCAGAATTAGTTTGCCCCCAAATGTTAGATGGAATGTAGAATTCTGGTGTTTGGGGGTGCTGTACAAAGTCTCTTTCTAGGTTGTGCCTGACCCTTCAAGGTGTCTCCTTGGGCAGCACTTGAAAGCCCAACGTTGTTGGTCAGGGAGGCCACCCTGAGCCCTGCATCTCTGCTGTAGTTGTTGGGGACCCCCTGAAACCATCTCATCTTTTCCAGAAGATCAAAGAAATTTAACTCATACAGAAGAACTGGAAGCCAAGTGTCAGCACCTTCAGAATCAGGTCCATGAAATGGAGGTGAGATGGATAAAGTGGGGAGGGGATGGGCCCTGCACAACTGGGGAGAAAACTTTGGGGCTCCCAAGTGGCTGTGGAGGCTGCGGAACTCTGGGGTTATGTGGGTCTTTTTCCAGCCTCTCTCTCACCTGTCCACCACACCTAGGAGAATGTCACTCATCCACACAGGATTCTAGTCCTAGCCCTGATGCTATCTGTGGGACCCCTCTGAATCTCAGTTTCTTTATTTGTAAAATGAATAGAAGGGACTAAATTATTTCAAAGCTCCCCTCCACCTCTACATCCTATGAAATTTTGAAAGAGCTCCTGACTTGGCATCTCATGCTCTGCGTCTGCCCGTGCCATGATTGATGTTTATGGAAATGACATCTGTCACCATCATCATCATCATTCTCAGAAACCCCCAGAGGAGACTCTGCCTTTTCCTTTAGTCACAATTTAGCTGGAAGGAAGCAGTCTTACAGAGGGTCAGGGCTCAAATGTTGGTCCTGAAACTTGGGAGCTCTGTGATGTCAGCAAGCCACTGAGTATCTCTAGAATGTCCATGCTCGGGACATCCCTTTTGTCATGCCTCTCAATGGTATGAGGGAGGCCCTACTTTGTCAGCTTTAAAGCAGTGGATAAAAGTGAGCTATTATGATGAACTGATCACCTCCCACTTCCCCAGATGATTGCCTTAGGAAGGTAGCCCCTAACTGCCAGTGTCATAGCCTAGGTTAGAGCTAGGAAGACAAAGCCCCAGACCTCGGCCCCACGTGCAACATCAGTAGACTCCTCTTTTGGCACAGACAACCTCCGCTTTGCCTTTTCCATCTCATTTCCTGGTGCCTCAGCCAGGCAGCACACGCCCCAGTTAACCCCTGTCCTGTGGCTCCTGGCAGTACCCCTCCTTCAAGGAGAGGAGTTGGTTGGGGAAACAGACGTCATCTTTGGGGTGACAGGTGGGAGGCCAACACCACGTCCTAAAGTGGAGTGTTTCTCCCTTCCTCCCTCCCTGTTTCTGTGCTAGAACTCAGGATAGGAAGATAGGAGACTTGGATTTGATTCCCAGTTCTGTCGGGAGATCTAACCTACTGTTTGACCTTGAGCAAATCACTCTTTCTTTTTTTGTCTGTTTCCTTATCTGTGAGAAAAGAGGGTTAGACCGGATAGATAATCTCCAAGGGCCTTCCCAACAAGTAATAACAGCTCGTATTTTTATATTCCTTTATGACTTACAGTGTGAAATGTATCCTTTCTTTTATTTGCTCTTGAGATCTAGGTAGAGCAAACATTGTTGTTTCCATTTTATAGATGAGAAAACTGTGATTCAGAGTGAAGTGACTTGCCTTAGGTAACAATTAGGAAGTCAGAGCCAGGACTTGAACCCAGGTTTTTTGGCTCCAAATTCAGTGCCCTTTCCACCACCCCATACTCAGTGCCTCACCTCTGAAAAGTCCCTGCTTCTACTACTATGGTTAGGGAAGCAGGATGAGGAGCCAAAGTTTCACAGCTCTGTCCTTGATTCTGCTATGAACTTGTTACTCATTGAATCATGAAGTTGGTAACCTTCACTGCCCTTTCCCTTCTTGGATGTCTCTCATGAAAGAAGCCTCGCTAACAGCAATCTTCCTCTGTGTCTTCCTCCTGTTCCTGCTCAGCGATTTCTGAATGATTATGGACTGGAGTGGGTAGGAGAACCATCAGAAATCGAGATGGAGATGGAAACAGACTTAGAGGCAGAGAAGTGGGCGCTCAAAAAAGTCTGGAAGCCAGGTAGAGTGGGGCCTTAAGAAGACCGTTCCCTGACTCCAGCAGGTGGCCCTATACCTTGAGGCAAGATGCATCCCCTCTCTGGGACTTAGTTTCCTCATCTGTCAAATGAGGGAGTTGGATCATGAAGATACTTTGCAGTCCTAATATCCTATTCTCTTATGATTTGGTAGTCTCTAAGGTTCCTCCCAGCAATTATATTCTAGATCAGGGCTGGGGAACCTGTGGCCTTGAGGTCTTTAAGTGTGGCCCTTGGACCTAGAAGGCCACATGTGGCCTCAAGGTCACAGGTTCCCTACCCCTGTTCTAGATTCTAAATCCCTTCCACCTCTACTACTCTGAGGTATCTTCCAATGCTGATGTTGCATGGTCTTAGGTCCCTTCTAGCTCTTATATTCTGTGTTTTATAAGCCCTTCCAGTTGAAATATTCAGTGAGGGTACTTCCTTATTTTGCTTTTGTAATCTTCAGGATGGGAATGGCCTTGAGTCAGTATTTCTTGCTCATCAAATGATGTATTTTTCATCTCTCATTTGATTTTCTTTCCTCTCTCAGCTTTGTTGCATCTTTGTCTTGACCCTGTTCTCAGGACTCTCATTCTTACTTTAAAAAAAATTCTTTTTAATTATTATGAAATTGACAACTATCAGCTATTTGTCCCTCTACAAGGAACAGAAGAAGAGGATCTCATCATGAAACCATGAATCTCCACTAGATATTCTTGTTTTAAAAAAAATAAATTTCTGAGTTATCATGTTAGTTCCAAAAAAGCTCTGCTTATCTGAGTGTCTTTCTGAATTTCCTTCTGCACTCTTGTATTTATTTTAGAAAATGACTCATTGAAGCTTGTTTGTTTTCTTCCTTTTTTTAAGGATCATTATCATTATTCTCTTCCCACACTTCCCTTCCCCCAAATAAAAGCCCTCCCTTGGAACAAATAAATGTAACCTTTCAAAACAAATGTGTGATTTTCCATGTCTGAAAACTTAGACACTATCTTGCGTCTGTGAGTACATTAGCTCTTTGCCGAGATCTGCCAAGCATGATTCATTACTAATCTCACAGAGTCATGATTTGTTATTACATCAACCAGGATTCTTAAGTCTTTCACAGTTGTTCTCCTTTACTGTTATAGTATATAAATTGTTCCAGTTGTGCTCACTTTACTCTGTATCAGTTCATACAACTCCTTTGAGGTTTCTCTGATTTTGTCCTTTTTGTCACTTTTTTATGGGGCTATTCATATGCCATAATTTGTTTAGTTAATCCTCAATTGATGGGCACCTATTTTGTTTCTAGTTCTTTGTTCAAACGAAAGATGCTGCTACAAATATATTTTTTTACATATGGGTCTTGTCACTCTTTCTTTGGGGCATAGGCCTCATTATGATATCACTGGGAACCAAAGGGCATGCACAGTTGAAATACTTTTTGAATATAGTTTCAAATTGCATTTCAGAAAGTTTAGACCTTCTCACAGTTCTATGACAGCCCCTCTGTGTGCCTGTCCTCCCAAAATTACCCTGACAACTGTAATTTTTCCTTTTTTGGTTATCTTTGCCAATCGAATGGTTTTGAGGTGGAACCTCAGAAGGTTTGGTTTTTGACAAACTGAACTGAAAGCATTTCCATCTACGTATCAAAAATACAGAGAAGATTGTAAGTAAAGCCTTAAATCTTCATTTCATACTACTTGCTTTTTAAAAAAAGATGTACATTTCATACCTTATTTTTAAAATTGTCCTGTTTGTGCTTCCTTCTGAACTTCCTGTTCTTTTCTGTGTGCTTGAACAAATGTTTTAAAGGCAATCTTCTTTTTTTTAGTATCATTTTTGTTACCTCCCTCCCTTCCATCCTCCACTCCAAATTAAAACTAGAGGAAAACCAACCAACCAACTAACCTTGTAACAAATAAGTATAATAAAACAAAACATCCATACACGCGGCTTTGCCTCTCTCCCCCTCCCCTCCAAGATCCTCCTTTCCTCCCTCAACCTCCTTCCCTCCTCATTTGAGAGGGAAGAAAAACAAAACCCATTATCACTTATAGTCAATCAGAAGAAATGTCCACATTGGCTCTATCCAAAAAGAGAGTCGTCTCATTCAGAATTCTGAGTCCTTCACTTCTCTGTTAGGAGCTGACTAGTGGATGTCATCATTAGTCCTCTGGAATTCTGGTTGGTCATTCTGCTGAGAAGAGTTCAGCACAATAGTTTTCCAACACATTTATATACTATAATTTGTTTAGCCATTCCTCAATTTATGGGCACTTCCTCAGATTCCCATCCATTGCCACTTCAGAAAGAACTATAAATATTTTTGTATATCCTAGGAGTTTATTTTGCTTAGGACTCATCTTTCTTCCCCTTATATATTCCTTTTTATTCCCCCACTTCCCCCTTTCTCTCCTATTTTCCTCTTGAGTGAAATGGATGTGTGTATATTCATATGTATGTATGTATTCTTCCTTCTTTAAAACAGTTGAAATGAGAATGAGGTTCAAGCTTCAACCACTCCTTCTACACCTTCTTCCTTGTTTACATGGATGTCTACTTGTGCACCCTGATTATGCAGATAATTGTCCCTTACCTTCTGTTCCCTTCCCCCCTCTTCCACTTTCTTTCCAATCTTTTCTTTTTTTAAAAAAAATATTTTTAGTTTTCAACATTCACTTTTATATGATTTTGAGTTCTGAATTACTCCTCTCGCTCCCTTGTCCTCAAGACAGCATACATATACAATCTTATTAAACATATTTCCACATTAGTCATGTTCAGAACAAAAGGGAAAAACCATGAGAAAGAAATAACAAAACAAAGAGAGAGAAAACAGTCTGCTTTGATCTGCATTCAGACTCCAAGGTTCTTTCTCTGGGTGTGGATGGCATTTTCCTCATGAGCTTTTTGGAATTGTCTTAAATCATTTCATTGCTGAGAAGAGCTAAGTCTAACAAAGTCAGTCATCACAGAATGTTCCCATTACTGTGAACAGTGTTCTCCTGGTTCTGTCCACTTCACTCAGCATCAGTTCATATAAGTCTTTCCAGGTTTTTTTGAAATCCACCTGCTCATCATTTCTTATGGAACAATCATATTCCATTACATTCATATACCACAGCTTGTTCAGCCATTCCCCAATTGATGGGCATCCCCTCTATTTCCAGTTCTTTGCCACCACAAAAAGAGCTGCTATAAATATTCAGTCTTTTCTTAAGACCATCAAGACATAAAAAAACACACCCCAAGCCTTGTCTAATTTGACTCCTTCTATGAACCTTCACGATGATGGCACATGTGTCTCCCTATTTAAATGCAAACAATTTGTCCATTATAATTTTTCATTCGTGTTGTCTTTTTAGGCTTCTCTTTATTCCTATGTTTAACCTTCAGAGTTTCTTTGCAGCTCTGGTCTTTCCATCATGAATGCTTAGGAGTTCTTTATTAACAATCCATTTTTTCTCATCTTGGATTATATATTCTGTATATTGCTGGGTAAGTTATTTTTGGGTGAAGCTCATCTCCTTTCCCTTTTGGAATATCATATTTTAGGTTCTCTGCTGCTTTATAATGGTGGCTACTAAATTATCTGTGATCCTGACTGTGGTTCCTTGGTGCTCTAATTCTTTCTCTCTACTTACAGAAATTTTTTTTTTAATCTGGAAGTTCTGGATTTTGGTTATGATGTTCCTAGGAGTTTTCATTGGGAGGTTTCATTTGGAAGGTTGACTGATCAATTCTATTTCCACTTTGCCCTCTGGTTGTAAGAGATCTGAGCAAGTTTCTTTTGGCATTTCTTGAAATGGGATGTCTAGTCTCTTTTTTTCCCCAGTCATGGTATAGATACTCCAACGATTTTTAAATGTTTTCTTCTCGATCTATTTTCCAAGTCAGTTGTTTCTGCTATGAGACACTTTACATTTTCTTCCATTTTTCTTTTTCCAAGCCTTTTGACTTTGTTTTAACTTTTTTTGCTACCTCATGAAGTCATTGGCTTCTATTTGATCTGGTCAGATTTTCAGGGACTCTGTTGCTTGGGCAGTCACTTTGCCCTCTTTTGCCAAGCTCTTAATTTCTTTTCTAATTCTTCTGTCCATACTTTTCACTTCTTTGCCAGTTTTTCCTCAGGCATTCTTATTCCCTTTATAAAAAATTATGTTTTTTTTTAACCTTCCAAACTGTGTTTTTCTCCTGTAGATGTTTTAAAATTTTTCTTTGCTTCTTTGTGTCTTGAGTGTCTCTACTGCCATAATAGCTCATAACCTTTCAAAATAGCTTTTTTGTGTGTTTGCTCATTCTCTAACCTCCTTCCTGACTTGGGCTTGGTGTTAGGGCTGGGTTCTGTGTCACTTCTAGAGGGAAGGTCTGGGCCACGCCATTGCTACTTTCTTGGGGTGTTGAGGGTTGTATATATTGCAGGATCTCAGAGACAGGCCGGGGACAAGCTTTTGCAACTCCCACAGTGGTCTGAACCAGGGCAAAGTCGGTTTGCTGTCCCCTGATCTGAGCTCTGCAAGTTCCTGACTTGGGTTTGGGTCTGAGCAAGAGAAGATGTTGAGGGACTCCTCTGATGTCATCTAGTTTGGAAAGATTGGTGGGTTTAAAGTGGCAGAATTTTAAGCTTCCCCTTTGGTCTGGGTTTCCTGATAGGTTGGCCTAGATGCTAGAAGTGAAATTCTGCTCTGAGCCTACAGGATGAGCCACATCGCTGCTGCTGGCTTCTGACCTGCCTCCTTTCTCAGTCCACTGCCCAGGCCTCCCTACCTGGCAATTCCACCACGGCTCCACTGTGCACAGATCCCTTCCTCACTCTGCTCCGGACCTGCCAGCACCCTGGTGTGGCTCTGAGATCTTCTCTTGGTGCTTGGGTGCTGGAGGACCCTGGGGGCCACATGCTCCTGCCCCAACCCTCTCCCCAGTAACTGCAGACCTCTCTGTCTGCCTCTGCTGACCTGAGGGGACAAAAGACTCACTGAAGCTTTTTCTCTTAGATTTCTCCATCAGGATTCGGTCTGGTGCGTTCTGTAGCTGTTATCGGGAGGAGGTGCAGACGCATGCTCAGCTGCGCCGTGGCTTCTCCATCAGCTCACATTTCCCAGCATTCTCCGGAGTTGTCTCATCATTTATTACAGTCCAGTAACGACAGTCCATCACATTCTGATACCGCCATTTGTTCAGTCGTTCCTCAGCTGGTGGGCAGCCCTTAGCGCCTGGCCTTTCTTCCCTTTTGGCCCCCACCAAGACCCCCTCATTTCAGCACCAGAGAGTGTGTTTTCCTTTTGATCATTCTCTCCCCCATTGTGTCTTCCCTCCCAGCCTCCCCCTGCAACCCCCATCTCTGCTTATTTCCCTGGTGAGCTCGGTGTGGTTCCACAGCCAACACTGTGTGTGTGTGCATGTGTGATGTGCATGTGTGTGATGTGCGGTGTGTGTGTGTGACGAGTATGTGTGTGATGTGCATGTGTGTGTGTGGTGCATATTCTGCCATTCTCTGCTCCAGATAACAGTGAAGATCATCTGAATTCCTAACCCCCCACCCCTTCTTCTATATTTGCACACTCTATTTTCCACATACCTCAATTATAAGAAATAGCAAGGCCCTCTTCCCTTCCTCCTCCTTCTCACATAAGGTTATGCCTTTTGCCCTCCCTTCCCTTTCTCCCCTTAGACTAGAACTAACCCACCCGAAGGCCGTCTGCTTCCTCACTCTTGATTCCCTCAATACCCTCTGAAGACAGTAAGGTTCTGAGGGAAGTTTCCTTTTCCTTATGAGGATATTAGCAGTGAATTATCCTAAGATCTCTTCCTTGCTCCAAGAATCTTGACTTTCCAGGTCTCTTGACTCTTGAGTTTGTATTCCAAATTTCTACAACTTTGAACCCTTTTCCCAGACACGCTTGAAGGTTCTGTTTCATTAAAACTCCATCCCACCCCCAGCCCCACCCCCGTAGGATCATACCTAGATTTTTAGGGTGTTACGCTTGGTTATGAGCCTGCATCATTTGCCTTTTGGAATGCTGTATTCCAAGACTTCTTCTTACTTACGTAGAGGCCGACCATGACGACGTATGGTGCCCGTACCGCGCTTTGCTCTGCCTTCTTGAAGGATTTCTCCTCGACAGCTCGGCTCTGGATCTTGGCCGTGACATCCCTGGGGCTTCCCCTCCTGTGGTTTCTTTCGGAAGGTCATCAGGGGATTTTCCTCTCATCTTTACTCCGCCCTCTGCTCCTGTCAGATTGCAGCAGCTTCCGCGTGCGTCCGTGACAGACGGAGTCCGGGCCTGCTCTCTGGCCACCCTTCTTCTTTATGTCCCCCCTGCAGGAGTGTGAGGCACTGGAGAGGACTCGGAAACCCTCTAGGGCCCACAAAGCACTTTCCTCACAGCACCTCTGGGGGCAGGAGGCGAATGTTGTTATTCCCATCTGATAGGCCAGGAGACTGATCCTCAGGAAGATGAAGCGGCCGGTCCCAGGTCTCGCCGCCAGGACAGGTCTCGGCCTGCAGGCCAACCCGCATTTCCTAGCCCCCTTTTCCGTTATTCTTTCTCTTGATTCTCACTGAGTGGCGGTTCTTGAATGCGTGTCCAAGTGCCTTGTGACCATAAAATGGAAATCGGAGTTACTGTCCTTATTATAGCAGTGATCTTAGAGGTGCAGCCTGGCCTGGAGTCAAGGGCGTGGATCAGGTGACCCTTCAGGGTGCCAGGAGCCCTAGGAATGGGGAAATCTGTGACTCGGCTCTTTCCCATGCCCTGCTGCCCACACGTACGCCTATTCTGGAAGGAGAACGACTGTCTCGTGGCCCCGTTCCCACTGGGTAGTCAGACACATGAAAAGTAGATAGTGTACTTTTCAAAGGGTCACTGCTCCTCAGGGACCCCTTGGTTACTAGGAGAATCCACGGTGCCTGCTCCCACGGTGGACTTTGATGAGCTGCTAGAGAACCTACGAGATCTCAGTCTGTTGGCTGGGGAGGGGCAGTCCTTGGTACATACCTCGTCCAGCATGGCGGTGCTCAAGACCCCGGAGCCGGTGCCCCTGACATTATATCAGAATGGGATCATCATGTTCAATGGGCCTTTCCGCCCCTTCTCAGATGTCTCCACACAGGTAAGGAGCCCCAGTGGGTAAGAGACAGGGAGAACCCAGAAGGCCTGGATTCTAGTCATGCATCTGTCACTGATTCTCAGTGCAATCTTGGGCACATCACTCTCCTTCTTGGGGCTGGACACGATGCCCTTGAACAGCCCTTGAAGCTGTGACATGCTAAACAGTGAGGTTTTGGAATGGTCCTGCATATCGTGTGAAACCCCATACCAACCTGGGGGAAAGTTGGGGGGTAGGGGATGATGAGGGAGACAAAAGTTCATGAGACTGTCCTTGTCCTTATGAAATCCACAGTCTGGTAGAGGGACAAAACCTAAATGCAGATGACTGTGCTACACAATGATCCATTCCAAGTGCTGCCAGAGGTCTAAAGGGAAACTTCCTTATTGACTGGGAAGGGGGAGTGGTGGGGTAGGAGAGAATCAGGGCAGCCCTCCTGGAGGGGGCAACATTGGGGCTGGGCTTGAAAGACTGAGAAAGAAGTCACCAGGCAAAGAGAGGGAAAGAGGTCCTGGCAGGCATTGGGAAGAGCCTGAGCAAAGTTACACAGGGAGGGGGCTGCAGGGGCATTGGGTGTGAGGACCACTGGGACCCTTCACTTTGGGCACACAGAGCAGACAGGGTCAAGACAATACAATAGATGTGATATTCACCTGCCATGCCAAGCACACTGTGCCATTTTCAAGGAGGACACAAAATATCTGAGTCACTGGAAAGGGCTAAATTGTTTTCATAGAGGCCAGGGGATGCTAGATGTGACCGTCCTCTAAGAATCAGCCCCATTCAGGGCTTCTGAAAATCCCTTACTAGAGTGGGGAGGAGAGGTGAGAAACAGCAAGTCCTTCTGTTAGAGAAGGGGAACTCCTCTCCCAGCTGAGATGAGTAAGTGGGATATTCACTGGGATGGCTTGTGCCTCAGTCCAGTGAAGGTTGATGGTGGGGAGTGGAGGTGGTGTGAGGTACCTTTCTGTGACTACCAGATGGGCCTTTTCCAGACTAGTCCTGAGTGTGGCCTCTGTCTTACAGATGATTCGTCTTTTTGCCCCAGTGACAGTGACCATCCACTGCATGCCAGGGCCCTCCTGGAGGTCCTGTGAGGGCTCAGGGTCTGGGCATCCTGTCAAAGTGCCTCTCATAGCCCTGAAAAACACAGGGCTCAGGCTGTGCTAAGGCAGAAATGTTCTCACATGTGGGAGGGACCTGGAGGGGAAGTCTTGTCAGGGCCATGAGACTTCTTGGGGTTTTCCAGTTTACCAAGGACTATGGGATAGGGATAGAGGGGAAGGGGATTGGCCTTGTCTGATGCAGGAGAGATCACTTCCCCACCCAGCCTTCTTCCTTCTCCCCTGTAGCAATGCATCCAGGACATCCTAGATGGATTTTTCCCTTCAGAGCTGAAGAAAATCTACCCCAGTGGAGTCCCTTTCCAGGTAAGGAGCTCTCCAGCCTGGGAAGGAGCCCACTGAAGTCTCCCTCATCTTCATTCATTCTTCAAGGACTGCTGGAAGCACATGGCCCCAAGCCTCTAGAGCAGCAGTTCTCAATCTGTGGGTCATAACCCCTTTGGGGGTCACCTAAGACCATCGGAAAACACATATTTCCGATGGTCTTAGCAACCAAGACACCACTCCTCTATCCATCTCTAGGCAGGTCCACCCACATGCAGATACACCCACATACAAGTATTAAAGGGTAGAGGCATTAGGAAAGTTGAGAACCACTGCTCTATAAACTCTCACCTGAGAGGGGAAGGCAGGGCCAGACTTTAGGGAGCCCTAATTTGAAGGGGTGCCTGGGGTGGGGAACCTGTGGCCCCCTGGGTTCTCAAGTGCAGCCCTTTGATCGGATTTATTCTGTGAACTTTGGATTTGGCCAAAGGGCTGCACTTGAGGACCTAGGGGGCCACAGGTGACCTTGAGGTTGCAGGCTCCCCAGTCCTGGTGCTATAGACAGTCCCTGTCCTTGGGGAGCTCAGCCCATGCTCCAAGAAACTAATGTGCCTGGGATAAAGACACCACATGCATCCAGGACCCAAAAAGACAAGGAAAGGTTTTTCAGAGTGAAATGAGGAGTCAGAGGATGGGAATGGGGGGAAAGGATGGTGTGAACAAGCTAGCTGGGAAGGCTCCCTGGAAGAAGGGAATTCACAGCATGGTGGGGTCTGGTGGAGGAGAGAGGCCTTGTCCTCACTAAGGGCACACAACTATATAATGGGTAGAGGCATGAGGGCAGGGGGAGGGAGATGCCACGAGTGGCCGCCTTCCAGCGGCCTCGCTGAGCCCTCTGCTGGTCCTGCAGAGGGATAGCTGGGGCAAGGAGGCTTGGTTTGCTTCTGTTTAAGTGAGTCTCTGTGAAGACTTCCCATGTCATGAGCTAGGTACATAGATGTCCCTGCCCTCATGAAATTTAGAGTCTACTTGGGGAGAACCTTGTCATTTAGTGAAACTCACAGATCAGAAGATAGCGAGGCAGAAGGGAAGGAGCCTGCCTGTGTGACCTCAAAAGGGGCAGGCCACTTCCTCTCTGGGCTCATTTCCTTTTCGGCGAGTTGAGGGGGCTGGACCAGATGACCTCTGAGCTCCTTGCTCACTCAGCATTAGAATGATTTCCAGAGTTCAACAGAACTCAAGGCACTGGTGCCACTCCCTTTCAACAAGCCTTGATTAAACACCTGCCATTTGCCCCGCGCCGGCCAAGGCAGAGACCGAAAAGATGTCTTATGGAGCTCCCAGGCTTGTGGAGGGGAAGACATTGAAGAAGATGAATTTGGAGAAGAGGGCCGGGCTCAGAGCTATGGGGACGTGTAAAGGGGCCAAGTATCAGGGAAGGCTTCACAGAATAGGCAGCCCTGGCAAAGTGCTAGGGGGATTTTAGCTGGTAGAGTGAGGCAGGGAATAAGGAGACAAGTCCATTCCATGTCTGAAAAAGCCTGAGGCTGGCATTTATTGGGCAACCCATGGTGTGCATGCAAAACCCTGTATTTGGGTACCAGGGGAGATGGAGAATTTAGACAAAACTTCTCAGAGCTCTTGTCCTCATGGAGATTACAATTTAGTCAAGGACATAGAGAATACCCTAAAGCAGTGGTTCTCAACCTTCCTAATGCCGTGACCCTTTAATACAGTTCCCCATGTTGTGGTGACCCCCAACCATAAAATTATTTTCGTTGCTACTTCATAACTGTAATTTTGCTACTGTTATTGTAAATATCTGATATGGAGGATGCATTTTCATTGTTACAAATTGAACATAACCCACAGGTTGAGAACTGCTGCCCTAAAGCAAAGAAGTAAGAGGCTGCTAGGTGTCTCAGTGAATAAAGCACTAGGCCTGCAGTCAGGAAGACCTGAGTTCAAATCCAGCATGAGTCACTTACTAGCTGTGTGACCCTGGATGAGTCACAACTTGTTTGTCTTAATTCAATAGAGAAGGAAACCCAAACTGCTTCCATATCTTTGTCAACAAAACGCCACAGACAGCCTCGTTTTGCTGTAGTCCATGGGGTCCTGAAGCATTGGACACGACTGAACCACAGCAAAGGCAGAGAAATAGGCCTCCTATGGGCTGTTCCCTCCATCAGGTCATTGTGCGTTGGGATGATCATCTCCATGTTAGGAACAGAGATACTGAGAGGGAGTAGTAGAATGATGGGCCCCAAATCACCGTTTATGATTGTGCCCTCCCCTCCTGAGGCAGAGAAAGGGCCGAGAGGGACAGAGCTGGGCCCACGTCAGAGCAGGAAGGGTGCAGCTATGCTGGAAGGATATTGGAGAGGGGTGAGCTCAGGTAAGGCAGCCCTCACGGCAGAGTGGAGAGGGCACCAAACTGGGCTCAGAAGGTCTAGGCCTCAGTCCTGCTCAGGCTGGCATTCACTGTCTCCCAGCACGACAGCAATGTCACCGGCCTTTACTTTTATTGTTCTAGAGAGGCACCAAGGTGTGGTGGGAAAACTGGCCAACTTGCTGTCAGTCACCTTGGGTTCCGGCTCAGAGACCCTGGGCACGTCACTTCTGTCACTTCATTTTCTTCATCTGTATGCTGGGAATAACAGTACTATCAAGGCCCTGCCTCTGAATTAGTTGTGCTCTAATCCTCAGTTTCATTGTCTCCACAATGGGTATAGATAACACCAGCTCCCAGAGCTGTTGGGAGGGTGGCACTTTGTTAAGTGCCATAGCAATAAAAGGGGCTGTTGCTCTTGTTTTCCATCTCTTTCCTGTTTAGACTTGCTGGGGGGGGGGGGGGGGGTGGGATGGCGTGCGGAATGGAAAGCCTGGATCATCTCTCAGGTTTGGCTGCTATGGGGCCCAAGGGGAGGAGGAGAGCCACCCCCCATATCTCCACCTGCCAAGGGAGATTACTGGAGTCTGTGCACCCTCAGTCCTTCCTCCTTTCCTCCCCAGGTGACAGACCTACGCAATGTGGTTTACCAGGAGAAGCAGCTTCCTAAGGTCTTCTCAGGCCCTGGGTATGTGATAGGAAGGATGAATTCTAAGGAGACCAAAAAGCTGAATGACCAGTCAGGTGAGCCTCTGGTTGGGGGGGAAGCCTCTGGTTGGGGGAACTCTCTGCTCTGCTGGAAAATACTTCAGAGAATACTGGAACTGATGGGGATCTGGGCAGGCCTCCCCAGCAGACTAGAGGCTCTGATGCCCCTCCAGAGTCAGCCCGATTATTACATTCCATTTTAGAGCACCTCTCGTGGCTGGGGGGACCCACATGACTGTGCTCTAGATGCCTGAAGGCAGCCATCATGTCCTCCTCAGTCTCCTCTAGACCAAACGTGTCCAGTTGTGTAAACTGGCCAACACTAGTGTTGTGTCCCTTCCTTTCCATCCTTTCTAAAACGTGGTACCCAGAATGGTCAAGCATCCCACGTGGTCTGCTTGGGGGTCCTCGCCTAGGATGGATGATCAGCCTCCATGAATGCTGCCACTTTGGCTGGTGTGGAGCTGCCTGGTCACTGGTCCCTCAGGCCCCATCTTGCCCATGTGACCCGCCTACGGCCCTTCAAAGACACCCACCTCATCCTGTGCACAGCCAATTTTATTTTAAGCACAGGTCTTGAAATTGATCCCCTGTTCGTTTAATTCAGCCTGTCATTGGATCCCAGTGATGCTCATCCGCCTCATTAGCTCTCCCTTCCTGTAAATTTGATAAGCATTTGGTCTAGATCTGAACCTTCACCTATATCAATGATGAAAATGCAGAACTGCATTGGGTCCAGGACAGATGCCATGTCTGAACTCCATCCCTCTGACAGTGGCTGACAACCCCCTTTCTTTTGTGGGGAACTCCTACTCCCCAAATTCCACAATCACCAAAGAGCAGTTTCTGAAAAAGCTTCCTAAATTTGTGATCCGCCATGGGGAGGTGATTGAAATCCGGGAACCTATCCGGGAAACGCTGGAGGTGAGTGTCAGCTACCCCCTAGCAGTGGCCCCCGAAGCAAGGGAGCCTCCTCACTCCCCTGTCCGGCGGGGAGAACAGTACTCTTACCCCATCCAGCAATTCCCAGGGCAGGAGCTGTTGTTACCTGAAGGGGAGGGGAGGGAAGGATGCACAGCTGATTTCACTCTGGGTCCCTCTGGGGGCCCTGATGGGCAGATGGACACTCCAATAGAGCAGTTTCTCTGACCTCTGAAGACTAGAGCTGCTGGGTGGAAAATCATTTCTGGCCCCCAGGGTGACCTGTGGGGCGCCACCCCCTCCCTGAGTGCCCTGAGCCGTCCCTCCCCGCTTCCATATTCATACCCTGACTAATCCTCTTTACTGGGCATCCCCTCTGCACCTCCTATTAGTCAGTACCATGTTGTTTTCCTTACCTTGTCTATCCCCCTGAGATGTGGGGCTCCCTGGGGATAAAAGACTGGTTCCTTCCCATGAGAACAGGTGCTGTCTCCGGCCAGCATTCCCCACTCCAAGACAAAAGGGCTCATGGCAGAGTCCTCAGAATAAGGGTGGGGAGGGCAGGCTATAGCCTCAAGGCTTTTGCTTCCTTGCCTCAAAGGGCTGCTCAGGGCCCCAGGAGATCTTGGTGGAGACTGAGAGGTGAGAATCTTGGGAGAGATTGGGGCATGGCAGGGTTGGTGATGGGGGGGGGGTGTTGAATTACCCTTACAGGGTCTTCAAGGTGGGCTGGGTCGGGGAAGGAGAGGCCGCTGGGACCAGTCTAAAGCACCTGCAGCCCTGGGCCCAGGGTGAGGAGGCTGGGGTCCCCAGGCTGATGGGGCTGGGGCCCCCAGGCTGAGACAGTCGTCCAAGGAGACTCCCACCACCACTCTACGGATCAAGTCTGAGAATGGGGAGCTAACGTTCGTGCTGCACATGTCACCTGTAGACACCATTGGGGATGTCAGACAATACCTTGCCCAGGCCAGGTCAGTGCCTCCCATCCTCATTACTTTGCCCCACTCATGTCCTGGCTGCATGTGACCCTGCCTGGCTGTCCCAACCATCTGTCCCTCCTCAGGCTCCTGAGAACACTCTAGAGCTGGAAGGTACCTTGGTGACTCTAACTTGCCCAGATTAAGAGTTAATGGCAGGACCACAACCTGATCATGGGACTCTTTACTCCTAGGCCACGTGTGCCCTCCTCTCCCTAAAGAGGGAAATAATCCTTGGACCCCTCTCCTCCCATCTGTCTTGAGTCTTGCTTAGAAAATAGTGCTGTCCCTTATGCCCCAGTAGTCTCTGATGTGATCCCTCTCACCTCAGGAACATGGACCCAGGCACATTCGAAATCTTCACTGTCTTCCCACCCACCGTGTACACAGATGATTCAAAAACATTGCAGGCCTGTGGGCTGGTGCCCAATGCCATCCTGCTTCTTCAGCCCCCCAGGACTCCACACCCAGCTCCCAGTCTCTAATAAAATCACATTTCCCCATCCACTTTGGGGACTCTGAAAAGCTTCATCTATGCATTCTCTTTAGGTCAAACCAGGCCCCCACCTACCCAAAGCTAGCTTCCTTCTGGTGAGGATAGGACCGCAGCTGGGCTGGGGGGAGGGGAGGGAAAGAGAGCAGAGAGCCCACAGCTGGGTGAGGGTGGGGCTAGGCCTTTGTCTTAACAGCT
>CM053582.1:110272962-110297518 GCA_028627135.1 Pseudochirops cupreus | reverse complement strand
GGGGGGGGGAAGAGAGAAGGGGCCTCAGCCTTTTATGATACTAATGGACCTGTACCCCAGCTGACACCTTAAATCAGTCTGAACCAAGGACTACAGCTTCCACTGCCCCGATGGTGGAGGAGAGTCCCTCAGACACATGTCCATATGTCCCTAAACGGAAAGGCAGGTCCATACCATGCACAGAATGGTATATGCAAGGCCACTGGAAAACACATGATGCATGACACAGAGTTGTCAATACTCCCCACTCCCAAACGGCAGACCTGAAGGAGCCAAAGGAGGGATGGAAAGATAGGCAAGGCAGAGGCCATTGGCCCTCACTGACCTCTCCCCTGGCCCCCCAAAGGACCAATCACAAACGGACTCCAAGCCAACTGGAAGTTTAATTGCTCCTCAGGAAGAAAGGCCACTGAAGAACAGGCCCTGTGGCAGGTCACCAGCAGGGCACTAGCCCCACTGTCAACTTGTCACCAAGTGGTCACCTTTGGAAGGAATAGCAGCCGGAGGGAGGCTCCCTCCCTGGAGACCCCCTGCAGGCTGAGGAATGATGGGGAGGGGAAGAACACAGATAGTTGGGGCAGTTTCTAAGACTGATGGGCATGGAATGTAGCCTAGAAGGAAATGGAATGGCAGAGGTCCAGGAATGAGAAAGGGAAAAGAGGCTGAGTTATACCCAGGAAAAAAAGGATCGAAGGTCAGGGGAGGAATGCAAGGACACGTGGCCACAGAGGGAGAGGGAGATGGGATCTAGGATTAGTTGTATGGGGGTCTGGAACTGGAACCCGGATATACAGTACAGGTATAGAAATTGGTCCCAGGGTCCTTCATGGCTGGGAGAGGAAGTGGGGAGAGGGAGTGTTGATCAGTCTATGGGGCTGGGAGTCAGTCCAGCTTCAGGAACTCCTGCAGGGTGTCCTGTTCCACAGCCTCCACGAAGAGCTCATAGTCCTGGGGAAGAAAGGGCACCCTAAGTGCTGGGTTGTGGGGGGTCCTGCCTGTCTCCACACCCCTACAGCCCGGCCTGAAGTCCCTTACCCCACAGTATTTGTTCCCGTTGCATATTTGGGGTGGGATGGCCTTGGGGTCCCCAGCCAGGGTCCTCATCTCCTCCCGGAGGGCGTTGTCCTGGGAGATATCCACCAGTTCGTACTGGATCCGCTTCCCATCCAGGATGCGGGTCACCTCACTCTGCTGGGACTTGATCTAGGGAAGCCAAGAGGGGAAGGATGGTGGGGGCACTGAAGCGGGGGGCATTGTAGCTTGGGGAGAAAGAGAAGCCACAGCGGGAAAGGAGCGTCAGGGGACATTGGCTGTCGTTGTGCATGTGCGGGTCTGACAGTATTGAGAACCTTGGGCACGGGGTGGGGCGGAGGCTCGGGACACGGGGCAGGGGGCGGCCATGCCAGCCAATGTCTGGGGGGAGGAAGGCGGCGGTGGGCACTGGTGGGGGGGGCGCCCGGGCAAGCTGGGAAGAGGCACTGGACCGGAGCCCCCGGCCCCGCCCCCCGGGGAGGCCCGACGGGCAGCGCCCCGGCTGCAGGAGTGAAGGCGGGGGAGGCTCCCCGGACTCCGGGGTCCCGCAGCAGCCGCGACAAGCGGCCCCGCTCCGCCCCCTCTTTCTTTCCCCGCTCCGCCCCCTCTTTCTTTCCCCGCTCACCTCCCGGGAACCGGTGACCGAGGTGCTGTAAACCCGGAGGCCGCTCATGCTGTGGCCGGGCGGGGCTGAGCGGACGCGCGAGGGCGGGGACAGCGGGGCCGCTCCGGGGCTGCGCGGGCCAGGCCGGGCCGGGCCGGGCCGGACAGACAGATGGACTGACGGACGGACCGAAGAGCAGGAGCAGGAGCAGCAGCAGCAGGAGCAGAAAGAAGCGGAGGAGGCGGTGGCCGCGCGGCCTCGGGAGGGGTTTCCTTCCTGCCCCGCCCCGCGAGTCAGAGGCTCCCGGGACCAATGGGCGGGCCCGGAGGGCGGGTGGGGGCGGGGCCTCCCCTGTAGCCTCCGCGGCGGGGGCGGGGGTATGGCGGGGTCGCGCGCTCTGCCGGGAGCCCGGGCAGCCCGTGGCCTGGGGCTGGTGGGCTGCCCGGGCTGAGCCCGCCACTGCTTTCGAGCAGGCCCTCCCCGTGGCCAGGGTAGGAGGTGCGGAGGGGCAGGCAGAGCTGGGCCGGGCGTCCCCGCCGGGGCGCTCGGGGTTTCGCACAAACACTCCCGCCCTCTCCGAGCCGCAGCGGCCAGCCCCCTGCGCGGTCCCCCAGCTTCCTGCGCTCCAGCCCGGGGCACGCGGCGCGCTTCGGCCGGGACCCGCCCAGGACTGCCGTGGTCACCAGAGGTCGGCCCTTTCTGAGGGTTGGACGCAGACACCTCCTGGGGGACTCCGGGCCCCGCTGACGCCCCTGTTCCCGCCCGCATCCAGGGGGCCCATGAGGGGGTGGGGGCGAGAAAGGGAGATTAAAACCTGTGCAGCCAGTTCAGTCGTTTTATTTTGTAATCAAAATGATACAAATCAGTCAATATAACAAAGATTCATATAAATACTTTATAAACTGAAGAATGGCCCTGAGCTCGGCGCGCTCCCAGCAGCTGCCCCCAACCCCTTCTACAAACGAAACACAAGCGGGCAGGAGGATCGGTCCTGATCTGGTCACTGGCCTCCAGACCAGTCAGGGTTGTGCAAGCTCGTGGAGCAGCGAGGATCCGCACCGAGGATGCCACGGGGCCTGCCGCTCAGCCGCCGCATCGGGGCCAGCCCCGATCCCGTGTGTGTGCCTAGGAGGACAAGCACACTGCCCCAGGCGCAGGCGAGCATAAACGGGAAAGAAAAACCCAACCTAACAAGCCCTGTGAACAACTGAAATCCAACCTGCACCTGGAACGAAGAAGTCCAAATGTTAACAGTTAAATGATCTCTAACTTGAGGTGCCACAGCCTGTGTGGGTGTTAGTGTCCAGGGTTTTCCAGAGGAGCCAACACACTCCGGCCTTCCCTCAGGGTGGGAGGGGCTTTCCCAAACCCAACAGGGCAGGAAAGGCCGGAGAGAAGACTCCCCAAGAGCCCAGGCAGTTCGCCCAGAGCCTCTGCCTGCTAAGCCTAAGCACCAGGCACCACAGGGGAGCAGCTGCCCTGCTGAAGGATGGTGAAGACCAGCTGCATCATTCCTCCCAGTAACAGCATCTAGTCCCCAACTGTCCGCAAGGAGTAGAAGCTAGGACAAAGAAAGCCATCGGGTTATCTGTCTGCCCCATAGCTAGGTACATCCACAATCCCAGGTTGAAAATATGACCTCCATGACTCCAGCTCAGAGGGGATAACTTAGTTGGGGGTGGGAGGTGAGAGGGAGAAAAATTAAGGCACAAGAGTGACAAGTAATCCATTTCCCGTTTATGATGCCATGGGGACTTAGCTAAATGAGAAACCCTGAGGCAGCCAGGATGCCCCTTGACCCCACAGATGAGGAGGGCCTCTCCTTCCCCCTGCCTGGCATGTGGTATCTAAGGCGGGGTGGGGGAGGCACAGGGAATCCTTGTTGTTAATGATCTGAGGGTGATCACAACAAGTGTCCGGGGACTCATTCTAGAGCAGCCTCTTAAAGAACGCTGTGTAAGGATGATCCTGGTTCCCATCTGCAGGGATGGGGTAGGGAGGCAACAGGCCAGGCTTCCTCTGACACCGGCCTGAGGCCAGGACAGGGTTTTCCTGGACAGCAGGTTGTGCCCGGGGAAGCCAGTTAATGATTAACTCTCCCTCCCCCATCACCACCCAGCAACACAAATTAGGACTGGAAAGTGCCAATAAACACGTTTCTGAAGGACAAGACACATCCTTGGCAGGTGGCTTTCTAAGTTATGCCCCCTTCCTCACAGCAATCAAGAGTCAGTCACCAGCCTGGCCTCTCTTTCGGCTGGCTCCTCCTCTTTCCTAGGCTCTCACTGGGTGATGCAGTTGTCTCCCATGTCCTGGGCATATCTGTCAGACATGGCAGTACGTATTTCCTCAATGTCACGATGCAACTGCCTGACTTCTTCCAATTTCTTGATGATCACATCTGGCTTCTGCAAATCTAGCTCAGTCGAGGGGTGGGACCCAGCTGGGGAGGAAAAGTTCATTCATTCTATGAGAAAAGCACACAGTGAAGAGACCCATAGCCTTGGAACAAAGCACTTCAAGAGGCAGCTTATCTCCTATGAGGGTCTATCTTGGATCAGACAAATCAACATTTATTTAGAATCTATTATGTGCAAGGGGCTATGGGACTTAAAAAGATAAGCTTTTAAGTTCCTCAAGGAGGCTTAGGTGGAAGTGCTGGCCTCCGAAGCCAAAGGCCTGTGATTGAAACCTAAGTGTAACCCTTGCTGGGTGACTCCAGGCAAGTCCCTGTGCATCTCTGGGTCTGAAGGTCCTTGTATGTAAAAGATGATATCTATATGATGCACCTCCCCGGGGCTGTTGGGAGAGAAGGGCCTTGGAAACCACCAAGAGGATGATCATGGCTCTAGCTGGATCTGATCATGCCTGCTTAGACACTTGGCAAATCTGGAGGACCACGATTGTGCTGAAAGGCCTGATCGACAGCCTCCTTCTAGCTCTGTGTGGCCTAATAAGGATCACTTCCTAGCTAAGGCTCCAGCACCCATCCTGGCCCTGACACTTACAATGTATGCCCAGCAGAAGAGATAAGTTGGGATCTCGGCCTTGAGCTCTCTGGGTCACAATGCTGCATACAGCCTGTAGATCATGCAGGCAGCTACCCAGCTCCTGATGCAGTTCGTGGGCCAGCTGAGCTGCGTCTGCAGAGGGCAAAGAAGTTGGCTGGGCCTGGCGAAGGTGTTCCTGGAGGGTCAGGTTCTTCTCAATCAGGTCCTGGTTCTGTGCTGAAAGCTGAGCACACAGGCGAGCCATGATTAAATCTAGGCTGGGGGCGGGCAGACATAAGGCTCTGAGTCAGCAGCAAGCAGCTAGGCCTTGGGCTGGGCCCCCAGATAGCAGGGTCTGACTCTATCCTCCCACCCGCCTGTTAAGGGAGTGTTTCTCTGTGAAGCCTTGGCCTGCCACAGGAGCTGCTTCCCACAGGGGACCTGAGTCACCAGCCTGCAGGTTCCTATTCAGGAACCAGAGAAGTTATTCTCCACCCCTTGGAAATGCATCTGCAGCCAGTGCCTCAGCCAACACTGTTAGCCAGGCCATTAGAGAAGCCTGAACACATACAAGTGAAATCTGAGGAGAACAAAACCTCCGCTGGAGATACTGGTTTCAATCTTTCCCCTCCACCCTAACAAGAGTGGCTCTGGGCCAGGCTGGCTGGGCCCCATTTCTTTGTGAGGAAGGTGATGAAAGAAGAGGCAGCAAGAGGAGCAGAAGCCTAGATGATCAACTCGTACCCAGGATCTGGGAAAGCGCCCTGGAGACTGGCTTCATGCCCCAGCTTTGCCATTTGCTGTGTGACCTTCAGCTAGTCAATGTTAGGGCTTCAGTCTTCCCATTTGTAGATGTATTTAGGCAGCTATATGACTCAGTGGATAAAATGCTGGGCCTGCAGTCAGGAAAACTTGAGGTCAAATTTGGCCCCAGATACTCACTAACTGCAGACACTCATTAACTGTGTGATCCTGGGCGAGTCACTTTAACCTCTGTTTACCTAATTCACTGGGGAAGGAAATGGCAAACCATTTCAGTAGCTTTGTCAAGAAAACCTGATATGAAGTCACAAGAGTCAGACATGACTAAACGACACAGAAGGTATTAATAGGACCACAGGATCTTTCAAGTTGGAAAGAATCTTTGAGTCCCTTCCAGCTTTCCAATACTTGGATACTGCCATCTTGAACTAACTGGTCTGCCAATTAACTGCCCAAAGCCTTTGAAATTCCCCCAACTCAACCACGGCAGAACCTATCCCTTGCTGCAGCTGAACCTATTCCTTGTTGAACACTAGACCTATGAAGTAAGGTCTTACCCCACTAAACTCTTTCTCTCTGATGTTCTCTGAGAAGAGGCTGAACTGACTTTCCCTCCCCAAGTTCCCACTCACTTTAGCTCTAACCTGGGGCTAAGCCCAGTTAAAGAACTCTTCACACTCTGCTCCCTGTTCAGTTCACTATAGAAGGCAAGGAGAGAGACTCTATATCCAAAAAACATTCTAGAGAGATTAAATCCAGGGGACTGGGGTACCTGTGTGTGGGTATTTCAAAATACGAAATATTTTTGATGAAAAAGTTTTAAAGTCCAAAAGTCCCATTCCTGATCTCATCTCCACAAGCCTCAACATCAAACAGTGGGGAGGGGGTCGCTAAAACACAGAAGTCTAGGGGCCAGCCAGGATTCTCAGGAGATAGGAAGGTCCTGTAGAGACTCCTTTGGCCTCTACAGCCCCATTTGTACTATGACACTAAAAGGCCCCAGACTCTTACCCTGTTCTCACCTCCTTTACTGCCAAGTGCAACTGCTCCAAGGAGTTTTCCCTCCTTCTGGCCTCCTCCTTCAGGGCTTGACCAGTTCCTTCTTCCTGAGCCACTTCTGCTTCCAGGCTCTGGGGGCCACCAAAAGGAGCGAAGAAAGCAAAGGATTATAAGCCAGCAACCTGAAGCCAATATTGACTTCAACCAATTTCCCTCCCAAAGAAAGCCAAGTAATAGAGTAGGAAGATCAAGCAACATTTCAGGGAAACCTGGACCTAAGGACCAAAGGGCAGGTTAGCTTTCAAAAGGCCAAGGGACAGCAAGGAGGAAGAAGAGGAAGAGAGGAAGACATTCTCTGTATAGTAAATGTGGGCAAAGGTCTGGAACCAAGTCAGCCAGGGAAAGGCGGACAGCCACTGAATTTCAGAGTTGGAAGGGGCCTTAGATGCCAACTAGTCCAACCTGTAGTAACCCAAACAAGAGCCAGTTGTGGACAGTCTGACAAGGGCAGAGTCCAGTGGGACTATCACCTCCCTACTTCTGGACCCCAGGCCTCTCTTAACAACCTTAGATTGAATTAGCTTTCCTGGCTGCCATAACACCCCATTGGCTCAAACCCAGCTCACAACCCACTAAAACTCAGAGATCTTTTTTCAGATGAAAGCCTATCTGTCATCTCCTGCTCATGCGATGGGTTTTTCCGAACCCAATTGGAAGACTTTACACTAAACACTATTGAACTCCATCTTATCTGATTCAGGCCAACTTCTAAGGTGCTGCCAATGTATCTGTGGTCAGACCCTGACCCATCTGTTAGTTAACCCCCCCAGTTTAGTGTGCTACAAATTCACAAAGCGCTGAATCTATGCCTTTATCCAAGACACTGATAAAAACATTAAACAGCTCAGAGCCAAGGAGGGATCTCTGAGGAACTCCTCAGGAGACCCTCTTCTAGTCTAGTAACCCTGTCAAAAAAGGAGGGTATGTTAGTCAGACACGATAAAGTGATACTGACGCTGTCCATGCATCTCTTCAAAGATACATTCTGGAACTTCACTGGAGAACAAGTCAAACTGCCTGGCTTACAGCTTAGATACTCCATACTCCTTCCTCCCCTTTAAATCAGGGCTACTGACATTCTCCGGATTTAAGACCCCTTGCTCTTGTTCCCCACACTCTTTCCAAGGTCACCAGCCTTGGCTCAGCATCACACATGTGCCACTTCTTTTAGTTCCTGAGGATGTATTTTGCCTGGGTCCACTGTCTTACTATCTTTCTGCTGATCTTGGGTTCCAATGATCCATTAGCCATTTTGACCAGAGCATTAACATGAGAAAAGGCTGGAAAGGGGGACTGGTACCTGATTATGTAGACCCCAATGCCCAGGAAAGGAATGGGGATTTTTTTTTGAAAGGGTGTGCAGAAATTTTTTCTTTCTTCTACAGTGGAGCTAATATGACCTAAAAGACTCCTGATCGCTCTCTGATCAACTCCTTAGCCATGATCAAGTCTAACATTAACAGACCAGCTGCTTATTATCAAATGTTCTATTTCACGACTTTGAAAATCTACGTGGTCCTTTCTTCAGCAGTGCAGGTCATAACTTTTCCACACCAACATGGATATGTTCATGAGATACTGTGGTCCCCAAATTAACCATCTGCTAGCCAACTCCCTCTCCGAATTCAGCAAGGCTGGTCTGTGGGCAGATGTAAATCTTCACCATGCCCATGCTCCATGCCTTTCCAGCTGTTTAGGAGATGACACAGTCTGTGCTTAGCTGATATTGCTTTAAAAAAAATTCAGGGTCATTGCCACGCCTCAGCTAGGCATCCACTGAAGGAGGATAACAGTGAGGATTAATATCCAGATCTGCTCAAACACAGGCTGCTCTCCCAAATTGGCCACACTCCTTAAAATGAGTTCTCTTTGAAAGGGAGACTATGTATGCATGTGCATGTTTATACTCAATCCAGAAGCATTCATTAAAGCACCTAATATGTGCTAATCACTGTGCTATGTTAAGAATAGCACCTATTATAGGTCACACCAGAGTTATATGTAAGCCAGTTCTGAGTAGGATGGGGAGATTAGGTGGGTGGGAAGCACAAGGTGTACTTGGATCAGGACAACATAAATCAGGTCTTACATCCTCCTGAGGTTTGCTGGAAAAGGTATATGGTTAAAGGCCTATGCTAACTATCCAAAACAAGAATAGAATTCTATGGTTCTGAGTCCCAAAGAGGCAGTAAGACTTCCTGACAAAACTGGTACATCATAATATTTTTATGCTTTAAAATGTTCAGAAAAGACAGCCTGTTACGCCTGACTAATTTTCCTATTGGATACCTCTAAGAAACTAAATATAAACAGCCCAGCCCACATAATGACTGAGGGCCAAAGCAGGCTCTTAATGAAGAGGCTGGGATTATGCATTGCAATGCCATTAGGTGATGGGTGGAGGGCAGGAATCTTTCTTATAGGAACATACCTCTGAAAAACATACAGAGACCTGCTTTACATATAACTTTGGGAACATATCTGATGTATGAACTGAAGTCCAACTATGGGTGTGATGACCTGGCACCTTGGAGGGTCGGAGTCCTGCTTACCTTCACTTGTGAGCACAAATGGTCTATTTTCTTCTGTTGCTTATCCACGATCTAAAAGACAAAGGAAACAGAAGAAGTCAGAGTGGAGTTTCCCCACAGATGAGTTAGCAACATCAACTGCAGCCCAAGGTGCCACATGTTTGCTTGACTCAGGTTGGGCATTCTGACAGGAAGCTCTGTCAGAGGAGGGGCTGTTTCCTTCTTTGTATCTGTAGCCCTGGTGGCCGGCACAGTTGCTGGCACACAGGTACTCCAGAAATGCCTGCTCACTGATTCTGGTGGCTCAGTTCAGTGGGGAGCGATGCTGCAGGCAAATTCCTTAACCTATGGTTTAGTTTCCTCATCTATAATCATACTATTTGCTTTCTCTACAACAGGATTGTTGTGAGGAGAGTAAACAATATAAAGTGGCTCATTATTTTGTGTCTCATGCACTGGCCAAGCCAGGGCTTGGTGGCAATGGCTGCCTGTTTTTGTACAGCTTTGAGCTAAGGATGGTTTTATATTATTAAATCAAGTTTTATGGCATTTAAAAACATAAAAACCACAATTAACTTGCAGGCTATACAAAAACAAGTGGTAGACAGGATTCCACTCTGTGGCTTGTAGTTTGTTGACCCCTGGTCTACACCACCGATCTTGGTCATTACGAATGAATGCTACTGATAGGAAAGGAACAGAATAGGGCAATGCGTCTGAGTGCCAGACTGCCAACAATCCTGGGAGGAAAAGTCCTTGTCACGGTGTAGGAGAAAGAACAGGCCTGAAAAGACTTTGGAGTTCATGTCCTGGTTGAGCTCTTCACTATACACACCCCCTCCTCTGATTCAGTGTTTGATTTCAACAAATATTTACTAAGTACCCACTATAAGCAAGGCACTGAGCTTTGTGCTGTTGGTGCTGGGGATAAAAAACTACAAAATTATAACAATCCCTGTTAAAGGGGTTGGGGAAAATACTACATGGGCCAGTCAAGACAAAGCCAAGAGGAAAAGAGAATGCTAACAACTGGGTACCTGGAGGCAAAAGCAGGAAAAGCTTCCCATGGGAGGTGGTGAAGCTCAGCCTGGAGAGAAGGGAGGCATTCTAAGAGGCAAAGGAGGGTAATTCAGGGAGGGGGACAGTCTGTGTAAAGGCACGGAGATAGGAGAGGAACCATCCAGTTTGGGTAACAGGTGGTAGTCTAGTTTGGCCAGAATGCAGTGTATGTGACTGGGAATAGTTGGAGATAAAAGGTAGAAGGTAGGTGGGAGCCAGACTGAATGTCTGTATTTTATCCTAAAGGCAATGGAAGATTTTGGAGCTCGGATCTATGTTTTAGGAACAGTAATTTGGCAGCTGTGTGGAGAATAGATTGGAGGAAGACTGGAAGAAAGAGAAATCAATTAGGGAGCTACTGAAACAGATCAGGCAAGAGATAAGCATGTGAACTAGGGGAGTAGTTGTGTGAACAAAGAGAGAGGCCAGGCTAGAAAGGCAAATGACGAACCATGGCAACCAACTGGACCTAGAGTGAAGGAGAAGGAAGAGGAAAGAATGACTCGGTAGTCATGCCCCGTTTAGATAGCATTACTGGAAACAGGGCCTCATTTACTTTCCTACCCCCTTATAAGGCTTAACACATAGTAGACACTTCCACGGATGTTTATTGAACTGAATGACGTATGTCACTTGAGTGAACTTCTTGGTTAACCAAAGTCTGTTAACTCTTTAGAATAGTAAAACTTCCCAATTTTTTTGGATAAAAATCTTTCTAAAATTAAGTGCCTCTCTAACTTTAGACTATGCCCTTTGAATTCTTGAATTTGCTGTTTATACCTGAAAGGCAGTGTGGTGAGATGGACAGAGCAATGGGTCTGAGTTCAGGAGACCCAGGGTTCAAGTCCCACTACTGCTCCAAACCTGTTTCTGTAAAAATGAGGACAGTGTCTTCCTTGGTTATTGAGGGCAAAGTGACTCCATAAACTTTAAGGCTCCATGTAAATGGCAGCTACCCTGAGTAGTATTTGTCCATTCCATCCAAAATCATGAAGCATGGGTCTGCTCTGCCTCGTCTCTCCACACCTTTGCTGGACCATCCATCTCCCAGCCCTTAGCTGGGGGGATTCCCCTCCCCCCAGACTGTCCCAGGTCTCCTCTCCTTTTCTCTCTACTCTCTTTCTTTCAGTGGTGATCATAACTACTCAGATGGATCCCAAATCTATATATTGAGTCTTAATCTCACTCTTGAATTTCAATCCATGTAACCAACTACTGGCTAGTGACCTCCACACCTAGCTATCCCAACAGCACCCTTAAATTCAAGCTGTGTTAAACAGAACTCATTTTTATACTGGGTAAGATTAGAGTCAAAGAATGCCAGCATCTGGAAGGAGCTTGGAGGTCATCTTGTGATACTCTCAGAGACTGTCGAGGTAGCTGTGGTATCCACTTGATGCCAAGCAACAGAGCACATCTTCTCTCACACCCATCCCTCCTCCAGTCACTAGTTTACAGCCATGTAAAGTCATGCTTGACTCTTCCTTCTCCCTCCCTCCCACTTCCACTCCCTCCTTTCATGATATCCTTTACTTTTTATCTATTATGCATCTCTATTGCTCATTAAGCTAGAACTTGCATTCTTCTGAAATCATGACATAGTTACAGAGCATTACAGGCAGAATGAATTTAAAGAGATGGGCTTTTTCGAAAGCAATTTAAGCTGTAGATTTTAAAATGCAGTTTCTCACAGACCGTCCAAGTCAATATCTTTTCCTTACTTGCTTGTAGGCCCAGACCACTGTCCATCCGTTTGTATAACGGGGACATCCATAAACAGAAATATTTAACCACTGAATTACGGTATTATTTCTAGTTCTACTGTGAAGGATAATCGCTATTATCACATTCCCTTAAGACAGATGATGGAGCTTGATAAAAATTTTCATCGTGTAAAAATATCAGGTAAGGTAAGGTACCTTGTTAGGAAACATACAACATACAATTCACATGTATTTGTAAAAATCAAGCACATTATTTCTAAGAGGCAAAAATGACTAGCAGCTAAGGATGCCTCAATTCTAACTCACAAATGATTATAGCTGATAATGTAAATATAGTAAAAAATATCAATTAGTAGCAATTTATTGGTTAGGTTACCACTGGTCATTTATTGATACTAACAGTATGACAACCTTCAGTGGCACCCCCTGCTCTTCAATGTGTCACTTCTGGTCTGCAAAAGGCTATTAAACCAGATCATGTAGCATATTAAAACTGTGTGGAAAACAAGTGTAAATGAGTTCCAGAAGGACGACTACACCAAGGGCCTTTTGATCAAGTCCAAGTTTTACAGAACTAATCCTTTTATTAAGGAGATTTGTTCTGTGAAGTCTGGATTCAGTCAAAGAGCTGCACTTGAGGACCTAGAGGGCCACGTGTGGTCTCCAGACTGAAGGTTTTCCATCCCTGGACTAAACTATGAGAACTGGGAATGAACTTTAGTGCTTGACCTTGGGGTATCCACTTTGGCTGGCCAGAGGGCCTTATTTTTTGTCCTTCCTTATTCCCCAAAAGCGTATAACTAAAGTTGTCATGTGAGTGGTCTCTATGTAAGTGAAGTGTTACCATAAAACACATTTTAAAAATCACAAAAGAAAGGAGTTCCCTCCCTGAATCACATTTTGAAAACATAAAGCATTAGACAGAAGAGTTGTAAAACACATTAGCGCAAATGAGGAAATCGGCTGTTCTGGCCAGGTGCAAGGCAGCCTGAGTCACTGGCCTTCCCTATAGTTCTCCCTCCCCTCCCACTAGTGCACATACGATCAATCACCTTCCTGAGGCAATCACACTCTTTCTGCAAAGATTCAGTCTCCACTTTGGGGCTTTCCACTTGTTGAACTAGGCTCCCACAATCGGCCTTCTTCGAACACTGTTTATCTTGCAAACTGAAAGACAAAGTGCCTCAACAGGTTATCCCATCCACGTGGCAGCCTCCTGCCCTGACAGCTATTTTTAGAGTAAGCAGGGCCAAGGAGCTTTGGCTCACTCCTCCCTCCATTCCTCTCTTCCTCCAAGATCTCGAAGGTTCTATACTTCCTACTGAGATAAACAAGGGCACTGGAGCTGATAAAGGGATTTAGATGTCCACCATCCCACTACTAGGCAGGGATAACCAGGAGAGTTCCCTCAGTGTTACTAACTAGGGAACCAGGTGCCACCTCCCAAGTCATCCTTCTCTTAGGTGCTAAGATGCCTTGTTATTCTGTTCCTAAAGCATACTGCAGGAGTTGAGGGCGGTTCTGGGGTGGGGCTCTTTACCTCTGCACAAGGGAGAAGAGCTCTCGCTCTTTTTGTTTCAGGCTCTCAAGTTGGGATTCCCGCTCTGTGCAGCCTGCCCGGGCCTCTCCCAGCTTTCTCTCCAGTTCTGTCACTTGCTCCTGAAGTTCTGAGTTCTTCAGCTCTAATTCCCGAAGCTAGGACAGAAGGCCAGGCTCAGATTCAACAAGTCAGGAGGGTTTCTCCCTCAGGGATCTTAAGGTGTTTTCAATCCAACTGGCAATCCACAGCCTACAATTTTGAACATGGTGTACTTGGAATTTTCCTTTTAGGAAGCCCAGAGGCTGGTAGCATAGTAGGAGGAAATCCAGGGAGTAATGGACTGGGAATCAGAAGACCTAGGTTTGCATTCTAGCTCTGCTACTACTGGTATGACCTTCCTCAAGGCACCAACCTCTCTAGGCCTCAGTTTCCTTCTCTGTAAAATGAAGGAATAGATTAGATTTCTCAGGCCCTTTTCCACTGTAGAGCCTATAAACCTCCTGGTGGGCTCCATTTCCCTCCAAGTGGTCAGATACTATTTCTACCTTCTGGCTCTGCTTTTGATGATCCTCCCTTGTGGGCAGGTCAGCCAGATAGCGCTCCAAGGTCTCAATGCGCTGCTGTTTCTCCCGATTCTGCTCCGACTCCTTCTGACATTTCTTTTTCAGATTGTTAATGTGTTTGTCCCGTCCCTTGACCTGTGTGAAAAAGTCACTTGTCTGTCTCAGCTGGCACACAGTCTGGTTTCATCAGACGCTGAATGTCAACGTTCTTTCTTCAAACAAACAATCTTTTCCCTTTGGCAATTACAACTGAGAGGTAAACCTGCAACCAGCAGCCTTTCCCTTGGGACTCGGGATGACATTGCACTGCGATAAGGGCAGGGAACATGAGAAAGATTAACAGGTCATTCGAGATTGGGACACAAGTTACAGATTTATAATGCCAGCACTTTTCAAACAAGAAAAGAGAAGATCAGCAATCCTTAAGTGGCCTAAAAAGCCGATGTATTTCTCGCCAAAGGTATTCATTCTGTCTGGTTCACCTGGTTGGACTGGCAATACATTTCCTCCCTTAAAACCTGTCAGCTACACAGTAAACAGATCATTGGAAAAAGCAACTTCTACCTAAAAAGTCTAAGTAAAAAAAGCATAATGTAGTAGAAAGAGAATTCGGTTTAAGGCCTGGCCTTAATATATATATGACTTTGTAAAGATTATTTTACTTCTCTGATCCTCCTCAGTTTCATCTGTAAAACGGGGCTAGTAATACTTACACTACCCACCTTAAAACGTTGCCATGAAAAAAGCACCTTGTTAACCAGAAAGTACTATAGAAATAAAGTTATATGTATTTTTAGAAGACACAATCAAAAGGGAAGCAAAAAACAGCCAGTGAAAGAGAAACAGATCCAGTGATCTCAAAGGAAGCACTTGACAGCCTACAGGGGAAGACATAACCAAAGAATGACTCATAAAAGAGCTGATGGCACTGTCTCAGGTGAAACTATCATCGTTTACAGCCAAAAAGCTATTAGGTAACAACTCCTTTTTCTCTAATGGTCCATGGTTTACAAAGTATTCTGGGTACAACAAGCCTATGAGACAAGAAAGCAATACACTATTTATCCTTTTTTACAGGAGGAACCTGAAGGGCAGAGAAGAGAAATGCAGTGCCACGACCACACAGATACCAAGTAAAAGCGCCAGAATCTGGGCCAGAGTCTCCTGCTTCAACATTGGCCCACTGTTCTTTCTGCTACTCTCTGCTGCCTCTAAGAATTCTCTCTAAGAATACAGACTCTTTAGGAAGTATGGATCAGAGAAATGGTAGAAAAGAGCCAAAGGAAATGAGCCAGCTTCCATAGTCTCCAGTTATCCTTCAGGGCAATTAGAAGTACACTGACAAAGATTCTAAGCTCTCCAAGTAGCTGCAAAAGTAAACTTTTCTCCATTTTTAGTCCATGGGAGGAAAAAAACCAAGCAATTGGAACCCAGGTGTGTTTACACCCCTGGAAATGATGATGAATGATGTAACTGCTTCTCTCCTCTGCCAGCTGGCAAGAGGTATAGAGAGAATGGGGGAGTGAACGGTGGGGAATGCCCAAGTTACTACTCTGTTTACCTTGGGGTAGGGAACCAGTCTGAAGAACAGGCAACTAGCACTGATGTGCAGCAAGCACAGTCTTGGGAGCCCCTCATCCCACCCCAGATGGGAGGGTCCACATTTCTCTGGCTCACATCTGTTCCTGGCATGGTCACCAGCATCGTGGCCTTGGCAGGGAGAACCCCTCATCCCCCTTGTCTCTGGCTGACTCCAAATCCCTTCCCAATCAGAAGGCAGCCCCACTATCACTCACCCTTTCTTCTTGTTTCTTTCCTTCTTCTGAATGTTTCTGCAGTGCCACCCGGAGGGACTCCCGGATGAGCTGTGCATCCACTTCGGAGGCAGACAGTTTCTTTTCGAGCTCTGACCTTTCTCTACTGAGAGCCTCTGTTTTCTGCGCAAACTGTGCTCGGAGGAAAGTATTCTCTCGCTGCAACTCCTGCCAGAGAGATGCCCTACTTGTGACAAGTGCCTCAGTTCCTGGCTCTACACACACACACAGACAGACACAGACAGACACAGACACACAGACACACAGACACACACACACACACCCCCAACTGTTGAAGAATCCCTTCACAGAAAAATAGTATTTAGAGACAGAAGGCACTGTTAGGGAATCATCTAGTTCAACTCTCCTCATTTTAGAGATAAAGAAATTGTGGTCTAAGGAAAGGAAGTGACTTGCCCAAGACCACAGAAGTAGTAAAGAGTACTAGGTTTCCAAGTCAGTGTGGATGAATGACCAGAAAATGTTTTGGACTCAGCAGATAAGAGGGAAATCAAGTCTGGCTGAAAGGTTACATAGAATCCAAAGGGCCTCAGTTCCCCATACCTTTTGTCTCAGCACAACAGCTGCCTCTTCTAATCAGTTTGTTTTGTAGGTTAAAAAACAAACAACAAAAAAGTGAAGCCAAGCCTGCTTGTTGTTATGCCCGACCTCTAGCATTGCTTGCATTTGCTGGGAATCTGGCATAGTGAAAGGAACACTGGATTAGCAGCACAGATTTGGAGCCAGAAGGATCTTTAGAGGCCAGTGTGCCTAACTTCCTCACTTCAGAGAGAAGTCAAGTGCCCTTCTGCAGTCACACAATTAACAAGTGTCTCACCTGGGACTGGAACCCAGCTCCTGCTGACGCCAAGCCCAGTGCCCCCCTGCCTCAGTAGCCCAGCTCTGCTGATCTGAGCTCTAAACTTCAGGGAAGTCATCTCCCTCCAGGAGGCAGTTTCTTCACCTCAAAATGAGCTATTGCTCACAGTGCACAGCAGAGAGCCTGCCACACGGTGTGGGAGCTATTTAAATGCTTATTCCCTTCCCTCCCCTTCATCTGTAAAACAAAATGAAGTTGGAGGAGGAAGGTCAGTTAGACTGGGTCTCAAAAATGCCTTCTCCCAGTTCTAGGGGACCATCACACTATTCTAAAGGCCTTGCTTCCTCCCTCCTGAAGCCCCCGAAGCTCTCCTCTGGCCCAGGGCCAGTATCTAGTAGACACTGGCAATATTTGTTACAATATCTAATACTTTTACAACACCAAATACTAAGATAATACCTAATACTTTTTCACCCCTCCTAGTGCTCAGTACATAACAGTATTTTATAAAGACTAAGCTGAACTCTGAACTCTTCACTATAACCTAAAAATGCTTTCTAACTTTTGTGTCCCTTTTGCTCAGTTTCTTTCACTCAGAATGCCCTCTAGTAATTTCTACTCATCCTTTAAGGCCCCAGTTCCTGAATCCATGCTTGGTATTCCACCCAAGAGTGACCACTCCCTCCTGGAAGCTGCCTTTTATTTTCTCCTATTGCACTTTCAAATTTTATTTCACATTATGGCAAAGACTGAAGCATGCGTGTGTGTGTGTGTGTCTTCCCTACAACAATAATATTTGATATATTTATAGCACTCAAAGGTCTGCAAAGCAATGTATATTTACTGTCCAACTGGATCTTCACAAGGACCTTGTGAGGTAAGTAGTACTTTATTATTTCCATTTTACAGATGAGAAAACTGAGATAAGAGGTAAAGTTATTTGCTTTTAATGTTATAATGGTAGGGGCTGGAGGCAGAATTTGAATTTGAGCCCCAGGTCTCTCCTGATTTGAAATCCAGTGCTCTTTCTACTACACCACACTGCCTCTCCAAAACGTGAGCTGTTTAAGGGCAGTTACTGTATCTTATCCTTGTACCAACCTCCCCCTGGAGCTTCCCCACCTTACAACCCAGACACACAGACACAGGCACACACCCATGCAGGAGCCCTGACCACAGTGCCCTGAGCACTGGCTGGACGCGGGACTTTTGGTGGTCAGTACTTACTTGCAGCCTCAGCATGCAGACGTCCCCATAGTGGGCAGGGCGGCCCAATAGGGCACTGTGGACTTGAAGTTCACTCTCACGGACTTTCTGTTCCAACTGAGAGATATGCTGCCTTTGCCTGCAAAGTCAACCACAGGCACACATCAAAGCAACCTTCTTGAGTGACAGCCTGCCTGCTGAAATTGGAGCCTTCCCTTTCACTTTAGATAGGAACAATCAGTCCTATTTAACTGAGATGAGAATCTCAAGGTCTGGCTGACGATAGTGGAAGGGAAGAAGGAAAAAGATTTTCGGGGGTAGGGACAAACAACTAAAGATGAGTGAGTTAATGAACATGAAGCACTTCCCATCAGCCATCAAAAAGACACATACGCCCAGGTAATGTTAGGCACGCTCAAGAACAAGTTTGTTATCAAACCCAGCTCTTTTGCCACTAAGCACTGAGAGTATCTCAAAGGCAAATAGGAGATGGCACGAAGTTACGTGTTTGGATGGGCATCTGCCTCTCCCCTCCACCCTTACTTGTTGATAAGGAGATCCTTTTCTTTGAGGAGGCTCTCGTTGCTGTTCAGGATGCTCACCCACTGGGCTGGCTCCAGGGCTGGCAGAGATGGATTGTAAGCTGCGGGGTGGTAGCAAGTGGCTCCATTCTGAAGCTGAAAGACAAGCAGGTCATGGCAAGTGGCTTAATGTCACAACTCTGAATCCCTCAGGGCCTCTTTTCTACCCATCCAAAACGAAGTATAAACTTATATCCCAGCATTCAAAGCCTTCCACAATCTGACTCCCCTCTTCCTTTCCAGACATTTCTCATGGTTGGAAAGCACCTTTAGTCTAAACCCTACTTGGAGAGCAACTCTTTCTATCATATCCAGGAAAAGTATTCATTTAGCTTTCTGCTTGAAGATCTCTATCTAGGTGGGGGTTCCCCACCTAACAAGGCCACCCAATTCCACATTTGGACATAAATTTATAGGAAGAGGGCAGCTAGGTGGCATAGCGGACAACACACCAGTCCTGGAATCAGCATGACCTGAATTCAAATTTGGTCTCAGACACTTACAAGCTGTGTGACATGGGCAAGTCACTTCACCCCAATTGTCTCAAAAAAAATTTTTTTTAAGGAAGAATTTTTTTTCTATATAACGAGTCAAAATCTGCCTCTCTGTAACTTCTACCCACTCTTCTAAGTCTTGCCCTCTGGTGTCAAAGAGAAAAAGTCCAATTCTTCTTTTTCCACTGTAGCCCTTCAAACACTAGAACTAATCAATAAGCATTTACTAAGGACCCACCTTGTGAAGAAAGTTACAGTGTCTCCCTTAAGTCTCTTCTTTGGTGAGCTAACCAGCCTTATGTTCTTTGAATACTCACACTGAAGACTCCAGGGACTTTCTCATTTTGGTCACCTAACTGAGGATAGGCTCCAGGCTGTCAGTGTCCTTCCTCCTATGTCTAAGTGACATTCCAGTCAAAATGGACCAGATTCTCTCACCACCCATCTAGTCTCCCTGAGGCTCTGCTCTCACTACCCATCCTGTCCCCCATGGCCAGAAAGAGCTCCTCACTGCCTACTGAACGCCTGCCTTTCTTTCCAGGCCTGCCTCCTCCACAAAACCTTTCCACACATCGCCCAGATGAACAATGACTTCTTTCTCCAATTTCTCAGGGCACATGGTTTAGGTCTGTGCTTTGTACTCTACTAGCTCTGCCTTGGACCAGATATTTGTGTATGTGCCCATTTCCATCCCCTTACCCCACCCACTGCTCTAAACTCCCTAAGGGCAGGATCTGTGTCTTATTCTATCTTCTAGTCTCCAATGCCTAAACAGGGACCATAGATAGCAGAGGTCCTTATTAAGTTTGCTAAACTGAAATGACAGAAAAGCCATGACAGGCACCTGGTTACTGGGCAGTATGTGCTCTGTTTTGACTGGGTCTCAGAGAACCCTGTGTTTACTGGCTAATTTTAGCTCTCTTTCAGGATTGGAAGAAACTCATAAGGAAGGGTCTGCCTGCAAGCTCCCCTGCCCCCAAGCAAGGCTCTGAGGCCTAAGGAAAGGTCAGGATTTATCTGCTAACAGAGACAAATCACACGGCTAAGTTTGTTCCTATCATCCAGGGGTTACAAATTCCTTTTCCTACCACCTCTCCCCACTTCAATGGAAGAAGTAGAAAACTGGAAAAACACCATGGATCTGAAGTCCGAAAAAAATGGGTTCAAATTTGGGCTTCAATCCACACAATGTGTGTGACCTTGGCTAACTGGTCTCCTTATTTATAAAATGAGACTAACACTTCCTCTCTTTCCAGCTTACAAGAATGCTGGAAGAATTAAATTAGAGAGTTAAAAGAACTTTGGAAACAATATGGTGCATATAGATACTTATGGCATCACATCCAGCAGCATTTGGATTTCTGTGAAAGAGTTCTTCTTATAGCTGAAGCCTTTTTGTCTTTCTCCTGGTTAACTCTCTTTTCTTATAAACTTCTGTCTATTAAGAATCAGTGGTCTCAAAGCTTTCTTTTGTCCAATTTCTCCAACTCCAGGATAAGTAATCTTTTCTTTCTTTTTCTGACTATGCCAAGTGAACTATAAAGTGCTCAGGGCAAAACCTAAATAATTCAAGGAGGTAGACAGTACCTGTGGCCCTAAAGACCTTTAATAAGTAAGTGCTCAAGAATGACTAACATCACATTGTACCTCCAGCAATGCACATTTCTAAAGTGCTTTAAGATTTACAAAGTTGTGGTAGGTGTAGGATCAGAGGCTTTAGGGCCAAAAGAGACCCAAGAGTTCTACTAGTCCAACTCCCTCATTTAACAGATAAAGAAAGCAAAGCCTAGAAAGGAAAAGCAACCTAAGGTCACACACACAGCTAGTAAGTGGCAGAACAGAATTCAAACTCTGTTCTTAGAGCTCCAAATCTAATGCTCTTTCTACTATACATAAGAAGTGCAACTAAGATTTCTCCCATCTTACAGATGAGAAAACAGGCTTACAGATTGCTAAGTGACTCCCCCCAGCTAGCCAGTAGGCATCAGAGCCAGGACTTTTAAACCCAAGTCTCTTGCCTCAAATCCAATGTTTTCACTATACCAGGTCTTAGCAAAGATAATATTACAGTAACAAGAAAAGGGATCTTTACCTTCATTTGTTCCATCTGTAACCGAATTGACTCCAGCTGCTGTCGGCATGTGCTGAGTTCACAAGACTGTTCCTGGGAATGCCAAGTGTCAGGGCCTTGCAGCCACCCCTGCGACTGGAGAGGCTTTGGGAAGCCAGATGCTGCCTGAAGCAGCCCACCAGCAATGGTATGGGTCCCATTTCGTTCACATCCAGCTCCAATACTTGGAGTCTTCTTTGTCTCAGGGAGCACCTTGTACAACTCCTTGCCTGCCTCAGCTGTTGGATTTTGCAGGTGGAATCGGTAGTACGGCTCTGAATACAGTGTTTCCATCAGTATTGACTGGTTGAAGGTTGGCTCCATGTTGGGAGTATCAAACTTCCTCATCTCCTCTTCTCTTTCGTGGCCCAAAGCAGGAAACCATGTCTGTTCAATTCCATTTTCCCCAGGAGTTCCACAGAGGTACATGAGATCCCTGGGCAGGCCCGGAGACCTTTTCATAGTGCTGAGATCTCCATTCTGGTACAGTCCCACATTTTCAGACAATCCTGACACGGGCAGTTTGGAGGAAACGAGCCCTGTATGGGTGGAAGTTGGCTTGACTGGAGAGGTCCCCAAAGTAGATGGTATCACATGTGCAGTGGGAATGGTTACTTGGCTTTTGATGGGCTGGAAGGATGAGCTGCCACTCGAGCTGCAAAACTCTGGAGAAAGAAGAGCCTTCTATATAAGCCAGGAAAAAAGCATCAAGCCTTCCCAAGTTCAGCTGCTGCAGAGAAAGGGACATCAACTTAGAACGGTGGCGTGAGTTCCAGGAGCTCAACTGCTACTTGCCAAAGTAAAGCCACAAAAGGCAGCATTGGCTGCTTCTACAGCCACATCTCTAGGCCTTCCTCTGCAGTTACATTCTACTCCCTGTACCACCAGAGATGACATCTTCCTAGTCAAGAAATTAAGGCTTTTAAAAAAATACTCATTGAAAGGATCTCAAAAGAAGAAATCAGTTCCCCTCACAGATCAGCAACCACCAGCCATAACTTCATCAAAAAAAAATTTCATCTAAATCCATGGCACAAATAAATACCATATTGTCACCCCAGTGACTTTTATCACTCCTAGGTGAATGTAAGCATGAAACAACTACCCTAGAAAACAAATGAAGTCTTGTCTCCTTCAGTGCCCAGGGCAGCTAGGGGGCACGGTGCCTGAGCCTGTGGCTGTTCTGGTTCACACAGCCCAAACCTGGATTCACATGGAAATGTGAAGTTATTCTTAGTAACTCTCAGGTTTCACTCCAGCAACACTAAAGCACACTGTGTTTTTAATTTCGCTTGCCCACTGTTGATGTGCCAAAGCTTATGGTCACAATCTTGAGCTTTTCCTCATATTAAGTCTATTTCCCCTGCCCCCAACTAGTCTCTTGGACATTGATTTCACTTAATCTCTGAATGTGTTTCCATATATATAAAAAGAATGGGCTAGACTAGGTGATCTTTAAAGTCCCTAAGATCTCTTAACATCTAATAATTCTATGTATTCTTTAGCCTGGGAAATTGATGAGGTCATGATCACTGTCTTCAAACATTTGAAAGGTAATGTAAACAAGAATGAGATTCGTTCCAGTAGACCTTAGACTGAAGAACTACGATCAATCAGTGTGAAGTTACAGGGAGAAAGGTTTTGGCTCAGTATAAACAATTACAGTAGTCAAAAATGGGGGTGGGAGTGGTGTGGAAGGTAAAGAATGAGATGCCTTGGGAAGTAATGAATTCCCAGGCAGTGGAGGTATCCAAAAGAAGGCACTGTCGGGGATTTCATGTCTTAGCTAAGAATGGGACTAGATGATTTCTAAAGGTCCAGTCAGCACTGAAGTTCCCTAAGACTATTCAATATGCACACAAGCCTAAAAAACAACTTGATTTAAAAAAATTTTTTTAGAGGAAATACTTTATAAGGTACCAAATCCATTATTAAAATATTTGAATGACTGTATCATATCTTTTCATTCAATCAGTACTCACTAAGTCTATACCATGACCAGAGCACTCTACTTAGACATTAAGAAAGAGCTAAAAGGAGTAAGTCAAAGTCTCTGCCTACTATGAAATTGCAATCATTATCACTGGAGAGGAAGCATGTAGGAAAAACCGAGTAACAAGGGTTATGGCGTACCCCTATAACACATCTTTCTGAATTAGTCCCATCATCATTCAGTAACTTCTCCTCCTTTGGGCTTCATACTATTCTTACCTACCACCCAATCACAATCCTGAAAGCTGTCATTCCCCTTCCTTCCTCAATGAATTTGACACCTGACTCACAATTTTTTTCTTCTCAACTCCTCCCCTCATACTAGGGGTCTTCAACATACATATGGACTCAACTTCAAACACACTAACCACTCAGTTCCTCAACCTACTCATTTCCCATGAGCTCCATGGGAGCCATTCTACCTCCCCATCTCAGCCACACATAAAGATAGTCATACTCTTGATCTTGCCATCAACCACAAACTTACCACCTTCCGAATTAAAGAATTCCAAAATCTCCTTATCCAACCAAAACCTATTAGCTTTTCACCAATTTCTCTGCCTTACTTTACAAAACCCTACTCCTTGTACACACTTGTCCTCTCAATTTTCTCCCAAGCCATATTCTCTCTGCACTAGCTACTCTCTCCTCTTTTCCACATCTTGGTCCCTTGGTGAACCAATTCAACTCTACACTGTCCCCTCTCTTGAATTCCTGGTTCCCTTATCATCTGGACTTACCAATTATGCCCCACCAAGCCTCATCCTTGAATCATTCCCACCACTTACTGCCTTTGCTCCTTGCGTGACAATGAAAGGAGTAAAACCACACGATTTTTTTCTTGAGCCTACTACAAATTTACGGTACACAAACCCACCTGGGCCCTCCCTGCTGCCAGGCAGTCCTACCACACCTCCCTTATCTGCCTACTATCCCACTCTCCACAGTTGCTCTTCCAAACCTTTTCATCCTTTCTCTGACCTCTTCCTTCCCCCACCACTGAGAACCTTACCTCCTATTTTACAAAAAACATTCAAGCCATTTGTTGTGAACTCCCTCTTCCTCATCTCCTCTCACTCAGATGCCTTCTGCCCCTCTCCTCCTTTACCCTTGTCTCACATGAAGTAGCCTCACTCCATACCAAGGCTAGCCCTTCTACCTGCTCAGCAATCCCATTCCATCCCATCCCAACAGACTGGCGCCTCCAGTATCCCCCCCAGTGTACCACTTATTTTCAATCTGTCCCTGTCCACTGGCTCATTCTCTACTCCCTATAAGCATGCCCATATCTCTCCTAACCCTCACTTGAGCCACCCTCACCTATATCTCTTCTGCCCTTGCTAGCTAAATTCCCCACAAAGCATATCAACAAAAGGTGCCTCCACTTTCTCTCTCACTCTCTACTTAACCCCTTACAATTTGGCTTCTAACCTACCATTCCTTTGAAACTGCTCTCTCCAAAGTTACTAATGATCTCTTAGTTGCCAAATCCAATGGCCTTTTCTTAATCTGCATTGTTCTTGACCCCCTGAAGTCTTTGACATAGCTGATTTCCCTCTCTACCCTGATACTCTTACCAGGGTACCACTCCCTTCTATCTGACCACCACTGCTCAGTCTCCTTTGCTGGTTCTTCATTCAGATCATGCCTTCTAACCATCAATGTCCCACACAGG